>CM029623.1:9442745-10042745 GCA_017311315.1 Dendrocalamus latiflorus
CAATTTGACGACAAAGAAACATATCGTCAATTGAAACAACGACATAAGCCCTTCACAGCTTCAATCATCATTGCAAAATACGACAATCCTACATGAAGTCTCACGTGGTAGTGATCGGCGATAGACCTTCTATCGTCATAGACCTGTCGACTGCCACATGGGATTTCATGTAGGATTGTCGTTATTTCAAATGACGACAGAGGTCTAGAGACAGAATGTTATTTATGTAATTTTTAACAATAATATATTTATATAATACTAATAAAAATGTGTTATTTAAAAAATTCCGTTCACTTGACCTGCTGTTGATCTTTCGTTGGCCACGGCGGTGCCAGAGGGCAGCCGCGCTGTAGAGAGGACAGAAAGCTGCGCGGGCGCACGTAATGCCTGTTGTTTCCAGCTGTTTTCCCCTTGCGAAATCGATAGCAAGCTCCCCTCAAAAAAGAAAAAAAAATTTGATTGCAAGTTTGCAACATGTGCAGTTTTTCCTGGGCACATTGTTGTTACAACAGCTTGTTACCTAGCCTGGTTTGGGTGTGGACTTGGTCGACGCAACGAACAGGGTTAAGGTAGGAAACTTTCTGCAGAGATGTTCGCAGCAGACGCTTAGGGCCTGTTTGTTTCAGCTGTAGATTCTGAGAAGTAGCTGGTGAGTATCCAGCTAGTTAGAATCTGGAGAAACTGGATAACCCTAGCTTCTGGCTACTAGTTCATTTTCTGGATTCTGTAGCTTCTGGCTACTTAGAATCTGGATGAAAATCTGGACTGTTTAGGAGAGCTACAGATTCTGGAAGTAGCTGCAGCTGCCAGAAGCTGAAACAAACATGCCCTTAGGATCAGTCCGAGTCGACGGCTTCCCCCCATAATCAAGTAGCTTTGCTTCCGTTAACTCTGGGGTCGATGACTAAATTGGTCCCTCAAGTTTGGGGGAAGGAAGGATACATGCCACCAGTGGGAAATTCACAAAAATAACTCATTGAACATATGGTAGGCAGAAATCAATTCTAATCATCAGCAAGAGGGACATGTACCTTACCGCTATGCTATTATATGGTTGGCAGCCAACCCTGCTCGGTTGGGCTGAAAAGCTGTGACTTATGGCTGAAATTGCACTGTAGCGGCTGAAATTTTCCTGTAGCTGAAGATGGTTGCGTAATTAAATTTAAAAAAATTAAAAATAGAAAAAAATATGTTAGCTCATTACGGACAACGTGAACGAATACGGGAAAAAACCAACAAAAAAGCTCAAAAAAGCCAAAAGTTCAGAAAAAAGACGAAATTTAGGAATAGTAAAAAATAAGCCAGAAGCTGAAGCTGAAATGAGCGAGGCATTGCGATGTGTTGGCTTCTAGCTTTTGGCTTATTTTTACTATTCATAAATTTCGTCTTTTTTTAAAACTTTTGTCTTTTTTAGCTTTTTTGCTGATTCTTTTTTTCCCGTATTCGTTTCCGTTGTCCGTGATGAGCTAACATATTTTTTCTATTTTTAATTTCTTAAATTTAATTACGCAAAATAAGCCGTCTTCAGCTACAGTGAAATTTCAGCCGCTACAGTGCACTTTCAGTCATAAGCCATAACTTTTTAGCCCAACCGAGTGAGGCCGATCGGATGCTCTAGTTGACCAGCAGATTGGATGCTCTAGTTTAGGGAACATGATCTAGTTTGATCTGAACCGTTTACTGCGCAGATCAACTGGCTCTTGCAAAGTTGCAATATATGGCACTCACCTCTTTGTAATGCTGTTGTCGCATGTAATTTTTAGTGTTTTCAGGGTTTGTGTAACGGATTTTACAGTTTGGAGAGCCAAACGTGGACGGCAAACGGTGCATTTAAAAGCGGATGGGTTCACGGTAAAAAAGTCATCTTGCTTGGAGTGGAACAATATCAGGCCTTTTTTTTTGCTGTGTTTTATAGCTTTTGGCTGTGACTGATAGTTTTTATTTGTACTTTTGGAGATGGCAGCGAATAATTGATACAAGGATGCGGACAACAAAGATGATTTTGGATTTAAGAAGCTGTTTAAATAATTCGTTTTAAGAAGCCGTCCTATTTATTTCAACTTTTAGAGAAGCTAAAAACCAAAAGGTTAAAAGAACAGAGCCATCCTCCGCCTTTGTTCATTGAAGGATCCAAACATCAGGAACTGTCGGATGTGAAATCAATGCTCGAGATCAAAGTCATTGAGAAATTTGAACATCTCATGATAAATTGAAAGCATATGATGCAATCAATTTAGGTCGTTCGGGTCTATTCCTTTTTACTTCAACTTATAGTTTTAATCAATATAAATGAAGTTGCTATAGTGTATTTTACAATTAACTTATAGATTGTATTTAGAAAATACTTTATTTAAAAATTAGTTACCATAGAAAAACTAAAAACAACTTCTAAAACCTTAAAAAACATACCCTCAATTTGTGCCTCGGTTCAATGGTCCCAATGTGCTTTCCTCGGGCCTTTCGTGTGAAAAGATGATGCGCTTCCGAAGTGAACCATGAGCATTTAATTTCATGAGGTCATCACGTGTCGCAACCTACTGCGTTAAGAGTTGAGGGGGATGAAAAGCACGGCCCTGATCGTTTCGGCTTCACTTTCTGGTTTATTTTTTATTATTTCTAAATTTTGTTTTTTCTGATTTTTTGGGATTTTTTGAGTTTTTTACCGGTTTTTTTCTCGTATTCGTTTGCATTACACGAGATGGGCTAACCTATTTTTTCTATTTTTAAAATTTTTTAAATTTAATTATACCAAATAAACCACCTTCAGCTACAGTGTAATTTCAGCCAGCTACAGTGAAATAAACCATAAGCCACTGCCCAACCGATCACCACTATAATCTTGCGTTATACATTCTTAAGAATAATTTAGGGCCTGTTTGAAACATATGAATTAGTTTTATAGGAATCTTGACTGCAGTGTTATTCTTAGCTAACCAAAAGCTCTCTTTTACAAACCAGACAGAGAGAAAGGCATACACAACTATTGGCTCAAGTTTGGTCACGCTCACGTGCTACGCAGAAATGCGGTTCGCCGCTCGACTTGACCTGGACTAGCCTCGTCCAACCCAACGGGGGCTCAAGAACTGTTGACACATCTGGTCCTGCAACTATCTTTCTTAAAAAAATTAGTCTTCATAAGTCCATTTTTACGAATCAGTTTTCGCTCTAAACTCGGTGGCCGTAGCAGGCAACATATGTCACCTGCGAGATTTAGTCATTTTTGCCCCCCTGTGACAGAGAAATTCCTTATTTGGTCTCTTCTCGCGAAATTCCCCATTTGACCCCTCACGTGGCTGAGGACCGCACGAAGCGCATGGCGCGGCCCTCGGGTGTGCTAGCACCCTGGCGCAGTCTCGGCCGCGCGAGGTGCCTCGACTGCTTCGACCATGGAGCTTCGACCACGGCGCTTCGACTACGGCTTCGACCACGACGCTTCGACTACAGAGCTTCGATCACGGCACTTCGACCATGGATTCGACCATGGCGCTTCCACCATGGCACTTCGACCATAGCGCTTCGACCTCAGCTTCAACCATGTCGTTTCGACCACGGAATTTCGAACACGACGCTTGGACTATGTAAGAAAGGCACCTCGCGCGGCCGAGTGCTGCGCTAGGCGCTCACGTGGTACGCGACTGCGCCAGCAGGACTTGGCGTGCTTGTGGGCCGTGCCCTGTGCTTCATGCGGTTGGCCACCGCACGAAGAGGCCAAAAGGGGAATTTTGCGGTGGGGGCAAAGGGGGAATTTCTCTACCACAGGGGCCAAAAATGATCACGCTTCGTTGCCTGCCGCACTACAATAGCTTAGCAGGTGCTGCCGAGCATCAGCAAATTGCGAGTTTTAGGTAGACAATTAATTAGTATTAATTAATCATGAGTATCACTAATTAATCAACACATTTCATTGTTAACACTAATTAATTAACATATTTTATGATTAACACTAATTAATCAATATATTTCATGATTAGCACTAACAGCCAGTCAAACCTGATAGGTATCTGTCGAGCTCAAGAAAAGTGCTAGAATACAAAAACGAATGTTCATACACCCTAGGCCGCGCGCGTCGCAGGTCGAGCGCTCGAGTTGAGCGCCGAACTTGACACATCTATTACTGCATAGTGCGCATGCAGCAGCCAGCCACGGTCGGTAAAATTACATGCACCCGGTGTTGGGCGCGAGCGAGACACTTGGCAACTAATTCTGCATGCACCGCATGACTGCCGCGTCTCTGCACCCTACACCACGCATGTTGTTGGCCGGTTGCACACGTACGTACGTCGGTCTGACCATTTTATTGCTAGTTGCACGTACCAGTAGCTAATTCTCGCTTAATTTGAGTTTTTTGTGGTATATTATACTGATAGTAGAAATATAATTTGACTGTTGTTTTATGAGGATATTGTAGACTTATTTTTCAACCTGATTTTTTTAGGTATTTTAGACTCTCATGTCAACATTTGTCTGTAACTGCAGCTACATCTTGATCAAGGAGCTACTCAACAAGCTCATCACTTTGGCTGCCGGCTTCATCCACGAGAAAGGTAGGGACGACAATGGCGGTGGCAAGTCATCAGTGTTGTTGTCCGCGGTGACCATGTCCAAGTCGGCGTTGGCCAATGCTGCCATGGCGGCGTCGCTGTCCGAGCAAAGGTGCACCACTACAGCAAGTTGAGCAATTTCTCGTTGTCTTGCTCAAGATGTGCCTTACCATACTCCATTTCCTTTAGCAATGTGGCCTTCTCAAACAGTGAGCTCCTCAAGGTTGTAATCTTTTCATCCCTCTTCATCGTTAGCGACTCAATAGTCGACCTGGCCTCTTCATACTACGAGACCACATTGCCATACATATGGCTCAATTTAGACACCTATGCTTTGAGTAGCTTCCTGCAACCCTCCTCATGGGCTAACGCTTAACTGCACATCTCGAGCCTCAACTAAAACTCTTCGACGATTCTAGTCTTGGAATCCAAATTGGTCTCAAGAGTGCCAATATGATCGACTAAGGTTGATCTATCAGAGCCCCACTCCCCTCTTGGCTTCCCAGAACTCATCTTGGACCTTTTTGAGCGCCTCCTCAAGGTGTCCAACTGCTTGGCCTTCCACTTGAGCTTGCCCTCGACAGCGACCTTCTCCTCCTCTAGCTTCACTAGCATCTTGTCCCTCATCATCACCTTCCTCAACACTAATGCCCTCTGCTCTGACTCTGAGCCCTTCTCCTTCTCTGACAAGAGCCTCCTCAATTGCGCAGCCTCCTCACTGCATGAGTGTGCGGCCGCCTCCTGCTCGTGCCTCCTCGCCTTGGACTCCTCCAGTGCAGAGATGAGATCCCTCTTCGCCGGTTCCTTGCCAGCGGCAGCGAGGACCATGTGGTGCGCATCTGGTCAGTCGTTAACGCCAACCCCTCACTATTCGGCGTGGTGCAAGAGCTCTCGACACTCTCATCGTTTGTTTATAATTTTACCCTTTTGAGATTCTACTAGCTGTTAGTAGTGTGAGTGATAGTATAACTAAATTCTAACTAATCTAAACTATTGGATAATAAAGATTAGACGGTTCATATTCATTTTAAGATACCGTAAAAGAACTCTAATTTGGAGCGTGCATGCATGCATTCTTCCATAATGTGTAGTAGTAGATATGCAGTACTACTCCCTCTGTCCCAAAATGTAGGTCATCGTGGGTTCCATGCGATCATGCTTTTCAACCTTTGACCATGGGAGAGCCAGGCTAAAGATACAAGAAAAGTGAATTGGCATTTAAGAAGACAAAAAGGGGTAAAATGCTATTTTATGCTCTTATTACGTACCTTGCTATCTTATACTTGATTTTGAATTTAGAAGGAACCTTCCCTAAAAGAAGGTTTCTTCGATTTCTTCTCCACGACCACGTCTGGTCGTTGAATGGTGGGGTCACCTCCAACCGCGTCTGGTCATAGACCCTGAGCAGGTGCTATTACTCCTTGCTCTGCTTGCCCTTCTTGATGGTCAAGACCGATTTTGACCACCTAAAGAGCAATCTCTTTTTTTATCATAGGTTCTGCTGCCACAACGGCCTCCTTCATAAAAGATATAAAACTCTTTCAGTTTTCCTTTTTTAGTCACTTAATAAAGCCTTGAGAAGTGCCAACTAAAACAATTTTATCATCATATTAGAAGGGTACCTTGATCTTAGGAGCCGGTTGCTCTAGTACATCCGCCCCAATTTCCTCTACAACATCTATGTCTGTAAGGAATTACTTGATTGGGGCAGACGGAGGAAGAGAGGAAGGAGTAGCATTCGAACTTTCATCTTACTTATCGACAACCATGGTTAGTCGACACTTCTTGGTTGGAGGAGCTTTAATCCCCTCTTTTTCTTTTCTGATTATCATCAATTTGACCTCTTGGTCATTTTGACCGTTTTCCATGCCAACTTTCTACAATAAGAAAGAATGTTAAGAACTCATAGTTTACGACTACGAAAGCCTAAAGAAGAAGTTGAACTTCAATTACCTTTAGGCGTTCATTTCTTTCCTCGATGGATACATCCACCAAAATGCAAGGAACCTCTACACCAAGTGTTGGAGTCTTATCACAGATAGTTTTGACTCAGGAATCTCTCTCCGAAAGCAATATCTGTATAGATAGATAAAATTGGTTGGTAACTAGAACTTGAAATTCAGAGAACAAGTTTGATTGTTACTTACTATTCTCATAGTCCCTGGTCGTTTCCTTGGCTTCCTGAGTATATCCACATTAGATGTGCTTGTTTCTTCAGAGAGATGATACGACGACTGATGAATTCTTTCACCATGTGCCAGCCGGTAAGCCCCTTGTTCATTAGTTCTTTGATACTTGGATGTAGGGGGCTATCCGAATTAGGTCTTTTGGGACCGAGTTCCAAAAAGAAATCTTCTCGGTACCCTTCATTACAAAGGAAAGGCTATCTTCACTGGTTGTCTCCCAGTATAACTATCTCTTCTTCTAGTTCGGTCATGATGACCAAGTAAACATTTGGATGTATTGCTCTATCTTGCCGTTGTGGAGTTTCAGACTATAGCTTCCAGCAATTCCGGTTTGTCTACTCATTTCATAGTAAAACCGAAAGAGCTCTACATCCGAAGGAATCCCAAAGTAGGATTCACGCATGCACACAAATACACTCAACATGGTGATTGAATTAGGAATCAAGTTCACCAATTCCACCCGAAAGTATTCTTGTACAGTTGTGAGAAAAGGGTGAGGAGCAAGTCAAAGTCCGCATTCACAATAAGCTTTGAAAACTAGGATTTGTCCAATCTCCCCCGATGGCCAATTCTTTCCAGCAGCTTCAATCGACCTCATAAATTTTCTTGAAGGAATCCTCTTAACTACAACCTAGTATTTCATCTTCGCCTCATCCATCTCCGACACCGACCAACTTGAAAAGGACTTTGTCATTTTCTCTAAGCGATTCGGTTACCAATATCGGGAACTCGAATTGTTATTACCTCTTCGGAAACCACTCCAAATGGACAGATCGGTGAGAGCCGATTTGTATTTCTTTGTTTGATGTCGATATGTCTTTACAACTCAAATAAAATTACCTTTTTTTGGCCAAGTTCACTTCTGATCGAATTAGATAAAAAAAACTTTGATTCTAATCTTCGTTCATCTATGACTTCTCTTTCTTAAGTAAACGTTCACTTGAAGTTGGGGGGCTAGATGATGAGGATATAATGATCCTCAAATTATTATTTATTTGTAAATAATATACTTATATTATTATACTGCTTGAGTATACACTTTATCTATAAAGGAGAGATTTCGTAGGATAGTCGTAAGCTCTAATACGATCACTCCTTAGTCGTAAGCTCTTCTACGATCACTTCATAGTTGTAGGCTCTTCTACGACTATGATATAGTCATAAGTTATCTTGCAAATTATTATTTGCTAGTATATTATGATAATAAATTAAAGTCAAAATTTTGTATTGCAGATAGTAAAAAGTCAAAAACAAACTATATTTGGAGAAGGAGGGAGTACTAGATACGTGATCAGACTATCAGAGTCCGAACTCAGAACCCACGTAAAATGTAGTATTAGCCATGGATCAGCAAATGTCCCGCCCGGCCGGTCGATCGCTTCATCAAATCCTCGCCGGCCGTTGCCATCGGCTCGGAGTAATGTCGCGCGTGCAGGGACCATGAGGAAAACACGGCGCACGTGATGCGATGCGACGCCGCAACAGCATCCGCCGCGGCCGGTTGCCGGGAACAGCAGGTGCCATAGCTCACATCCGCCCGTCCGTCGCTACATCTAGTCTTGTGCCTTCACCACAGTTAACGAGTTTAATTCCTGATTAGAGAGTGATGAAGCCCTAAGCCTGCCTACAAACCTACAATATATAGCTAGCTAGGAGATGTAGAGAGGTGCTTAGTAGGAGTATATATGCATGTTCATTGAGAGGCTATTTTCTCCATATTGTTACATCCTTTTCTCTCATTTTGCTTTTCCTTTTTCATTCAAGGGTGGATCTAAGAGGTTCCTAGAAGCATTTCTCTTGACAATTCTATGCATGTCCATGTCGACATACCCTTGGTGACCATTCCAGGTTCATGTCATACCCTTAATTAATTTGTCAAATCTCAGAATGCCTTTCAAGGGGGTCTCTCTCCCTCTTTAGGGTATGAGAACTACAAGTCTACTACTAGTGCTAGACTACTGCAAATTAAAATGCGATTGCTATTTTTTTTCATTGTGTTAAGAGTAGCTAGGCACTAATGTAGTTAAACTCATGTTATTTCAGAATCTCCTTTTCGTGAAAAGTTAAGCTGCATCGATCTTTTTTTATTCAGTGGAGCTAGCATACTCGGTACAAACTCCCCTATATATGCTGCATTGCAGTACAGATTATTGTTGCTTCAAGCTTGTCTATTTGTTTTTTGATGTTTCGAAAGGTTAGGATGGATCATGGCACTCAGAGGGGTGAATGATTGCCTCTATTTTTTAAAACCTGAACATAAATCTCAAACTAGAAGAAAAGCAATCTAATTTACCACATGTACATTTTGACCGCACGACACTCAACCGGTAGCTCGACCCATTTTGCACGTGGTCGCAATCTTCCTTCGCTAGAACACTTCGACACCGATGCTATTAGTGACGATCAAGTGGACAACTCGGCGCGTGATTGACAGAGGAACAATACTATCTCGCCATCCATAACTCTTTCCAACTCATCACGTGTTGAAGCCTCCAGGACCGCACTTCCTGTAGCTTCTCCATGTATTATCCACCTTTGATCTTCACGTGCTCCAGCGTGAGCCCGAACATCTCGTGACATTTTTGACCACCTAGACCTTAGATTTCCCCCTCTAGTCCCAGTCCTCCTCATCACCGATCATGATCGCCTCTACACCCAACCCACATATGCAAAGACAAAGAACTTTTCTCCGGCACAAGTTCTTCCCAACCTGACCGACATTATTCCACATATGCAAAAACACACCCTTAACCACAAACACAAACCATATCATCCAAGATGTCAATTTCCACGCTTTCCAAAACTCAACCTTAGACCACTCAGAAAAATCGATCTGATTGCCATGGACAGGCTGATCATACCGCTAGTCCAACAGACACGAGTATTCGAGGTACTCAAAGATTACAAGAATTGAAGCACTCGAAACCTACGAGCACCGACCATGAAGCCTACAGCAACCGATCGCAAAGCCTACGACTACCGATCGTGAGGCCTACGACAACTGATCATAAAGCCTATGACTACCGATCACAACGTCTACAATAATAGATCGCAAAGCCTATGACTATGACAACAAATCACGAAGTCTACAACTACTGATCACAAAGTCTATAGCTATCGATCGTCGACCAGGCGTTGTGGCTTCCGAGTATCGACTGGTAATTGTAGCTATCGTCTATCAACCTGGTACTGTAGCAACATCCATCGACTAGGTACTGTAGCTACGACCAACGACTAGTCACTGTAGCTCCAACCATCGACCGGTTCATTATAGCTCTGATCGGTTCATTGTAGCTCCGACCATCTATGGTCGTTCTACCGTAGTCTTTCAGCCATGGTCGTTCTACCGTGCTCTATCCACTGTGGTCGACCTGTTATGATCGATCCAACGTGGTCAATCTGCTGTAGTCGATCTGCCATGGTCAACGCATGTCGATCGGGCCATCCATCCCAAGGCCGTTTGGACTGCCCAACACAAGGCCAATCAGACTGCCTATCCGAAAGATTCCAGCTTTACAAAAGCACATCGACCATGACTTTCACAAATGCAATTTTCAATACAACCCAAATGTCAATTATTCGTCATCACAAAATTCACGACCTATCAGCATGGTCTAACAATCTGCCTCTTGATAAATACATTGATAACACCTTAAAATCTCTTAAATGAGTTGAGTTTTGAAAGAAAAGCAAAATTTGTGGAAAGAAAAGAAAGTTTCAAAACTGTAGAGAAAAGAATTTGATAAACCACAGCAGCAAAATCTCGGCAAAAACTTATAAAACTCCTCCTCAACACAAGAGGAGCAATTTTAGCATATTTCTTCAATTACTCCAAAAACAAAATCTCTCCAATTTCTCCTCCTTTGGCAATGTAATTATCAAGAAATTTAAGAAAAAGAATAATTCTAAGAGAGAGTAATGAGAGTAAAAATCAAGAAGCTTTGTAGATTAAGCCACATTGCATTGATTTAATAATTTAACCAAGGTATCTTTTTGAGTAGAGCTACCTAGATCATGTAAAATCATATATCATATAGCAATATTAAAACTAGTTTTTTTTAACATGATCAAGTGATTTATATCCATAACAAGCATCTTAACAATGGCTACACCAATTATAAAGAGAACAACGAGATATCACAATGAAACGTCAAAGCCTAAAAGTGCAGCAAACTTTAAATCTAGATGAGCTAGCAGCCTCATATAACAATCTATTGCTCCACGGTCAATTTTCAAGCACGTGGCATGCTTGTAGTATACTTCTTTCATGATGACATGCTTGTATTATACTTTTTTTAATTGTGGCATGCTTGAAATATACTTTCTTTTTTCATTTGTGTACTTTTTGTGCCACTGATTATATGCCACTGAATAGTTGGAAAATACTCTCTTTATTATATGCCACTGAACAGCACTAAAATTCTATTAGATGCCATTGCCATCAGTTAGGGTATGTTTACTCCTTAATAGATATGATTTTGCCCTCATTCAAATATTTCCTATGATAAAAATAAAATATAGGGAAAATTGGCTTAGAAAAAAATACTAAAATATTTTTAGTGGATCGTTGGGGCAGTGTACAATTCAAATATAAAATTTTGTGAACTGATTCTTCAATTTGTTTCATTTTTGAAATTCAAACCCAAAATAAGCCTATTTGAGCAATTTTAAATTGGGACAAATTTTCTGTATAAAAATGGAAAATAATATTTTTCAGGAGCTATGTTATATATTAGGAGCATGTGAGAATTTTTTTTCAGAATTTTTAGACCTCATTTATTCTCTGTTTGTAAATAGTAGCCTTTATTAGCATTTAAATTAAAAATCTGAATATTTTCTTTGAACAGCGACTTGAAATTTTTCATAGCTCACTGACATATTGATAAACACCTTTGTGAATTTTCATAATTTTTGAATTTTTTTGCTATTTTAAATAAATCAGGTCTTCGGTCTGTACTAGGGGCATTTTGGTCTTTTTTAAATATAACGCTTAACTAATGGCAGTGGCATACAATAGAATTTCAGTGCTATTCAATGGCATATAATAGAGATGATGTTTTTCAATGTCAGTTTGTGACATATAATCAATTATCTCATATAGATGGCATGCTTAAAGGATACATCTTTTCAAATGTTTATTTCTCATTTTTTTATAACATGCTAAATTGAGTGAACATAAAAAAGATTGCGATATAAAACATGTGAGCCTCATAACAAAGATTTAAAATAAAACTCACAATCAAGCTAATCCTTTTAGATGAACATCGCAAAGCATAATTGTCGATTCCATTCTGTCGGCCATTCCAGATTACGTTTTGGTATGGAATGCGCCAATACCGGTGTACCATTCAGTATTTGTAATATATATCGCAACATAGGTAGTATCTCGTGTAACGGAGAGTATGTATGTGTAGTATACGAGTATTTAAGACCATATAGGTGGTATGAACAATTTTTTAGAGGTGGTATGCATATTTTTTTGACATACTCCTTTTTATGTACGTATATAAATGTATTTATAAAATACGCTAAAAACTATGGACTTCCTTGCAATTTTTTCATGTGGTTCACATTGGAGTATCTTATAATTAGTATATGAGTATACCTAAAGTGATAAAGGAGTATTTCAAGTTTGTTTAGGTGGTATATTAGAGGCGGGTGTAATTACACCCGGGAGTAAAAAGTATTTTTCCTATATATATATATATATATATATATATATATATATATATATATATATATATATATATATATATATATATATATATATATATATATAGGGATACCATGGTGTCTGGGCACCCAGCCTCCCTATCTTTGGATTGCTTTTAGATGTGTGCTAGTGCAATGGTATATAATATATTAGGCATGCTAAATTAATTATGGATGGAAAGTCTCAATCACACTAGCACGCATCCAAAAGCAATCCAAAGGCAGTGAATCTTAGTGCCCAGACACCATAGTGCCCCTATTATTTATAATTAATATATATATATATATATATATATATATATATATATATATATATATATATATATATATATATATATATAATTTCACTTAGAATCTCACTTCAAAATACATAACCATAGGACAATCCTAGCCAACTCAGCACAAATATTAGCAGTTTGTCACTTAATCTTGTAAATTCTATATTTGTGAACATGCAATATAGGGTTTGTTTTTTTTTTTTTTGCTGAAGCTTATGGTTTTTAGCTGCAGCTTATGGATTTTGGGCTATTCGTGTGAGAGATTACAGAGTAACAGAAACTCACGTGCGGTTTTTGCCAATATAAATGAAGTCGGTACAGTATGTACTACAATTAACTAGTAGACCATATTTTGAAAAGATACTCTATTTAAAAGCTAGTTACTATAGAAAAATCGAAAACAACTTTGAGAAGCTGAAAATAATAGGCCCTATATATCACCAGGGAACAATGCAATAAGAATTGCATCCAACAGTCGAACTAATACGATCATCAATCAATTGTCCAAATTTTTTCAAGCCCCCAAATCACGGAAAGCCAAAAAAAACTATCTGAATACCTCTCTTGACCAAATCACAATCGCGCAACCTACATTTCCAAATTGATCAAAGAAGCAATTGAAGCGTAGCTACTTACCATAATCGTAAGCCGTTGCTGGGTTGTCCTTGCCCCGCACAAGCCAATCCCCATCAGCATACCACGAGATCTCGTCACCGTGCTGGATCTCCTGTCTGCTGCAACCACACCAAATCTAGCTCAAATCAGTTGAAACACTCGCAATTGTGCCCCAGCACAAACAGATCCACGCAACCCCTCCTATATCCCCACTTGAGTGGCCAGAAGCGGATGGTGACAAAGATGCTCTTGCTGGATCGGGAAGTGTCATAATAATGATGAGCTTGTTCGCGTGGTGGAACGGCACAGGCACTGGCGCTGGGGCCATGGTAGTGGAGCTTCCCCTACGGCTGGGGCTGGTGGACCTCGATCTACCATTGCCCCAACAGCCACAAAAATGGGAGGAGACGGAGGAGGGCAATGGGTGGGCGATGGGCCTGCCACTGAAGTAGGAGCTGGACGAGGGCAAGGAGGTCAGTAAGCAGTGGTGCCTCATGGAGAACACGCGAGCTGCTTCGCCATGATGCGAACGACGACAGCCATGACGACATTGCTGCAGATCTCGCTAGAAGCTTCGCTCCCCGTAAGGTGACACGGGCCACCTAGAGGCTGGAAGCCTAGAACTGCCGAAGCCGAACGCCCGCCTGGAGGCTGCAAGGGCAAGGCCTTCACGTGCACATACGCAACATGCCACCTCAAATTGGCTAGTACCGGAAATCACGAAATAGGAAATTTTGCTTGGAATGACTAGAATTGACCAGAATGGCCGGTATTGCCTGGTATTGAGGCCGGCATGGGATTGAGGATTCTGTGTGCCATTTTGGGTGCAAGAATGGCAAATTCCAACCATTCCGACAGGTACCAAAATGGAATTGATAACTTTGTCGCAAAGTATTATTTATAATCAATCTAGTCAAAGCATTCTGCCATGTCATATTTTAATTCAAATGCAACAAATTAATTATAATCAGTCATGATCAAAGCTACATAGCATGAGTAATATGATAAAGAAAGTTGTGCAAGTCATTTGATTTCAATGGCTTGGACTTGATGAATTATCTGAAAGTACAATAAAGAAGGCTTCTGAAATTTTTAAATAATAAGCTCCCCATCAGAATAATCCTATAGGATGCAACACACCCAACTCACTTCGCAAATGAGCAAAACGAGAAGAATCAAGTGGTTTTGAGAGAATATGAGCAATCTAAGAATGAAACTCAACAAGGTATAGAATAACATCACCCTTTTCATATGGTCTATTAGAAAGTGAAATCTCTTAGAAGCTATCAAAGAAAGAGAAGAACCATCAAGTATTCCAACCAAGCAATAACGTAAAAGATTGGAACACAATCAAGTGCATGTTCTCCATCCCGCATTAGCTGTTCTTACATCGCAAAAAACATCATTCTCATAATATTGGGGCTAGTCAAATAAGATCTAGAAATCCAATACTATGACACATGACGAACAGGAGCAACAGCAGGCAAAGATTTAAGTAAAGAGTTAGCCACTGTAAGATTCTAGTCAGATCACCATTGAAGTGCCGGTTTGACCATCGAGTGATCTGACCACTCAGCATGGTCGGTCTGATCACAGGTCGATTTGACCGCCATGGCAGGTCTGGTTTCACCACACGAGACCGGTTTGATCTCATGTAAAATGCTGGTCTGACTGGTCCTATTGCAAAAAGTACCGAACCAGCAGAAAATTGATTGGAGGAACCAAAGCGATGACAAGGAGCTTGTACATCTCCACTCTAGAGTAAGAAGGCTTTCTTAGCCTATCTTTCTTTTCTTTCTTTGCTTTTCGAAAGCAAAATTGAACCAAATTACCATCTTTACTACAATAAATGCAGTGACACTTGACTTGATGAGAATCATATATATTGACTTCACAACACCCACTTTAGTAGAGGGATCCTTTGTTATACCAGTAGATTTAAACACAATTCCTTTTGGTTCAGATTTTACTTCAATTTTTCTAGGTTCAAAAAGCTTAACAATCTTAGGAGGATTATTCTTGTCATGCTCAACAAAATTAAATATGATCTTAGACAAGTCAAAAATAAGATGTGCACTGTTTCTCTTCAGGGAGCTGCTTTAACTGTTCCTCTGAAAAAGAAGACAAAGTAGACAAAGAAACACAAGACAAAAAAAACTCGACAAAGCAGCCTGCACGGAGTTAGTCACAAGTGCTAAAGATAAAGATTTATTAATTTTAGATGGCAAAGCTTCCATCTCATAGGTTTTCAATCTATAATAAAAGATCATCCATGGTTAAAGTATCTAGATCGATAGTTTGATTAATAGTTATGATAACCATCAACTACTTAGAACCTAAAGATCTCAAAATTTTAGTTGCATTATGTTCATTAGCAAGAATAACATTAACACTACGTAAATTACTCAAGATCTTCTCAAAACAAGCAAAAAGATCATCAATTAGACCAGGCTTTATATAAAAATCAAAATATTCTTTATAATAAAGTTGTTTATGTACATTCTTAATTCTAGTGGTTTCTTCGTGATAATTGCAAAGATTTTTCTATATTAAGTAGGCAGAATTAATATGAGCTACATGTTCAAATTCTTTGCGAGAAATCCCTTAAAATAGCAAGTTACAAGCTTTAGCATTTAAATCAATCTCTGTTTTATTTAGATTGGTAACAGTACCAGGAAACTTTATTCAAACATCACTACCTTGAGTCTCAATGTATGCTTTCATACAGTACTTCCAAAAAGCAATATCCATACCATCTAGCATGGGGAACGGTTTACATACCTGTTTGAGGCCATAGCAACCTGCTTTGATACCACTTGTAGGATCGACTATGACACTATAAGGGGGTGAATGATTGCCTCTGCTTTTTGAAATGTGAACACAAATCTCAAACCAGAAGAAAAGGCAACCTAACTTACCAAATGTAGATTTTGACCACACGACGCTCGACCACTCACTCGACCCATTGCATGTAGTCGTAATCTTCCTCTCCTAGAACACTTTGACACTGATGCTGTTGGCAACGATCGAGTGGACAACTCGGTGCGCGATTGATGGAGGAGCAGTACTATCTCGCCACGCACTGCTCAGAATGAGAACAAGTCAAAGACAACACCTAGAAAATACACGTTGTCAACATTGACTAACTTTTCTTGGAATAGATCTGATATTTTATTTTTGAATCATATTCTGTGGCTACAAAGTGCCCTCACGGCACCCTTCAAACCCTAGCACAAAAACTCAAAAAGCTTTCTCCCCAAAAGCCGTCTCAAGTCCTCTCCAAGCCACACAAAAGTCGTAGGTTAACCCTTAAGCTCTTCCTGTTTTTATATGCTAGAGCCACGAACCGTGTCCATATCAACACGGGCACAAAATCCTATCCAATTCCAAAAATCAAGGAAACTAAAACCCTTCCAAACACGGGTTTTTCTAAAAATCTCTAGACCTTCTAGTTATGGACACTTACATAACTCCTTCCAACTCATCACGTGTCGATACCTCCAAGACCACACCTTATGTAGTTTCTCCACGCATCATTGACCTTTGATCTCCACGTGCTCCAGCGTGAGTTCGAACACCTTGTGACATCCTCGACCATCTGGACCTCAAATTTCCTCCTCGTAGTTCTGGTCCTCCTCGTCACCGACCATAACCGTTTCCACGCCCAACCTACATATGCAAAGACCAAGGAACTTTTCCCCAGCACAAGTTCTTCCTACCTTGACCTACATTAGTCCATACACGCAAAACACACTCTTAACAATAAACACAAACCATATCATCCACGATCTCAGTTTCCACGCTTTCAAAAAATCAACCTTAGATCACTCAGTAAGACCGGTCTGACTGTCATATACAAGTCGATCATACCACTGGCCCAACAGACACGAGTACACGATGTACTCGAACATAACAAGAATTGAAGCAATTGAAGTCTATGAGTACCGACCGTAAAGCCTACAACAACCGATCGCAAAGACTATGACTATTGATCACAAATTCTATGACAACAGATCACGAATCCTATGACTACAGCAACAAATCACGAAGGGGGTGTTTGGTTGCCAGTCACAGTTTACCACGCCTAAGGTTAGGCAAGTTTGACCAACTTTGGGAGCTGTTTGGTTGCAGTCACAGTTGTGGCAAGATTCCCTTCCAGCAAACTAGGTCCCACGCGTCAATGACTCAAAAATGTGTGGCAAGATTCCCTTAGGCTTGCTAAGGTGTGGCAAAGAATTTGAGCACCTCAACTTAGGCAAGTGTGGCAATTTTTGTTGGCAAAGTGTGGCTAGCAACCAAACAGCCCCGAAGTCTTCGACTACCGATCACCAACCAGGCATTATAGTTTCTGAGTATTGACCAGTAACAGTAGATATCGCCTATCGATCGGTACTATAGCTATCAACAATCGATGCGGTACTGTAGCAACGACCACCGACCAGGTACTGTAGCTACGACCAACAACCGGTCACTGTAGCTCCGACGATCGATCGATTTGCTGTAGCTCTGAACGTTCGTGGTTGTTCTACCGCAGTTGTTCGGTCATGGTTGTTCTACTGTGCTTGAACTGCCATGGTCGTTCCGCCATTGTCGACCTGCTGCCTTCGATCTGCCGTGGTTGACACTTGCCAATCGGGCCGTCCATCCCAATGCCGATCAACCAGTCTATCCTAAAGATTCCAGCTTTACAAAAGCACATCATTTAGAACTTTCACAAAAGCAAATTTTAATGTAACCCAAATGTCAATTATTTATCACGGCTAAATTCACAACCTATACATATAGTCTAATAGATTTGCACTTGATATTTTTCGCTCGAGTTACTTCTTTACATGTTGTCGGTGCATGTGCAAACTTGTCAATTTGCCGCGCTAGCTCAACTAAAATCTTCACCATGAAAAACCACTGTTAACTACCAATACAAAGTCCGTGTTCTAGGAGAACTTCTACTGTGTCACCGTTGCACAGCCGGCTTTGTGTCACAAGCCAATCCGGGGCTGCCACGTGGGGCAAAAATTCACTGAAGCAGCACTGTAGCAGTACGGAAAACAGTTTTTTGTTTGTTTTTAAAGGCTGCTACAGTGCATATTGCCACATGTCACAGTCTCATTAGCTTGTTATACCAACTCGATTGTATCACCGTTGCATATTAGAATTTTTCGTGTTCTAGAGGCGTTCTTGGTTGGCAGTGTCCGAGAGGTGTCATTACCCATTATCGGTCGCAGGGACGGAGACAGGACTGTGCCAGGAGTGGGGCGGAGGAGAGACATGAATTTACTACTATAGTTTTCCGCTGTCAAGAAGCCTATAGTAGTAAAAGCGTTGTCTTTCACACAATGGACCATAGCATCTATTAAATTAGTCTCATCTACTATCCGACTATCGTACAAGCTGCAAAAAAAATTGTATATCACAAATTAAATAATAGAGCTCAAACTATACTAAAGAATAAAACAATGTAATATAAATCATGATAATGAAGGATAACACTTTAAATTTGGTGGAGTTTGGCACACATTGACACATGCTTCGCCGAGTCATCCAATTGCACTAGAGGAACGAGTGCTTGACAAAGCCCTAAATGTGAAGAGATGAAATGCCATGCACTTGTGCAGTAAATTATGTGGCTAGTTACAAATTAGGAATTTGCTAGATGGCATCTGAGTGTTTTTTTTGTAAGCACTTAATTTTTTATTTATTAGATGTTGTTTTATTTGTATTTTATGATTTTGACTCTGCCAGCCCCCCTCCCTCCGCCCCTGATCGGTTGGCGCTTGTATCCTCTTCTCCCTATTATTGAAATTAGGTAGAACTCTTGCCTTTTTTTAAAAAAAGAAACTACCAATACAATTCATATGTCTTTCAGACAATTCATTATGAGTAGTTCAGTCGGTAGAAATTTAGTATCCTAATTAGTAATGTCTAGCCAAGTATAAAGACAATTGTGGTCAGCATCTTGGGCATCGATCCTAATTAATGGACTATCTATCATCATTAGTATTCGCAAATAAAGTTAATCGACTTTTGACGGTACTACAATGGTCCTGCATTTTCTCGTCATTGAAACAGAAATGGGACAGTTTGTTTTCTTGAGAAGGAATTGAGCGGAGAGATGCTATCGATTACAACCAGTCGTGCTCGTGCATACGTACGGAGCCACGCCAACTCATGGGCTGCCACCGACGGGACTTCGCAATTGGAGGAAGGCGCCAAAGAGAGAGAACACGAATTGAGATCCTCTGCCTTCAACGTCAGTGACGTTGGGTCACTGACACGTGGACCCTACGAGCCGTGGGGCCCATGTGTCAGTGACCCAACGTCACTGACGTTGAAGGCAGAGGATATGCATCCGAGGTCGACCAGGTGACTCACAGTCTCACTGTCGTGTGCAACCATGCTGATTTCATCTTCACCAGCCGTGGTGTCACCTCCAGAAAAAAGCTCCATCCGCATTAATCTTCACAAACCTTCGATCGAGATGTTTTTCTCCCTAAGACACCGGCATTTGTACGTTTCCAAACAACTCTACCAGCTGAAGTTATCTTAGCGTTTTTTTATTACTTTTTTTTTGCCCTTCTCACCTGTCATTGCTGTCCTTTTACCGGATCATCCTTCTGAACAGAGCTAGTTCAGATCATCGTTTCATCATCCAGGAGGGGCTATAGTTTCACAGCTCACCTAAAACTACGGACATATTTATTTAACCTGTGATTTATAACTTATAATTATAATTTATTAATTTAATAAATAGTGATTGTTAAAAAAATAAAACTAAAAGCCGGCTGAAAAACAAAAAAAAATAGACTGACGTCTCCTTCGCCTCCCCTTTCAAAGCTGGGACCAGCTTAACGGATATAAATGGTAATTAAATTGGGATATTCCTCTATTAACTTGAAATTTTTTAAATTGCAAATGAAAGTCTCTCGTCTGGTGAAAAAAAATTGCCCCACGACTTGGCACTGGAATTCTGGCGTGCAGGGTTCATCCAAGTTTGAGAGATCGTGTCAAAGTCTAGAATATAGTTATGATAAGTAATTGGCAATTTGATTGAATTAAATTTAAATTTTGTAAAAAAAATTAAGAAAATTTAGATTTCAGAGTTGCAGTCAATCAGTGGGCCGATTAGACCGGCTACTGGCTAGTGGTATGACTGGTGCGGTCCAATCGCTATAGGGAGTGCGGTTAGACTGGTGAGTGTGGCTAAAGAACAGTGAAAATGGTTTTTTGAGTTAGATGAGTGTGTGCATGGTATAAATGCCATTAGTATTTGTAAACGTTTTGATAAGCATATGTGAGTATGTAAAACCGTGTTAGTAGGGTTGATGATTTCCCCGGTAGGCTTAATAGGTTGGACCCATTAGGGTTGTTGCTCGTTATTAAAGGAGAAAAGAGGAGGTGGTAGATCTAAGAATTCTAGGGTTTAGTTTTTGTTTTACCACCTTATCTCCTTCTCTAGTTGTGAGAGAAAAATTGAGAGAGAGGAAAGAGTGTTGCTTTGGTTGTACCTTGTAATCATCCATGAGTTTGTAAACTTCATTCTCAGTTGGAAATAGATCAAAACTTTATCTCAATCATGCTCTTGTTTACATTCTTACTTAGTTTTACATGTTCTAAAGCTAGATTTATGATTTCATATTTGTGAGAGTTCTAGCCTGATATCTTACTTAAATTACCATGCTCAGACATGTGAGAATAGATTTGGAAGATCTCGTGTATTATATTCTCAAGAGTAAGAAATAATTTAAGTTTTAGGGTTTTTGGTATTTTTGTGACTTAAATTTGATTCTTTTCAATTTAGTAAGCTCAAGCTAAAGAACTTTGTGATTCTTGATTGATTTAAGTTTCTAATATATTAAACAAGTCTCATACAAAATTTGAAAGTATTTAGATGAGATTTGAACAAGTTATTGATATTTGAGTTTTGTCCTTAGAGGCTTTCAAGTCTGGAAACAAGCGACCGATCAAACCGGCTTTGGACCTCCGATCAGACCGACCATGTGCCTACGGTCTAACTGGCCTTAGGCTGAATTGTGTTAATTTTGTTAGTTTAGATCTCTAGTCTTGTTTTGTACAGTATAACTGGTGTAATCTGAACTTGATGGTCTTTATAGTCACTTAAATGAAGATTGTAAATATTATTAAAAAATACTTAAACAAATATTCACCCTTCTGATTATGGCTCCTACGGAGAGAGCTAGTACTGATTAGCACGTGACATCGTGCAGTTGTATAGGGGTCTGCATCATTTGTTCCTATACCGTATTAATATTGGAAAGAGGAAACAATTGACCAGCTGTACGGGAGTTTAGGTGCACAAACCCAAGTCTCACTATCAGTGACCAGGACGGCCTTTTATCACCTGGAACGGGACGTATTTCTTGCGCACCATGTGGGCATTTTGTATAGTTTCGGCCATCACTCCAGCAAAAGCTTGCTCTCACTTCCTCCGTCCAAAAATATAGATCAAAATTATCCTAATTTATTTGTCTTCTCTTCTTTCTATTTATGATTTCTCTTAAACAAATAAACAGAATGACTTTTTCGTTGTCTTTTCAAAGTGGTTTTATCAAGACAGCTTTTTCAAAACAGTTTATCAACTTATCGATATTCAGATCGTTTACACAAACGCTCGCGCTGCGACTAAAAATCATTAGCCATAGTCATAAGTCATCAACACAGTAAAAAAACCTAGAGAAAGAGAAGGAGAGCGAGTGTGAGTGAGAGAAAGGGTTCCTATACATTCAACATTTTTCACTAAGACATGAGGCAGGCTTGAGCAGTAGGAGAAGCTCATAAGAATTAGACCCTGATCTTTTCTGCTACGGCTGATAGTGTATGGTCATAGCTTTTAGCTCTAATATGAGTATTTGTACAAACAAATCAAATACCGATAAGTTATTTTGAAACAACGGCAGAGAAGCCGTTGTGTTTATTCATTAAAAAAACTATAAATTATAAGTAAAAAAACCGGACCGTAATCTACTCTTGGAAGCCACAAGACAGCTACATGCGCATGTTGCATGTCTGTACGGTTTTCGCTAGGTTCAAATCGTATTCCTGCACAAATCAGGCTACTAAAATACCGATGTAACAGGGCGCCGGATCGTACATGCCGTCGGATAAACCTCGTCGTCCCGACCATTATGATCGCCGAAAAGCACCCCCTCCAGTCCGAAAATGGCTTCCCAGTTTCTCTGCCCGGCCGGCACTGTGCCGACGCAATTGTGATGAGACCACACGTAAGCGCTCGCGATTGTCTCCATCGGCAGCGCTAGCTAACCCTGCCATTCAATGGACGAAAGAAAAATCGGTAATCTTAATGGTGGTATGAACCACTTTTATGCGTTTCAGCTGCACGCCCATTCCAGCAAAACTGCTCGCTTTATTGTGAAATCAAGCTGCTGCTGCTGCTGCAACAAAGGCAAAAACAGATCAATTATATCGACTCGTTGCTGGCCTATTTTGCGAGCGAGCTCCTTAATGTGCCAATAATGGCGATGAGCTGAAACGGGCAGACCAAAAGGGTTTGGAGGCTGGAGAGGATATCGTGGACCGTTCTTTTGGAGCCAGTTGGGTGCCCTTTTTTAAGAGCTTGCGTGTACTGTGTACACCGCGCAGACAACGTCCTTCTGCTTCGATTCAACGGCCTTCCGGTGGATAGCAACAGGTTGGGATATTATTAAGAGTGATCTCATGGCTCTCTTTGCTGAATTCCACAAGGGTAAATTGCCACTATACAGCCTCAATTTTGAAATAATTACATTATTACCAAAAGAAAAAGAGGCAAAATGGATACAACAATTTAGGCCAATTTGCCTATTGAATGTTAGTTTCAAAATTTTTACAAAGGTAATGACAAATAGAATAGCTCTAGTAGCTCAAAAAGTCATAAAACCTTCACAAACCGCTTTCATGTCCGGTAGGAACATTATGGAAGGCGTTGTCATTTTACATGAGACTATTCATGAGATGCATAGGAAGAAATTAGATGGGGCTATATTGAAGCTAGACTTTGAGAAAGCTTATGACAAGGTTAATTGGTCCTTCCTTCAGCAAACTTTAAGAATAAAGGGCTTTTCTTCTGTATGGTGCAATTGGATAGAACAAATTGTTAAGGGTGGCAGTGTTGGCATTAAAGTTAATGATGAAGTTGGCCATTATTTTCAGACTAAGAAAGGACTTCGGCAAGGAGACCCCTTGTCACCAATTCTTTTTAACTTAGTGGCTGATATGTTAGCCATCTTAATTGAGAGAGCCAAGGCTAATGGAAAGTTTAGTGGAGTTGTTCCTCACCTTGTCGATGATGGTCTATCAATCTTACAGTACGCGGATGACACTATCCTCTTCCTGGATCATGATATACTCCAGGCCAAAGACCTTAAGCTAGTCTTAAGTACCTTTGAGCAATTATCGGGGTTAAAAATCAATTTCCATAAGAGCGAGTTATTTTGCTATGGTAAGGCCAAGGAGTGTGAGCATGAATATGTGCAACTTTTTGGTTGTGGCACGGGGGGTTTCCCATTTAGATACCTAGGTATTCCCATGCATCATCGCAAGCTTTCGAACAAGGATTGGTTGGTCATAGAGGAAAAATTTCAGAAAAAGCTGAGTAGTTGGAAAGGTAAACTCTTATCAGTAAGAGGGAGACTAGTACTGATTAATTCAGTTCTAACTAGTCTAGCCATGTACATGCTCTCCTTCTTCGAAGTCCCCAGAGGTGTGTTAAAAAAGCTAGACTATTACCGTTCCAGATTCTTTTGGCAATGTGATGAACATAAAAAGAAGTATAGACTCACTAAGTGGAGTATTCTTTGTAGGCCTAAAGAATTTGGAGGAGTGGGGATCCAAAATTTGGATATCCAAAATAAATGCCTTTTGAGCAAATGGTTGTTTAAACTTATTAACGAAAAGGGTGTTTGGCAAAGCCTTATTAAAAGGAAGCACTTGTCCAATAAAACTCTTACCCAAGTTACAAAACAACCGAGGGATTCACATTTTTGGTCTGGCCTTATGAAGGTCAAGGATCAATTCTTTGCATGTGGTCACTTCCGTGTTCGTGATGGGTCCCAAACTAGATTTTGGGAGGATACTTGGATAGGTGACAAACCCTTTAGTGTTGCATATCCCGCACTCTATAGAATTGTGAGGAGGAAAGACGCCACGGTATCACATACCTTAAGCTCTATACCTCCTAATGTGTCCTTTAGGAGGGCCTTGGTTGGCTCTAATCTAGATGATTGGCTTGATTTGGTGACCAAAATATTTTTAGTAAACCTTACAAGTGGAGAGGACTCTTTTATCTGGGATTTGTGTAACAAGGGTACTTTTACGGTTCGTTCTTTTTATATATATGTGATGCAAGAAGGGGTAGTTCCCCAAAAGACCCCTCTTTGGAACATTAAGATACCTCTGAAAATTAAGATCTTCCTTTGGTACCTTCAAAAGGGGGTTACTCTCACAAAGGATAATCTAGCAAAAAGGAATTGGCAAGGTAGCACCATTTGTTGTTTTTGTAGCTCTATGGAGACGATACAACATCTTTTCTTTGATTGCCACTTTGCAAGATTTATTTGGAATACCGTTTATATCACCTTAGGAATTCAGCCCCCTTCTAGCTTTGCGAACATGTTCGATTCTTAGTTGAATGCCATTCGGCCAAAACTTAGAAATCAAATATTTGTAGGAGCTGCTGCTTTATGTTGGGCTATGTGGTTGAATAGAAACGATATGGTATTCAATAATTCTAAATCTAATACATTTCTGCAGGTTATCTTCAGGGCAACATATTGGACTCGACAATGGTCCCTACTACATAAAGAAGAGGCGAGATCAAATCTCAAAAATGGATGCAGATTGTTGGAGACCATAATCATGGAGGTTTTTGCGAAGTTCGGTTGGAAATTTAGGAATAGAATTGAAGCGTAGCTTCTTTCTTCTCCTTTCTTTATTTGTAGTTTGATTTCTTGTGGAGTTGGAGCCTATGTGCTCGGTTTTGTATTGAACAGATGTGTACTTTCTCCCCAGAAAGTAGAAGCTGGAACTTTGTTCCATTATCTAAAAAAAAGGTAGTAGCTCGGTTAAACTATCGTCGGAACTCACAAGCGGAAGTTTTCTGAATCCAGAGTAAGAGCTATAGATATTTTGTTAGATCATATGGCTAGATCTAGAATATTTTGGTGATAAATAATTAACAATGATTAATTTATGATGAATATTTTATAATACTGCTTATCGGTGTTATGCGAGGCGTATGGCCTGTGTGGACTGAACTTAGTTAAGTTGGGACGAACTTGTGTTGGAAAAATATTCTTTGGTCTTTGTATGTGCAGATTGAGTATAGAGACGATCATGGTCGGTAACAAGGTGGATTGGGACTAGGATGGGAGATCCGAGGTTCAGACGGTCAAGAGGTCACGAGATGGTCGGACTCATGCTTGGGGCGCATGGAGATCAGAAATGGATGATACGTGTTGGAGATATAGAGGTACGGTCCGGAAGTTACGACATGTGGTGGATGATGCGTGGAGAAGCTACGGGAGGTATGGTCCTAGAGGCTTCGACACGTGATGGAGTTAGAAAAGTTGGAATTTTGGAAAAACTCGTGTTAGAAAGGGTTTCAGGTCCCTTTGCTGTTAGAATTAGATTATAACTCGTGAGCTTAGGATTTAGGGGTGCCAGGAGGGCGCTTTGTAGCCACCATGATTCAGAAATAAAGTTTAGATCTATTTCGAGAAAAAATATCATTGATCACCAGCAGCGATGACAAATTTTTCATCTGCGGCGTGTGTCTTCATTCTCTCAGTCGGCGTGTGTTTTCGTTCGCTACGTCGTCCAAGCAAAAAGGCAGCTGTGACTTTTGTGCTTGACGAGCGAACAAAAAGAAGAAAAAGATTGCATGCGGCGTCTGATGGTTGTGGGCGGCTGTGACGCGATGGAAAAATAGACATGAACAGTTTCTGCGTTTTCTAATAAAGTTTGTGATTTTTTTTAATTCGCATATGTTATTCTTTTTCTCTATTTGGTAATTTCTAAAGCTTCTCCATGCATTGATATCTATCTGTGTTTTTTTCTTACATATATGAGTTAGTTTTAATTAAAAAAATTGATTGCGTGCTTGAGAGTTAAGCGTATCGTTTAGGGATGGCAATCGGGCGCAGCGGGTACGGGTAGTGCTCACCCATACCCGTACCCGCGACCCCGATTTACGTCCACGGGCATACCCGCGAAGGACGATGGGTGAAGAACCTCGTCCATACCCGTCGCCCACGGGTACCCGTCGCCCGTGGGCATACCCGTTTACCCGCGAACTGAGAGTCACCATCTGAGAGTTGAACTAATGACAGGTATATATAAGCAGTAGCTGTTGCTAGGAAATATAATAGCTATCAAAAAAGTTTATAACAATCAATAGCAATTAGAGATATGCAAAAATTTATAACAATCAATAGCAATTAGAGATATTAATATGGCTGCGCCACCTGTCAATCTATATCGTGGGTACGGGTGGAGCTTATCCATACCCGTGCCTGTTTACCCGATGGATAGAGTGTTCCCCCCATTTCCATACCCGTGGGTAAAGAAAATGTCTCATACCTGGCTTCATTAGGGTTTTTACCTACGGGCACAGTTGCCATCCCTAGTATCGTTTCCGTCGTTTTTTGGTGCTACAATACATCACTATAGTAAATTGCTACAGTACATTGCTACAGGACCAAACAGTAATCGCTACATTGCCGAACGGTACTGCTATAGTACGATCGAAAAAATTTGTTTTTTGTTATTCTATTTTTCAAATTAAACAATTAAAAGACAGAAAATTTGAAAAAAAAGATTTCGCTGGGAATTACAATTATTCACCCATCTTTAATTGCCATCAACGATACTACATATTCGTGGGAAAACATTACGGGCAATGAGCCTTGTGCGCGTGGGGCCAAGTGGATTGCACGCGCGGATGGGGCCAATGTTGGAATCGAATCCTCTGACTTTGCACAGGCAAAGTCAGGGTGACTTTGCGCGATCTGAGCCGTCCGGCGGAAAAAGAACGGTCCAGATCAGCTGTTGGTACAGTATTTTTTACTGTAGCTACAGTAAAAAAATACTTTATCACCAGCTGATCTGGTTCGTTCTTTTTCCGCCGGACGGCTCAGATCGCGCAAAGTCACCCTCAGAGGACCCCAATTCGCCAATGTTAGGGATACCCCTTATGGCCTTACCTGGCTTTCTCATTAAAGCAGAGTGTTAGTCTGATTCATATGGAGCAGTATTCAGTCTAGTCTTAGTATCCAGAATTAGGTGTTCTCAAAAAAAAAAAAAGACAGGAAAGAAATAGGAGCTGTGGTTTTGGGAAGTCTTCTAGATGCACCTCCATATCCGTTGTAATTTAGGAGAAGTTGCTCAGTAGCATAATAAAGACCTTGTGTAAATTTCAACATACAAGTCTTACGAATGTTAATGCATGGGCATTTGTTGGTTGTCTAACTTGCACACGTCGTGCACCCGTTGGCAATGCCAGCCCACACACACCGTGCTCCCGCTGCTGCCCCAGCGAGTGCTGTTGTCATCCCACAGCTCCACGGGTCGTTGACCCTCAGGACTTTCAATTTGACCAATGGAAAATTTCAAATTGGGAAACATCCACCTTTCAACTCAAAAATTCCAAGTTTAATCCAATTTAATTTTTTTAAAAATCCTCAACTTTCAACTCAAGAATACTCCAATGTTCAAATTCAGAGATCCCCAACTTTCCACTCAGGATTTGGGGCTTTCACCTCTGTGTTCCCTTTCTTCCTACCGTACACAGTGCTTGCTGGCATAGGAAGGGCGATGCAGGCCGGGCTCGGTTGCCAGCTATACAGACAATGGGGACGGTAGAATCGGTTTGAGGACACGTAGTGGTTACTGTTGGTTTTTGCGAGAGTCCGAGTGAAGAGATGAGGGGGAGTGCGCTCCGCCCGGATCTGACACTTCGACAGGCGACTTGGGCGGCGAGTGAGGAGGCGGCAACTAGAGAGGCGGCGGCGGAGGCACGGGCTGGCCTGGGCTCCTTGGAGCTGGCCACTCACGTCACCACGCTGCAGCCCCCTGCCTCCTCTATTTAAGGTTGCCATTTCTTCCTCCATGGGTGCATCTCTTTCGATCTTGACCAGCTCCTCTTTAGTTTTCTTCCTCCCTGGTCTTTGGGTTGTGAGGAGTGTTCGTACTTCTGCGCCATCTCCGATCGGAGCTTTTGCCTTTGGATTCCCGTGTCAACCCTATCGTTTCGTAGGGTGTGAGGGGAAATCTGAAGGTGGAAGATTGACCTGAGGTAGGAAGAAGGCCGTGACGATCCTCTGTTGCATTTGAGTGCATTCGGCCGGTGCATTCTGGTGGTCTTGTACGTCATCTACCCCGACCTTCGACTCCTGCTTCGGCTACTCGAGGTTGGAGTGTGGCATTGTATCTCTGTCTACCTCGCTTCTCCCTTGCGGTAGCATAGAGGAGCGCTAAGTTTTCTAGGACAGCATCTTCTGGTGTGCCTTGCCAAGTTCTTGTCGGATAATCTTTTTCTGCTGGTTCGGTTTACTTCTAGACGACTTTGAGTGTCATCTGCGCTGTGAGTATTTCGATTCTTTTGCAAATATTGGTGGTTGTGCTTGTTCTTTAATTTATGATTTAAGTTCAAGTACTGGGAGAGGCTATGTTTGCTTGTGGACTTAGAACTTGTGCTCTGTGATGAAATTGTCAAATACTGAGATTGGTCTAGATAACTAGATTAGATTTGAGCTCAACTGGATTGGTTTCTATTGTCTGTACTGTAGCTATATATTTCAGTTGACCGGATTTGTTGACTAGTAATTGAGATTATTTGATATGCAGTAGTCATACTGAGAGACCATGTGGTTGTGACTCCATAAGAGTGATGAGTAATTGACAAGGGTTAAGGTCAGTCAAGTTTGGTTTGGGTGGTTCGGACCTTGACGTTGCATGGCGCAATCGGGTTCGGTCGGACTTTGGTCAAACTTAGTCGTATGGCTTTAGGATGCATATTCCTTTGATTCGACAGGTTTGGACTTCATCATGGGTAAGCATGATGTGTTTATGCTATTTACGCTTTCATGTATCGAGCGATGCTATTTGACGTGTTTCTTGTCTGTGTGACTGCAGGACGTTGAGACGGAGTCGTGGTAAGACACGGAGGACTGGACTAGGCGCAGGTGGCGCTGAGGTCAGAACAATCAGGAGGTGTCGAAGACGATGTGGACTCGAGGTGGTTGCGAGCCGTGCGAGGCAAGGAGCGCGGAAGCTTCCCGGAAGGTGCGCGAGGGGCGAATCGAGAATTTCGCAAGACTGCACAAGCGGGAGCGGGCTCCGTTGGATGCAGCAGGCGTAACGGGGCGGAGACCCGTTAGCTAAGGCTATATAAAGGGTTGGAGGGGCTGCATGCCTCCTCAGGCATTTGGATGGATTTTAGAGGGAATTAGGGCTTGCTAGTCAAAAGAGGCTTTGGGAGGTTGTTTCTCCTTTGCTCTTTAGTAGGTGAGAGTGGGTGAAGAGTGCAGAGTGTGCTCCCTGTGTGTCTCCTTCGTAGTGCTATCCTTCCTGGTTGTTCTTCCTGTGTGTGTTGGAGTTTGTGGGAGAGGGAGAGATTGGAAATGAGTTGAGTCACCATGTAATCAACCCTTGTTCTAATGTCCATGCGTATCGGGACTCCTTGTAATCCCTGTTGGATTGGAATGAAAAATCTGAGGTTTATTTTTCTTGTCTGCGTTCTTTGTTCTTCGTTCATCCTTTTGGCCTGATTTTGAGATTTTGAGGTTCTTGGTGTTTCTTGCTGTGGAGGTGCAAAATGGGTTGCTCAGTGATGGGAATACGTTACTAGATCATCTGATTGATTTATCCCAAGAGCGAATTGATTATAATCTCATATTTCATCTCTCAGGCCTCTCTGTTCTTAGTTTTGGTTTCTAGGGTTTTTAGTGCATTTCAAGTTTTCCTTCTCAAGATGACTTGAAATTTGGTCTGAAGAGTTCTATGCCTATTGCCTTCTTAACTGCAAAAGCTCATGACCTAAGATTCAAGGATTGAGTGGGAATTGATATTTGTGTGTTGCTCTCTGTTCCTTCAAGTCAATTCTAGGGTTTTGGGTATTTCTTGATTCCCTTCGAGAGATGACTTGATTTTTGGTCTGAGGAGTCCTCTTGTGATTGCTAATATACCTGCAAAATATCATGAACAAAGGACTTGAGACCTTTTGGGAATTAGGATTTTGTTTACCCTCTCTGTAGTTTTTCATTTTTTCCTTCAGTTTTCTAGGGTTTCAGTCAAACCGTGATTCTGCTATTTGAGGTGGCTTGAAATTTGATTCCCAGAGCTCAAGTGCTATCTTTTAGCCATTCCCAGAAGTCCATGGCCAAGAGATCAAAAGTTGAGGTGTAATTTGAGTTTTTGCTCTTGTCTTTGCAAAATTTCATATTTTTGTCAAATCTGAAATTGCTTGTTTGAAGTTGAATTTTCTTGATCTCTTGAGTACCTTTTGCTATTCTTATTGTCTCTCTGAAGTTCTGGGATGTTCCTCTCTTCAGAAAGTCCCATTTTCCCTGCAGTTACCTCATTTCTGAAACTTCAGTTCATTTTGGAGGCTAAGTCTTTTAGTGCTTGATTTCTCTTCCTATTTCTCCAGTGAGTGTTAGAACTATATCTCTTCCTAGTTTCTCATAACTATTGAAGAGAATAGTTTTTGGGGGCAAGGTTTTCGAAATCGACATTCACCCCCCCCCCCTCTGTCGCCATTTCGGTCCTACAATTGGTTTCAGAGCCGGTTAGCTCTAATCAATAGATCTTAACCGGTCTCAAGAGCCATGGCGACGGACAAGTACTCGACCAAGCCGCCCGTTTTTGATGGCATCTATTACCCCTTCTGGAAGAGCCGAATGGAGACATACATCCAGGCCCAGGGGTACGCCATCTGGCGCAAGGTCAAGGTCCGGTTTGTTGTTCCTGCCGATTAGAACATCAATGCCGGGAACATGGCTAATGTTGAGGCGAACGCTAAGGCAAGGAACATCATTATTCAGGGCCTGAGTCGTAGTGAGTTTGACCGCATCTCTCATCTTTCGTCGGCTTTCGATATCTGGGAGACCCTCGATGCATACCATGAGGGCACCACCCAGATTAAGACAGTCCGAGGACCAGTTCAAGCGAGATTACAACAAGTTTGAAATGCTCGCTGGCGAGTCCCTTGATGAGTGCTTTGCACGTTTCCACAAGATTCTGAGCAACCTCCGAGCCGTCGGTCTCACATACTCCGACTCGGATAACGCTCGACAAATGCTCACTGCACTCGATCTGCGTGTTTGGGAGATGAAGGTGACTACCATCAAGGACACCACCGACCTCTCGACTTTGACGCTTGACGCGCTGTACTCGCGCCTCAAGACGCACGAGATTGACATTGTCTCTCGTAAGTCGAAGTCGCAGTCGATGGCTTTAGTCACCGATCCCACCTCGGCTTCTGGTCATTCTGCTGATTCGCTTTGTGGGTTCTCCCTTGCTGCTCTATGTGACGTAACTGATGATCAGTTAGAGCAGCTCGAGGATGAGCAACTGGCCCTCCTAGCTCGGAAGTTTTCCCATGCTTACAAGAGGAGGAGGGACAGGAAGAGGGGAGGACCCGTGATTTGCTTCGAGTGTGGTGGCCCCAACCACATTCGGGCAAACTGCCCCAAGCTGGAGAAGGGCAAAGCTGACTTCGGCGGTTCGAGCAAAAACGACTACACCGACAAGAACCGCAACAAGAAGCCTCTAGCGCATCCACAAGGCAAGAAGAAGTTCCGCGACTTCGGGAAGGCCATGAAGCTCTTCCACCGCGTCCTCGCCGCGTTCGACGACCTCGACCTCAGTGAGGTGGAGGGATGGAGCGACGACGACGGGACGGGTGATCAAGACCCCAAGAGCGGCGACGACTTCTCCGGCATGTGCTTCATGGCCCTCGAGGGCGAACTGAGCGACAGCGAGCTGTATTCCGACTCGGACGAGGTATGCCCCACCTACGACCAGCTCAATCATGCTTTTCTTAAGCTAGGTGGTTTTCATGCTAGAGCTAGGGCTAGGTGTATTGAGTTAGAGAAGGAAGTAGATAGATTGTCACTAGAGATTATTGCTCTTACATCTGCTCCTGCTAGTGATGATTGTGATACATGCTCTGCCTTGTTGGGTGATTTGGAGAAGTTAAGGACCTCGCATGATAGTTTGTCCTCTGAGCTTGATACTGTTAAGGTGGAGAACATTAGTCTGTTGGCTGAACTAGACATGAGTAGGATTACTTCTATTTTATCTGCTCCTGTTGAGACTAGCACTTGCACCTCATGTGAGGATAAGGACAATGCTTTTAGAGGCCTTTATACCATGTTGCTTGATCTGCCCGAGTCATGTGAAAACTGCAATAAGCTGAAGTCGAACCTAAAACGGGCAGATCACAAGATTGCCGAGTTGCATGCTTCTTTACTTGAGCCTGTTGTTTCTTGCACTAATTGTCCAAAATTAACTCTTGAACTTGAATCTGTTTCTAAGCAATTCCAAGAGATGATTGATCAAAACAACAAATTGGCTCAGTTTGCGACTAAGGATCCTGTTAGCTCACCATGCATTAGTTGTGACAAACTAAAACTTGAACTCGTTGCTTTGAATGATAAATGTGTGAAGCTAACTAAGGACTTATTAGAGAAGTCATCAACTCCTTGTAATGTGATTGCTGAAAAGGGGATGGAGCCCAAGGGTAAGGTTGAGACGCTTAGCGACGTGAACCAAACTGCTAGTAGTAGGACTGTCCCTCCAGGGTCGGCTGTGCATGCACAAGCCATTCTCTCCTCTACTGTTGGTTCTTCTTCTGCTCTCTCACCCTCTGCTGTTCCCTCTTCTCCCTGCTCTTCTTGCACCTCTCTCTTTCGAGAGTGTCAGTACCTTATGAACACTCTCGAGAGGTTTGTAGGAGGCAAGAAGAAGCTCAATCTTATTTTAGACCAATCTAAGATCTGCAGATTTAATCAGGGTCTAGGATATGATTTCTATGAGGACATGAGGAAGCATCCACCTGCTATTCTCAGACCCATAGTAGGAGGTGCGATCGAGGTTCAGCCCAGGTCTGATGAGGTCAAATTCAAATCAGCGGGCTTTGTCCAGGGGATCTCTGACAGCAAGGTGATTCCACCTGCTGCTTCGGCCTCTCAGAAGGCGAAGCCACTTCGTGCTACTTCCACCTCTCAGAAGGTGAAGTATCATTGCACCTTCTGTCAGAAGGATGGGCACTCGATCGAGAGATGCTTCAGGCACGCCAAGATCGCGCGTAGAGACTGTGTTGAGTCTCTTAGGGGTATTCAGGGTCAGCCCCAGATCCTGAGTGCACCTAAGACCAACACGAGGTCTAGGGTTGCGTTTGCTGATGATTTTGGGCAGCATCGAGGACTTGGTTTTTCCGAGTTTTCTTGTTTTCGTCCTCGTGCTGCTCCTGGTCGTGACTTCCGCTGTCCTGAGGGTACATCTCGTTTCCCCCGTCGAGACAGCTACCCGCGGTGTGATCAGCGTGTTGCCGGTATTCCGACTCGCTCTCCCGTAGCAGTCGGACCCCGCAACAGCTTCAGGTCTGCTCACAGACCTTCTGCTTTGAGTGACAGAGAGCGTAGGGTAGCTAGAGGTCAGTCGTGTGTGGCTACTTCTGCTACTCGACGTGTCGTTCAGTATTGGGTGCCAAAATCACTCTTGATTTACCCCAGTACTGAGACTTTACTCTCTGTTTGACTCAGGTTCGCCGGGCAGGGAAGGGAAAGGTTTGGCTCTTAGACTCCAGGTGTTCACGACACATGACCGGAGATTCCCGTTGGTTTTCTTCCCTTGCCCACGCTCCAGGTGATGAGACGATCACCTTCGGAGATGCTTCATCTAGACGCGTCATCGCCAAAGGTACAGTGCGGATTAATGATTCTTTCATTTTGAAAGATGTTGCCTTGGTTAGTAAGCTGCAGTATAACTTGCTTTCAGTTTCTCAGCTTACCGATGACGACTTTGAGGTGAGCTTTAAGAAAAACAATTGCAAAATTCTTGATTCTTCGGGTAGTCTGGTTTGCGGGATTTCTCGTTTTGGGAGGATCTTTCGTGTTGATTTTTCTGAGTCTTCTGGTGATCCTCTCAGGTGTTTAGTTGCTTCTGAGTCTCGCGACCTCTCGTTCTGGCATAGGAGACTTGGTCATATTGGATTTGACCATTTGACTCGAGTTAGCGGCCACGATCTCATTCGTGGTCTGCCGAAACTCAAGATGGTCAAAGATCTAGTTTGCGCTCCGTGCCGGCACGGCAAGATGGTTGCCGCTTCTCATCCTCCGGTCACAGTTACTATGACCGATGCACCAGGACAGCTGCTCCACATGGATACAGTGGGACCAGCTCGAGTGCAGTCAGCAGGAGGGAAGTGGTATGTTCTTGTCGTGGTCGATGACTTCTCGAGGTATTCTTGGGTGTTTTTCTTAGCCTCGAAGGAGCTCCCAGGTGCCTTACGAGCGATCCGCAGTGACAATGGCACGGAGTTCAAGAATTCCTACTTCGAGAGTTTCTGTGGTGAGACAGGTGTAGAGCATCAGTTCTCCTCTCCGCACGTCCCACAGCAAAATGGCGTTGTGGAGAGAAAGAACCGTACCTTGGTCGAGATGGCCAGGACGATGCTTGATGAGTACTCTACACCGCGGAAGTTTTGGGCTGAGGCTATAGCCACCGCGTGCCATGTCTCAAATCGAGTTTTTCTTCGGGCACACTTGCACCGCACTTCTTATGAGTTGAGATACGGGCGAAAGCCCAGCGTCTCTCATTTTCGTGTGTTTGGTTGCAAGTGCTTTATTTTGAAGTCTGGGAACCTAGACAAGTTCGAGTCATGATCTTGTGATGGTATCTTTCTAGGTTACTCGCCTTCTTCGCGAGCTTATAGGGTCTGGAACTGCGAGTCTAGCAAATTGGTAGAGACCTGTGAGGTGACCTTTGATGAGGCCAGTCCGGGGACTAGGCCTGATATCTCAAGTTCTTTAGAGCAGTCCGAGACCATCTTTATAGATGATGAGGTCGATGGAGACTATGGTTGTTTACCTGATCCAGCTCCTCATCTTCCCCTTGAGATGCCTTCTTCCACGGTACCTCAAGGTGATCAGCCCTTGCCTACTGCTTCCTCCGGAGCTAGTGGCTCTGTCACTGCCTCTTCTGTACACGAGGTAGAGGCCACTTCTTCATCTCATCCTGGACCTCCCCGTCATATCCAGAAAAGGCATCCTTCTGAGCAGATGATTGGAGACCTGTTCGAGCGTGTTACCCGCTCAAAATCTGGCTTATCTCAATTCTGTCTCCATTCTGCTTTCATTCCCTCCTTTGAGCCCAAAGATGTTTCTCATGCTCTTTCCGACGAGTCTTGGGTCAATGCCATGCATGAGGAGCTAGAAAACTTCGAGAGAAACAAGGTCTGGTCGCTTGTCGAGCCCCCACGAGGTCACAATATCATTGGGACTAAGTGGGTGTTCAAGAACAAGCAGAGTGAGGATGGTGTGGTTATTCGAAACAAGGCTAGACTGGTAGCTCAGGGGTTCTCCCAGGTTGAGGGTCTAGATTTCGAGGAGACCTTTGCCCCTGTAGCTCGACTTGAGGCCATTAGAATCCTGCTCGCCTTTGCAGCTTCTAAGGGTTTCAAGCTTTACCAGATGGACGTCAAAAGTACCTTTCTCAATGGCTTTATTGAGGAAGAAGTCTACGTCAGACAGCCTCCAGGTTTTGAGAACCCCAAATACCCAAACCATGTCTTCAAGCTTTCCAAAACGTTGTATGGACTTAAGCAGGCCCCCAGAGCTTGGTATGAGAGGCTTAAGTCCTACTTGTTGAGTCATGGGTTTGAAATGGGTAAAGTAGATAAGACCTTGTTCATCTGCCGTCATGGCAATGATCTTCTGCTCGTCCAGATCTATGTCGATGACATCATCTTTGGCGGCTCTTCCCATGCTCTGGTTTCACAGTTCTCGGATGTCATGAGCACCGAGTTTGAGATGAGCATGATGGGCGAGTTGACCTTCTTTCTTGGCTTCCAAATCAAGCAGACTCGGGAGGGTACCTTCTTGCATCAAGGCAAGTACACTCGCGACCTCCTGAGACGCTTCGACATGAGTGATGGTAAGCCGGTGTCAACTCCGATGGCTTCTACAGCCTATCTTGACCCAGATGAGGATGGCGAGCCAGTTGATCAAAAAGTGTACAGAAGTTTGATCGGCTCCCTTCTTTACCTCACTGCCTCGAGACCAGACATACACTTCTCCGTGTGTCTGTGTGCTCGGTTTCAGGCCTCTCCTCGCGTATCTCACCGCCAGGCGGTGAAGCGCATCTTTCGATACCTCCGAGCTACCATTGACTATGGTATATGGTACTCTTCCTCATCCTGTCCTTCCTTGAGAGCCTTCTCGGACGCAGACTTTGCTGGCTGTAGGATAGATAGGAAGAGCACTTCTGGCACTTGCCAATTCATTGGCACTTCTCTCGTATCTTGGTCTTCGAGGAAGCAGTCCGGTGTTGCGCAGTCCACCGCAGAGGCCGAGTACGTTGCTGCAGCCAGTTGCTGTAGCCTAGTGCTTTGGATGGCTTCGACCCTGCGGGACTTTGGGTTAGTCATAGACAGTGTTCCACTCTTTTGTGATAACACTTCTGCGATTAACATTGCTAAGAACCCAGTGCAGCATTCTCGGACCAAGCATATTGATATTCGCTTTCACTTCCTTAGAGACCATGTAGAGAAGGGCGATATAGTGCTCCAGTTTGTGGAGAGTGACCACCAGTTGGCTGACATTTTCACCAAGCCATTGGATAGTTCGAGGTTTTCAGCTCTGCGGGGAGAGCTTGGGGTGGTTTGTCCTTATGGACTGTAGTGAGGGGGAGTTTTGAGCTTTACTGCTTTACTATTTTGATTATGTTTCTGTCTCATTTCTGTCGCTTTGCACTCGAGGTGCATCGGGCTTAGTCCTTCTAGCATAGGTTAGAGTGCTTCTCTTGTCTAGTTGCATAGACTTCTTACTCTTATCTTGTGCTTCCAGGATGCTTCTTATTAGTTGTTTCTTATCTCACTAGGTTGAGCTCACTCACTTCTTGTAGGTTCTAGCGAGGGTTGGGCCACTCTCGGGTAGACAGGGTACGTGTTTGCTCTCTAGTGTGTGATTTGCTGTCAGCTGTTTGTCCTGGAGTCATATGGGGTAGATGAGAGTCAGTTTGAGCCATAGTTGTCTCTATATCTTATCTATGCTTTAAGGACTACCTGTTTGGTCTTATTTGCCAGCTTCTCGATTTTATTGCTTTGGTTCAGGGAGAGTTCATTTGGGAGCTTCTGGAGCTTAATTTTGACTTAACTCAACTTGAACTAAAAGTTGCATCTCATGTTGAGGGGGAGCTGGATTTTCTTGTATTTTAGCATCTCGCATTGTAATATAACTACATTGAGCCTTGATTATTATCCTATTATGACTTGTTTACAATGCTTTACACCTTGTCATGACTTGTGCCTATATGCTAGATTTATCATGACTTCATATGTGTAGACTAGTGTTTGCCATGATAAGTTAATTAAAATTGCTCAACTTGAATTAAAACTTGTCATGCTAGCATTTGAGTCTAGTCTTTCTTGAGCGATCCTTTTATGATCCATGCCATGTCAAGTAGGCTAAGTTGAGCGTTGAATCTCTATTGAGCCTTAGATTGAGCTTTGTTAGCCTCTTGATGCAGCATATGTTAGTACAACATGTTTAAAAAGCAAAAAGATCTCTTTTGTGCGAAAAAACTGATTTCACCAATTCTTTCTCATGAGACGGCTTGCCATTGCACTAAACATGAACTCAGGGGGAGTTTTGGATGACCTAGACTATCTTCTTAAGCTTCTTGCTTGGAGTAGTCGCATAAGGCTTGAGATCTAACACATAACAAAAAAAATTGGGTTGGAAACAACCATAAGCTTTAAAAAGACAATGTTTTATGTGTTCAATTTGCTTAAGCTACAAAAAGAACCATGTACTTAACCAATGTTTCAATCTTGAGCTTATAGCACTCTATTTGGACTCAATATTAGCTTCCTTGTTCCGCTTAGCTTATTGACATGGCCTGCATCATCATTGGATATCTCTAGCTAGACTTGGCTTTTTGATGACTTGACATGCTCATAATACACTATATTTCAGATTGTCATCTATGTGTTCTCACTAGGATATACATATCTTGTCATGATCTAGATAGCGTTTTATTGAGGTATGGCTTGGTGTGATTCCTTATGGTCATTATGGATAATTCTCATGGCTCAAAATGCTTAAATAAACAACTTCAGCCATTTTCATCCGTTGTCATGTCATATTCTCTCTTTTGCATCTTGATGTGTTTATTGCCAAAAGGGGGAGAATAGTGGTAGAAAAAGCTAGTTGGGATCATTTTAGAGCTTTGGAGATCAATTTGCTCTTTCAGTTGTTGCTCTAGTGTTCCTTCTGTCGACATGGTCATTAGTTGCATTTCTTTTCTTTGGACCATGTTGGACTCTTCAAATCAAACTCTACTTAATGCTTTTTCTGAGTTTGTCAATATACTCATCAAGGGGGAGATTGAGAGACCATGTGGTTGTGACTCCATAAGAGTGATGAGTAATTGACAAGGGTTTAGGTCAGTCAAGTTTGGTTTGGGTGGTTCGGACCTTGACGTTGCATGGCGCAATCGGGCTCGGTCAGACTTTGGTCGAACTTAGTCGTATGGCTTTAGGATGCATATTCCTTTGATTCGACAGGTTTGGACTTCATCATGGGTAAGCATGATGTGTTTATGATATTTACGCTTTCATGTATCGAGCGGTGCTATTTGACGTGTTTCTTGTCTGTGTGACTGCAGGACGCCGAGACGGAGTCGTGGTGAGACACGGAGGACTGGACTAGGCGCAGGTGGCGCTGAGGTCAGAACAGTCAGGAGGTGTCGAAGACGATGTGGACTCGAGGTGGTTGCGAGCCGTGCGAGGCAAGGAGCGCGGAAGCTTCCCGGAAGGTGCGCGAGGGGCGAATCGGGAATTTCGCAAGGCTGCACAAGCGGGAGCGGGCTCCGTTGGATCCAGCAGGCGTAACGGGGCGGAGACCCGTTAGCCAAGGCTATATAAAGGGTTGGAGGGGCTGCATGCCTCCTCAGGCATTTGGATGGATTTTAGAGGGAATTAGGGCTTGCTAGTCAAAAGAGGCTTTGGGAGGTTGTTTCTCCTTTGCTCTTTAGTAGGTGAGAGTGGGTGAAGAGTGCAGAGTGTGCTCCCTGTGTGTCTCCTTCGTAGTGCTCTCCTTCCTGGTTGTTCTTCCTGTGTGTGTTGGAGTTTGTGGGAGAGGGAGAGATTGGAAATGAGTTGAGTCACCATGTAATCAACCCTTGTTCTAATGTCCATGCGTATCGGGACACCTTGTAATCCCTGTTGGATTGGAATGAAGAATCTGAGGTTTATTTTTCTTGTCTGCGTTCTTTGTTCTTCGTTCATCCTTTTGGCCTGATTTTGAGATTTTGAGGTTCTTGGTGTTTCTTGCTGTGGAGGTGCAAAATGGGTTGCTCAGTGATGGGAATACGTTACTAGATCATCTGATTGATTTATCCCAAGAGCGAATTGATTATAATCTCATATTTCATCTCTCAGGCCTCTCTGTTCTTAGTTTTGGTTTCTAGTGTTTTTAGTGCATTTCAAGTTTTCCTTCTCAAGATGACTTGAAATTTGGTCTGAAGAGTTCTATGCCTATTACCTTCTTAACTGCAAAAGCTCATGACCTAAGATTCAAGGATTGAGTGGGAATTGATATTTGTGTGTTGCTCTCTGTTCCTTCAAGTCAATTCTAGGGTTTTGGGTATTTCTTGATTCCCTTCGAGAGATGACTTGATTTTTGGTCTGAGGAGTCCTCTTGTGATTGCTAATATACCTGCAAAATATCATGAACAAAGGACTTGAGACCTTTTGGGAATTAGGATTTTGTTTACCCTCTCTGTAGTTTTTCATTTTTTCCTTCAGTTTTCTAGGGTTTCAGTCAAACCGTGATTCTGCTATTTGAGGTGGCTTGAAATTTGATTCCCAGAGCTCAAGTGCTATCTTTTAGCCATTCCCAGAAGTCCATGGCCAAGAGATCAAAAGTTGAGGTGTAATTTGAGTTTTTGCTCTTGTCTTTGCAAAATTTCATATTTTTGTCAAATCTGAAATTGCTTGTTTGAAGTTGAATTTTCTTGATCTCTTGAGTACCTTTTGCTATTCTTATTGTCTCTCTAAAGTTCTGGGATGTTCCTCTCTTCAGAAAGTCCCATTTTCCCTGCAGTTACCTCATTTCTGAAACTTCAGTTCATTTTGGAGGCTAAGTCTTTTAGTGCTTGATTTCTCTTCCTATTTCTCCAGTGAGTGTTAGAACTATATCTCTTCCTAGTTTCTCATAACTATTGAAGAGAATAGTTTTTGGGGGCAAGGTTTTCGAAATCGACATTCACCCCCCCCTCTGTCGCCATTTCGGTCCTACACATACTATGTCCAGTTCGGTTCAGAAGAGATCCTTTTCTTTATAATATTCATCTTATGATATTGCGTATTTAATCTTCTGAACATTGTTAGATTACTGCTTGATAATTCATTGCATTTATACCGAAAGTTACAGGTTGCTATCCACTATATATGCAAGTTTGTTATAGTGGAAACATAATTTAGAGCTCAAATCTTGATCACTAGTTATCTGATCATTAGTGAAGAGTTTTAACATTGGCATGAGAGAGCCAAGATCAAAAATTTTGAGCAACTATGTTCTGAGAGCAATTTTCAAGCAATTATTGTGCATTATGCTAGAGCTAATTGCTTCCCTATTCATGGAAATGCATGTTATGTTCTTTTCAACAGTATTTTGGTTATATGCATTGGATATATGCACTTGTATGAATGACATGATAGAATTATGTGTTTATATGCAATTTATGTCATTTATATTCTGCTGGAAATATTTTGAATTTATGATTTATTTAGTTGGAATTAAATCTGAATATATGCTTATACCACCTTATTTACAACAGTTACTTCATGATTATGATGAGTAATTGATTTTTTAGTTTAAAGAGATTGCAGAGTTTAAGTTTAGTTTTTGAGAGTTTGTAGAGTTGTCGTATTTTTGGCATTTCTATAGATCAACCGGCAGTCAGATCGGTCTAACTGGCCAAGTGGTGGCGGTAAGATCAGAGGTCCCGAGAGGTCAGACCGATGGTGAATTCTGATCCAACCGGACAGTGGCAGCGGTCTGACAGATGGTGAGGTTCGATCAGATCGGCTGAGTTATGGTGAGAGTTTAGTCTGACCTAGGTTGTTGCTTATGTGCATATATGTTTATTGTTTGGTCCTAAGTTTAGAATCAGTGATTTGGTTACATATATTTTGCATAGTGCATTGTTGGATTAATATGTCAATTGATGATTTTATCTCGTGCGGTGTTACGTGACGATTTGCTTATCTATGTTGGTTGAAAGACTCCGGAGCTACATCATGATGAGACGATGGGATTGGGCTAAGCTAGAGGAGTTTAGGTCCAAACCAGTCAAAGGATCAGGGCTACGCTCAGGATGAGCCAAGGTCCAGATGATCAAAGAGCCATTGAAGATGACCGAGACTCGCGGGGTCGTTACAAGTTGAGACGATGAGGAACCAGAGCGAAAGCTACTGGTGTAGGACATGACAGACAATTGTAAGGTGGACCGAGACTAGGCTCAGGGATGAGCCGAGGTCCTATGTGGTCAAGGAAGCCGGATGCCGTCATGTGCTAGGAAAGGTATGTGGTGCGCCAAGTGACTTGTGTTGTTTATAAGTGATGACGGTTCAATGAGATTCGGATGCGTGAGAGGCTTAGTGGAAAGTCATTAGGGTCATATGAAAGATGATGAATCATACGTGTTACTTCATGGCAAAGAAAATAGGAAGCTTCATGGAAGACGGTAGAGAAGCATTTTGGTAAATTGCACAATACCGAAAAAGTGACGGTGTGTGAAATCACGGTGTTGGCCTAAGTTGTTTAGAACTTGTATGTGCTAAAAATATAAAGTGAATCAAGTATTGATTCACTAATGGGTGTAAGCGCTTTGAAAAGTGTGTATGTGTAAGTGTAAAACCCGATATGGTATTGGGTTAACAGGTTAGTCCATATAAGTAGATGAAACCCAACTAGAAGTATTGGTTAGGGTTTCTCTGGTGAGCTTTCATTTATAAGGAGGGAGAGAGGTGGATAAGTTAAGCTTTTAGGACTTTAGTCAAACCTTTGAGAGGAGAGTTAGAGTTTATGAAGAGAACCTTATGAGAGATGTGAGAGACTCTTGTAGCTGAGCTTTGTATCATCCTTAGACTTTGTGTATTGCTAGGGGGTGGCTATAAACATTCATCTCCAATATTAATAGAGATCAAAATTCGTCCAAGTATTTCCATGTGCTCAAGGGATGAAATATTGATTTGGTTTGGTTTTTTATGCTTTCTCTTCTCTTCTTGATCTTGCTATGTATGAAAGATGTATAAGTGATGATGATGTCTCTTATAAAGTAGATCTTATCCATCTAAGCACTTGCTATTTGCAAATTCTTGTGTTTGCCTGGTTTTGGCTCAAGAAACAGTGATTTTTGGGTTTTAGTCTTGTACATGATTTGAATTGAATTCATATTGTGATGTAGCTTACTATGATATATTAGAACCCATCCAAGGTTACCTAGATCATCTTGAACTCTCGAACAAGAGCAGATCGAGATTTTCCTTTTATATCTGATTTTGGTGCATCTTCACTCAAAAGGAAAAAAGGTCACAATTTTGGCAATGATTCTCTCAATTGTTGATTAGAATAGGTTTGTGACATCCTAGAGAAGTTGCTTGACAAGTTTTAAGTCTTTTTGATCATCGGATTAAAAGTTACAAGTTTTTATTTGAAAAGTGTTGAAATTATTGTTCATATGTCTGATTTTACTATTCATCTGGTCAGACCAGGATTGGTGAGGTCAGACTAGTTTTACTGTTCATATGCATGTTTTCACTATTCATCTGGTTAGACCGGTTTTAGGGAGATGTCTGACTGGTGGCACTAGTTTTTCTTAGAATTTTGGTTTTGTGTTGTGCTAGCTTTTATTTTAGCTTCCATTCCTAATCTCAGTAATTCTGTAGTTATTTGAGTGAAGGATCAAGATTACTTGGGGGAAATTTTGATCAACACTATTCACCCCCTCTAGTCGTTGTTCTCGGTCCTACAAGTGGTAATAGAGCGAGGTTTGTTCTTCGAGTAATCTTAACTGATCATGAGCACGGCGGCTAGTATGAGTTCATATGAGTCTTGTATTTTATCTTCTTGTGACTCTTCGGGCAATGATCTTGAATTCTTTAATCGAATTGTGAGAAAATGTAAAAAGGGTAGATCGTGATACTTGCAAGTTATGTGATGCTTTATCTCTCAAAGGAAAGGTTTTTTGTTGTTTTTAACCACTCCTTTTGGTATTGTGACAGGAATGAGAAGCCTTTGGAGTCAAGGAGGAGAAGAAACCCGATGGCTTGTGAGGAGCGGCCATGAAGGTGATCATAAGTTCTCCAAGATTTATAATCGATTTAAGCTAAGAGTGGTGAGTAAGGAGAAACACATCTCAAATTACTTGCTCTTAAATTAGAGATGAGGAAACTAGTGAAAGGAAATAATGATTTGCTTGATAAAGTAGATAGGTTGAAATATCCTGTCATATGTGTCTTGTGAGTCATTACTTATGAATAATGCTAATTTAAGAACTTTTCTTGCTATTTAAAATCTAAAAATGAATTGCTTAAATCAAATGCTTTTATGCCATGTGATTCTTATGTTGCCTTATATGATGAGCTTGATTGTGCTAAATTAGAGATAGACAATCTTAAGTCTATAGCTAGGAATGAAAATGATTCTTGTGCTAGCATGCTTACTGAAGTTAAGAAGTTAAAATTGGCTTATTCAAGTATGTAGAACAACTTGAACTTGTTGGAGTTGAAAATAAAAATGGAATTTAAGCTTTTCCAATTATCTTAAACAATTAGATAATGCTAAGGCTGAAATTGATGGGCTTATATCTAGTCTTCCTAGAATGTGCTTAGAAACTAAGAAATTACTTTATGATGATTTACTCTCTTGCAAGAATTGTACTAACTTATTAAATGATATTGATGCTTTGTATTCTATGCACATTAACAATGCATCTTCAATCTCTTGCTCATCTTGTATTGCCTTGAAGAATGAGCTTGATTCTTTGAAAAGAGTGTGCGATGATGTGAGCGCCAAATCTTGTGACTTTTGTGTTGCTTTGCAATCTGATATTGATGTTTTAAAGTTGATCTTGCTTCTTTGCAATTAGATTTAGATTCTTATGATTCTCTTAAGTCACTTGATGTTAGCACTTATATCATTATTTTGGATAGCTCTTGCTTAGGTAGTGATGCTTCTTGTGATTCTTTTAAAGCATCTAGACCCTTAAAAATGATTTTGGTAATTAATGAATCTATGTGAATACATGACTGAAATGTTTATTGAGTGTTTAAAAGGCTTAGTCCCTAAAATGATGATGAGATGTATGCTAAGGGTCAACATGAAGATCAAAGTAGCTCAAGACAAAGGTATATGTAGATTATGATCCTTTTTTCACTTTTACCGGTCTTAGGAGAAAGGATGGAAGACCAGATTATAGGATAAATGTTGCACCATTAAGAGGGATCATGGTTAGTAACTTGATAGCATATTCTTGTGCCATTTGGATTAATTTAGGATCATGTATACTTGTGCGAATGATTTAGAGTTGTTTTGTTTTGCGCATACTACTAGATTTCGTGTCTAATGATGTTTGTGCATCTATTCCATGGATTCAATCCAAGAAAAACACCCATAAAAATCATACATTCCTTGCCCTAGAAACGGTCAGGGAAATTGGAACTATCGCTCGACGAGCATGGTACTACCGTAGCCCAGTACTACTGCAGCTTGAAAGACGGCACTTCTAATTACCCTGATAAAACAGCCATCTCATTCCATTTCTTTTCAAACCTTTTTGTTTGATCTCTTCATATCTCTGATGTCCCTTCTCCTTGTTTTTAAGATGTCGAGGATAAGAAATGCTGGTCACAAAGTATACTCCTCTTCTATGGCTTTGGGTCAATCTTCAGAACCTCTTGTGGCCCATGTGCTTCCTCCTGCACCCCTAGCCACCTCAGAATCTACTAGAAAAACCCAAGAGGACAGAGGCAAGGAAATAGCTTTTGAGTCTGAGACAGAGTTAGAACAACAGGAGAGCTCACCTCTTGAGTAATCAGATGAGGAAGCCTGCCTGTTGGTAGTGCAGCCGAACAATAGACTTCGTTCTACCTGCTTCTTTGCATGCCTGATCGAGAAGAGCCATAGATTGACCTCAGAAAGATCACGGCTAAAGAATATGTTCGGCCGCGTCATAGAAACCAATTTTTGCTTCCAAGTAACTCTGTCAATCCAAGGTTTCACACTAAATTTCAAGAACAAGTATATGACAAACTGTATGGTCCAAATAGGCTCTTTGCTGATCACAAATATGTTGATTGGGACCATCTGGACTCCATTGATAAATATGATGGAACTTATAGGCTGTTTCAGAGAGCTGGGATACAGAATCATGTAGCTCCAAGATCAGACTATAATGAAGATATAATCAGGTAGTTCTATGCAATACTATATATTACTTTGTTTGGAAACACATAAGTACCGGAGTTTCAATGGTGGAACTACCGCAGAGCGGTAGTACCATAGCCTTAAATGGTACTTCCAGGGCACAGAAGCTCCAAAAAATTGAGCGGAACATTTTTCCAAAGAGCACCCTCGAAGTCAATCTGTGCTCTGTCTGGACAAACGGAAGTACCGACATGCAAACCGTGGTACTTCCGCTTTTGAGAAGCTCCGTCAAAATCGAGTAAAACATTTTTTCTAGAGAGCACCCTTGGGATCATATTTTGTCTGTGGCAAATGGAAGTAGCAGAGTTTCAACGATGGAACTACCGTAGAGTGGTAGTACCACAGCCTTAAATGGTACTTCCGGAGCATGGAAGCTCCAAAAATTTGGGTGGAACATTTTTTTCCCCGAGAGTGCCAACTCTAGGTCTCAAAGCAAACGGAAGTACCGTGCCGAAATTTTGGAACTTTCGAACATCGGAACTACCGGGTTTTCAACGGCGGTAGTTCCACGCTGACTTCCAACGGCTAGTTCAGAAGCTCTGAAATAACCGTTACTGCTGTCCATGTGCTGTCCTGAGGAAGGATTTCCATTATTTCTTAAGTGGTAGACATCGTTTTTGTTATCGAGGTGTGCACCCACAACGAGGAGGATTTGTGAGTTTTTCGGTGCATTTGTTGGTTCTCATCATGGTGCCTTCAAGCAAGGTTCTCATCACTTTTCTAGAGATGGCGCTCGTTTTCCTCACCAAGTTATCTACTCACAGCGTGACTTCAAAATTTGATTTTTTTTGCATGAACCATTCATTACATCATGCTAACTCGCATACTTCTAGTGATGGTGTATCCAATTTTTGGGTTCCTAAGTACTTAATTACTAACCCTTCGGGGTCTAAGAATCGGACACCTTGTTCTTCTCATGTGCAGGAATCGGGTCGCAGGCCACATATATCCTCATCGAGCTTACATTGAGTCACAAGCAAACTATGTCTCCCAGTACTAGAGCATGTAACAGACCAAAGAACTAGCACAGCTCACACAGTTTGTAGTAAGAGGAGTAGAAAAACTCGCAGTGCAGACGACACTCAAAGCCGTCCAGTAGTAAATCAAGCTGGTGAAGATCAACAAGAACCGGACAAGGCACACTTGAGGGTGCTGTCCCAGAAGATCTAGCACCCCTCTATGCTTCTGCAGAAGAAGAGTGTGGTTGATGGAGATACAATACCCACCTTTGCCGTTAAGAAATCCCCAAGCCGACAAAGCTAAGGTGAAGAGGACGCCGCACAAGACCAACGAGCGCTCCGGCCGAGAACGCTCGTGAACACCAAGAATAAGTCACAAATCTCTCACAAATGCTCAGCTCTGAGCCAAATCAACCTCTAGAGGTAAACCCCACACCTTTCCTCTCGGCCAAATCCAAAGAAAAGGCACAAGGAAACCGCACGATAAAAACCCTAGAACGGCGATTTGAACACCACAGCCGACAGCGGCAGGGAGTAACCCTGTTGGCGGCTCTCAAGACTCAAAATTGAAGAACTACTGAGAGAGATTTGAGATCGGAGAGGGGAACGTGAACTCATAGCTTTTCTAGTGCCCCAAATGGAGAAGAGGAGACGCCATATAAAGGGGAGCGGGGCGGAAACCGGCGGGCTACAGTCACGGCTGGAGCCGAAGCGCCCGCACCGGTGATGCCTCCATTGCTGCCTCCGTCGCCGCTAGACTCGGCCACCCCCGGGCGAAGCGGTCGGAGCCGCTCCGGGCTGCACGCGAGTGCACACGCACGCGCACGGGAGGAGACGTCTCCTCCCCTTATCTCTTGCGACCGGCCCACTGACGGGTGGTCTCCATTTTTTTCCTTTTCTTTTTCAATTAGGAAATTACTAAAATGCCCCTGAAAAACAACAGGTTTTCTCATAATACCTTCCGAAATTGTGGGATCCATCTAGATTCCTTCCTGATAGCATTGATACCAGGCATCTGTGAGATTTTTGCATAAACTTGGGTTTATTTGATTATTTAAGACTAAAATAACTGTAAATATGCAAAACAACAACAATATATATGAAAAATACACGCATGGAGGTTATGATCTCGATATCTTGTCACTACATAAGTTATATATAAGTTATGCAGACTTTCAAATTCGAGCAAATTGAGTATGTATTCAATTCTCATTCATATTCATTATGGCATTCACTTCGTATTTATTTTAAATATATTTGTATTTATTCAAAAAATACAAATATAAATATGAAAATACCATTATTCAATTAGTATGGGATCCGTTGACACCCGCTACTCTCGAGGCCTAGACCGGAGGACAGAACGAAACGGCTGTTAAGAAGAAAAGAGGCCGACCTATTGGGAGTGGGAGATTGGGAATGGGCATGAATATGGGCCTGATACACGCCCATTGGCCAACTAGGACACGTGTTTAGTAGAAATTCGTGAATTATACGGTGGGCCATGTATGTATTTATCAACCGAGTTAATGCGCTGCAGACATTATGTAGCGTAGGCCTTTAGAGCAAGTACAATAGTATAGTCAACTAGTGGCTATAACACTTGTCCATTTCATCTATAGCCTTCAAAAAAATAGTTCATACAATAAGGTAGCTATTACAATAACTATTTGGCCCCACGTGTAAGAGAGTGAAATGCATATTTTTACGTGCTATAGCTAGCTGTAATTTAGTAGCCAGCTTCCTTCTCTCTCTTCCTTTCTCTCTCTGCCACGTAAGATTTGGTTGATATTATATGTGCTATAGCCTGCTGACTAAGCCTTATTGTACCTGCTCTTAACGTGTTTTTACTGGCACTGGATGCTTGTACTTCCGTTTATGTACGGATACAGACTACAGTGTAGGTTATGGTTAAAGTGCGCCTTTGGGTGAAAAACATGGCCAGTAAAAACGGGCCAACGCCTGTATGCTGCAGCTGATGGTTTTTTATTATATCTAATAGATTTTTACTATATTTTTTTAAGATAACTGTAAATAGCGGAGATATTGATATAGATAATATAGATAATTTTAAACTCGAAAAGTCATTTGATAAATCCGCTTAGAAAACCATCTTATTTATTTTAATTTCTCAAAAAAAAACCAAAACCAAAAGCACGTAGACGTTTTGGTTAGAGCTTGTCCAAAGGCTGAAAGCCCCACCGAGCCCCAGTGGCACCCTTACTCTACACAAACCGAAGCCGCCACTTGTTGCATTGCCCAAATGTGCCACCGCTGCGTGCCGGCCAAAAGTCCAAATCGCCGCGTTAAAAAACCACCTGTGCGCTTCGCCGCATGGCCACACGCAGGCGGCAGGTCCCTCCGGTGCGCCCGCGCGCCTACCGATTGTGCGTAGCGTCGTGCGCTGCCCGTTTCACATCACTCGTGCATGAGGGCACCATGTAAAGGTGCCGTTAGGTTAGGCTGAAAAATAGTGGTTTTTATTGAAATTATGTTGTAGTTGGTTGAAATTACACTGTAGCTGAAAATGGCTTATTTGGCGTAATTAAATTTTTTAAAAATATAAAAATATGTTAGCTCATCATAACAACGCAAATGAATATGAAAAAAGAACCGGCAAAAAAGTTAAAAAAAAGTCAAAAGTTAAGAAAAAAACGAAATTTATAAATAATGAAAAATAAATTAGAAGTTTAAGTCAAAATAAATGGGACGAAAGCCGTCCGTCAGGCCGCCACACACGTGTTGGCGTGCTGCGCCTCGATAGGTGGCGTGGCCCGTCCGCTGCGCGGCGTACTGCTTCGCTCGCAATCGGTGGCGACCGCGCTGCGACGTGGCCGGCCGCGGCAGCCTCGCAGGCGTGGGCGAACAGTGATATCAACTGTTCGGTATTCACTGCCGAGCTTAACACACGGGGACTAGGTCGAGGATTCCCTCTCGGCGCCTGGATTTTGAAAATAAAAAAAAACGTCGTGAATTCGATCGTGATGCGCCGCGCTTCGTCGGTCGAAAGGAACCGTGCCGTGCTGTGCACGCGTGTCGCTCGCAGGGTGTAAGTACGTGCGCGCGTCATACTCCCTTTCTTATAGCCGGGGGAATGCCCCGCACCCCGCTCGGCCACGTCGCCCCGCTCGCGCATCCGCCCGGCGCGTGGCGCGGGGATTTCAGTACGGCCAGGCAAGGGAGATTCCTTCTGTTTCCCGGAAATTACATAAAGGTTCTTTTTCCTCGCGAACAGGTCCCTGCCAGTTTTTTTAAGCCCCTCCCCTTTGCAGGATAGCGCCCCGCGTTTTCTAAATTACGTCCGGGTCCTCGTTTATTACGTACAGGCCCTCGGTTTTTTACGAAAAAGACCTTTGACTTTATCGTTTATTACGTACAGGCCCTCGGTTTTTTACGAAAAAGACCTTTGACTTTTTCGAAAATAAACATGCGCCCTCGAATTTTTTAAATTTTTTTTACAAACTCATCACGGATTATCGCATCTTTTACTTCGGTACACACGGTGGCTGGCGCGGCGTGGCGCCGCGCCTATAAGGCTAGTTGGGTCAATCTAGGTACCATTAGTCCAATGGCTACTGGAATCCTGGCCTCTGCCTCTATAATCTGTATGGCCTTAGAGCAGGTCCAACAGGTAATGTAAATATCATTCTAATGCTATTCTAGATTATTTAAGGGCTAATTAGTCCTCCAACAAGTACTGTACATGTCTCGCTATTTTGCCTCGCTCGCTATTCCTTTGGTTCCGCAGTTTATTCCTGGCGTACGGACTTCGCTCGCCAGTTGCCTCCCTCGCGCGCTCTCCCGGCGAAATCGCCCTCCTCCCGCGTTCCTTCCCGCGCGCCAATTCACCTCCCGCTCGAGCTCTGTGTTGGACTGCTTTAATACTGCTCACCTGGAGAATGAGAAGACTCAATCTTTGAGCTGAACGTATAAAACACTACAAGATGGCAGAGATTTGGTGGCAGTATAAAACACTACAAGTTGAACGTATAAAACATGGCACAATTGTTGTAAAGGCTTTTGTTGAAATTCTAAGTTATGTATTGTATGCAGTAGGATATGCCATTGAAGTCAACTTTTCTTTTGTATTAGCTTGTGTATTCAAGGCTGCTTCTATCATACTATATGTCATCCTATAGCATGATGAGGGCAAAAACATGTGCCGGCAAGTAATGCATGGCACATATTATTAGCTACGAAAAGATTAACTATGTGCCACTAAAAAGTATCATGGCATAAATCATGTGCCGGCAATTCTTGAATACAGGGGTATATATATGTGCCTTGAATTGTCATAGCGGCACATAGCATGTGCCGGCAATACTTGAATACAGGGGCATATATATGTACAATGCACAAATCTTAATGGTAGAGGCAAGAAATAAATTATTAGAACAAATCTTCCTTTGCACATATGTACAATGCACGGACTGTCAATGGAGCAGGACTAGCACGGTTGCATGGTGCGGTAGCATGTGGAGTGAGAGAGGAGATCGATTGCCTGCCAGATGGAAGAGTACGTGACGAGGAGTCGAGGACGCGTTACCGGACAGCGAGGCTTCTCCGGACTGCGCTGCTGCGATGGACAGGATGGGATCGCCCTGCTGCGGCGATGGACAGGACGGGATCGCCCTCGACGCCTGCCGCGAGGACGCGGTGTCGACAGGACGGAGGCGAGGACGCGGCCTCGACAGGACGGGATCGCAGCGCTGCGGCGATGGACAGACCCGATCGCCCTCGACGCCTGCCGCGAGGGCGCTGCAGCAAACAAGATCGCCGACCTTGCAGTGATCGCGATCGCCCCAGGCCAGCGCCCGTGCGTGTGGTCGCGACTCGCGAGTCCAGGCGTGACGATATGCTGGCCGACCTCAACTACCCAGATGCAACGGCCCAGGCCCGATTTGAAATTGTGATAATCCAAAATAGAAAGGCTGCTGTAGAGGGGGATGTATAGGAAGTATAGATTAGCCTTTTGACTCTCTAAATATGAAGTTTAGCCTACCTATTATGGATTATCTCTTGGAGATGCTCTTAGCCTTGTTTTCTTTCGTCCTACGTAGCTGTGATAGTAACCTCAATGCCGTTCATTAGTAAGGATAGTTAAGGTCCTGTTCATTCCAGCTTTGATTTCTGGCTTTAATAAGTCAGTAGTAGAAATAAACGTGTTGTATTTTAAATTTAGTCTTTTGCTTTTTTTTCTCTCTTTTTTACTTTACATTATTCATAAAAATGTAGTGGTATATATATATATATATATATATATATATATATATATATATATATATATATATATATATATATATTTTTCTTTGTTTTTTAGTCGAGTAATTTAGAAAAGTTTAAAAAATCAGATTGAACGGGATAAGGCCAATCTCAGTGGAGGTTTCATGTCCCAGTTTCCAACACACCCATATTTTGGAAACAGTGCAGAAGAGTTTCATCCCCATGAAACTCTCTCTACTCCCATGAAATTTTTATCATCTCTCTCTTCATCAATACAGTGCCATGTCAGCGTATTTAATGCCCATGAAATTCCATGAAACTCTCACTGAGACTGGCCTAATAGTACTAATTAGTAATTACTGGCTCCAAAGTCTAAGCCATTGTTTTCATCCGCTTGTGTGTTTTCTGTGGGGTTTGGTAATGCGTTAATGCCCAACACCGTAGGCTTTTTGGTCTAGAAACATTAATATGCATATGCTTAGCAGCATCAATACTGTAGCTAGTCTTTTGGAGTGCAATGCCCACGGTTGTATCAACCACAGGATGTGGGGGGGGGGGGGGGGGGAGCATACTGATGTCTCGCGGAATGTTTCGGTCTAGAATCTATTAGGCTAGTAGCAAACAGGTTAGATGCGAATTAACATACCAAGATTGGGACAACAGTAGTGGAACAAAAGACGTGATCGTAAACGAGTTATGATTACGGTCGCGGAGTAGAAGACGTGATCTTAAACGAGTTACGACCACGACGATGTGATCAAGACTTTAACGTGGTTGTAAGCTTTACGACCACGACGAATCGAGTCTACAGCGTGATTGTAATCGAGTTACAACCACAGTGATCGAGCCTACTACGTAGTCGAAGGAGTGCAGTGCAGCATGAACGTTGTCTTAACTCTCGTCAACTGAAGTTACGAGTACATAGTTGGAGCTAAAAGGTGTGGTCGGAGCATCCATACCGTGGTCGTAGCCAGACTCAGAGTGGTCGTAAATCGACTCTACGTGATCGTAGCGACTGCAATGAGTGGCCAAAACTGCAACAAGTGGTATCAGAGCCTGTTATTTTAGGTGATTTCTGAAGATTATGGGTGATAAGGCGTAGGCCTAGGGTAGGCTAATCTCCCTCTAGTACCCTCTCCTAACGACCGACAATTACTCGGTATGGGCAATGAAAATGAAGGCGAACATGCGCGCCAAGGGAGTCTGGAGTGCAGTCGATCCGAAAGGGAAGGATAAGGAGGTGGACGACAAGGTGGATCATATGGCTTTCGCCATCATCTACTAGGCGGTGCCAGATGCGATGATGCATCAACTCATCGGCAAGGAAATGGCACAGGAGGCGTGGGAAGTGCTGCAGCTGATGCACAAGGGTATTGATCGTATGAAGGAGGTGCGGCTCCAGAATTTACAGAGCAAGTTTGAGAATCTAAATATGGGAGAGACACAGTCGGTGGACGAGTTTGCTAGCAAGCTGACTTCGTTTTACAATCAGATTAACTCTCTTGGCGACAAAATGACGGAATCTGTGGCGGTGAATAAGTACCTACGCGTGCTTCCGGAGAAGTACATACTTGTTGTCACAACACTTATGTACTCCTCCGATCTGACAAGAAGAAGATAGAGGAGATCACCTTCAAGGCGCATAACGAGTTACTGAGAGTGTTTCAGTTATATAACGAACAGGGATCTCAGACTCATAATGAGTAGATGTTGCTAGTAAAGAGAGATATAAGAGACGGTCGTGGCTCATCAAACAACCACGAGAGATGACACCGCCGTTGTGTCACCCCCTGAACCTCTACAATCTCCCCGGACCCGGATCGACCTGTTGGCCGCTAAGATCGATCAAACAACAGCACAAGTCCACACACCACACAAGTCCACCCCTAAACTGTCGCAGGCTCGCAGCTTTCGCTAGCCGGCTGGACTTCTCTGCCGCGCGCTGCCCTCCTCACTTGGATATAACATATATCCATTGACCGAGCTCCGAGCCGAAATCAGTCGCAATTACACATTTACACGAGCTGTAACGATCGCTCCATCGAGCAGTAGAATTCTGGTGCAACTAGCAGGGAGCGAAAGGAATGTGCAGGTGCGCTTCAGCGAACAGGTGTTACAGGACTCTAGACTTCAGTGCTTTTGACATCGATGTGGAAACAACATGATGTACTACTGGGATAGAGCGTGCAGCAAATAACAGCACCCAAATTTATTGTGGAGATAGAGACAGTCAATGTTGGAACGGAGGAGACTAGGAGCAGTGCATCCTTACCTGTTTGTCAACGATCGTACACGCTGATTAATTTATCCTGGCCAAAAGATGAAGTCACCGGTGATACGCAGTGCCTATTCTTTTTTAATCCAGCTTATAGTTATAGGTTGTGATCATTTTGGCTTCAGTTTTTAGTTTCCAATTTATTTTTTACTATTAATAAATTTCGTCTTTTTCTGAACTTTTGACTTTTTGTTGAGCTTTTTTGCCGGTTCTTTTTTTCCCGTATTTGTTTGTATTATACGTAATGGGCTAACATATTTTTTATTTTTTTTAAATTTATTATGCTAAATAAGCCTCTGTCAGCTACAGTGTTTTTTCAGCCAGCTACAGTGCTTTTCAGCCATAAGCCACCAAAAAAGCCCAAATGATCACCACCAATCATAGTTTTTAGTTGTAATTTATGGTTTTTAGATTATTTATAAAAATATAGAGTAATAAAAATTCACGTGCGATTTTGACCGATATAAATAAAGTCGCTAGTGTGTAATATAATGAACTTGTAGACTGTTTTAAAAATATATTTTATTTGAAAGTTAGTTATTGTAGAAAAGCACATTTTAGAAACTGAAAAGAAGAGATCCGCATGCCGATTTTGGGTATGTGTTTTTTGAGCTGTGGTTTATACCTTTTGACTGTTCATGAGAAATAGTATGGAAAGATAGATACCCGCGTGCGATTTTAGCCGATATAAATGAAGTTGCTGTAGTGTGTACTACAATTTACTTATAGATTCTGTTTTAAAAAGATATTTCATTTGAAAGTTAGTTACTATACAAAAATACTTTACAATAAAAAATGGTTTTTAGATATCGAAAAGAAGATAACTTTAACCACAAACATTGCATTCTCATGTGTATGCAAGAACTCCACGTCAAGCGTGACTGCGTGAGCAACACAACACAAGTTTCTTTCCCGATGAAATTCCTATAGAATTCATGCATTCTTGAACTCAATAAGTATTTTTCCTTTTTTGAGAAGAATTATTTAAAAAAATATAGAAGCACATCTCTTACTTTTTTTTAAGGGGCAGGTGAGTAGCTCTACACTGAACGGGCTTGAATTCTCGCAACGGCCAGAGTGCAGCACATACGGCCCAACAAAGCAGCCGCGACGAGTAAAACCAGACCGGGCTTGAATTCTCGCAACGGCCAGAGTGCAGCACATACGGCCCAACAAAGCAGCCGCGACGAGTAAAACCAGACCAAGCCCATCCGACCGCCGGATCAAGCCGATCCGAGACGTCCACTCCCCGCCGAGCCCCGGGCCAACCATTTATAGCCCTGTCGCCGCCGCCCCGCACTCCTCTTCCCCTTCCCCAACCCAGCCTCTCTAGGGTTTATCAGCGAGACGAGGCGGCGGCGAGATGGTGCAGCGCCTCACCTATCGGAAGCGTCACAGCTACGCGACCAAGTCTAATCAGACCCGGGTCGTCAAGACCCCAGGTACTCTCCATCTGTTCTAGTTTTTACTCGAGAATTGCTCGTTTGGTGGTTTTCTTGATCTGCCTCTGTCGAGTTACATGGTGTGTTTGATGGCTTCCTGTAGGTGGCAAGCTTGTGTACCAGTACACCAAGAAGAGGGCGAGAGGGCCCAAGTGCCCTGTGACTGGGAAGAAGATCCAGGGGGTGAGCGATGCAGCTCTAGTTTACCTTTTTTTGGATTGGTTTTGTGTAGGATGCGGTTATCCTGTGCATTCGTAGTGCTATGTGATGTCTGAAGCCGTCCTGGATGGTACAGTGTGGAATTATTAAGCAATGTTTAGTGCTATTTGTGTTGAGCTCGTACTTGAAGTAGATCTTGTTGTTCGGTTGGTATCTAGATGGTTTCCCGTGTCTTTCGTCTTGTGGGTGCAATGGAATTGTGATGGTATGCGCATTTAGATGCTGCATTGTGCTTGCTGAGGAGGATGTTGTAGTTGCAAGCATTAGACCTTTTTTTTTGTCTAAATCTGTTAATTGGGAATAAATGGTAGTTTCTTGTGGACTGAATGCAGTGGGTAATATAGGTATGTGCTATACGTGAATCTTTTGGGGGAGAATACTTGTTTTAAGTGTCATGTGATCGGCATTATTTGTGATGTTCTTGAAGAAAAAAAGAGAGAATGTTTGTGATCTTGTTTTATATGTGCTGCATTTGGGGTAGACTGACTTGTTGGTTTGTGTAGTATTATTTCCTTCTATTAGCTTTAGTATCATAGTTGTCTCAAGTCAATTCTAGTTGTTGGTTTAGTTGTACATCTCTTACACTGAAAGTTGCTGACATGTCTGCATTCCATGTTGATTTTCATTCTGTGACATGTACTTTTAAGCCTAGTGAAATGCCAAGAAATTGAGTCTTTTTTCAAAATGAATTATTGTATGTTTGCTGGATGACACTGAGGGCGGTATGTGTTGTAGCAGAGAGAAAAGTGCTTTGTTGCCTTGTGGATTTCTAAGACAATACCATGGTTGTTGAGGCGTTGGTATATATTGTTGGTATATTAGCGTGGCGGACTGGAGGGCCATGCCGTCTGGACGGCATGGAGCTGCGGCGTATGGCGGTAAGGCGTCGTTGGCGGACACCATGGGGGGTGGGGGATGGAGTTAAAAGTCACTCGAGTCAGACTATTCTAGATGCATACCTCAATACCTCACGGGTTGGGGTTTTGGGAGAAGTCTCCGCCGCCACTCGAAAAAGCGAGGAGTTGACGCTGCCGCCGGATCTGCCGTTGCCGCCGTTGGATCCATCGTCGCCGCTGTCGGATCCGCGGTCTCCTCCATTGGATCCGTCTCCTCTGCTTCGTCGGATCCTGCTTTGGTCTACCGCCGCCGCCTCCTACTTCGCCGGCCGGCTCTCCGCCGCCTCCTCTAGCCTATCGGCCACCGCTTGGGGGCGGTGGAGAGTGGCGGCGGGAGGAGTGGCCGCCGGCGAGTTGGCTCAGCCTTGCCAGTGCTAGAGGCGGAGGAGATGGGGGAAGGAGAGAGGGAGAGAAGCAATGCGGGGCGAAGCAATGGCCGGAGGTGAAGAAAATTGCAGCGGCGGCTAGGGTTATGAGGGGATTTGGCATTTTGCGATTTAGCCCTCAAGGTTCTAAAATTGCAATAAAGTCCTTCTCTCTTTGTATTTCTTCTGTTTGGGCCCTCCGGAAGTCCGATATAGTTGTGTGTATGGCGTCGCCACGCCGCGCGCCATAAGCAATAAGCAATATTGTTGTGTGAAGGTGATGAGTCGCCACGCCTCGCCGCACCGCCTTAATAACCATGGACTATACCAAACTAGTAGGAGCAGCTTATAAATGTGTATTGTGTTATGTTACTTATTTTAAGCAAACATTTATGTCTTTTTAAGTTCTATTTGCACGCACGTGTATTGTGTTCCAAGCCAATAGTTCAACTTAGAGGAGTTGATTTCATCTTTTTGCTATGCTGAGTAATGCTTTCAGCAAATCAGGTCCATAACTACGACCTGCCTACTGTTGGGCCTGAAGTTGCACTTTCAGTTGGTTGATTTTATCAGGTGTTTTGAAGTTCCAAGCTCCAACGCGCGCTGCATTTGTGCATTTATCATTTAATAGTGTACATGGACTCTTCATTTCGTTGTATCAGCTGAAAAATGTAGTGTGTGATAGATAATTTGGTTGGTTGAAATGAATCAATGCAATTCCCTAGTTTGTAATCAATGATTTTTCATGTTACCGATACCATTTGTTCATCTGATATTTATGTGAAAATATCCACTCGAGCACTCATTGTTGTTTTTTGTTTCCAGATTCCTCACTTGAGGCCTGCTGAGTACAAGAGGTCCAGGTTGTCTAGGAACCGCAGGACTGTGAACCGTCCTTACGGTGGAGTACTCTCTGGAACTGCTGTTAGGGAGAGGTCAGCAAATAGAGCTAGATGTATTCTTATGTAAAAGGTCGCATGATTTGTCATCTTGTAATCTGATGAGTTACGACTCTGTGTGCAGGATCATCCGTGCATTCTTGGTCGAAGAGCAGAAGATTGTCAAGAAGGTCCTGAAAATACAGAAAAGCAAAGACAAGACAGCCGCCAAATAGAGCTCCTCTGAAATGGATGCACAACGCTGTTTTGTACACGATGAAAAGTATTTTTGATGGTGGTGATGAAAGGATCTAGTCACCTTGTGTTAATTGCTTAGCATGTGAGAGGCATACCTCTTGAGTTTAGAGTGTTCCAAATCCTTCTACATTTTCGTTGTCAGAGCATCGGGGCATCTGATCCCTTAGTTGCTTTGTTATGAATTCTTATCATATCTTGGAACCATCAGACAGTCGAGCCTACTTGTTTGTAGCAATCTTTTCATTTATGACTTGATCTTTTTTTTCATCGTTGCGGGTATTATATTGCACAATCATCTGGCTTATGTTATTTGGATGCTCGCTCACTGATGGTTTTGTACGGAAATTTGGTTGGCCAAATTAACAGCTGCGAGGTTTGAGAGCTTCTTGATCGGTTGCTCTCTGAAGTTGATACAGTAGTTGATAATAAATGGGAAGATCACAGAAGCAAGGCTACAACTAGGTTATGTTGTCGAGGCCTTTAAGTAGGCTTTGAATTTTGGTCAGCACATACTGGAACAGGAACATGTTTGCTATCAGGGGATGTTTATCATGTTTGGATGGCAGCCAACTTTGCAACGCGCAAGGTTAAGTAGGGTGAATTGCGCCTTTTTTGGGGGGCAGCTGAAACAACCACAACAATCAGGCCCATTGCAAGTCTATAAAGCTGCTCGTACTGTATCTTTTACACATGCTCATCACTCTCACTAAAACTACAATGTCTCAATAGTATCCAAGTCTTGGGAAAAAAAAAAGAGAGCACCCAAAACTGAAAATGTATGTACAATACACCCAAGGTATATCCTTCTCTCTGTTAGCTTTGCTGTTAACAAGGCCACAAGGGTATGGAGTATACATCTAACGAAAACTGAAGAAACAATAGCTGTTTTTTGTTCTTTTTTGTTGCTAACAGAAATGCTAACAGACGAAGGTGACACTATTTGTACATCTAGCTATGAATAACACCTGTAGGGCAAGGCAACTAGTGTGGCATCTCAGCATGAACGGTTGGGCTAAGGAAGGATTCCCAAGGTATGTTGCACCTCCACTCATCTGAAGAATCTGCTCCTAAATCGAATGGGAAATTGATTCTCCCGAGAGCCTCCCAATCATTGTTCATACTGAAGCCATTGTCAGGCTTTCTTGTGGATAAGTCTTGGTTCCTGTTACTGATGCTTCCATTTACATTTGCAGAAGAATCAATCACAAATCCATTGATATGTTCAAGTTGCCCAAACTGCGTGTCGAAGAACAGCGGCGCAGCGTCTGCCGTCTTCTGCGATGTTTGTGTTTCAAATGGCAATATGATTGAGCCGTTCTGGACTTCTACAGATGGACTGTAATTGAAGTTTATGACATTGCATGAAGAGCCATCTTGATTGTTGTTGGGCTTCTGAAACTGCTGTTGCTGCTGCTGCTGCACTTGCAAGCCATATTTGCTGGTGAACTGACTTGCAGGTGCTGCAGCTTGCAGTGAGCAAGAGGAGCTTTCCAAAGCAAACTGTGAAGCTTGCACCGATTGCAATGCAGAGAAGATGTCTGGCTCAGTTGTCCCAGGCAATGGAGGCCCCCAAGTATGAGTCAGTGCCCGTTGCGCCATCGAACTGGTCTTCTTGAAGATCCTACAGATCGTCCAGGAGTCCTGCTTGTGGCAACAGAAAAGTGTCCTTCAGAATTTGATATAACCTTTGAGTTTAGCTCTATAATTACACAATATGAATAAAATTCTTACGTTGAGCGGAATGTTCTTGTCGATCGGCCTTCTGGGGAGCGATGGATCGATGAGCGAAGGAAGCCTGAACTCGTGCATCATCCAATCGGTTTTGATCCCTCTTGCCGCCCTGCCCTTGTAGAAGACAAGGGACTTCTTCAGGCCTATGCACTTAGTGCCCTCAGTGGAGTAAATCGGCCTGTCTGTTCCTGTGGCTTTCCAGAATCCAGCTGCTGTGACTCTGTTTGGCCTTACGCTGTTCCGATATTTCCTGTCCCTCGGGCAGTAGAAATACCACTCTTTCTCTCCGGTGCTTGCAAGCTCTGTCAATGAGAAAGATAGTGAAGTCAGACATTGCAGTAAGGTCAGTAACTGATGTAAGTAGGTTATTCATGGCAAGAAAAATAATGGTGATAGTTTCAACTGAAAGTCCGGTAGCCTGATGAGAAGAACAGTGTCCGTAACTAGTACTACTCAACTAAAGATCAAAGAAACCAACTTTACTGATTTTCTTTTTGCTACATTTGCATCCAAATTCCTAAACTATCCTTAAACTGCAACTACTTTCGAGAAATAAACTTTGAAAATCCAGAGTTTATCGCATTCCAATCCATTCATTAACAAAAGCTACAAGAAGTGAGGAGCAGCAGTTGCAAGCTTACTTGGGAGATCCCATGGATCAAACTTGTAGATGTCCAGCTGCCTGATGAGCTCAATGGAGATAGGCTTCTGCTGGATCTTCTTCTTGAGGTAGAAACCAACCAGCTCTTCATCTGTGGGATGAAACCTGAAACCGGGCAGGAGGACCTCATCTGACTTGTCCATCTTGATATCATTTCTCTCCATATCTCACACACGGATGAAGGCTCAAGCCTGCAGCTGGTCACAAACTTACAATGGCTACTGTTGTACTAATGCAGTAGCTAGTGAATGGATTTTGGGGATGAAGCTGCTGAGGTGAAGACAATCAATCACCAAGGGATGTACACTAATGCAAATCCATTACACACCATGTGTACTTATATATGAAGCTTTGGCTACTAGATGAGGCCCACAAGTCTGAAGGATTTCCTCCTGCATTTAATAACTATTTTTAGTTCCTTCTCTATTTGAAGCTGTCATGGTTTTTTTAATCCTGGATCAGTATCTCAACGAAGACAAGCTCAGCAGCATGAGGGGATCATCAGTCACTTTCTGTTCACACTTAGAATTCTCATGTACGGGTACGGCGGTCAAAACAATCCTTAAACTATGCAACAGTAGCCTTCTAGATTTTGCTTTTCATTTTTAGCCTTCCCAGATAAATAAAAGAAGTTAGAACATACTCCAACACAGTGCAGTTTGTTAGCATAGTTCAATATCTAAGAGTATGAAAACTTCAAGGTATATTCCTTTAATATCTGAATGCAAAAATTGCCTTTTTATGTAATTCTATGTAGTATTGTTTTTGTCAGTTTAGGCTTTGGGATTCTAAAATAATGCGAGGTAACTAACATGCAAATTGTGTTGAACTTGGCATAATCTGAGAGAGAGAGAGAGAGAGAGAGAGAGGCCTGAGTTTGTTTTCCTACTAACTGATTTCTCTTGAGAAATTGTTTTTAATTACCCAGAGATAGTGATGCCCTTACCAGTGTGATTTTCTTTACTTTTTTATTAACTGACGTGTGTGACACTGCTAAGTGTTGGAAGGGAAGCTTCTTATTCTAAGCACAGTTTGGTTAAGAGTAAATTTAATTGCGCTTGAGTTGCCACGGTGGAAATCTGGTCCAATTTGCTCCATAGTCAGCTTGCTTAATCGTATGCTAGCTCTGGCTGGTCACCCCACATGGCACAAACACAAATGTTTATTGCCCATTCCATAGTCCACAAGATTATGTTGTTAAATATTTCAAACATTTGAACATAAATTGTCGCATCAATATGCTGCTGAATAGTGATCATATCCTTCAAATTTTGATGGTTAATCTTTATTACAAGATATGCTTCTAGTGCAAAGTAGTATACAATGCTTTCAATCTATTAAAGTAACACATAAATTACAACTTAGCAGAAATCCATCTGTAAATTGATCTTAAGAAAAAACGAAGAAAAATGATACATAAAAAGTAGTAGTTTCCATCGCTTTGTGTTTTCTGATCATTTTCTTCTTTCTTAGTTACCTTCGCGTTTGCAAAAACTCACAACCAAAACCATCCAAGATGCAACGACTTAACCATAGACAATGACGCGAAAATTCGGCACGAGGTGAAAGTTCTTGCTCCTTCCAATCGCTCGAAGACAAGGTTTCGGCCGTGCGCGCGGTCAAATACTCACCAAACATTTGTAGCGTTCTTCCCATGTCTCCCCAATTCCCGGCAATGGAGTAGCAACCCCATTAATCCCCTACTTTGGAAGAACAAATCCGATCTCGATTTGGAGCACTTCTTGTCCCTTGCCATGACCTAGGATTGCGAGGGGGCTTGCAACACAGAATTTAGAGTACATTTGGGGTCAACGTCAAACACTTCAAGCTCAAGCTAGCCATCTCCATCTCTCCTTGGTTTCCTGGTTCTTGGAACACATGCATGTCCATGTTGCTCGTGTATTTTGCTCAAGGCGTGTGGCAGTGTTGAGTGAGCTACAAACTTCAAAGTACAGCAAACAAAGTCATTTGGCTTCTAATATGCTAATGTACAATTGTTGTTTTTGGAACATGCTAATTTACAATTGTAATGATGCTTAGAAGTATTGTGCTAGCTACTTCACAAAGATATTTTGGTATGTTTGGCATTGCATCGGGCTTTTGAACTCAGTTACTTTCGTTTTGCTATTTGTGGATATATTAACTATTTTTTAGAACGGATATATTGGCTAATTGAAAACGTATTTTTAGAGGGATAATAGAATTTTTTGCTAAAACTCTCTATGTTTAGCTTGATTCTACGGTGCAGCACAGCACAGAATGGCAATGTCAAACTGAACCTATATCACATATATATATATATACGGCATATCTTTTTCCATCATTATGTTATTTACATTTTTCTATACCTACCAGAACATTTTGAGAAAATAATTGTTATCTTTTCTTTATTGATCAGACTATAGCAAGCATTAAAATGATAGTACGAAAAGAAAGGATGTTCCCAAGAAATACAAGTTTGGCGCACCATAAGATCCATCCCCCACAAACACAAATTTGGTGTTCCGTGTAAACAACATTTTTTTAACCTCATTTCTTCCAAATCAAGCGAGATTTGGCACGAGGTGAACTTCAACTATCATTTATTACTTCTGTACGGCAAGAAGTCATAGTGCTTTAAATTTTGGGTCAATCGAGCTACATCAAAAACGAATGGTGTGTATGGGAATCTTGCAATTGAAGCATTGCCTTGGAAAGGTTTGTTAAGTGGATTAAAACGTAGGAAGTGTTTGCTTCATAGTTCTTCAGAAAATCCTACAGAATATCATGTTCATACAAGTGCACAAATTAAAGTCGGGTCTACTTTATTGTTTGGGACAAAACCATTAATGATGGAAATTCAGAATTCACAAATTGCATAAAAAATGAACAACTGAACTCACTTTTCATTTACCTTGGTGATTTGGTGACAAAGATACAGGGGTTTAACCAGATTTGTAAACCCTGCTTTCTGTTACTCACATTTATTGAGTAGATAGATATAATCCTTGTACTAAGAACTTTTTTTAAAAAATGATCCTTATATGAAAACCAAATGTTAGTTAATAGATGGAAATAACAAGTAAAATAATGTCTTCGTTTTGTTTTTTACATGCCTGATTGCAAGAGGAATTAATCTTTTGAAGAGTAATGTAAAAACATCTAAAGATACAGGAAAGGTCCTACCAAGGATATTAATCATATTCTGGGAAAGAAAAACCGGTGGTTACCGGAAATCCTTGTGGGTTTCGGAAGGGAAAAAACTGGCCGGTAACCTAGGACGTTCTAGATTGGTTTAGGCCCTTTTTGTGTTAGATTACTTATTATATGAACTAAATATGTAAAAAACTAGGTTTTCTCTAGTTTTTTCCTAGTTTTAGCAATTTTTTTAGTTTTTTAAAGCGGGTTTTCGGTAACCGGAACCGGTTTTTAAACTGCCTAAATTCAAAATTTAAAACGTGAATACCGGTCGGTTACCATTGCCGTCTATCGGCCGGGGTTTGCACAAGTTCCGAGATTTCTATCTCTGATCATATTATCTCCCAGTTTCCAGATGAGCAATTGCTGTCTTGCAAGGAACATTCTTTATACTTTCCATCTTTATCCATGCACACGATGACACAAACAACAGGATTTTCCATTGCAATTCTACCAAATCCAGCAGGGCATCTTCTGATTGTTACATCGACAGAAAAAGGATTTCTTGGAAACTAACACCCAACATCCAAATGATAACATCATGAGCTATTTTTCCCCTTCGGATAACGTTACCAGGTAAGACACCAACTAAAGCTGCTGATTAATATACAATCATGAAGGCCCACCTGGGGTTGCATCTTGATGTAACTATCACTTCAGTTATCTGCATTCATACAGAAACTCCAAAGGGAAAAGAAACACTAACATTGCGATTTGAAATATTTAGAGCCTGATAACTCCAAAACGTACAAGTTTACAAGAGATTACCCAAAAGAAATAGGGAAACGAAGAAAAATTAAGGGGAAGTGAAGTATTTCAGAAATATATGAACAACCACGGGATGAAGAGAACATTAATCGAATAACCTAAAAAACATTTATTGAGGGCACAGGGAAGTATGCATATCCAATATATAGGCGACAACTATTGTTCTAAGAATAACAAAGTTTCTTGTTTTGCGATGAAGAATAACAAAGTTTCTACTGTAGATTGTAAAGACATATAGTCGCAAATCAGGCATTTCTGTGGAAATAAAACCATTTAGCAGCAGACTTTCACCAACGGCACAAATTTTCACTACAAGATCCCTTTCGAGCAGAATACAAATAATTTCATAACTTGCAAGGCACTCTTACATATCATGTTCTTTATTAAATGTAAGTTTGCATTCACACATGAATGTACTAATCGGACTAGTAACAGCATGGGTCAATATCACAATGACAGCTTATCACTCTACTGCAACATAATGCACCATTTGCTCCTAACTGGGCCTATAATTCCTATGGAGAGACATCGAGCATACTTTACTTTCCCTTGCCACCGAAACAAATAGGTTAATGACCCTAAAGCATCCAGTTGAAAGTTCACATTGGTCGGATAGATGAAAGGAAGTGTCACCTTTCGTTTTTGAGTCAGCGAGCAAGTAAAAGTGATTGGTCTTTTCCTTAAACAAGGAAAAAACCAGGGGCTAATTGTCAGATTCTAAAGCTACAAGTGGCACATGGCATTGAGTCCTGCTTGGGCAAATTGGAGATCATTAAAAACTCTGAATGAAGGAAATTAGATATAATTTTATGGAATTGTTGTGGTTATAGACCAAATAGTAAACAAGAGGGTTGTAGAGATACTTACAAACCGTGAAGATAAGAATAGAAATTTGTGCTACCTAGATTTGTCTGAAAAAGAGAGCTTCCCCCCATGGTGCCTTAAGTCATACATTTATAGCCATGAGAAGGCTTGTTACATAAATGCTCATATCTAGGTATATAATTGTAGGAGTAATACCGTCTTTTTCTTGCTATATTCCTTTTGGGCTAGTCATGTGGCCTTATGCTTGTTGGGCCTCCTGGAGCAATGGGTTGGTTGAGCCAAAGTGGGGGGGGGGGGGGGGGACACTCCCCCAACAGTAGCCTCTCATGTTTGAAGGACCCTAATTCTATGGGCTGGTGTTCATGGGACACGAGCCGCCACGCCAGTTACGATGTGGCGTGTGCCCCCTCGATTCTTGCGCCCACTATGCGGGCATTGAATGCCCCTACTGCGTGTTGTACTTACACACCAGGGTGACGCCATTTGTGGGGCTACTTACTTGTTTTCTCCTATTGCTTTCATCTTCTACGACCTCCTCCACCGCCACTTTCATTTGACATCGTCGAGCTTTCCCTGTTTGTCGTCATGACATCGATATTCTTCCATGTGCCATGGTGCATGGGACCGAGCGTCATGGTCACACAGCGCCTCCTCCCCGTCGAGCAACTGTGGCATTCAGGACAATTGCTGTGAGGCTACCGTTGGCAAGTGTTGGAAGGCATCCAGTTCAACGGCATGTTCGTGAACACTCTTGGCCCGTCCATTGCGATGGAGGAGTTGGTGTAGTTGCTCATACGTGACGATACGGTTTCGTCTCGCGAGCTTGTCTGACACCCTGTTGAGGACGAGGTGACGCCATGGCCATGGGAGGGTGAGACCCTGGTCTTCGTGGCCTACTTCGACTCTGGGCTCTAGATCCTCGACGCTCGAGTCGTGGGCAATCTTCTCCGACTGTACGAGTTAGAGCTTCAATAGCTTACTCTGAACACCATCACTTGTCTCACGCTGTTTTCATGGGCAGTGTGTTGCGTGTTCGGAGGCCACCATCCCCACCGCTGCTGTCTTCGCCTCCTTACATGGTGCGCAGTGCCAGCCAAAGTGATTTGGAGAAGGTCAGTACTCAAACATGTGTAGCGTTAGCCTTTAGCTCCGCACCGATGCTTCGAAGGGTTTCCCAGCAAACTTGACTCAGACGAAGTGGGAGTCCTACTAGATGCAGTGGTGACGTGAGTAAGGACGTTGGCGACAACGAAGACCGTGATGATAGCAGCGGGGACATCGATGGTGCTGGTGAGGATGCTACCATCGGCAATAGTGACAATAATCCTTGTCTTGCTATTGCGTTGGATTAGACGTGGAGGCTAGTGACTCACCTCATGACACAGATCATACCATTTTCCTGGTCGAGGTTCGGGCCCTAGACAAGTCAGGGGCACCCGAGCGTGGAGTGGACATAGGGAGCGTAGCAGACCCTCCACTATCTACGCTGATGGCTTCGTCGCCCCAGGTGCGCCTATCGTCTTCAACATCGCCCTATCGTTCGATGAAGCGCCCAAGGTTGGAGTCGCCCGCCCCAGCCCATGTGATCGGGTTTTGGATCACTACAGGCATGCTGAATGATGATTCGAGCTTCGAGAGTGGCACCCCTTTGACTGAGCCAACCTGTGCAGCCCCCACTGCGCTAACGCCACCTAGAGAAGACCCTGCGCGAGGTGAGGAGAGCGCGTTGATATCCTACTCCGTGTAGCACGTTCCATGTTTGTCCCTGCTATGTTCCCTTATGTATATCACCCTCGTTAGTGTCCCCCCTTCTTCGGTGTTGGAACCGCATTCTTCCAGCGATAGGACAAGTTAGGCTCATGTGCACTCTATCCCCACCCTTTGGATGAGCATCGATGAAGTCGGTGATAGGATGAGTTAGGCTTGCGCGTGCTTCATCCTCCATCCTTCAAACGAGCGTCGACGAAGTTGACGTTAGGATGAGATAGGCTCGCTCATGCTCCATCCCCCACCCTTCAAATGAGTGTCGACGAAGTCAGTGGTAGACTATGTGCATGCTCTGTCCCCTACCCTTGGATGAGCGTCGATGAAGTCGACAATAGGACAAGTTTTTGGCTTCGCACGTAGTCCTGTACCGTTAACATGGTCGATGGTAATACTCCTTGCTCATATTTATACTTCATAGTCTAGCTTGGAGCCGTTGGACTCCACACTTGTGTTTATACTCCGTAGAGTTGGCCAGAACGCACTATGGTCCCGGCTCTTATTTATACTCCGTAGAGTGGCGAGAAGCCATTGGACGCCGCACCCCTATTTATACTCCGCATAGTTGGCTGGGACGCACGAATGTCCCAGCTCTTATTTATACTCCGTAGAGTGGCGCAGAGCTGTTGGACTCCTTGGCATCGCTTGAGCAAGTCCTTGGCGTCGGAGGCCACCGTTGGCCAGTAGAAGCCTTGGTGAAATGCCTTACCCACGAGGGCCGTAGGAGCCACATGCGAGCCACATAGGTCGCCATGAATCTCTATGAGAAGTTCCTGGCCTTCCTGATAGGAGAGGCAATGCAGCAACAGAGCGCAGATGCCTTGCTTGTAGAGTATACCCTCCACCAGCTCGAAGGTTCTTGCCCGATGCATCAACCTCCGCATTTTGTGTGGGTCATTTGGCTCATCGACCCCTTATAGGAAAGAGATGATGGGCTGCCTCCAGTCATCGTCATTATTGATGTGTAGCACCTAGGTGGTGCCTTGCTTCTGCAGCACCACGACAGAGGCTAGGGCTTTGAAAAAGATGCCCAACGACGGCTCACGGCCTTGGCTGGTGGCTTTTACCAAGGCATCCGCCTCTGTGTTAGTGGACCATGGTATCGGCTTGACAGTTACCCCCAGGAAATGCTAGTCTCTTGCCTTGACCACTGCGAGGTATTTGGTAAGGTCAGGGTCTTTAACCTGGTAGGACTTGTCCACATAACCCGTGAGAAGATGGGAATTAGTGTGCACCAGGACCTTCTATGCACCGAGTGCCTTTGCTTTGAGAAAGCCAAACAACAACACTTCATATTTTGTCGTGTTGTTTGTCGCGGGGAAGTCGAGGCGAGCTATATATGCTAGGGTCCGCCCCTCAGGCGTGGTGATAACAACCCCTACCCCTGCGCCTGCTGCGTAGTATGCTCAGTCCGTGTGCAAGGCCCACACTGGCTCCAGAGGTGGTTGACAAGCCTGCCGACTCGCAGGGGTCCATTCAACAATGAAGTTGGCCAACAACTGTGACTTTATAGCAGTACGTGCGATGTAGGTGATGGAGAAGTGGGCTAGCTTCGCCACCTACTTGCTGATGCGGCCTGTGGCTTTTTTGTTCTATAGCATCCTGTGGCACACCTACGACTTTGATTACAAGAAGGCCAACTGGAAGTAGATCATCCAGCAAAACTCGGTTGTTGTCGCACCCAAGATCACCAAGATTTGAAGGTGGCCGGAGGGCGCATGCATACACGTGTGGCTAGATTGTGCTTTTATTCAGGGCTATCACTTGTAATCAAGAGCTCAGAATTGTAATCTAAGAGGCTTCTTAGTTGTAACGCCCGCGTTTTCTAGGAAATTTAACCGACGTAATTAGCATCATAATAATAATTAAATTATCGAATTAACGTTTGGAATCAAAACGCTTAAATTTAGAACATTTCACTAGGATTTCAATTGAAATGCATTCAACCGAATAAGCAAACACAAGTCGCATCCTCTATTATAAACCAAGTATATGCAGTCGATTTAATTATTATATTGGGAGTAACCGATGGGTAAACGTAGATAGGGGGCATCTCATACATGCATAAGATTATTTAGATCAATTAAGAATTACCTTGAGACCGTTTCATACATTTTACAACTATTTAAAAGCTAAAAGAAAAAAGTAAAGTCACATGCATAGCATCTCATACATTAATATCGATCTTGGAACCACCACCACACTGCTAGTTCAATTGTGAGTAGAATGGTATACAAATGCCGAAAAAACAAACAAAAGAAACTAACGAAAAGAAGCAAAACAAAGAAAGGGAAAGCAATTACCGTTAGAGGCCTATAGGTTAAGTTCGGGCCGTACAATCCGTTCATAGAGATACCTAATGGTTCGGGGGCCAGTCAGCACCTTTCACAACCATAGGGTCATCACTCAACTCTAACAACAAACCTGAATTTTTATTGAACACCACTGTATAAGAAATCTTACAAAAATATCTCATATCCATCCCCCTACGGCATAGTCACAGTGAGAGCATAGAAGGCATAACCAAGAGATAAGGGCACCCTATTCGGCCACAAGTGAGAGAGAGAAGACACTCAATCTAGCAGCACTCATAGAGAGCCAAGAGCAACCACAGCCAAGCACAAAACCATCACCAGGAGGGAACCACCATTTCCTTTCTCCATTTCCCCCAAGTCCCCAGATCTAGCCCTAAGAGCCACCAACACTTAGCCGGCCAACCAACCAGAAGCAAGGAACAAGGAAGCCAAAGGAAGGAGACGACCACAATGTCCCCTACCTGTGGGCCGACAAAGAAGAAAACAGCACGATGCCTAAGTCCTCAACTCCTCCCTAATAGACCAGACAGCTAGCCGACCGAGGTAGGCCATCCAAGTCCTTCCATTTAGTTGGTTACTTTCTTAGACCACACAGGTAGCAAATGTAGGTGAAAGATTGTTTCTAACATAGCAAGGCCTAGCCACCATCAGTGGATATCACATAGCACCACAAGCTCCCATGGCACAAAAATGTCACCATTCAACAAGCTAGTAAATAGAGTAGTACATGTTGATGAACTGTTGCTGGCGACCAGTCCGATCAATTCCTCTACTTAGAACAAACCGAATCAATCACAGAAGACAGAATAATAGATTGAACACAGAGAAAGGTAGAGAGAACTCCTGGTCTTTCTTTATTGCTTTCAATTGCATGTGTGTACAAAATATGCCGATACGGCTCCCTATTTATAGTCTCCTGTGAGGTGCCCATAATGGGCCAGGTCTGCTGGCCTAGGCCCAAGTTTCCTAACACTCCCCCTTGGACACTCATCCGACACGTTCATGCCTCGTTAAAACTCCATAAAAACCCAGTGAAAAAAATTTGGAAAAAGAGTACATGATACATGTTATGCAGTGATGCACGAATTGCCTCATTAAAAATCTTGGTCGAGAAACTTCAAGAAAACTCATCAAGGAAAAAAGAGTACAATTCACCCAATTTCATTTAGTCTTCAGGACTTTATTCTTTTGGGTATTAAATCTTCATGATCAAGATTTACTAGCAGGCTTGAGAGAATTCTCCCCCTGAATTCTGCACTTCTCTAAGTCTCATCATTCCAATTCCACACACGCACCTTTCAAAGCTAGATGTGGGGAGTGACTTAGTGAACAAATCTGCTAGATTTTCACATGACTTAGTATGCAGTACTTTGGTCTCGTCCATCTTTTGCAATTCATGTGTATAGAAGAACTTGGGGTTGATGTGCTTTGTGAGATGACTTTTCACATAGCCCGTTTGCACCTGTGCAACGCAAGCTGCATTATCTTCATAGATAATTGTGGGGGTTTGCACAATGTTCATCCCACATGACTGCTGGATGTGATGAATCATTCCGCGGAGCCAAGCGCACTCTCGTGAGGCTTCATAAAGTTCTATAATTTCTGAGTGGTTCATTGAAGTAGCTACAATGCTTTGCTTAGACGATTTTCAGGAAATTGCAATTCCACCACACAGGAATACATAGCCTGTTTATGACCTTGCGGTATGCGGGTCTAACAGGTACCCAGCATCTGCATAGCCAATAAAGTTCAGATCTTGATTCTTTTTGTAAAACAATCCAAGGTCCTTGCTTCCTTGGAGATATCGGAAGATGTCCTTTATGCCCTGCCAATACCTTTTGGTAGGTTCTACACTGTACCTTGCTAAGAGGTTCATGGTAAATGCAATGTCCGGTCTAATACAGTTTGCTAAGTACATGAGCGCTCCCACTGCACTCAAGTATGGGAATTCAGGTCCTAGGACTTCCTCCTCTTCTTCCCTAGGTCGGAAAGGATCTTTTTTTTGCTGTAAAGACCTCCCGATCATCGGTACTTTCGATGGGAATGCCTTCTTAAAGCCAAACCTTTCTAGCATCTTCTGGGTGTAGGCCGACTGATGTACCAAGATTCCTTCAGGGACATGCTTAAGCTGCATATCTAAGCAGAACTTGGTCTTGCCCAAATCTTTCATTTCAAATTCTGACTCCAAGTAGGAGCTTGCTTCTTTTATGTCTTCTACTGTCCCGATGATATTCAGATCATCTACATACACAGAGATTATATAGAATCCATTCTGGCATCGCCGTATAAACACACAAGGACAGTCTTCATTGTTCGTGTAGCCTTTCTTGCAAAGAAAGTCGCTTAAGCGATTATACCACATTCTTTCAGATTGCTTTAGTCCATATAGTGACTTTCTGAGTTTCACACTGTACAGATTTCTATTTGCTCTGTCTTGGTTCGGGAGAGGGATTCCTTCAGGGATTTTCATATAGATCTCCGAATCTAAGTTACCATAAAGGTATGCTGTCACCACATCCATCAATTTCATTTCTAAATTCAAGTTCACTGCCATTGAGATCAAATATCTAAAGGTAATCCACTCATGACTGGGGAGTAGGTTTCTTCATAATCAACTCCAGGACGTTGAGTGAAACCTTGTGCTATTAGCTTTGCTTTGTATCTCACTACTTCGTTTCATTCATTTCTCTTTCGAACAAATACCCACTTGTGCCCTACAGGGTGCACACGGGGAGGTGTGCGGCATACAGGCCCAAACACTTCTCTTTTGTTCAGAGATAGCAATTCAGTTGCTATTGCCTTCTTCCAATCTTCCCGATCTGATCTTTTCTTACATTCAGCGAGCGATGTAGGCTCGGGATCAAGATCGATGATGGTGGTAATTTCTTTGCGAAGTAGATATCGATATTGGCTGTTGTCCTGTTCATGGACTCTCCCGTGCGCACATAATCTATAGCTATTTATTCATGAGTTGCTTCTTCTGGAGCGATTGCTTCTTCTGGAGCTTCACCTTGCGCATCGCTTCTTTCAATTGCGGTGGCAAGTCCCTTTAGTTTTTCGGCTCCGACGTGTGCGCACACATCCATGCCGATGGGGATATTCAGATCTGGTATGCCCTTTTCTGAAGGTGTCATACTTGTGCAAGGTCTCAACTGGCTCTCCTTCTCATTCTGGGGGACTTCAGTGATCGGCTATGATAAGTCCTTCTTATCCTTTTTCGCCGGGTGTCCCCGGTTACTTTGGACTCGAGGAGCCGGAGTTCTCGTTCTTTTATTCTAAGGCCTCTGGATGGGATTAGGGATACCTTCAATTTTCTTTGGTATTTCAACCCTATCCGGTGCATGCAGGCACATGCGACTTAGTCACGCTCTTCAAATCACTAAAATGATCGGGCAGTTGGTTTTCTAATGCTTGCAAGTCGATGATCTTCTAGACCTCTTTCTCTGTTTCACTAGTGCGCGGGTCATGTGCATGAATTCCCGTGGCTTCCCACATAATTTCCCGATATTTTTCATCAAGGGGTTGATTTCCTCTCCCTAATGTTGGGAAATTATCCTCATCAAAAATGTAGTCAACGAAGTGGGCAGTATGCAAATCTCCCGACATGGGTTCCAAATACCTAATTATGGATGCAGTCTCACGACCAACGTATATCCCAATCTTGCGGAGTGGGCCCATTGCAGTACGCTGCGGAGGGGGTATAGGTACATAAACCTTGCATCCAAACCTCCTGAGATGAGAAATTTTCGGTGGTGACCCTTGCGCTAGTTGCATAGGTGAGTGGATGTTGTAGGCCGAAGGTCTAAAGTTGATGAGATTCGCTGCATGTAGGATGCGTGTCCCCAACATGTAGCTGGCAAATTACAATTATGCAAAAGGGGTCAGGCAATAAATTTAATTCTCTTGATTAAAGCCTCTGCCAAACCATTCTGGGTATGGACATGCGGTACCGAATGCTCAACTGCAATCCCCATCGCCATGCAATAATCATCAAATGCCTTTGAAGTAAATTCTCCAGCGTTGGCCATTCTGATGGACTTGATGTGATGATCAGGGAACACATTTTTGATGCGAATGATTTGCGAGATTAATTTTGCAAAAGTATGGTTTCTTGTGGACAACAAACCTACGTATGATCACTTTGAGGAAGCGTTAATGAGCACCATAAAATACTTAAATGGCCATGAGATGGGCTGAATGGGATCGCATATGTCTCCCTGGATGCGTTCCAGGAATGCAGAGACTTCATCCTTCACTTTCAGAGTGGAGGGTCTAGTAATTAATTTTTCGGTGGCACATGCAGGGCACACAAAATCTTCATGATTCAGGAAATTCTTCACATTAATATTATGCCCTTAGGAATTGTCGATTATGTTTCTCATCGTCATAAGACCTAGGTGGCCTAATCTGTCATGCCAGAGACAGAAGAGTTCAAAGCTTCTAAATATTGTCTTCAGGACAGTGTAGGCTGCAGGTGCCTTAATGTTGGTATAATATAACCCAATTTCTAGTGAAGGAAGTTTTTCTAATACCCTTTTGCCATTCTCTTCGCGCTTCGTGATGAACATGTATTTATTACCGTACTCTTCTTCAGTCTCAATATGGAAACCATTGGCGTGAATATTCTTAAAACTTAGGAGATTTCTAGTCAATTCTGGGTACAATAAGGCTTCTTCAATGGCCAAAGTTGTGTCCATTGGAAGTATAATTGTGGCTCTTTCGGAACCGATTATACATACATCGCTTCCGGCAATTGTCGTAAGGCTGCCAGTGCTCTTACGAATCAACTGAAAAATACTTAGTCTCTCTTAATATGGTATTCGTTGTGCCGTTGTCGGCAAGGCACACTTCCTCCATAGGGCGGCACACGTGTTCTAATATAACGTATTTAATTAACATGTATTAGAAGGCATTCAACACATAAATAAAATACGCCAATATCAGAACATATCATACCATCATAAACAGAATAAATGAATGAATTATTCCAAAATCATCCAACCATCACAAGAAAACAAAACTAAAGTATCATCCATGCAAGTTCTAACTTGTCCATTTAACAAAAAAAATAAATGACAATTAAAGTCTAATGCATTATGTGCATCAGACTGAATCAACTAGAAAATCAGAGACTTCTTCGGCTATCTTATCAGGAGTGATCTTCTCTTCGAGAGAGATCATGGTGGTGGCTGCCTCTAGGTCGTAAGGGGGTGCTGCTGCTGGGATGGGTTCAACCTCCATCAACTCAGGCAACTGCTCAAGATGCTCCCCCTCAACTGCTACAAAGTGGGCTTCAGACTGCCCTTTGCCATCCTTCTTCTTCTGAGCTTGGTGGGCATCAATGACATGCTGCGGTTCTTTGCATATCCGCGACCAATGCCCCCACTTGCCACACTTGTAGCAACTCTGGTTCTGCTGGCCATAGGTCTTACCACTCTTCTTAGCCTTTTTGTCACTTGGAGCATCTGACTTGCCTTTCTGGGCAATGGACTTACCCGTCTTCCCCCTCTTCATCAAGGGCTTTCACACCTTGTAGCTCCCAGCGTTGGCTTCATGGCCAGCGGAGCTGCCTGGTGGCTGAGTAACGTAGTTCTTGTGGAGAAGTTCGTCTTAAGTCTCCACAACCTGCATCATATCAATCAATTCGGCGTATTCCTTGTAGCCGTCTTGACGATAGTTGCGGGCGGATTGTACAACATTGGGGTGAAAGGTGGACAGGGTCTTCTCGATCTTCTACTCATCTGTGATCTGCTTGCCACAGAGTTGAAGATTGGTACAAATCCTGTGCAAGGCAGAATTGTACTCCCCGACCGTCTTAAAGTCGGCAAACCTCAGTCTGATCCACTCCTGCTCTGCTTGTGGAAGATTTCACCATTAAGATGTTTTGTTGGCGCAAGAGGGGGCTTTTATCGGTAGGACTGTCAACCTACTTGATAGCGGATCCTTAGCGGGCGAGATCTATTTGAGATTGAGTACTATAAAAGTCTTGTTGTGATCTTCTTGGTCAGCATGTCTAAGAAAGCGTGTTATAACCGTGACACCACAAGATGATCATATCATGTGGGTAAAATTGTGTAACCTCTACAGAGTGTCAAATTATTGAAATAGTTGTGTACCCGATTATAGACAATGCTCGGTAATTTCACACAAGGGGTAGAGATTTCATAAAACTTGGATTTGGTTAGTTTAGGAAGTGAATGGGCAGTTTACTTGTGGTTTATTCAATTCCTTTAAATTAATTACCTAATAATCAATTTCAAATTTTGCATTTCAATATATTTATTGTATTTACTCTAAATTATTGTTTTATGCAAAATAACAATTCAGCTATCACTTGGTAAGCTTTACATAATTATATTGCACCTTGTTACAAATGCCTTGCTGAGTACTCTATGTACTCACGGCTATATCCTTTGTTGCTCAGTTGCTGAAGAAGAACCATATCAGCCAGAAATTCTTGAAGGTGGATTTTTTGAACTTCTTGGAATAAGACTTCGCTTCTTGAAGGTGGCTACTACGCTTATTTTTGTTTTTCGCCGCTAGTTCTTGTTAGGTCCTTCAGGCTAGTATTTGTAAACTTGGTTATAAAATCACTACTCTGATAAGTAATAATATTCGAGTTTTCTTAGTTAATCATGATCATTGTCGATATTTCATCTATGTTTTTACTGTATATACTAACGTGATCCTGAACTGGTGTAAAATACACAGAGAGGTCCGAATTTGCATATTCAGTCTCGACAATATATGCTACGGATTTCGTTTCACCTCTAATTATAACTGAGTGGTGCTCATTTGAGCTTTTAAGCCAGGTTAATGGTTTATTTTACACCATACCTACTTTTATTTGCATTGTAACTGGTATTAGCTTTTTTAGCATAATTAAATTTCAAAATAAAAAAATAAAAAAGTTATATCATCATAGACAATCCAAAAAAATAAGTAAAAAAATAAAAGCCAAAAAGCCAAAAAAAAAAGGTAAAAAAAAGATGAAATTAAGAAGTTAGAAGCCAAAAGCTGAAGCTCTAGTTGGTGCTCAGTTTGGCAATAGCTTATGGATTTTTTACTGTAGTTGGCATATTTTTCACTATTCATTGTAGCTGATAGTGACTTATTTGGCCTAATCAAATTTTAAAAAAAATTAAAAATAGAAAAAACAGGGTAGCCCATCACGGATAATGTGAAGGAATAAAAAAAAGAAAAGGTAAAAAAGCCCAAAAAGCCAAAAAAAAACATAAAAAGACGAAATAAAGGAATAATGAATTAAAAGCCAAATTAATACTTCACGAGCTTTGAACAAAAGTAGTCGTCTATTAAAAGAAACTATAGTACTACTTGTTATGAATATTGTATGTATATTTATGAGGCCCAAAGGGCAATATATATAGAGTACAAGGGTATATGCAGAGGAATATGCCATATACAGATAAGAAAACCAAGGCATATAAGGAAATGAATAACAATTCTATTCTATCCTTAACACCCCCTCAAATTTATTGTGGATCACACATACAAATGTTGTGCTCTATTTTGGGACTTCGTGAAGAAGTCAGCAGGCTGTAACTCTGATGGCACAAACTGTAGAGCAAGTACTCCCTCTTGCACCTGTGAACGAGTGTATGAAGCATCCACTCCAATGTGCTTGGTGAGCTCATGCTTCACTGGATCACGAGCAATACTGATAGCACCTGTACAGTCAGACATAAGTGTCGTAGGGCCCTCACAGGTACACCAAAGTCTGCAAGTAGCCACCTCAACCAAGTAATATCTGTTGTCACTACTGCCATAGCTCTCAACTCAACCTCTACACTCGAACGGGAAACTACAATCTGCTTCTTTGTCTTCAGGCAATCAAAGAGGAGCCAACAAAAACACAGTAAGTAGAAAGAGAACAATGATCAAAAGGATCACTAGCCCAGGTTGCATCAGAGTACGCCTGAAACTGTAGAGAGGTGGAGCTAGGAAAAACAAGAAACGAGAGATTGTCCCACGCAAGTAGCGAAAAATACGAAGGAAGTGACTGTAATGAAGATGAGTAGGACTAGCCATGAACTTTCTCAAGATATAAACAACATAAGCAATATCAGGGCGAGTGCTCACAAGATATACCAGACTCCCGACAAGATGGCGATAACAGGTAGGATCCTCAAAAAGATCACCATCAGTAGCACGAAGCTGAAAGGAGAGCTCCAAAGGAGTCTCAGAAGTGCGAGTGTCAGTCAAACTAGACTTTACAGAATATTGTGTGTATATTCATGAGGTCCAAAGAGCAATATCTATAGGGAGTACAAGAGAATATACAGAGGAATATACCATATACAGATAAAGAAACCAAGACATATAAGAAAACGAATAACAATCATATTCTATCCCTAACACTACTGTCTTAAAAATAAGAAATCAAACAACAGAGCATCTTTGAAAACTCAAAATTTTCATAGGTAACAGTTTACTTCCTGCAGGAAAAATTCCAGTGCTTCGTTTGAAATGCATAAATTCTGCAGGAACGCTTTCAATTCATTCCAGCGGGCCTAAAGGTACCCGATTTTACTATTTGAATCTTGCGTGCAGCACATTACGATCTTTTTAATATTAAACTGTTAAATAATAAGATCCAACCCATCTCGTGCACTCAATCCATTTGATTTTGAACTCATTTAACATCTTGTAATAACTGAACACAAAAACCTCTGCTGACCAGACTCGCAACCGATCTGCTCTCGTGGGTAAAGAACTGCTATTGATCATTTTGATCTACGAATGTACATAACAGGACATATCATACGTCACTATTTCTGAAGATTTGCAGAGCACAAAATTGTGATTACATCAGCTACAGTCTGAGACCATGACAACACAGAGCATGTATGGTGCAAGTATGGCAGCAACCCACATCGTCGTATAGTACAAAAGGGCTGCTTACACTCAGGATCGATTCTGCGAGGCAGCATGTCAACCATAGAATGGCTGCCGAGAAAAAAAAAACAGATTAGGAAAATTTACATACACGATCACTGACGCCCCATCGCAGGAACTCCAACTCCCAGCCACAATGCGCAAGGCTCATCGGCTGACCCTGGTTATGATGTACCGGTCTTTCTCCATGTCGTGTATCGTCTTCAGGCGAGGCCTTCTCCACTTCAGGATGGAGCATGCTGTAAATACAACCACGGTAGTAATGAAGAGAAGTGGAACCAACCCAGTAGAGTCATAGTTGTTTAGATATGAAACTGATGAATCTGAGTACTCTGTCCGGTTTAATGTCGTCTGCATAATGAAAGCACCCAAGGCCCAGTCAACAGGCATACCACGGATTTGATTTGTAACATCAATCCTGAAACAGAACAAACATTGTAAATCCTAAAGTTTGAAATACAGAATGCAAATATTAGAACAGTACAAAGGGGTTCACCTCTTATGATCCATTGGCATTTTTAGAGTATCATGCAGCAAGGCAACAATATATGCAGAGGAGAAGCAAAAAAGTAGTAGTTCCCCCTCGTTGAAAGAACGGTACTTCTTTTTGATCTTTGACCAGTCCCCATGGCAAAATTGCTCCCCAGCCAGCATCAGATCAGAAAGAAAGGACTTTGAACGCAGCCCAAAGAACTGTTCAGTGATCAAAATCCAAATTCCAAAATGACTTCTGTACCAAAGATGGGCGAAATATTAAGCATGAAAAGAATGTGGCAAAATGTATCAATCCTGGCCTTTTGTCTGCCTTATGTGTACCAAACTCAACTTTCTGAAATACCCAAGTATCAACCATGTTTACTCATCAAACAAAACACACACACACACACACACACATGCACACACGCACACGCACACACGCACACGCGCAGAGAGAGAGAGAGAGAGAGAGAGAGAGAGAGAGAGAGAGAGGAATTAAACCTTCGAAGTATGGTAGAAGTTCTCTGTTGCCAAAAATTTCCCTTCTAGATCTGGTACAAATGCTGCACCCAGACGGCAATCATGATATGTACATTCCTCTGCAAAGAAAGGAAACTTTCGCACCCTTTTATTACGGCATGAAATAAATAGAGAACAATAAACCGCAACAAAGGAAACTTTCGCACCCTTTTATTATGGCATGAAATAAATAGAGAACAATAAACCGCAACAAAAACTATATTCCATTGAATTGTTTAAAGCCTAATAGTATTGCACATTCTGTATCTAGAAGGTAGCATAGCAGCATGAGCAAATGAGTTTAGTTGACAATTACCAAAGTATGATCAGTGTGTTCCAACGAAAGTCATTAGTAGAGTCACCTTTTTCGTTTTTTGGCATCTTGTACAAGAATAAGCTAAAGGACAGAGAACTTCTCTTCTGTATTCAACACAGTAAGTCTAGTAGTTTACAGTTTACTCCTCAAAACACTATATCTCAAAAGTCAAGTAGCCCTTTTTACATTAAACAGTTTTCGTCTGCAGATACGAACGTATTCTTAAGTCTTAACAAAAGAAAAGAAAAAAAGGATAGAGCTTGATGTGGTATAAAAGCAGATGGCTACCTTTTCCTTTCTGCAATAGTGTTAGCACTGCTGATCTACACTCAGAGAAGTTGCCAACGGCATGAGCAAAAGGTCTGTATTCAACCTTCGACTCAAGAACACTAGCAGGAAGTTTAACTGCTCTTGCTGTGCGTGAAAATCCCCTTGGAGTGCAAGGATCTCTGTACATAGCTTGAGGAATTAAATGTGTGGCCACTGCAAAATCAAATCAAAATTTAAGTACAAAGACTTTAAGAAATGCACTGTAATTACTTTTCCAGGGTATTTGGCCTAACATTATACAGGTGCAGCACATGGTGAGAGAGAGAGAGAGCGGAACAATACAAAAGAAAAAGAAGCATGATCATACTAAAAGAGCTCCTGTGTATCATCCAAGTCTTAGAATGGAATGCTGTCTAAATCATATAGACGTGTACTTGTGCAGTCATATTAGCAACCACAAACACATTTAACCAAGCAACTTACTTGATTTAGGGCCAGGTGTGCTCAGCAAGTAATGGAGTGATTCATATGCTACATTCTGCACACACAATGAGATAGAACAGTTAGCACTTAACAAATAACAGCAAAGGAGCATTTAAAGTTTAGTAATTCATATAAATTAGGTACCAATCTTGTAAATGGTGAATTCAAAATAAACCAATATTTGTGCATAAAAATCACCTGACCAAGATGTAGAAAGCTGTGGCTGTACAGATTATACGTGACATCACCGAACCTAAGCACATGAGAGAACTCCGGAGGCAAAGGTTTATCAGTGACAAATGTTACCTATTAATCACAAATAGCACAACAGTAAGAAATCCCAACAAACTTTATTGCAAGAAGGCCATTTCCTTAGCGTGAAAACGATACACGGAACCTGAACAGAAGCCCCACCAAGCTCAATTATCCCAGTAGTATCTTGCGAATCACCACCCAGAGTACCCAACGCATAATTTGCCGCAACCCATGCATACATCCCTTCCTCAGCTCCTACACACAAATTTTGAAGTATTGCATAATCACCTTAAAAAAAGGTTGAATTCTATCTGACTTATCAGTTATCACACAGACACACACACACACTGCCCCACATCAACACACTCCCATCTTTATATACTAATCTATCATGCAATTGCAAACACACCAATTCAACAGAATTCCATCTGAGATCATATAGATCCATCGCATGCAAGCACTGCAAGTCTGCACATTTCCGCAACATTCACTAAAAAATGAGCGGTTTCACACTTCCACTATGTAACATGCCTGAGATCACGGTGGCCCATTCGTCCTGGAACCGGAACCCTGACTCCCGAAGCACCTTCCTGCACGATTCCAAGACGGCCTCGGCCGCCGCGACATCAAGCAGCCGGAGCCCGGCCGTGGCCATGAGCCGCACCTCGGTGTCCAGCCAGCTTCCCCGCGGCACGCGTAGCCGCGCGAACTCCACCAGCGGCGCCAGCGACAGGCCCGCGCTGCCGGGGTCGGCCACGAAGGATGACAACCCGGGGGTCGCCTTCAGCGACGCCGTGCGCGCCCAGTCCAGCCGCGGGAGCGTCCCCCGGCCCCCCGCCGCGGCGCGGTAGGCGATGACGTGGACGCGGCTCCCCGTGCTACCGGCGTCGATGACGACGCCGTAGCTGGGGGGCGTCGAGCGGGGCAGCAGGAGGAGGAGGGCGAAGGATGCCGCGGCGAGGAGGGCGAGGGCGCCGGCAAGGTGGCGGCGGCTGCGGCTGCGGCCTGAGCTGGGGTGCTGCCGTTGGGCGCCCATCTTGGATGGGGTGGGAGCTAGGGTTTGCTGCCGCGTTTGGGCATGCGGCTCGACGCGGGCATTGGGACGGCGCATCGGAGAGGGATGGTTTGGAGATCGTTCGGAGTGGCGGGGCGCGTCGGCGGCGAGGGGGCCGGCGCGCCGCCGCGAGGTGGTGGTGGGATCCGGTGCGGGGAGGGAGAATGGGGGCCTGGGTGTGGCCAGTGGGGGATCAGGTGTAATTGGCCGTTCGGGATGGTTACAGAGTTACAGGTGGTTGCACGGGAGGGGCTGTCGCCGGTATCGACTTCCCCGGCTCGGGAGGGGCCGTCACCTGTCCGTGTCATTCGTCCTCCTTGTTTATTTGTTTTTTCGACTAAAACACAAACTTTCTGTAACGGAAAAAGGTTAGCTAGCCATTGTCTCGTGCAAATTGCACGCACGTAGCATTTACTCGTCGACTAATGTATATATTGGGACCGCTTCACTCCATGTTTTTCAGTTTCGCTCCACGTTTTTTAGCCAAACAAGTTCAGCTCCACGCACTCTGTTCGAGGAAAAAAAGGTGGAGTTGTGAGAGCACCTAAAGGGGTGCTCCACAAACTCTAGGTTTTTTGTGGAGCTGCTCCACGGTAGAGTTTGTGGAGCAGTCCCAAACACCCCCATAGCCTTAAGCAAAAGAGAATCTATAATGTTGTTATTATCACAGTTCAATGGACTGATTCGGGGAGTTGAAACCGAACACGAAGTTATCTATTCAAAGCAAAGATACGGTTCTCAGATGTGTCTTTTGGCTGAAATAGTACTGTAGCGATTGAAAAAAAACTAAGATTTAAATTGAGGTGTTTGATTCGGTTTATAGCTTAATGGCTTTTGCTGAGCTGATTTTATTAGCTTTGTTTGTTAAACATTCCCGATAGGGTACATGCATTCGTTCCCATATATTCATAGATGGCTACGAGTTCATTACAAACATCACATATGCCACGACTACGCCTACATCATACATACATTTGTATTTTCCATGGGCACAGCAAAACATACATCGTTGCCACCACCAACGCCGCTATCCAATCACGTATCATGTCTACCAGTATGGACTCCGCTCCCTGTGGAAGAAGTGCTATTGCGCCCCTACCCATACCCGGCGAGCCCGCCTGCTGCCCCTCTAGGTTTACAAAATCTCTCGCAGGCAATTCGTAGTCAATAATAAAGTTGTGCAACGTCAACATACTCACAATTATTGCCTTTTGTGTGCGTAAGTGGTAGCTAGGAACGTTGTCGAGTATGCGCCATTTCATCTTGTATATGCCAAATGCACACTCAACAGCGTTCCTCAGGGAGGAGTGATGGAAGTTGAAAACCTCTTGCATTCCGGACAGCCGAGTACTGTTCTCAAACTCCGAAATGTGATAACATTGGTTGCGATACGAAGCTAGGTACCCTAACCTGTTGGGATACCCGAAGTCCAGGAGACAATACTTGCCTACACTATTACCATCCGTGAAAGATAAATATCGGTTAGTCATCCTCGTGCAATACATAGTAAAATTGGAAATTGTGCGAACATATTACCTTCTGGTGGATGCAAGAACCTATCTTCATAGTTTGCCATTGTTTGTGTAGGACACGTGTGTCGTGCACTGATTCGGGCCATCCTGCCCACACAAAAGTGAATGTACAATCAAAGTCACATACCATGAGTACATTTTGACTTGTATACCCGTGCCTGTTGAAATGTCTTGTGCGCTCGACATTCGGAATTGCATGATTTGGATTCGGAGGGGAAGGAATGCGCCCTCACCTATCATAGTGAAAATGCTAGCAATTGCATTTGCTCTTGTGATGCCACAACGTGGACCAATAAGACTTGCAAAGAATCTTCATGTTTGTGTAGACTACCACAATTTCACAAAGTTATTTTTTGGTGTTTATAACCGATTATTGATTGTTAGAGACAGAACCTGGTTCCATCATTTTGAGGGAGGTCAGTGTTCATGCAATGATTATTGGTAGACCATCCTTGCTTGTCTGTTGCATATATGATGAATATCAAAGATACGAAGTATCCACACACATTGGATGTCAGAGCAACCTCAAATGCTGAATTTGGCAACCTTGACATCAAATGCACTTGATGACCTTTATGACGACAAGGAAGTTTTCACATCAGGGCATAAGGACCTGGTCCCCAGAAAAAAAACTATCTAAATATAAGGTCCTTAATATTGGATCACAACCATATATGTATTCAGGATCTTCCCTAGAATAGCAATGTTTGAGACTTGGGCAGTATTTAGTTATGCGTATAGGAACACTGCTTATCAGTTATCATAAACATGCTATGGTAGCATGCCGTAAAGAATAGCCTTGGCTAAAAGCAAATGGATGATGGATTGTGTCACTTTCTTGTTAGTCTATCACATCAATAAATCATGTTGTAGCACTCAAAAAATAAAAGAAAAAACTATCCCTAATATCTCTCTCTCCCATTTAAACATATCTCTCTTATCAAACCAAACATCCTCTCTATCTCCCCTAACTAAGGGTCTCTCTCTCTCTCCGTCCGTGAGCGGCGGTGCAAGGCCCCAGTGGTGGTGGCTGGCGGCAAGAGCGGCACGCGGGCGAGTGTGGGGTGGTGCGCGGGTGAGCGGGTGCACAGGGCGAGGCGCAGCAGCGCGAGAAGGCACAGCGGCGTGGCGCGCGGTGGCACAGGTGTGCGGCGCGAGGTGGAGCAGCGCGAAGCGGCTCGACGCGTGCAGGTGCGGGCCCGCGGTGCCAGGCGGCGCAGGTGCGCGGCGCAAGGCAGCCATGGCGGCAACGACCGACGAGTAGCCAGCGTGGCGGCGGCGGCCAGTGGCTATGGCCGGTGTGAAAGATCAAGCTCCGTTTAAGTTGGTTTTGGTGTTAATGACAAATGTCATTATGAGATTTCGTTGTTAGTAACAAATACTTTTATAATGTTTTGGTGATAATGACAAATGCACATATGAGACTAATATGTTTGTTTGAGTTTATTTATACTTAGTCTCATTTGGATGGAAATGTGAAATCAAATAGGTATGCATTCGAAATCACTTTCTCATATACACATTCCTTAGATCCAAAATATAGATTGAACTCCTCAATTAAGTCCAAAATGAATATGTGCATATGTATTCTTTATATACACTTGTATGCACACATTTAGGGGGAGCTCTCTATATGTTTTGGAGTTTCATGAGTATTGATCCATGCTTCTTTTAATATGCATGTTTGAGATCTTTACTTTGAAATACACGCTTGAGTATATGTATAGCTTGTGTAGTTCATATATACTCATGTGCAATCGGGTTGTCACCTAACTTCTCCATTATGTGTTAATGGTTGGATGATCAATGACAACCGGATTGGTAAGCTTTGTTTAAGGCTTATCTTAGAGTATACATTTGTTGTGTACAAGTTGTATACTCGTAAATTAATTATCTTTATCTCATTATTTGTTGAGATTGTCATGAATTACTAAAAAGGGAAGATTGTTGAATCTAGTCCCTCCATTATGTATTAATGGTGAAGTTTGGTAATTGATGATAATTGTTTTGTGGACTAACGGTTTTCATGAGTTGGATGAATATGTTAGGTTCCACAAATGAAGATGACTTGAGATGACTTCATGTGTTGAAGATCATCAAGTCAAGATTGAGAAGAAGATAGTTTCATGAGTTGAAGGTTATCAAGAAGGAGATGGCTTCATGTGTTGAAGGCCATCAAGAAGAAGAAGATGCATCATAAGTTGATGCATGATCATATGTTGATCAAGTCAAGTGAAGACCATCATGTGTTAATGGAGTTGATGAAAAGGATGCATCATGTGTTGATGCATGACAAGACGATGACCTGGACTTGAAGTTGTGATATGTGTTATCAAGATTCAAGAGAATGCTCAAGGCAAATGTATACATAGCTAGGGCTAAGGATTTGTTCCTAGTCTTTTACCGGTCTTGGTGTATAGTTGAAAGACTGGATTGCAAATATAGGTTGCCGTACTATTAAGAGGGGTCATGTCTAGTAGTTTGAGTCTCATCATGTGTTGATGGCTCAACCTCACTTGCTCTAGCTCATCTTGATATGAGGCTTATATTTGCGAATGTGTTTTGCAAATAGTCGAAGCTCATGTGTTGAATTCCAGCAACATGGGACTATGCATTGCAAATATATTTTGCAAGTGCTTGAAATCCATGTACCTACTCCTTGTGACATGATCTAAGTTTGCAAATGTGTTTTGCAAAAGTTGAAAATCATGCATTATCCCTTTGATGGTCTAAAATTGTTTGTTGCTACTTCCTTTGACATTAAACCATTGTAGTGACTCTTTGGATGTCTTATGATTTCTGCATTGATCTAATGTGTTTGAGATCATGCGAAATGATGGGTTGTATAGCCCTCTGAATAAGCTTTCCATAGAGTCCAAGATCACTCAATTCCGACATCGGAATCAAAAGTTATGACCGTTTTTCCGAGTGTTGCCTGTGCTAAAAAACTGAAATCAGAAGTTCCGAAATTTGTACTGCGGTAGTTCCGAAAAAATCGGAAGTACTGGGGGAAAATCGGAACTTTCGAGATTCCGGAAGTTCCGACTTCTGAGCTGTACGTTTTTTCCAGAGAGCGATTTTTTTGAATGACTTGGCCTCGAGGAAATCGGAAGTTCCAAAATTTGTACTGCGGTAGTTCCGAAAAAATCGGAAGTTCCGAAATTTGTACTGCAGTAGTTCCGATTTTGGCTCCAACGGCTATTTTTCTAACCGTTGGCGAGGCAATCGGAAGGTCCGATTTTATAACGGCAGAACTACCGATTTTCCTGATTGTTCAGGGATTTGGCTCCAACGGCTAGTTTTCTTGTGTGGGGTATAAATATCCCATTGTGGCCGGTTGGAGAAGTTGTTGCTTGACCCATTGCTGTGTTCTTGAGCTAGAGTGAGGCTCTCCACTCAATTGTGCATGTGTTGCACTTTGTGAGAGAGGAGAGGTGTTCTAGAGTGCACGTGTTGCATCTAGAGGAGGACTTTGTGTCCGGATTAAGTTTGTGCATTCGTTGCACGTGGTGAAAGTCCAGTGAGGGACTTGACTTATTACTCCGGGAGTTTGCCGACTCCTAGACGGCGTGGGAGGCGTCGTGCGCGGTGATATTCTCAAAGAAGGTTGGGAGAAGACCCGGCGAAATTATGAAGGTTGGAGCTCACCTACCCGGAGCGGGAAAGAGCTATCACTAGTGGATTTGAGGTGAAAGGCTTAATTCGTGGAACCGGTCCGATTAGTTCGGGCTTACCTCAACGTGGACCAGGGGAGACCGGCAAGTCTCCGAACACTACGGTAAAAAGAGATTGTGTCATTTGTGGTTTGGTTTCTTGTACTCTATTTACTTTCAAGCAATTTACATTCATAGACTCAATTTGATTGCTTGTAAATCTAGGATTGAAACCTTGACCTAGGATAGAATTGTTGGTGCATTTATTTGTTCTAGGCGCTATTTGAGCTAAACCAACTTGAATTTAGTTTCTGCACTGTATACTTGGTTTAGGCAAATAGAAAAGGTTTTGAATTGCAAGATTAATTTGTAGAGAATTTTTAGATCGCCTATTCACCCCCCTCTAGTCGGCCTCCTCGATCTTACACGGTGGCCAAACGGCCGTTCGCACGGCCGATCGTCGTTTCACGCAACCGAATGTCATTTCACACGGGCAAACGGCGTTTCACGCGGCCGATCAGCGTTCCGCACTGCCGAACGCCGTTTCGCTCGGCTAAATGGCTGTTCGCACGGCCGATCGGCGTTTCGCGTGGCCGAACGACATTTCGCTCAGCTAAGCAGCGTTCTTCTTAGGGCGAACGACCGTTCATGCTGCTAAACGATGTTTCGCTTGGCCGTGGGGATCTTATGCAGCTGTTAAGGGAGCGTTCGTGCAGTTGTGCATTCCAGTTCCTTCGTGCAGCCTGTCCGTCGAGCATGCTCAAGGCAAGTATCTCGCGGCTGTGACCTTTCTATTTCTCAAATCACATGTGTCCAATTTAATTGTCATCTTGCATTAAGTATAATTATCATGTCAACTATTGTGGCTACAGACCAAACAGTAGAGAAAGGGGACTAGTAGAAGAGGAAGAAGAGAGCCAGATCTATGGGAGAGTTGGTAAGAATGAGAGGATGTCCCTCCTCCTGCCCCTCTTGGGGGTTTATATACATGAGTGGGGTAGAATGGGAAATCCACATTCTATCCCTTGGTACTTACAAAGGATGAGGGTACATTGGTATATTTACACTGGTATATTCCTCTACACTATTGGGCCTATTACATGTTGCACTAGTTGCACGGCTCAGTCACGGGGGGTTGGGCCACCCCCACAACAGTACTCCCTCGACAGCAAGCGCTCAGGTCCCGATGGGCGAGCTGACGTGATCAACCACCCCAGCCCCCCGTTCCCCGACAGCAAGCGTGAGGGTGCCGAGTGGTGAGCCGATGCAACTGGTAGCTTGTAGACCCCAGATGCAATGCCTACGAAGAAATCAGCAAACTCCTACGTTGAATCCCGCGCCGTCCCGCCGAGGCAATGCCTACGAGGCGGACGACGAAGTCCTGCGCCGGAGCCATGCCGTCCCGCCGAGGCGATACCTACTAGGCGGACGGCGGAGTCGGGCGCCGAGGACGTGCCGCCTCGCCGAGGCGTTGCCTACGAGGCAGACGGCGAAGTCCTGCGCCGGAGCCATGCTGTCCTACCGAGGCGATGCCTACGAGGCGAACTGCGAAGTCCTGCGCCGGAGCCATGACGTCTCGCCGAGGTGATTCCTACAAGGCGGACAGCGGAGTCGAGCGCCGAGGGCGTGCCGTCCTGCCGAGGCGATGCCTACGAGGCGGACGGCGAAGCCGAGCGCTGACGACGTGCTGTCCCGCCGAGGCGATGCCTACGAGGTGGACGGCGAAGTCCTGCGCTGGAGGCATGCCGTCTCGCCGAGGCGATGCCTACGAGGCGGACGGCGGAGTCGAGCGCCGAGGACGTGCCGTCCCGCCGAGGCGATGCCTACGAGGCAGACGACGAAGTTCTGCGCTGGAGCCATGCCATCTCGCCGAGGCGATGCCTACAAGGCGAACGGCGGAGTCGAGTGCCGAGGACGTGCCGTCCCACCGAGGTGATGCCTACGAGGCGGACGACGAAGTCCTGCGCCGGAGCCATGCCGTCCCGCTGAGGCGATGCCTACGAGGCAGACAGCGAAGTCCTGCGTCGGAGCCATGCCGTCTCGCCGAGGCGATGCCTACAAGGCGGACGGCGGAGTCGAGCGCCGAGGACGTGCCATCCCGTCGAGGCAAAACCTGTGAGGCGGACGGCGGACGGCAAGGGCGGAGGCAGGGAGGCGGAGCCGCCGTTCCCCTGTCTTCAAAAATAGTACCCGCGGAGAGCGGGCGCTTACGGTGTAGGCTGATGTCGAGACCCTGGATTTCCGAACCCGGACCCTCTGTGTATTACTGCACTAGTCCCAGATCAAAGCTAGTGCACACAGTTAAACAGAAATGAATACATAACCGGCAACGCTTTGTTACAATATTAAAGAGTACAGACCGAAAGGTCTCATTATTACAATTGAGGTTTCAAGACCTCGCACACATGAAATAAAGCGGAAGCGAAAGATAAACTCGATGAAGACCCATCAACAAGCCACAGGCAATTGACTGGGGAAACGCGACCTAAAACTCCGAGAATCCTTCATCAAATCCACCAGCGAAGTAGTCGAAGTCACCTTCTTGAGCTTCGTATTCCTCTGATTATTATTTTTGAGTGTAGCATGTGAGTACATAAAGTACTCTGCAAGTCTTGGGAAAAATGCAATAGATGCAAGGCTTTAACAAAGGAAGGCTATATGGTTCTTTTGCACAAAGCAATGTTTTAATTTCAATTACTACTAATTACTTTCAAAAGCATCATTTTAATAAAGTAATTGCTTTAACAGAACTAACATTAACTTTCTAGTGAAGGTTCCATCTACCAACACTAGCCAACCAATTATAATTGGTCAAGTTTAAAACTGCGGGTTCCATCCACCCTCTCTGGCTCCAACTGCCAGGATTCCCTTCCAAGAGTTCCCTCCACTCTCGGAATACAAAAACTTTGATTTTAAAACCCAAACCAGAAATCTACCATGTGAATGCATTCCTTGCCCGCCCTTGACCGTGGGCACGGCTATTCGAATAGTTTTACACTCTGCAGAGGTTGTACAACTTTACCCACAAGAGATAATTCATCCTAAAAGTCAACATGCTTCCTTTGGCATGAGACCCAGATAAAATATCACAAAGCCTTTACCTTACTCTAATCTAGCTAGATACCACCCGCTGAGGTTTCACCGCAGGTAGGCTAACTGCCCGAACCGAAGCCCCCTCTTGCGCCATATGAGTACAGTAAATCCCTGTCCCTCACTGTGAATAACCAGTCCATCCCTGGCACCCACTTTCCGCTGGTGGCACCTAAACTAGACTATCATAAGTTTGTCAGCTAGGTCGTACCCATATAGACTTGTGGTTGTACGGTTAATGCTCAGCCTGGACAAACACAAGCGTCGGTCCTTAATTGACTAGGGTGAAACATGCACTTAACAAGATCTCGTGCTTTCTGCACCAATCCAAACCAACCATCCACCCTAATCTAAACCAACTTTCACATTTTAGTTTTATTTTAAAAGAACAGTGGCAACTCCAATTACCACTAAATTTATAAAAACAAGGGTATTACAATAATTCATAATTTCCCATTTACAAGATTTATGAGGTATTCAATAGCATGGCTAAGCATTGTTCTACCATTCTAATACCAACAATTTAATATATAACTCTCATTAATGAGTCAAAGGAATTTTTAGGGTTACAAAGGTACATGGCAATCAACTTCAAGTGAGGGCATAACAAGGGTGGATTAACTATTACCTTAAGATTTGAACTAATGTTTTATGTAAATAGCAATGCACATAATTTAAAATGATTAAAACATTTCAAAATCATAGGTTCAAGATGATCAAAGGAGACTTGCCTTCTTGCAGGTTCTCTGGGTCTTCCTGCTGCTGGGTGGAGAGGTCTTCAACAACGGTGGATTTTACGCGAGAAAAGACAGAGCAACAAAACAAATAAATACAAAAAAAATTCAAACAAACTCAAAAATCCAAATAGAGGCCATAGTTGGATAGATCATGATTTTATATGAATTTAGAAATTTGAATGGCTGAATTTGGAGTTAAAATGAGAAAGTTATGCTTATTTGAAAATCTCAGATTGAATAAATCTAGAAATTAGGAAATTTCTGACATGTGGGGCCTACTAGAATTATTAAATTTTAATCTTTATTTTTATTCTGGGATTATGACAGGTGGGACCCTCTGGTCAGTGAGCCCATGGGATCAGTCTCTGACATGTGGGACCCACTGGACAGTGAGCCCACTGGCTTAGCCTCTGACATGCGGGACCCACTGGATCTGGGCCCACTTGTCAGTGACCAGCGCAGAGGGGTGGGGCCCAGACGACAGTGGCCCGCGCGGACGGCTGCCGCTGACGTGTGCGGCCCACTTGTCAGCGCGATTAATTGAGGAAAAACTCAACCTCAGTGTGCGGAGCCGAGGGCTCGAACACGCGCCGAGGGAGTCAAGGGGAGAAGAGAGAACGCTGGTAACCAGTCGGGCGGGGAGGCGTTGCCTACCCATAATGGGTAGGTAACCCTCTTGAGGGATACCTGCGGGAAGGCCGGCAGAGGGGTTCGGGTGACGCGTGAAATGAAATCCCGGTGCGGACGGGGTTCGGTTGGAGGGGTCGGCGAAGTCCGGGGATGAGCGGAGGTGGCCGGCGACGAAGTAGCGGCGGAGACGGTTCGGGAACTCCGGTGCGACGGTGCTCCGGCGACGGGGAGAGGAGGCCGAGGTGTCGGGGAGGTTCGTCGATGCTCGGGGAAGCTCGGAGTGGAGGTGGCAGGCTCCGGGGTCGTCCGAGGCGTCGGCGATTGCTCGCCGAAGGGTGGCGGAGCTCGGAGAGGGAGGGCGCACGGTGTCGGGGTGCTACGGAGCTCGGGAGGGAGAGAGGAGGGCTGTGGGAGGTAGTGCGGTGAGAGGGGAGGCCGAGGGAGCTATTTATAGGGGCGGAGGGGGAGACACGGCGCGGCAATTGCTCGCCGGTGCTGGCGGCCAGAAAAGGAAGGGGAAGAGGGGAAAAAGGGAATTGGGGCCGTAGAAGGAAGGGGAGACGCGGGGGATCGGGGATTTGATCGCGGTGGTGTCCGGGGTTTCCAAAACCAGAGGGAGCTGGGGAAGGCAAGGCCTGACCCGCGGGGATTCGGTCGCCGGCACGAGAAAGGAAAGAGAGGGGAGAAAAGAAAAGCGGCGGCTCCGCGAGGAAGACGGTCCCGACAGGCGGGGCCGGGCGTCAGCGGGAGCGGGGCGCGAGTGGCTGGCGGACGGGGCCCGCGGTGCAGTGAGAGGAGAGGGCGGAGGGCTGGATGGACTACGGGGTGGCGTGGCACACATCGGGCCGGCCAGGTGTCGGCCCGAGGGGAGAGGAAGGCGGGTGGCTGACGGGCCGGGCCCGCGAGGCAGCGAGAGAGAGGAGGGTGCGGCCTGGATGGGCCTGTCGGCGACGTGGGCGGACCTGGGCCGTCCACGCGTCGGCTGTTAGGAAATTATTTAGGCCTCAGAAAAATATGAAAATACCTCCAAAAATTCCAAAAAAATTCACAGAAGCTCCTAGAGATATTTTGGACTTAATAAAATTATTTCCAACTACTGTTGGTATTTAATTTTCATATTTTAAAATACTTTTTAAATTCTAAAAATAGGTTTTAAATTCCAGAAAAATCCAGAAAATCAAATAAAAGCCAAGTAAAATCCAATTACTTTAAAATAATTAACTTTGAATTAAATTTTTCCTGAAAGCCAAATTTGGGATGTTACAAACCTACCCCCCTTAGAAAGAATCTCGTCCCCGAGATTCGGACGAACTAGGAAAAGAAAGGAGTGCAAAACTCGGCTCTTAGGTCATCTTCACGCTCCCAAGTTGCTTGACTTCGAATGGTTGCTCTCCTGCACTTTGTGGAACTTTATGGTCATGCTTCTTGCGTGGCGTTCAGCTTCCTTCATGATTCTATCTTGTTGTTCGATGCTCTGAAGTATTCCTTTAACTGAGAAATATGGAAGACAATAAATCGAGAAAATAAAAGCCAAGTAAAATCCAATTACTTTAGAATAATTATCTTTGAATTAAATTTTTCCTGAAAGCCAAATTTGGGATGTTACAGCTGAGGGCCCTACGCCAAGTGCCCGCGGAGAGCGGACGCTTGTGGCGTCGGCTGAGGGCGCTACGCACGCCGAGGTAAGGAGGTGGAGCCGCCGTTCCCCTACCTTCAAAAACACTACCCGCGGAGAGCGGGCACTTGCGGCGTAGGCTGAGGGCACTACGCACGCCGAGGTAAGGAGGCGGAGCCGCCGTTCCCCTACCTTCAAAAACAGTGCCCGCGGAGAGCGGGCGCTTGCGGCGTACGCTGAGGGCACTACGCACGCTGATGTAAGGAGGCGGAGCCGCCGTTCCCCTACCTTCCAAAACAGTGCCCGCGGAGAGCGGGCGCTTGCAGCGTAGGTCGAAGGCGCTACGCTCGACAAGACAAGGAGGCGGAGCCGCCATTCCCGTACCTTCAAAAACAGTGCCCACGGAGAGTGGGTGCTTGTGGCGTAGACTGAGGGCACTACGCACGCCGAGGTAAAGAGGCGGAGCCGCCGTTCCCCTACCTTCAAAAACAGTGCCCGAGGAGAGCGGGCGCTTGTGGCATAGGCTGAGGGCAGTACGCACGCCGAGGTAAGGAGGCGGAGCTGCCGTTCCCCTACCTTCAAAAACAGTGCCCGCGGAGAGCGGGCGCTTGTGGCGTAGGCCGAGGGTGCTACACCCGCCGAGGCAGGGAGGCGACATTGCCGTTCCCCTACCTTCAAAAACTTGGCGATGCACTCCCTGGTGCAACGCGCGCGAGGGCGCGATATCCAAGTGGTGCACCGCCTAAAGCGAGGCACTCCCTGGTGTCTCGGCCATGTCACAATTTTTATACTCTGTAGAGTGCGTGGGAACATCACCCACGTCTTATTTAAACTCCGGAGAGTACGCATATGGACAACATCCATGCGTGCGCGGGATCCGTGTCTTGTTTATACTCAGTAGAGTGCGCAGGGACAACATCCGCGTCTTATTTATACTCCGTAGAGTGCGTGCGGAGGCGAACCTCGACTCTACGTCTTATTTAGAGTCCGTAGACTGCGCGCGGAGGCTTCCCCCCGCTGCGTCTTATTTATACTCCGTAGAGTGCGTGCGGAGGCGGACCTCGACGCTACGTCTTATTTAGAGTCCGTAGACTACGCGCGGAGGCAAGCCCCCGCGCATTGCGGGCGGTGAGGGTGCGTGCGGAGGCGGACCTCGATGCTACGTCTTATTTATACTCCGTAGAGTGCGTGCGGAGGCGGACCTCAACGCTACGTCTTATTTAGAGTCCGTAAATTGCGTGCGGAGGCAAGCCTCCGTGCGTTGCGGGCGGTGAGTGTGCGTGCGGAGGCGGATCTCGACGCTACGTCTTATTTAGAGTCCGTAGACTGCACGCGGAGGCAAGCCTCCTCGCGTTGCGGGCGGTGAGGGTGCGTGCGGAGGCGGACCTCGACGCTACGTCTTATTTATACTCTGTAGAGTGCACATGGAGGCGTCCCCCATACGTCTTTATTTATACTCATGCCTGTGTTTTTCACAAAGAGTGCGCGCGCGAACGCGTGTCTTTGTTTATACTCATACCCGTGTTTTTCACGGAGAGTGCGCACGCGAACGCGTGTCTTTGTTTATACTTGTCATCTTGCATTAAGTATAATTATCATGTCAACTGTTGTGGCTACAGGCCAAACAGTAGAGAAAGGGGACTAGTAGAAGAGAAAGAGGAGAGCCAGATCTATGGGAGAGTTGGTAAGAATGAGAGGATGTCCCTCCTCCTGCCCCTCTTGGGGGTTTATATACATGAGTGGGGTAGAATGGGAAATCTCCATTCTACCCCTTGGTACTTACAAAGGATGATGGTACATTGGTATATTTACACTGGTATATTCCTCTACACTATTGGGCCTATTACATGTTGGACTAGTTGCACAGCCCAGTCACGGGGGGTTGGGCCACCCCCACAACATCAACCATGCTTGCTGGACTAATATCATATCGCTAAAATTATATCATTATGGTTACCTAGCTCATATCATACCACTTAGCAACCATCACATCACTACCATTACCTGACTCATATTATATCACTTGGCTAATATCATATCGCTAAAATCACATCACTAAAGTTACCTGGCAAATTTTATATCGCTAAAGTTACTTGGCTTCTAGTGTATCACTAAAACTTATCTGGTCAATATCATATCACTAATGATGTCTAGTTATTATCATATCGTTCATGTTTGCCTGGTTATGGATGTTTAATATTGTATACATGCCATGATGTTCTAGGTTATTTTATTTCACCTGCTTCTATGTTAATTAGGATATTCAGTTAAAATGTTATAGAGTTCATGCTTTAATTAGTGTTTTAGAATCTATGCTTAAATTGTTAATGGGGGGTAGCATATGAACATGTTTTAACTTAGGTTTAAATTATTGACACTCTTTTGATATTAGGGCTGCTATATTTAGTTTTCCAATATTATGTTCCAATAATTGTATGATGTTGTATTTGAGCCATGAAGGATGTACGTATTAAACCCGTTAATCTGACTAATAATCACTTATCACATAATAAAACTTGATTGGTTCATAACCTTACGTGAGCTATGTTATAATACCTCTTTAGAAGAATTCCTATATCACTGTCACCTTATCATTATTCCACGCCACCCTCATGTCAGGAACTATGTCTCCATTTTCAACCCTAGCACCTCTTGTCACTTCTCATAACTTTATCGTAGCCTTATCCTCGCCATCTCTTAGCTTCCTTAAATTCATACTATATAATTTGTCCCTGATGTATCAGTTACCTTATCACCATACTATCATCCCCTATCATCCTCATATTGGGAATTATGTGTCTACATTTCCAACCTTAGCAAATCCCCTCACTTTTCCTAATTTCATCTTGACTTGCTCTTCGTTCCTTAAATTCACACCATATAACATGTTAATAATATAATGGTTACCTGGCTTGGGATTATCCACATGTAGGGGAAATTTCCACCCACCTGGTAACGTACAGGGGGCTGTACACTTTCGTTACTCAGGATATTACACCCCGTCGGTGGTTATATAATCGAGGACGATGGCGTGCCTAACTATTCTCGTATAACCGGGTATATGAGAAGTAATCGCCAGTGCCTTTGCCACAACTTGCTAAGTAACAATTATCCTGGTTGACTAGATGACGATTACCTGGCCTGGGGTCATCCACATATAGGGGAGATTTCCACCTACCTGGTAACGTACAGGGGGTCGTACACTTTCGTTATACATGATATTACACCCCGTCGGTGGTTATACAGTCGAGGACGATGGCGTGCCTGGCTATTCTCATATAACTGGGTATGTGGGAAGTGATCGCTGGTGCTACTGTCATGACTTACTAAATAACATTTATCTTTAATGCCACCATTCATGTTATCTCTATCTCCAATCTGTATCAGTGTTTTGATAACCTAGCTTCATTGCAGTTAATCTGTATCACTTGCTTGCTTTGCTTGTCCTTTACATATCTTATTGTGTTACCTGTCCTTTACTCATTGTGTTGCGACCATTGTTGGGTATTTTCTGAGATTTCCAAATCTCACACTTTCTCTTTCCATTCTCAGGTAAAGGCCAGTGAAGTGATAGCATCATGCATGGGTGGGATCACTCGAGTTTTCAACACCGTGGCTTGCCACTATTTGTTGCTTTATTTGTTCTTTATTTGGTTAGAAGTGGATCGGTCCCATGTTTCAAACATTTATTTCAGCCTCTGTTAATTCTTTAGTAAATTACCTTTAAAGTTATTTACTCATGATTTTTTTTATTGCTTTTTATTATTTATTCTTCACTTTGGCGATGACGTTCCATAATAGTATCTCACATCGGTATGTGGGGTGCTACACATGTTTTGTGACAACTAACAAGCACTTGTGCACTGGGATTAAAAGCATAAAGAATAAGTGGTTTCCACTCTTATGCCATGGTTGCATGTTTGATCTCTTAGTAGATAACAATGGCCAATCACATGTGCAAGTCTGAGAAATTTGACGAAGAATGGCTACATCGGTTTAGCAGCGTTGATTATATTTAAGATAGATGTCAATAAGCCTTCATGCCAACAGTTTTAAGGACCATTGACAGTATATGTATCCGAAAGGAATAATGGTGAAATGAATGGTGCACAACTGCATAGTCATCTTAACAAGTTAAAAGCACATGGCTGAATGAACCCCCATAAGTAGTACTGTCACCAATACCATAAGTAAGTTGTTGCATTTTCTTTGACGGCAAAATTGAAAATCTAACAATCTTGCTTTAACTATGTTGCTCATATGTCATTGTATATTCCTCTTGAATTGAATGACAACATGTTGTTATTGTTGCTTCCATTTGTTTTTTGGTGCACACATAACACAAGGTAGTATATATCTGTTCAAAATCCTAACAGTGTAAAATTATATGGAAAGTTTATGGTTTGAATCTAGTAACACATGTACTTGATAATACTGATACAAGTAGAACTGCTATCTCTGAATTCAGACCTTCTATGGAAAATACAATCTTTACTCTTCTATGTACGGCTTAGGCCTATCAGAATTTCTATCAACAGTAATTTTCACATGTCCATTCTCAATTGCATTTGACACCTGGAATAATTTCTTTAATGGAAGCAAAGCATCACCTCTATACATTTGCTTCCTGAGCAAGTGAACGTATTTTGCGCAGAGGTTGACTTTTACACGTTTATTTTGTCTCTATACTATTTTGTTTGCTGTTTCTACTTATTATCCTAGATTGATCTAACCATTAGTAGCACAACAACTTGTACCTACTCTTGTTTCTAGTTATGGAGAATTGTGGACTTTGGAGATGGAAATTTTTTCTTTGCATGGAAATGGAACCCAGTTTACTCTATCTGCACATCTTGCATATGCTTGAAATGCTTATATTATTTACAAGGAATTACCTCAAGAAGCATGTTACATGCATGCCCTCCAAAATTGCTCCTACCTTTTTTTAGAACTGATTGAATTTGGCATGGCATAACGGTTTGATGGTGAAAACTTGGCTTGTCTTGTTTTCTTTCACCAAATAGGACATTTTTTACTGGCTAATGACGAGTTCTTTTTTGGATAGTAGCTACTCCCAACAAGGACCTCTTTGATGAATTCATGATTGTTGATGTGATACTCATAGGCTTCGTAATCAAATAGCAGGAGGTGCATTCCACTAACATAATTTAGTTTTCATATGATGTCATGCCAACAATAAACTATCTTCTTAGTTGATACTAGGAATGATGGGTCATGTCTAGTTATCCCTGCTGCTCTGCAAATCTGATGATTGTTTAGTGCTCCTCCTTTGATGTTTGAAGTTGGACACTACTAACCCCAAAGTCTGAATAGGAATACACAAAGGTAATCCTATAATGATGTGAAGGCTGCATAGTTTACTTGCATTGATATGATATTGTGACACATATTCTTATGTTGTCCTCTCTGTGACATGCATATGCAAATTGTAGTGGAATATCATATGAAGGTTCCTTTGATGTGCCTGATTCCGTGATTTGCAACCCACCAATCCTTGATTCAAACATGTTTTGTTTATTAGTCAGGATTAGCTGTTCTTCTGCACATCAATAATTTTAGCTGAGTTGTATGATGATCAAGGGAATTCAAAGACATTTTTAGGCTATTGATTCTACTGATTAAGTCTATCAAGTAGGTGTGCTTACCTTATTATTGCTGATATGCCATTGGATTATGAAACACTGGGAATTGCAATAGAAGATGTCATGTATTATCTGAGTATGTTCCCATTAGAACTCATGTATTTGCTATGTTCCCATTAGAACTCATGTATTTGCTTCCTCACACGCACAAAAAAAATGTCTTTGCACAAAATTGGCACCATGTTATATATAAGAGCAGGGCATATTCTTGTTTACATGACATTTTATCTTGATTTTTCGTGTTATTTTTTAGTGTCTATTGTTTCGATTAGGTTGTGAGAGTCACTTTAAGCATAGATAGGAACAAGGATGGAAACGGATCGGTTACAATCAAATAGTCTTAAACACGAATATAAATCTATATTTTTAAAACAAATTTGAATTTGAATTTGAATATTCTCGAATACGAATACGAATTGAATGTTGTAACAGATACGAATTCGAATTGAATATGTACTTAATTTGGTCAAATGCGAATATCCTCCTACAACTTCTGTAACAAATCTTGGTAAAATAAAATCCTAGCAGTTTTGCCAATTTTTGACCAATTATTGGAACGGTTACCAGTTTCAAACTGTCTAAATTCAAATTTTAAATCACAAAATTCATTCGAATTTCTCTCAGGATTTTCGGTAACCGGCCAGTTACCATTAGGCATAGGAAATGGATTGAATACGAATCGACTAGTCTCGAATACAAATATGAATATGAATATTCTTGAATACGAATGCTAATATGAATATTCTCAAATATGGATATGATTATTCTCAAATACGAATACAAACATTTTTTAATAAGAATTTTACTTACCACATTTGTATTTTCTTGAATACAAATATCAGATAAAATAGATTATCCGTTACGTTTCCCACCCCTAGATAGGAAGATGCATGAAGCAAATGTCACATCCAATATTCGCGTTGATTGTTTCATCAATATCCGTGAAGGAAATAGGGGATGGGCTTCTCAGACTGAAGATAAACGAGACTAAGCAACAGCTTTTTGTTAAGATTGCTCTACTCTAATATTCTTATATTATTAGATTGAACCTAATCCCAACTTGCTTGGTGCCTGATCTTGCTGTGTTTTTATCCTTGCTTGTTGTTGGATCATGGATGACAGTTGGCCACGTTCCTAACTAGATGACCATGGTTACGTTGTGGGATTGATGCTGTGTATTGCTGCAAAACCTAGTCACCCAATACTGATTCCTGCGGTTGTCACTATCAAACCCAACTTGTAATGACACTTCCTATTTTTAGGAGAGAAGCAAGACCCTAAGCTTGCTTAGAAGATGTGTATGCAATCGAAAACTCAGCAGTGGGTAATTGCAAATCAGGCCCTAAAATCGCTTCAAAAATCATGTCTTCCTCTCTTTGGAGAGCATTGGAATGCTTCTTCGGCACATTGCCTTTGACATTTCCAACACTCAACTGGTTGGCCAGGCATACATTTCATCATTGGCGCTCTATGATGCTGAGTGAACGCGGACATCACAAACACATGGTTTGATTGGTCTCCATTTGTCATCTCTCTCTCTCTCTCTAAATCTCAATCTATCTCAACGTACGTACGTTGGCTTGGCTTGCTATCGTTCGCACGTCTCATTGACCGACGAGTGATGGCATCACAACTTCGCCATGTATAGGAATGAGAGGCTACCGTTCACTACCTCTTTCCCACCCTACAACGAGGCCTCACAAGCAACAGTACGCCGATGCCAACAGTCTAAACGCCCCTATTTCTAAACAGCAGTAGCACTGCTCCTCCTTATCTGCATCCATCACACGGGAGTACATGATCAGAAGAACACCACACAAAATTAAAAGCCATCTGCAAAATGTGCCAAACACCACAAAAAAGGGGGAAAAGGCAACTGCAAAATTTGCTAACTATTATTGCCTCAAAATGGAAGATCCAGGGGCAGATCCATGATAAAAATTCATTTGCAGTCGATACAAACTCACAACATTCCTCTAAAAACTCAAAACACAAACATGTAGTTTGTAATAAACTAGCATGTATAAAAGATACAATACATTAATGACAATATATTATGACAAAATAAAATCTCTTTACAAAAGTGGTTACCTCTTATAGTTGCTCTCTACGTTCTTTCATCCTCAGAAATTGATCTATCACAACATCATTTGGTATTGTAGCTAGAAAGCCTTATTTCATGAAGCAAATGATATAATCATTCATAAATTGATCACCAATACAATTACATGGTACTATCTTCACAATTTTCATTCCCAAAAAATGCCTCTCCACCGATGCATTTGCTATAGGCAGATTAGCACTAGCTTGAGGAGCTTATGGATCAAAGGAAAAGTAAGATGTTTGTTTGTATCCACCATCAGCTTTGCAAGTTCAGAAATAATGCTCAATTTCACAAATCTTTCATCTACTCGCACATTATCAATGTAAAGGAAGCATATGACCAAGATCCTTCAATTGCATTGAATCAAAATCATCTGGATAGGATAGCCAACTCCATTAAACTCTCAAATTTGAAAGCATGAAAAGAATCCTTAGGACTAAAAGCAATCATTTGGGTAAGCAAATTAGAGTTTACCTTATTGAAACGGTCATTAAACTCTATAAGCTGCATGTCAATAACGGGTTCAAGCAATCATATTTGTAGTGTTGATAGTTAATGCGACTGGTTTTTTTTGCCTTGGTTTATATCAATATACATACTCTTCTTCTATATCCAACTTAGGAATACCATGCTCTTCACAAAAAAAGTATATTGTCTCCAATAGAGATCCCAACCATCATCTCTAATTTGCTAAAATTTCTGCTTGGTTGATTTCACCTCTAACATGACTCCCAAGATGTCTTGATCTTTCCTTTGTAAAGATAATGATAGAGCATTTTCATGTCCTAAGATAAGCAACATAAAGTGCAACTGAAACACAAAGTCAAAATCCTTGAGATAATTTGGAATACCATGGGCTTATCGTTTCTTCCCATCATTTGGGCCATCATTTTCAACATATTGGAGTGCTTTAATAACGGACGAGAACGAATTGTTTATGCTCTTAAGGGTTTTCTAGTGAGAACTTCAACGAGTGTCTCCAACTCTTTAAGGAGATTGCTCTTGATTTAAACCAATTCCAGTAGTAAGATGTCCACTACCTATGGCTTTCCTTACTCTCTCCTGTTGACTATCTCGAATTATATCTTTACGTTTGCAAGAAGCTCCAACCACATTAATTAGAAGAGATTTCATGTCAAAGAAGTCATTAATATCATCATTCTTTTTAGCTACTGCCACAATGACTAACTGAAGTTGGTGAGCAAAGTAGTAGATATAAAATGTTGAGCTAATCTCTCTCGTAATCAAAGCTCTCAACCCATTGAACTCACCTCTTATGTTGCTTGTTTTGTCATAACCCTGACCTCTAACTTGCTTAAGCTCAATTCATACTTAGCAAAACAATTAACAACACCCTTTTGAATGGTTGGAGGCACCATTTTATTATTTCCAGGAGCATTTCTTAGCAAACCTTCTTTATATTTTTCATTTTGCTCTACCAAAAGATCTACCAACTCTAGAAAATTCCCCTATTTTTACTCTTTTGATTCATTGTGGACATGAAAAGCTAAACCTTGATGCAACAAGTATCGAGCATCATTTATGGTAGTATTCAATCAAATATTGTGCTCCTCTTTAATGACTTTACTTGTTTAGAGCAACTGCAACCGATTGGTCTTGTTTAAGCAAATTGTTACATCTTTTCATTGCCATGTTATGAAAACTACTACACAAGCCCACATAATCTCAAAGTCTACTTGACTTGTTCAAGCCAGAAAAACACTATTACAATGCATCGTTTCCACCTTGGCCTTTAACTTAATCTCTAAACAAGTAGCAATATAAACAAAAAGCTTTATCTACCTTCTCACTATACTCTAACTAGTTATATTTAGTGAACCATTCAGGATTCAATTGACGTCAATAGCCTGATATGCTCTTCTGTGGTTTGTAAGGACCTCTAATCAAATACTTTTGCCTTATCTCATCTTGTAGCTTTTGGCCTATGTATTATGATATTCTCGTCCTATCGGCTGGATCATAAGGAAGCTCATCCAAATTTACCTCTTTTAGCAACACTCACAAAGAAGGACGAGTAGTACAATTAATGTTTGATGCACCTACATCTCTTTTTGAAGTCCCTCCTTCAGGACCCTTAGTATCACTAGGTGGTTGTAATTTTCTTTTCAAAAACTATTCTATTATACTTTTACTACCTACCAAATTAAGGAAAAATATTAAACACTAAAGTAGTTAAGTAGATACCAAATATGCAAGAGAAATTATCAATTTCATTAATCTCTTTACCTGGCATTGTTCTAGAAAGAAGATTAGCAATTTAGAAAAAAATCCTCCTCCACCTAACCACCCACCTCCAATCCATCATAAAAAAATTTAAGACATCAGCCAAATCCTAAATAGATCAACCAAACCAGCAAACCCTAAGGCATCAATCAAAGTACCAATCCCTAAGAAGATTTCAAGACATCAAGAGGAAGAGGGTGGATCAATCAATTCATCTTGCTGGCTTAGCAACTCCACATAATCGAAAAGAAATTGTTGAATTGGATTGGGAATCAAGGATTTTGGTTTAGGTGGACGACTAGGCACACAAGTGCAAGCTACGACACCGAGATGTTGCATTATGAAGAGGAGTGACGCAGATGAGGCGAGAGGTTTTGTTTTTGTGTTGAGAAGGCGAGATGAATTAGATGGGTAGGACAGTTGGGCAAAAGTGGGCTACTACCTGGTCTCCTTGGCTCCCCCTTATGCGTGTTGGGCTGCTAGCTGAAGTGGGCTACTAGGACAAATGAGCTGCTAGGCAAAGTGGGCTCCTAGAACAATCAAGTTATTGGGCTCCTTTTGGCAAAGTGGCCTGAGAGCCTTGTGGGCTGTCTGTGCTGGGTTTACTACAAAATTCCAATAAGTTTATTTGCTAAAATAATAGGAGGGTATATGGGAAAGACTGAAGAACATCAGTGTCAATTGAACCTGGCCCAATATTGTAGATCCCCATGGGAAGATCCCAGCGAAATAATTAAGGAAACATGTACAGTGGTGCTGCCCCAATTAGATGCTAGATAATCTTGTTTGCTGAGTGCTGATGCTGTACGTAAATTACTCAGATATGCTCTGGTGTTTATAAAAAATGTTAGTATTGAATGAAATTAATTAAACATTTCTTCTCCTACATCAATTCCAGCTCGCAGAAGAAATTGATTCACCTGACTAACAGAAACATCCCAAAAATCTTCTGAAAATTGCTCCATGTTTCGAGTCAGTATCAATTGTGCCGACCACCATATACCTCCAAACCCAAAAGGAAAGGGGAAAAAAATAACAAATGTACCATTGCTGTTTCTCGATCTCCTCCTCTCTATTCGCTTGTACTACTTGCCTTCTACACCTTGCCCATGCATGCTTCCGTCTCTGCAAGATAGAAAGAGCAAGCAGTAAATCACTCCTTGGAATGCATGATTTGCAAACCTCCACTCCACTGGATTATGCTGCCATTGCCATTGCCATACATGCACATCAATGCAGTGGTCCAGTGTGCCTACCCTGCCTGACTGAATCGACACCTGTAGCCATAAGATGCCTATAAATTGACACCACAACGTACAGCTTGCAACCCTCATCGTGACATTGTCCATCCACTTCACATCACCTCACAACAAAGAACAGAGACTCTTCAATCTCCAAGAACCATCACATACACACACACACACACACACACACAGAGGTGCAACTTTGCAAAAGATCCAAGCCGTGATGAGGGCACAGTTGTCGCACCTCTCCCTGGCCCTGCTGCTCATCCTGGCCGTCGGGTGCAGAGCGTAGGACTACGATTTCTTCTACCTCGTGCTGCAGGTGGGTACCACATGCCATGCATGCGCATGCAGTTCAGTTCAGTTCAGTAGTTGCAGAGATACACGCATGCTGCTATCTGATGTGATGTGTTGTTGGCAGTTGGCATATGTTGCTTATCTGGAGTGCGTTGGTTTTTGATGGTGGTACGCAGTGGCCGGGGTCGTGCTGCGACACAAAACAGAGCTGCTGCTACCCGCGGTCCGGCAAGCCGGCGGCGGACTTCAGGATCCACAGGCTGTGGCCGCGATGATGGCTCCTACCCGCAGAACTGCAACCCGGACAGCCAGTTCGACCCCTCCAAGTAGGGCTGTAAAAAAAGCTCGAGGCTCGCGAGCTGCTCGAGCTTGGCTCGCTCTAAACTCGATTCGAGCTTAGCTCGAACACCAAACGAGCCGAATTCGAGCTTCATCCTAAACTCGCGAGCTTTAACGAGTCGAGCTCGAATAGCTCACGAGCTTAGGATTTTTTTACCCCTCCCCAAATCCCCCCACCCCTCCCGCCTCCTCCTCTCAAATTCACCAGTTCCCAGGCTCCCAGCCCCAGGTCCCCTGCCGCCACGCCCACGCGCCTCTCCCCCAGACCCCCACCCGCGCCCCGCGGGCCTCCGTGGCTCCGCCTGCCCCCACCCGCGGCCCCGCCCCCGCCGCCCCGCGTCGCCCCCACCGCCGACCCCCTCTCCCGCCCCCGTCCCCTTCCTCTCCTCTCCCCCGCCGCCGCATCCCCGGCCCCCCTCCTTGTCCCGCCGCCGCCTCCCCGTCCCCCTCCCTCCTCTCCCCCGCCACCGCCCCTCCTCTCTGCCGCCGCCACCGCCCCTCCTCCCCCTGCCGGCGCCCCCCTCCTCCCCCCCCCCCCGTTCCCCTCCTCGGCTCCTCGACTCCCGCCCCGCCGGCCGCCGCCTCTCCTCGCCCCCCGCCGCCGCCCCTCGTCCCCCCGGCGCCCCTCGGCCCATCCTCTCCCCCGCCGTCGGCGCCCCTCCTCCCCTGTCGGCGCCCCTCCTCCCCTGCCGGCGCCTCTCCTCCCCTGCCGGCGCCCCTCCTTCCCCGCAGGTACGCACGGCACCGAGCCCTACACGAGCCGAGCTCGAGCGAGCTCGAGTTTTGTCCGAGCCGAGCTCGAGCCTAATTTGAAGTTCGATGTTGATTTTAGGCTCGCTCGAGCTCGGCTCGAGTTTCTACCGAGCTCGAGCTTGCTAGGTCAAGCTCGCTCGAGCTCGGCTCGTTTACAGCCCTACCTCCAAGGTGACTACAATATTCTTCCTTCTCTTGGCTGCAAATTATCTGCAATACCCTTACTGTTCTACTATGTGTGTTGCTTGCATGTCCTTGGATTTCTGTCTATGTTGGTTTCTCTCGTTCATGTTGCTGCTATAGTCTCTGCTATTTTGACAAGGTCTTTGCTTCGTGTTCGAAATTTCCGGGCTCAAATATGACGTTTTGTGTCTGTTAATGTAGGATCGTTGATAGCAATCAAAGGGGGTGAATGATTGCACCTCACAGCGGAAACTTTTTTAAATTTTTCTGCCTATTAATTGTTTAATCTGTAAAAACTAGAAATAACAAAAACAAAACAACATATTTTTTTCTGATTTTGTAGTAGCAATTACTGTAGTGTACTATAGCAGTCACTGTAGCAAGTTACGAACGAACAGAAAAACTCGTTTTTCTTTCAATCTAGCAATCGATTTTTAATTCAAACTAATTCATATATGTAAGCAACAAAAATACCTAGACATAGATCAATGCATGGAGAATCTATAGGAATAAAAAAAACCAAGAAAAAGGATAACATATGCGAATTAAAAAACTCACAAACTTTTATTCAAAAATGCGTATACTATTCATCCATCCATCAGCATAGTGCGCCGTCTTTTTTTCTTCTCGTGTTACGCCGCTGCACACCCTTTTTCTTCGCCCGTACCGCGCCGTTCCAAAAATGCGTATTCTTTTTTTCTTCTCCACGGCTGCCCTTCCAATCACAATTTATGCCCCCTTTTATGCAGCGTTCTACGAATCCTATTCAATCTCTACTTAGAATCCTAATCCAACTCAGAATCCTACTCAATCTCTACTTAGAATCCTAATCCAACTAGACATGGGCCTTTTTACCTCAACTAGGCTTTTGGCCCACTAATTTTCAAGGGACCCGAAACTCTTTCTAACATGGGTTTTTCACACTCCCGACTTTTTTAACGTGTCACATGTTAAAGCCTCCAGGACCGCACCTCGCATAGCTTTTCCACGTATAATCAACCTTTGATCTCCATGCGCCCCAAGCATGAGCCCGACCATCTCGTGACCTCCCTGACCGTCCGAACCTCGGATCTCCCCATCCTAGTCCCGGTCCACCTCATCACCGACCATAATCGTCTCCATGCTTAACCTGCACATGCAAAGACCAAAGAATATTTTTCCGGCACAAGTTCGTCCCAACTTGACCAACATCAGTTCACGCACGCACCACACACCTCGCATAACATCGCTAAATAAAATCACCAATTATTCATCATAACAAATTGACCATTGTCAATTATTCATCACCAAAATATCCTAAACCTAGCCACATGATCTAACAATCTCCCCCTTGATGAATACATTGACAATACCACAAAATTATATGATGAATTAGTTTCAAATAGATATAAGTGAAGAACTGAAGCTGAAAAAGCATTTTAAGTCATAAGTCTGAAATCTCTCCCACTCAACACAAGAGATGTAGTTTTAGCAAATTTCTCCAATATCTCACAAAGCACACCAACCAAAACTCTCCCCCTTTGGCGATGTAATCATCAAGAAACATCAACAAAGTATTATTCTAAGAAGAACTAATTCTAAGATGGAGCAATGATAATAAAAAAACTAGAAACTTTGTAGATTATCCAAGTCACATTGCATTGGTTTAATAACACAACCAAGTCATATTTTTGAGTAGAGCTATCTAGATCATATAAAGCCATATATCACATAGCAATGTCAAAACAAGTTCGTCAATATGATTAAGCGATTTATATCAATGACAAGCATCACAACAATGACTAGACTAACTATAAAGAGTACAAAGAGATATCACAACGAGAAGTCAAAGCCTAAAAGTGAAGCAAACCTTAACTCTAGACAGGCTAGCAGTCTCATGTAACAACTTATTGCTCCACACTCAATTTTTAGACATGTGGCATGCTTGTAACATACTTCTTTTTCATAATGACATATTTATTTATTTTTTGATGGTGGCATGCTTGAAGCATACTTTTTTCATTTTGCGCACTTTTGTGTTTTTTCTTTTGGTTCACCATGGCATACTTGAAGCATACATCTTTTCAATTTTTTTTATATACTCTCTTTTTAAAAAAAACATGCCAAAATGAGTGATCATAAAAATTGGAACATGAAACATGCGAGCCTCATAGCCAAGAGTTAAAATAAGACTCACAATCAAGCTAATCCTTTTCGATGGACATCGCAAAGTAATAAATATAATTAATCTAGTCAAAGTATTTCGCCATGTTATACTTTTAATTCAAATGTAGCAATTTAATTATAACAAGTCGTGATCAAAGCTACACAGCATACAGATAAATATAATAAAAAAGTGCTCTACTACTCAATTTGTTTCAATGACTTGGATTTGATGAGTTATTTGACAAGGATAATAAACAAAGCTTCCAAAATTTTAAATAACAAGCTCCCCCTCAGAATAATCCCATAAGATGTAATACGCCCAACTCACTTCGCAAATGAGAAAATCGAGAAGTATCAAGCGATTTCGTGAGCAAATCAGCAACTTGAGAATTTAACAAGATGTAAGACAACATCACCTTTTTCACATGGTCTCTCAAAAAGTAAAATCTCTTGGAAGCCATCAAGGAGAGTGAAGAACCATCAAGTGTTTCAATCAAGCAATGATGTAAAAGACTGGAACCCAACCTATCTCATGTTCTCCATTCTTGTCAGTTGTTCTTACATCACAGGAAACATCAGTCTCATAGTACTGGGCTTAGTGAAATAAGATATAGGAATCCAGTACTGAGACACACGACGAATAGGAGCAACAAAGCTAGAACCAAAGTCACGTGGATGTGAATGATCAGAATGCCAAAAAGAATGTGAATTGTTTGAATTACATCCAAAATCAGCATGTGAACCAGATTTAAAGTTGTCATAAAAGTTCTCTAAAAACTTAGATTTTGCATGAGATCTAGGAATGAAAAAAGGTTGCACATTTTTGTTTTAAAGCATTCAATCTTTCCTTTCTCTCTTTCTTGGCACGTCTAAAGTAAAATTCATTCAAGTGTCCATCTCTTCTACAGTAGGTACAATGAAATTTAACGTAACTAGAATTCTTTTGAGATGATGAGCTAGCACCTACCTTATTATTTGATGAACTTTGTACAAAGCTAGCAGATTTAAACACAGTTTGATTTGGTTCAAGTTTCACTTCAATTTTTTTCAGGTTCAAGAGACTTAATAACCTTAGGAGGATTATTCTTAGCATGTTCAACAAAATTAAATACTAGACCACGATTTTTCACACTTGTTTTTGACTTGTCTAGTATCATATTCAAAATTTTCTTGCCAAAAGAAAATCTCTCTGAAGTGTCTTTCAGGTACTCATTCTCTTTAGCTAGAGTGGGACAAGTTGTGCATTTAACAGGTTCATTCACAAAAATCTTAGAAGAACTAGACTGAGCCAATCTTTCTTTTTCAGCGAAATTATTAAGTTGTCTAGTCAATGCTTCTATTTCTGTGTTAAGCTTAGGACAATTAGAACAAGAAGATATCTCATTATAAAGCATCTGCTGAATTGTTTCCTGACATGAGTTAAGTCTAGCTTCTAATAATTCACATTAGAACAAGTTTTAGAATGAACATTTGAAATACTTGATTCTAAACATGAAGAAGAACTAAACTTGAGCTTTCCAATTTCATCATTAGTACATTTCAATTTTTCATCACAAGAGTCATGTGCTAATCTTAATTCATCAAATTTAGCAGTTACATCTCTAAGTTGATCCATGTTTAAAGCATTAAGTGACTTAGCATTCTCTAACTCAGAATGTAAAATTTGACAAGACTCACAAGATTCATCATCAGGAATTAAAACTCTAAGTCTTGCAATTTCAGAATTTAGAGATTCAATCAAAGTATCGTATTTCTTAATCTTTTTATCTTTCTTTTCTAACAAAGTACCAGGTTTAGTAACAGCTTGAGCTAAATCATCATAAGATAGTTCTACCTCATTTAGTTGTCGTTGTCAATATCATCATTATTGGTTCAGCTTTTATTACTTGCCATTAGACACAACCCAGTTAAATCTTTCTTACCTTTGGGAGTATCATCCTCGCTGTCCGTGTCCACATCACTCAAATTAATTTGCCCAAGAGCCGCAATAACACAATGCACCACCTTACGATTCATATAGCCCTTCTTTTTATTCTTCCTTTTTTTCTTTCTCCATCTCTTCTTCCTTCTCATTCTCTTCCCTTGCAAATCTTGCTAGAAACTTTGGACATTTGAGACGAATATGATTGAGATCACCACACTAATAGCACATTTGAGGACCAAAATTTTCTCTCTTTCTTGATCTCACATTCTGCAAAGCTCTTGTGAAGCGTGTAGAGAGAAGTGTCAAATCATCTTCCAGGAGTTGCTCTAGCTGTTCATCGATTAGTGAAGACAAAGAACACAAAGCATAGCTAGTAAAAGAATTATCACCATTAGACTTGCTAGATTGTGAAGCTAAAGCAATTGATTTATTACCATTATTTTTTTCTAGCAAAAACATCTAATTCATGAGTTTTCAATTTAGAATAAAGTACATCTAATGTAAGTGTACTCATGACAGTAGATTTTCTAATGGATGTAACCTTCATCTCCCATATAGACATATCTAATGCTCCAAGTAATTGACGTGCATTTTCAGCATCAGTATAAGTAACATTAACAGCACATAGGTTACTAAGAATTTTATTAAAGCGAGCAAAGAGATTATCTATTGATTCACCAGGTTTCATCTCAAAACACATGTAATCCTTTTTTTACATATCTTGACGTACCTCTTTAATAGTAGATGAACCCTCATGATAATCACATAGTTCTTTCCATACCTCATATGCGGATTTAAGATGCACAACACGATCAAAATCACTCCTTCCTAGTCCTTGAATTATCCGGTTTCTTGCCTTGCTATTTGCCTCCACTTGTGCTATATTTGCAGCTGACACAGCATCATTCTCGGGTATTTGATAAGGCTTGTAGACCTTCTCCCATATTGCAAAGCCTTGAGCTTGAATGTATGCCTCCATCTTCGCTTTCCAATACTGAAAATCAACACCATCGAAAACACAAGGTTTTATGGAATACCTATCCGTCGACATGTTTTCTAATCACTGGTTAAGATCAATTAGAAAAATAAACCTGCTCTGATACCACTTGTAGAATCATTGATAGCAATCAAAGGGGGTGAATGATTGCACCTCACAGCGGAAACTTTTTTTAAATTTTTCTGCCTTTTAATTGTTTAATTTGCAAAAACCAGAAATAACAAAAACAAAACAGGTTTTTGATTTTACTGTAGCAGTCACTGTAGCAAAGTACTGTAGTAGTAAGAAAGAAGTTACGATCGAACAGAAAAACGTCGTTTTCTTTCAATCTAGCAATCGATTTTTAATTCAAACTAATTCATGTATGTAAACAACAAAAATACCTAGACATAGATCAATGCATGAAGAATCTATAGGAATCAAAAAACCAAGAAAAAGGATAATATATGTGAATTAAAAACTCACAAACTTTTATTAAAAAATGTGTATACTATTCATCCATCCATCAGCACAGTGCGCCGTCTTTTTTTCTTCTGGTGTTACGCCGCCGCACACCCTTTTTCTTCGCCCGTATCGCGCCGTTCCAAAAAACGCGTATTCTTTTTTTCTTCTCCACGGCTGCCCTTCCAATCACAATTTCTGTCCCCTTTTATGCAACGTTCTACAAATCCTATTCAATCTCTACTTAGAATCATAATCCAACTCAGAATCCTATTCAATCTCTACTTAAAATCCTAATCGAACTCAGAATTCTATTCAATCTCTACTTAGAATCCTAATCCAACTAGACATGGACCTTTTTACCTCAAATAGGCTTTTGGCCCACTAATTTTCAAGGGACCCGAAACCCTTCCTAACACGGGTTTTTCACACTCCCGACTTTTCTAATGTGTCACGTGTCAAAGACTCCAGGACCGCACCTCCCGTAATTTCTCCACGTATTATCAACTTTTGATCTCCATGCGCCCCAAGCATGAGCCCGACCATCTCGTGACCTCCTTGACCGTCCGAACCTCGGATCTCCCCATCCTAGTCCCGGTCCACCTCGTCACCGACCATAATTGTCTCCATGCTTAACCTGCACATGCAAAGATCAAAGAATATTTTTCCGGCACAAGTTCGTCCCAACTTGACCAACATCAGTTCACGCACGCACCACACACCTCGCATAATATCGCTAAAAAAATCACCAATTATTCATCATAACAAATTAACCATTGTCAATTATTCATCACCAAAATATCCTAAATCTAGCCACATGATCTAACAGTTAATATATAGCTCTTTTTTCTTCGTGGATTCTGTCGTATTTTTTCTAATTTTATGTCTCCTTCATATGAATTGCAAAGAATAAGTTCTTTCTCTTTTTTTGCGAGAAATTCAAAGAACAATTTCAAGATGGCTTGGGAGGAATTAAGCTATGAACGGAGGGAGGAATCCTTGCTTTGGTTGCACTCAACGAGACCCTGCCCTCTCATGTAATTGCTGTTTCCTTCCGGAAGCAACATTAATTTAAGCTATGTTTTGGTGCGATGCTGGAATATCTGGTTGGATTTCTCGACCTCAGAATCGATGCTGGAATATCTCCATTCCTGCTCGCACTCCCTCTGTTGCAACGAACGTACCTTCCTTGAACGTACCTTTCAGTCTTTCTTCCTTACTGTTGCAGATTCTGTTCTCTGCTTTCTCGGTGTACAAATTACTGCAAGATTCTACCAAAATCTACGGTCAGTAACTAAATTGATCACCATAAAAAAATTCCTTTCTAGCTAGTAGCAGACTCCACAAATTTTTTTCTACGCAAACACTATTTGTTGCAATGCAATGACCTTGCGTGCGACACGGACGTCTGCCGTTTGTTTGGTCGGTTGTTCTGGCACGAGGCAGGGGAGAGTCCCAAGTGCACGACAAGTAGTGACGAGAGAAAAAAGAAAAACGTTGTGGTTGTTGAGGAACCGACGCTGGAGACCAGTCCGAGCGATTCCTCTGCTAGAACAAGAACGAATCAATCACAGAATCACAGAATAATAGATTGAACACACAGAGAGATAGAGAGAACTCCTGGTCTTTCTTTATTGCTTTCATTCATCAGGTGTACATAATGAGGGGGGTCTAGGTCCCTATTTATAGTCTACGGTGGGGTGCCCAATTCTATCAGGACTCTGGCCTGCGGGGCCAGTTTCCTAACACTCCCCCTTGGGCACTCACCCAATATGTTCATGCCTCACTAAAACTCCATAAAAACCCTGTGGGAAAATTTTGGAGAAAGAGCACATGATACATGTGATGCTGCGATGCACGAATTGCCTCATTAAAAACCTTGGTCGAGAAACTTCAGGAAAACTCGTCAAGGGAAAAAAGAGTACAATTCACCCAATTCCATTCAGTCTTCAAGACTTATTCTTTTGGGTACTTGATCTTCATGATCAAGATTTATTGACAGGCTTGAGAGAATTCTCCCCCTGAATTCTGCACTTCTTTAAGTCTCATCATTCCAATCCCTCACACGCACCTTTCAAAGCTAGGTGCGGGGAGTGACTTAGTGAACAAATCTACATGACTTTGTGTGCAGTATTTTAATCTTGTCCATCTTTTGCAATTCATGAGCATAGAGGAACTTGGGGTTGATATGCTTACATAGCCCAACTGCACTTGTGTAACACAAGCTGCATTATCTTCATGGATAATTGTGTGGATTTGCACAATGTTCATTCCACATGACTACTGGATGTGGTGATCCGTTCATCGGAACCAAGCGCACTCTCGTGCGGCTTCATACAGTGCTATGATTTCTGAGTGGTTCGTCGAAGTAGCTACAAGGCTTTGCTTAGACGATTTACAAGGAAATGCAGTTCCACCACACAGAAATACATAGCCTGTTTGTGACTTAGCGGTATGCGGGTCTGACAGATACCCAGCATCTGCATAGCCAATCAAGTTCATATCTTGATTCTTTCTGTAAAACAATCCAAGGTCCTTACTTCCTCGGAGGTATCGGAATATGTCCTTTATGCCCTGCCAATGCCTTTTGGCGGGCTCTGCACTGTACCTTGCTAACAGGTTCACGGCAAATGCAATGTCCAGTCTAGTGCAGTTTGCTAAGTACATGAGCGCTTCCACTGCACTCAAGTATGGGAATTCCGGTCCCAGGACTTCCTCCCCCTCTTCCCTAGGTCGGAAAGGATCTTTTTCTTGCTGTAAAGACCTCCCGATCGTCGGTACTTTTGATGAGAATGCCTTCTCAAAGTCAAACCTTTCAAGCACCTTCTGGGTGTAGGTAGACTTATGTACCAAGATTCCTTCAGGGACATGCTCAAGCTGCAGGCCTAAGCAAACTTGGTCTTGCCCAAATCTTTCATTTCAAATTCTGACTCCAAGTAGGAGCTTGCTTCTTTTATGTCTTCGGCTGTCCCGATGATATTCAGATCATCTACATACACAGAGATTATACAGAATCCATTCTGGGATCGCCGTATAAATACACAAGGACAGTCTTCATTGTTCGTGTAGCCTTTCTTGCAGAGAAAGTCGCTTAAGCGATTATACCACATTCTTCCATATTGTTTCAGTCCATACAGTGACTTTCTGAGTTTCACACTGTACAGATTTCTATTTGCTCTGTCTTGGTTCGGGAGAGATATTCCTTCAGGGACTCTCATATAGATTTCCGAATCCAAGTTACCATAAAGGTATGCATTCACAACATCCATCAATTTCATTTCTAAATTCAAGTTCACTGCCATTGAGATCAAATATCTAAAGGTAATTCTACTCATGACTGGGGAGTAGGTTTCTTCATAATCAACTCCAGGACGTTGAGTGAAACCTTCGGCTACCAGCCTTGCTTTGTATCTCACTACTTCATTTCTTTCATTTCTCTTTCGAACAAATACCAACTTGTGCCCTACGGGGTGCATATGGGGAGGCGTGCGGCATACGGGCCCAAACACCTCTCTTTTGTTCAGAGACAACAATTCAGTTGCTATTGCCTTCTTCCAATCTTTCCAATCTGATCTTTTCTTACATTCAGCGAGCGATGCAGGCTCGAGATCAAGATCGATGATTGTGGCAATTTTCTTTGCGAAGTAGATATCGATATTAACTGTTGTCCTATTCAGGGACTCTCCCGTGTGCACATAATTTATAGCTATTTCTTCATGAGTTGCTTCTTCTGGAGCGATTGCTTCTGCTGGAGCTTTACCTTGCACATCGCTTCTTTCAGTTGCGGTGGCAAGTCCCTTTAGTTTTTTTTTGGGCTCCGATGTGTGCACACACATCCATGCCGATGGAGATATTCAGATCCGGTATGCCCTCTTCTGGAGGTGTCATACTTGTGCCAGGTCTCAACTGGCTCCCTTTCTCATACTAGGGACTTCAGTGATCGGCTGTGATAAATCTCTCTTATCCTTTTTCACCAGGCGTCCACGGTTACTAAGGATTCGAGGAACCGGAGTTCTCGTCCTCTTTTTTATTTTTCGAGGCCTCTGGACGAGATTAGGGATACCTTCTGTTTCTTTGGTATTTCAACCCTCTCCGGTGCAGTGCGTACAGGCACATGCGACTTAGTCACGCTCTTCAAATCACTAAAGTGATCAGGCAGCTGATTTGCCAATGCTCGCAAATCAATTGTCTTCTGGATTTCTCTTGTCTTCTGGACTTCTATTGTCTTCTGGACTTCTCTAGTGCGCGGGTCATCTGCATAGATTCCCCAGGCTTGCCACGTAATTTCCCGACATTCTTCATCAAGGGGTTGATTTCCTCCCCCTAATGTTGGGAAATTTTCGGTGGTAGCCCTTGCGCTAGTTGAATAGGTGAATGGATGTTGTAGGCCGAAGGTCTAAGGTTGATGAGATTCGCTGCATGTAGGACTGCGGGTCCCCGACATGTAGCTGGCAAATTACAATTATGCAAGAGGGGTCGGGCAATAAATTTAATTCTCTTAATTAAAGCCTCTGCCAAACCATTCTGGGTATGTACATGCGGTACCGAATGCTCAATTGCAATTTCCCATCGCCATGCAATAATCATCAAATGCCTTCGAAATAAATTCTCCGGCGTTGTCCATTCTGGTGGACTTGATCAGAAACACATTTCTGATACAAATGATCTGCGAGATCAATTTTGCAAAGGCGTGGTTTCGTGTGGACAACAAACCCACATATGACTACTTTGAGGAAGCGTCAATGAGCACCATGAAATACTTAAATGGCCCTGAGATGGGCTGAATGGGACCGCAAATGTCTTCCTGGATGCGTTCCAGGAATGCAGGCACTTCATCCTTCACTTTCAGAATGGAGGGTCTAATTATTAGTTTCCCGGTGGCACCTGCAGGGCACACAAAATCTTCATGATTTGGGAAATTCTTCACATTAATATTATGCCCATGCGAGTTATTTATTATGTTTCTCATCATCCTAAGATCTGGGTGGCCTAATCTGTCATGCCAGAGACAGAAGAGTTCAGAGCTTCTAAGTACTGTCTTCAGGACAATGTACGCTGCAGGCGCCTTAATGTTGGTATAGCCCAATTTCTAGTGAAGGGAGTTTTTCTGATTCCATTCTCGTCGCGCTTCGTAATGAGCAGGTATTCCGTACCGTACTCTTCTTTAGTCTCAACGTGGAAACCATTTGCGCGGATATTCTTAAAACTTAGGAGAGTTCAAGTCGATTCTGGGTACAATAAGGCTTCTTCAATGACCAAAGTTGTGCCCATTGTGGCTCTTCTGGAACCGATCATACATGCATCGCTTCCGGCGATTGTCGTAAGGTTACCAGTGCTCTTACGAATCGACTGAAAATTCTTAATCTCTCTTAAGATGATATTCCTTGTGCCGCTGCTAGCTAAGCACACTTCCTTCATAGGGCGCTACACGTGTTCTAATATAGGGTATTTATTAACATGTATGAGAAGGCAATCAACACATAAATAAAATACTCCAATATCAGAACATATCATGCCAACATAAACTGAATAAATGAATGAATTCATCAAATATCATCCAACCATCACGAGAAAATAACAATTCTTAAGTACCATCCATGCAAATTCTAACATATTCTTCCACACAAAATAAATGACAATTAAAGTCGAAATACATTCAGTGCACTTGACTTCTTCTGTTATTTTCTCGGGGGTGACATTCTCTTCAAGAGAAATCGTGGCGGTGACTGCTTCTAGGTCGAGAGGGTTGCTGCTGTCGTAATGGTCTCAAACACCATTAGCGCAGGCAGCTGCTCAGAATGCTCCCCCTCAACCGATGCAGAGTGGGCTTCATGTGCCCTTTGCCATCCCGTTTTTGGCTTGTTAGCCTTATTCTCACGTGGAGCATCTGATTTGCCTTTCTGGGCTGCGGTCTTACCCTTCCTTCCCCTTTTCTTTATCAAGGGCTTTCGCACCTTGTTGCTCCTGGCGTTGGCTTCACAGCCAGCGGAGCTCCCAGGTGGCTAAGTGACGTAGTTCTTACGGAGAACTTTGTCCTGAGCCTCCGCAACTTGCATCATATCAATCAATTCGGCATATTTCTCATAGCTGTCTTGACAATAATTGTGTGCGGATTGTACTGCATTGGGGTGGAAGGGTTTTTTCAATCTTCTGTATTGGGGTACAAATCCTGTGCAAGGCAGAATTGTTTTCCCTGACCGTCTTACCATTGACAAACCTCAGTCTGATCCACTCTCGCTCTGCTTGAGGAAGAATGGTGTACTTTAGCCTCTTAAACCAGCTTCTTTAGTGCGGTCCAGAGTGCTAGCGCGCTCTTCTCCGCCATGTACTCATTCTTGAGAGTGAGACAGAGGTGGTGCCTGAGAAAATGAAGTGTCTGATCATTCTCTTTAGGCATGGGTTGGGCATCATTCAGTCCGCCAATCCCAATAGTCGCGCGGAGCTTCCTAGCTCAAAGTACAATATCGACATCGGATGCCTATGTCAGATAGTTTTGGCCATGCGGGGCCAGCTCCTCGAACTTCCAGTTCGTGATGCTAGTCATCTAAATGTGTGTAAGTCTACTGCTGGTAGACATGCACGGAATAATTCACTGCGGGTGAATAAATGGTACAAAAGTTTCTCGTAATGTTCCAAAATTTTCTATGTATTTTCTATAATTTTACTGCAATTTTCAGTGATTAAGAGCAATTTTCAGTAATTACAATTAACCAAAACAGTAAATAAATATAGAAAATACAGAGAATAATAATGGCATAAATAAATAAGCTTCAAATGCTAAAATTGATTCAAAATTCGGATTCCCGAGGCCCTTTTATGCTAAAATATGAAATTTCAGCAAATTCTGCAATTCCAGAGGGTTTTATGCAAATTTTCAGTTCAGAGAAAAATTCACGCAATTTTCTAATTTACCGAGGGGTTTTCTGCAAAATTCTGGACCCGCTCAAATTTGAGGGTTTATTCTTAATTTGCGGAACTATGAGGCCTTTTATGCAAAATCCGGGACTTGCATAAATATTTAAGGGCTGAATAGGAAATTACTGAGAACCAAAGGGCTTTTGTGTAAAATCGCCATGGTCCAGATCTCACCCCCTTCCCCCCCGGTCCATGCAGCCCATCATTTTTCGGCCGATTGGCCCAAAAGGGCCCGTGGCCCATTCGGCCGCTTATACCCCAACAGGTAGGGTTTCCCTACCGATTTTTTAGCAACGGCGGCAGCGGGAGATCCCACCGGATCCGGGCAAGAGGCGCGCGCGGGTGGTGGCCGGCGTCAGCGAGCGGCGCACGGGGAAACCGGGGCCAGCGGCGGTGGCAACGGCGCCGTGCGTGGAGGCCGAGCGGGCGCCGACGGCACGCGGTGGGCCCGAGGCAAGCGGCGGCGACGGCTAGTGGCAGCGGCGGCGCTCACATGCGCGCGGAGCCGAGGCGGCATTCGGGCCGGCGGCGGCGATTCGCGTGCGCGGGGATGGCCGGCTTCAGGCGCGGCGAACGGAACTGATGCGTGCGGCGGCGCCGTGCGGGGCGCGTGCACGGCAATTGGTGGCCGGGATTGGCGCGACTGCCGGCGGCGGCCATGAGTGGTGCTGCTACGGCGGTGACCAAAATCGGGAGGAGTGCCATACGGGGCTTAGCGGAGGAACCGAGGTCGGGTGCGGGAGTGGCGCCGTTCGGGGCGCGGCGGCGGACCAGACAAGGTGGAGGAGCTTCGGGCTCGGCTGCCCCAGATGGCGCGCGTACGGGCGCGTGCGGGGCGGTGACCGTGCGGCCGGTGGCTGGCCGTCGACCCTCTGTCGGTTTCAGGCCGCACGCATACAGGCGCAGACGCATGGTTGCTGGTGGCGGTCCAGGACGCCGGCCGACTTTGGGAAGCACGCATGCGGGCGTGAGCGTTGGCGGCGGCTTCAGGCCGTCGCCCTGTTTTTTTTTCATGCAATGTTTGTGTAATATGAGATGGGTACAGAGGCCATGCAGTGCCTTCATGCAAAACAAACGAATTCATGCAAGATTTTTGTTTCCAATCTAAGATGCAATCAACATCTGCCCGTTTCGCAATCTACCGATCGACATTGTGCCGGCGATTTCAGATCTGCTCGCGGTAGATTTAGGGCGGATTTGCATCGTTCTATAGTGCAATCAACATCTACCCCGTTTCACAATCTACCGATCGGCATTGTGCCGGCAACTTCAAGTCTGCTCGCGGTAGATTAGGGCGGATTTGCACCGTAGAATTTCAATCTAGAACGCGAAAAGAAAATACAGATTCAAAAGCGATCTAGAAAATTCAATCTGTGCTTCGATGATTACCTCGTTCACCGGAGCGAAGTCGTGCTGATAACGTGTTGAGGAACCGACGCTGGAGACCAGTCCGAGCGATTCCTCTGCTAGAACAAGAACGAATCAATCACAGAATCACAGAATAATAGATTGAACACACAGAGAGATAGAGAGAACTCCTGGTCTTTCTTTATTGCTTTCATTCATCAGGTGTACATAATGAGGGAGGTCTAGGTCCCTATTTATAGTCTACGGTGGGGTGCCCAATTCTATCAGGACTCTGGCCTGCGGGGCCAGTTTCCTAACAGTGGTGTGCAGGTGAGCGACCTGCTGAGCAGCCTGCGCGCCAACTGGCCGACGCTGGCGTGCCCGACCAACGACGGGCTCAGCTTCTGGGCGGGCGCACGGGTGGGAGAAGCACGGCACCGGCGCCGAGAACGTCTTCAACGAGCACGGCTACTTCCAGGCCGCCCTCCGCCTCCGCAACCAGCTCAGCGTCCTCACGCCCTCCGCTCCACAGGTACCTACATTTGCACATAGCGGGACGCGTGCGGGGGGAGGCGGGAGGCGTGCGGCGGGCGGCCGGCGGGAGGCGGGCGGGCGGTGGGCGGGCGGCCGGCGATCCGTCCCACCTCATTTTTTTCCCCGTCCTCCGCCACTGGCTATGTATATGATGAATTTGTATGTAATTAAACATGAAGAGCTGATCGCTCTTTCATAATCAGAGATCAATGGATAAGGAGCACTGTTTTTCTTGTCACAAGTTCAGGATCGATATTCATCTGATCTATCCGTTTGCTTGCTCTTGCGACTCGACAGTTGGTGAACCAGAGCTATTTCGTTTTTCAGTTTTGCTGCCTCAATCTTGGCACGTACTTTCAGGCAGCTACAGCGAACACTGATCCCTCGTTGATGTTACATCTAAACTGAACTCACAACTTGCCTTCCATAATCTACAAGTGTGCGGTTCTCAGGTTCTAATTGTTCTCGACAGGCCATGCAATTGTGTCGTCAACGAAACCACGGAATGGAGTACACGAGTAGCGATTCCATTTCCATGTTTTGCGTGTAAGTTGAAGGATTGATAACAAGAGACGGAAACATATATGAACCCTTAAGCAGAAAGCAAGACAACACAGCCAAATTCTAGCATTCTCTTGGTTGTTGTAAGCTCGGAATCTACCAAAACATATGCTAGCTTCCAGCCGTCCCTGTCACCAAGTCTTCGTCCCCATCGAGATCTAGCATGACAAAACAAAATTGGCCATCAAGTTACCAATCATCAATGACACATGAAAAATAGCACAAGTAGCCGAGGAAACGATGTTTTCTTCAACAGTTACACTCGACGGTGCCCACATAGTAACGTCACAAAAAGATTGCAGGTAACGTCAATAAAATGCATTATTATTCCTTGGTTTGTCAACTTCAGCAAGCTACAAGAAGCACAACCACCGAGGAATAGAAGCAAAATTTATGTGTTCAACTAGGCCCCAAAACAGGCAGCAAGTTGGGTTGGGTGTAATCATAAGAAACTAACGAACAATGACAAACATAGCTGATCTGAAGCATCTTCCTAGATGTCTGACACGAAAATTTCTAGGCGGCGAAACTAAAAGCCATCGAGAATCATTTTTGCCTTTATTCTCTTGTATGGATTGTCATTCTGCTCGCGTCAAACAGATGCTGCAGCAGCCTGCTGTTTGTTGGCGAACTGGATGCCCTTCTCGATGCTAGCCTTCAGCTCGGGCTTCAATGCCTCAAGTGCCTTGGCCTCATACTCGGTCACTCCCTTGAGGTCGGCAGAAATTATGGACTCGATGCCATTCTTCCCAAGCTTAACTCTGGAAGCGAAGAACGGCAGCTCGGTTAATTCGGACTGAACAAATACGCACTCGTAAACATCTGGGTCACCAGCCAGTGCACGGAGAGATGACTCGACAAATCTGGCAGCAGCATAGGCCATGGACAGGGTAGCAGATCCAGCACCAGCTTTCGCCTCCACCACCTCTGTCCCAGCGTTCTGTATCCTTTTTGTCAGCTCTTCAGTTTCCTCATCCGTGAAGGTGACAGATGGCCTGGTTTTTGACAACAACGGTAAAATTGTAATCCCAGCATGACCACCTACAACTGGGACATCAACATCGATGAGCTTGAGGTTCTTCTTCTGAGCTACAAATGCGTTAGCTCTGACAACATCTAGGGTGGTAACTCCAAAAAGCTTCTTGGGATTGTAGACACCTTTCTGTTTCAGAACCTCGGCAGCAATTGGAACGGTGGAGTTTACTGGGTTGCTGATAATATGGATGAAAGCCTCTGGGCAATTGTCCGCAACAGCCTCCAAAAGTGACTTGACAATGCTTGCATTGATGTTAAAAAGGTCATCACGAGTCATGCCTGGCTTCCTTGGGACCCCGGCAGGGATGACAACAACATCCACACCTTTCAAGCAATTGGCTAATTCTGAGGGGCCAGTGAAGTCCAGAACCTGAGAAGGTGTGTTGCAGTGGCTGAGATCAGCAGCAACTCCCTTAACATTTGCAATATCATACAGATGCAGTGCTGAGACCAGAGGAGACATCTTAATCAGCAGGCCCAAGGGTTGACCAATGCCACCAGCGGCACCAAGTACTGCCACTTTGTACGATGCCTCAGGAGATATTTGAGCTCCAGACTTTGCCTTTGGCACAATCCTTGGAGCAAAAGATGCCCGAAGAGATGCATTCTTGCCCAGGAATGACGAACCTGATTCGAAGCTAATAAATGATGCTGCCTTTAAGCCACTGTAGCTTGCGATGCCATGATTCCTTGGCTTTGAGATCAGGCCAGCCTGAGCACCAACTGAACTGATGGTAACAGTTGATGCCATGTCCAACTGCGGGAACAGAGTTTCATTAGATTTATACAGAGGATACATGACTGATAAAACAAAGAGCGATAACATGAAAAAACATTTGTAAGCTTACTACGACAATGCATTTAGAACACCAAAAAATGGTAATAACAACGATTGAAATTATACGTTAGCTGTTGGATTCTACAATGAAATGCATTTTATTGCAAATAGAACAACTGGCGACACACTCCAAGTATCAGAGCATCAAATCCCTCAAGATCTTGAATAATAATACATCAGCATATGAAAATTGTTTGTCAGCTTACCTGACTTCCACTAACGATAGACCACCCAACAGAACTAGCCATAACAAAGATTCATGTATTATAAATCCAAGATACATGCATGGATGTAATGATTTCAAGGGAAGTCTGAGACGAATTCCAGTGCAATCACTATCCAATGTCTGACTTGTCTAAATTTGGATTTGAGAATAGGATCACCACTCCTCCTTTATCACTACAAAGTGAAACTACGCCAAAATAGCCTTTTGACATCATACCCTGACTGCGTATGTTCTTTTTATTCTACTGCACACGCTGTTGATTGCTACTTCAATACAGACACATGCAACTCTTGCTGACTGTTGCAATTCATATCCTCTGATCCAACAAAGAACACGCCCAAAAAAAATTTCGTTTTATTTGATTAAACAGCGAGCAAGTACCAGGGCTATTGCATTGGGAATTCTACTATTCTACTACCAAAGATCGCGACTTTCCACAAGACAAGACCGACGTAAAACTTACGCAGGTACCTGGGTTCCCTACAGGCTACATCCCAACCCCAATCTACATGATATTTTCATTAGAAAACCACAAATTCTCGAGAACCCGCCGCAACACCACCGCACCAACGCGAACAGATCAGAGCCAGAGACGCCGATACAAAGGCGCCGTGCCATTACAGTGTAAAGGCAGACGATGCGTTTCCGAATCATGGATAGCAAGAACCATTCAGATCTACGCGGGCACGCATGGCACAAGGAAAGGAACGGCCAAAAAGAAAACCCAAACCAGCGCAAGATCCGGTCTCAATCCAATCCGCAGCACGCAGGAATGGCCATGGAATCCAGGGAGCGTTACCTTGCTGGGCAGAGATGAGCAGATCGAATTGCTCGCGCCCCCTGAGGCTGCTCTTGGCTCGCCTTTGGTTGGCTTTTGGTGGCTGGGGGCAGGTGGCTCAGGCCTCTCGTGAGTCGCAGAAGCGGCGGCGGTGGAGGTGAGGTGGTATCTGGTTTGGCCTCTTCGGTGATGGAAACGGGCAGCGGGTTGCTCGCTTTTTATTGCGCTCGCTCGCTGGAGACAGCGACGGCGACGGCGACGCGACGTGTGAGACCTCCCTGGGTCCCCCACCCTTTCCTTCCGTGGACCCGGTGTACGGGTGTTGCGTTGTAGACCGCCTAACCCGAATGGTTTGGGCTCGCACGGGTGGCACTGGTACTACCACCTCCTCCTACCTCGGGCTCTGCACGCTTGTTTGCTCTCTCTCCTCTCCCTTCCTTCTTTGTGGCAGGCTGGCAGCGAGAGGCGACAGGTGGTCTTATATATACTACCCCCTATTATAGCGGGGGGATTCCCCGCCCCCCCGCTCGGCCACGTCCCCCGCCCGCGCGCGCTGGCCGCCGCGTGGCGGGGGATTCCTGTACGGTCAGGGGAGGGGTTTTCCTCCTGTTTTCCGGAATTTACGTACAGGTCCTTTTTCTTCGCGAACAGGTCCTTTTTCTCGCGAACAGGTCCTGGCGGGTTTTTTTTGCGGCGGATTTTTCTGAAAAACCCCTCCAATTTGCAGGATGGCGCCCCGCGGTTTTCTAAATTGCGTACGGGTACTCATTTCATTACATACGGGTCCTCAATTTTTACGAAAAAACCCTTTAACTTTTTCGAAAATACGCATGTACCCTCGATTTTTTTTAGAAAAACTCCTCACGAATTATCGCCTCTTTTACTTCGGTACCCACGGTGGCTGGCGCGGCGTGTCGCCGCGCCTATGCTGCTAGTCATCACAAAGCTGGGGGGATTCCGGCCCCCCCAGCGCATCCACGTCGCGGCCCTGCGCTCGGCCGGCCGGCGCGTGGCGAGAGAATCCGCGTACGGCCGGCCGAGGTGATTTCCTCAGATTTTTTGAAAATTACGTAAAGGTCCTTTTTCCTCGCGAATAGGTCCCTGCAAGTTTTTTCCCATTAAAAAATTTTTTGATGGTGCCCCGCGGGTTTCCAAAATTACGTACAGGTCCTTATTTACTTACGTACAGGCCCTTACAAGTCCTCACTTTTTTTCAAAAAACCCTTTTATTTTCCCGAAATTACGCATTTGTCCCTGGTTTTTTTTACGAAGCTCCCTGCGAATTACCGTCTCTTTTACTTTGGTCCACACGGTAGCTAGCGCGGCGCTATACAAAGCTGGGGGGATTCCGGCCCCCCAGCGCATCCACGTCACGGCCCTACGCTCGGCCGGCCGGCGCGTGGCGAGAGAATCCGCGTACGGCCGGCCGAGGTGATTTCCTCAGGTTTTTTGAAAATTACGTAAAGGTCCTTTTTCCTCGCGAATAGGTCCCTGCAAGTTTTTTCCCATTAAAAAATTTTTTGATGGTGCCCCGCGGGTTTCCAAAATTACGTACAGGTCCTTATTTACTTACGTACAGGCCCTTACAAGTCCTCACTTTTTTTCAAAAAACCCTTTTATTTTTCCGAAATTACGCATTTGTCCCTGGTTTTTTTTTACGAAGCTCCCTGCGAATTATCGTCTCTTTTACTTTGGTCCACACGGTAGCTAGCGCGGCGTGCGCCGCGCTTATGCGGCTAGTAGTATGCATATATGATATTTCAGGTGGCAGTTAAGGCGTGTTTGGCAGAGTTCCACCAGCTCTAGATCCACCGGATTCACCTGGATCCACCGTGGAGCAGCTCCATCGTGGATCTGGGATTCGTCAAAGTGTTTGGTACAGCTCCACCTCCCTCTCTATCTCACTTCCACCTGGGCCCCACGCGTCAGGGGGCAAAATGAAAAAAGTCCTTCTTCTTCCTCTGGCTCGGGCGCGAGGAAACCACGAGCGTGCGAGGGCGCGGCAGCGGCCGGCGCAGGCGCGACAGGACGCGGCGGGTTGTCGAGGCTGGCTCCCGCGAGGCGGCGCCGTCGGGCGAGGCGCACGGCGGCAGCCATGGCCACGGCCGGGCCAGGCGAGGCGCACGGCGGTGGTCGGGGGCAGGCGGAGGCGGGGAGGCGGTGCAGGCCCGGGGGGAGGCGGTGGTGGAGGTGGCGCTGGCCCGGGGGGAGGCGAACGAGGGGGAGGCGGCGCCGGCCCGGGAGGAGGCGGAGGCGGCGCCGGCCCGGGGGGGGGGGGCGGACGCGGGGGAGGCGGCGCCGGCCCGGGAGGTGGCGGCGCCGGCCCGGGAGGTGACGGAGCCGGGGGAGGCGAAGGCCCGGGAGGATATGGAGGCGACGGGGGAGACGGCGCAGTGGAGAAATCGGCGCAGTGGAGAGCTCGGTCGCGAGAACAAGAAAAAGAACGAACCGTTTTTTGTGTAACCAGTGGCAGTGGTGGTAATTTTTCCCAACTCCACCAAACTTGAGTTGGTGGAGCACCCCTTGAGGTGCTCCACCAAATCCATGAATCTGGGGTAGATCCACTGTTTTCGTGGAGCAGATCCATGGTGGAGCTGCTGGAGCTAGAAGTGTTTGGCTGGTAAAATTGAATTTGGATCTGTTTTTTGTGGATCTGGAGCTGGTGGAGCTCTGCCAAACAGGCCCTTAGTAATGGCTATTCTTTAACATGTGTGTATGACTGGTGGATCCAAAATATCAGCATATCCAATTTGTGATGGAATTGTAGTTTGGTGATAATTTGGTCTGCTAAAGTTGCGGTTCCATGGAATCGAAAACAAATGTTACAGCAAAATGGAAATTTTTTTCATTTTGCCACTAAAGTTACAGCTCTATAAAATTTACTGAAAAGGAAAACAAAGAGAGAGAAAAAAAGGTTTGAGACTCCTAAAGCTAGTTTGTACCATGGCTGCACCTTGATGATTTATAGCCATAATAAATTCTTACATACCATTTGGTTGAGAAACAATATGCTTGCACTAAGTAGCAGCATATTTTAGATTTTATATCGCTTGAAGATTTAACAGTGGACTGATCTTTTTTCTGGTGTTTGGTGGGCGTTCCGCATTTGGCCCTTGGTGCAGGTGGGACGGGCGCAGCTAGAGGGGAATATCCCGCCGCGCGCACGGAGGAAAACTCCCTTTTCGATGCCTTTTGGTCGGTCGATGCGGACGGCAGAGGAAGCAAACCGAGGGGAGGAGACGTCTCTTTCGTTGATATTTTCTGATGCGTCCTCCGACGGCTCGGATGTTTGCTATTAACCGCGTGCGGACCGACTTGCCCGGAATTGGGCTGGCAAGCTGCTGAATAGCGGGATAGCACGATCGTAGCGGATTGACAACGGTATTACGAACCGCGGACGCTATATTTCTATTACGGAATTTGAAGATACTCATATTTTTTTTAAGTTAATCATATATATATCATGACTTTTTACAGCGATAAAAAGCAACTAAAACATGTAAAATAGATAAGTCAATTAGAAACTTTGATATAAGTAGTACGGGCATGATAAATTAGTCGGAATTAGAAATTGCATAAAATCAACGACAGAGCAATCAAGAAATAACACGATACCAAAAGTTTAGGCTTCAGAGTTCAAAGTCGATCTTAGTATCAGTTCAGACTTCAAACGTTAGGAAACATCAGACTGGACATAACTTGCAACTGGCAAGGGTGGCTAAGTTTTAGTTGCTCACCGATGGCGGCTGTCAGTTGGTCAAACTATGAACAAGTGAGCAATAGAGAAGGAACATGAGGCGCGGCTATGCAACAAGTGTGGTCGACAACGAGCACCATTAACCATGGAGTAGGAGATTAGATGAGGATAGGGATGGCAATCGGACGCGGTCGGTACAGGTAGTGCTCGCCCATACCCGTACCCGTGACCCCGATTTACGCCCACAGACATACCCGCGAAGGATGACGAGTGAAGAACCTCGCCCATACCCGTCGCCCGCGGGTACCTATCACCCGTGGGCATGCCCGTTTACCCGCGAACTGAGAGTCACCATCTGAGAGTTGAACTAATAATAAATACATATAAGTAGCAGTTGTTGCTAAAAAATATAATAGCTATCAAAAAAATTTATAACAATCAATAGCAATTAGAGATATGCAAAAGTTTATGATAATCAATAGCAATTAGAGATATGCAAAAGTTTATGATAATCAATAGCAATTAGAGATATTGTTATGATTGTGCCATCTGTCAATCTATATCGTGGGTAAACGGATGGGGCGGGTACGGGTGGAGCTTACCCGTACCCGTACCCGTACCCGTTTACCCGACGGGTAGAATATTCCCCTATTTCCATACCCGTGGGTAAAGAAAATATCTCATACCCAGCTCTATTAGGGTATTTGTCCACAGGTATACGGGTAAACAGGCACAATTGCCATTCCTAAATGAGGAGGATGAGTGTGGAGTACGGCGACCGTTACTAATTTAGAACTTCACTTTGCACGAGAATGATGTGGCACTAGCGGGCCACTATATCGGCTATGTAGTGGCCATTATAGTGTCTACTAAGTTCACAGCTGCTATTTTTTGATCGTTAATTCGTATCGATAGTGTTTATACTTCGCTATGCAATTGTGGGCTTTATGCTACGAACACTATTTAGTATATTTTGCCAACCCGACGGCCTTGCCTGGACGAGAGATGGAGATATTCCTGACAGCAAGCCCAACTTGTAATGTGCGCTAGGCAGGTCAAGTTCGTTCACAAATTGGAATGATCTTGTTCGAGTTTTGACCACAAACCCTTGTAAGATCTTCGGTAAACAAATCTCTTAGTTATTATGGGTGTGTTCCGGTAAGTGGTAGTGGGATTAACAAGAGACAAACTTTTAGCTATGAATCATTCTCAGCCCATTTTCGTACTCTTACAGCCGCCATTTTTGCCGTTGACATATAGGTGTCACATGCCAATTGCACCAACAAGTGGATCGACCCTTCAGATTTCATCGTGTTCAATTGGAACCGACCGATCCGTAGCTTAGGGGGACATTATGTCAAATCATCGTCAGATTTACAAAATGCAAGTTGAAATATGTGGTTCTTTTATGATTCTGATAATAATACGTGTAATATAGCTAAATTGTAGGATCGTCGATGGCAATCAGAGAGAGAATAATTGCAACACACAGCGGAAACTTTTTTAAAAAAATTTCTTACCTTTTAATTGTTTAATATGCAAAAATCAGAAATAACAAAACAAACCAATTTTTTTATTTTACTGTAGCAATTGCTGTAGCAAAGTACAATAGCGGTTACTGTAGCACTCTACTGTAGCAGCGAGAAAGAAGTTACGATCGAACAGCAAAACATCATTTTTCTTCCAATCTAGCAAATGATTTTTAATTCAAACTAATTCATGAATGTAAGCAAAAAAATATATAGCTAGAGATCAATGCATGGAGATTTCATAGGAATTAAAAAACCAATAAAAGGATAATATATGCGAAATAAAAAACTTACAAACTTTAATTGAAAAACGAAGAATTTGTTCATCCATCCATCCATCAGCATGCATGCAAATCACTTCCATCAGATCTTGAAATCCGTGCCTTTCTCTGTTTTACTTTTTCCCTGTTCCAGACGCAAGACAACCAGCCTCCTAAAACAATGCTCTCGGTCGCTTTGTTTATTTCTCCATGCAACACGACTGGCGCTGGCCGTTTTCGATGGATACGAGTCGTAGCTGCTGAGGAAACCGAGGACCAAAAGATAACGACGCGAACGTTGTTTTCCTTTTCGTAGAAGACACTGCACCCTGATCTTTTTTCTCTCGAAATTGATCTAGATTTTATTTCTGAATCATGATGACTACAAAGTGCTCTCCTAACACCCCTAAAACCTTAGAACGAAAATTGCATCTCTAAAAGCCACAGGGTTAGCCTCTAACCCTACCTCTATTTATAGTCTTGGACCCAAAACCTGGGCTTACCCTAAGCCCACGAGTTCTAATCTAATTCCAACAAATAAGGGACCCGAAACCCTTCCTAACACGGGTTTTCCAAAATTCTAACTACAACTTCTCCAACTCATCACGTGTCGAAGCCTCCAGGACCGCACCTCCTGTATCTTCTCCACGCATCATCCACCTTTGATCTCCATATACTCCAGCGTGAGCCCGACCACCTCGTGACATCCTCGACCGCCTGAACCTCAGATTTCCTCCTCCTAGTCCTGGTCTTCCTCGTCACCGACCATGACCGTCTCCACGCCAAACCTGCACATGCAAAGACCAAAGAACATTCTTTCGACACAAGTTCGTCCAAACTTGACCAACATCAATCCGCACACACACGACACAACTCACATAACAACGCTAAACAAAATTACCAATTGTTCATTATCACAAATTAACCATTGTCAATTATTCATTACCAAAATATCCTAGACCTAGCCACATGGTCTAACAATCTCCCCCTTGATGAATACATTGGCAACACCATAAGATTGTATGATGAATCAGCTTCAAATACATATAAGTAAAGAACTGAAGCCGAAAAAGCATTTTAAACCACAAATCTCAAATCTCTTCAAATAACTCTCCCCCTCAACATAAGAAAAGCAAAGTTAGCAAATTTCTCCAATATCTCTCTATTCTCTTTAATTTCTCACAAAGCACATCAAATCTCTCCCCCTTTGGCAATGTAATCATCAAGAAAATTCAAAGAAAGAATAATTCTAAGAAGGAGCACTGAGAGTAAAAATCAAGAAGCTTTGTATATTATCCATATCATTGTGCATTGATTTAATAAAGCAACCAAGCCATATTTTTTAATAGAGGTATATAGATCATATAAAGTCATATATCATATAGCAATGTCAAAACTAGTTTGAGCATGATGAAATAATTTATATTAATAACAGACATCTCAACAATGACCAAATCAATTATAAAGAGCACAATGAGATATCACAACAAAAAGTCAAAGCCTAAAAGTGAAGCAAATTTTAAATTCAGACGAGCTAGTAGTCTCATATAACAATCTATTGCTCCACACTCAATTCATAGGCATGTGGCATGTTGTAGCATACTTCTTTTCATAATAAAATGCTTATAGCATATTTGTTTTACATGGTGGTATACTTGAAGCATACTTCTTTTTATTTGTGCATTTTTTGTGTTTTTTCTTTTTGTGTACCATGGTATGCTTGAAGCATACATCTTTTCAAATGTGTCTTTTTCATTTTTTTAAAACATGCCAAATTGAGTGATCATAAAAGGATTGAAATATGAAACATACAAGCCTCATAGCCAAGATTTAAAATAAGACTCACAATCAAGCTAATTCTTTTCGATGAACATCGTAGAGTACTATTTATAATCAATCTAGTCAAAGTATTTCGCCATATCATATTTTAGTTCAAGTATAGCAAATTAATTATAACTAGTCATGATCAAAGCTACACAGCATATGAGTTAAATATGATAAAGAGAGCTCTACAACTCATTTAATTTCAATGGCTTGGACTTGTTGATTTATTTAACAAGTATAATAAATAAAGCTTCTAAGATCTTTAAACAACAAGCTTACCCTCAGAATAATCCCATAAGATGTAACACACCAAACTCACCAAAACGAGAATTATTAAGCGACTTAGAGAGAATATTAGCAACAAGAGAATCTAACTTAATAAGATGTAGGACAACAACACCTTTCCCACATGGTCTCTCAAAAAAGTGGAATTTCTTGGAAGCAATCAAAGGAATGAAGAACCATCAAGTGTTTCAATCAAGTAATGATGTAAAAGATCAGAACCCAATCTAGCTCATGTTCTCCATCCTTGTCACCTGTTCTTACATCATAGGAAACATCGGTATCACAGTACTGGGGTTAGTGAAATAAGATTTAGGAATTCAGTACCGAGACACACGACGAACAGGAGTAACAAAACTAGAACCAAAATCACGTGCATGTAAGTGACCAGAATGCCAAAAAGAACGTGAATTATTTGAATTAAATCTCAATCTAGCATGTGAAGCAGATTTAAAACCATCATGAAAGTTCACAGCATTCAATCTTTCATTCTTCTCTTTCTTTGCACGCCTAAAGCAAAATTCATGCGAGTGTCCATCTCTTCCACAATAGGTGCATTAAAATTTAACATTATCAAAATTCTTTTGAGAAGATGAGCTAGCACCTACATTATTATTCGATGAACTTTGCACAAAGCCGGCAGATTTAAACACAGTTTGTTTTGGTTCAAGTTTCACTTCAATTTTTCCAGGTTCAAGAGGCTTAATAAACTTAGGAGGATTATTCTTGGCATGCTCAACAAAATTAAATCCTAGACCATGATTTTTCACACTTGTTTTTGACTTGTCTAGAATCTTCAAATTTTTCTTGCCAAAAGAAAATATCTCTAAAGTGTCTTTCAGGTACTCATTCTCTTTAGCTAGAGTGTGACAAGTTGTGCATTTAACAGGTTCATTCACAAGATTTTTAGAAACATTAGACTGAGTCAATTTTTCTTTTTTAGCAAAATCATTAAGTTGTCTAGTCAAATCTTCTATTTCAGTGTTACGCTTAGGACAATTAGAATAAGAAGATATCTCATGATAAAGCATATGTTGAATTGTGTATTGTGATGAATTAAGTCTAGCTTCTATCCATTCATATTTATAGCAAGTTTTAGATTGAGCATTTGAAATACTTGACTCTAAACATGTATGAGAACTAAACTTGAGCTTTTCAATTTCATCATATGCAAGTTTTAACTTTTCACCACAAGAGTCATGTGCCAATCTCAACTCATCAAGTTTAGCAGTTACATCACTAAGTTGAACCAAGTTTGATGCATTAATTGTTCTAACAGATTCCAACTCAATATGTAAAACTTGATAAGACTCACAAGGTTCATCATCAGGAATAGAAGCTCTAAGTCTATTGATTTCAAAATTTAAGCCCTCAACAATGAAATCATGATTTTTAATTTTCTTTTTATACTTCTTAAGCTCATCTATCAATCTAAGTACAGCACAAGATAAATCAGTGTAAGAAGATTTTACCTCATCAGGATCACTGTAAAGATCATCATCGTTGAGCTCCTCATTGTTGGCCATAAAACATGTCAGACCCAGATTTTACAATCCGGAATCTACTGTGTTTAATTGCACTATTCCCTGGATCAGTAGATAGTGCACACAGTTACAGTTCTGATTATCAAAGTACATATCATGCGGAAACGTAAATATAATAGCAAACTTACACATGGGCCGATGAGGCCGAAATCATTAAATTGCAGCAGCGGAAGAACGAAGCACACAGGTGGGACCTTCAGGACATGCCCACAGGCAGCCAACTGGAGGTTCGCGACCTAGCCCTTGACATCTTCATCTTCATCTTATCTGCCAGCTTGTCCACTCTTGTTGCTGAGGCGAGGCGATTTGACTCCTGATTCTGAATTTTGCCGCAAAAGCGAGCGTGAGCACTCCGACCCCGTGCTCAGCGAATCAACACACAGAATGCAATATGTAACATGTATGGCTAACCAAAGGATGGCTTAGGTTTATTTTGTTTTGCAAAGAGTGCTTTTGAATACAATTATATAAAAATTTCTAAGACCTAGCATTTGAACAAAAGCATAATGTTCAAGGAATATTAATATGAATTTCCATACATATGGCATCACACCATATGCCTAATATCACCATAATTTCTCCATACATACGGCATCACACCGTATGACATTTTTCAGCGTTATAGCTGCTTAACTTACCACTGGGACGACACCCAGAACAACTCAAATCAGGGCTTTCCTCTGCCCTTCCACTTTTCCATTCCCATTTTTCAATATTTTTGTAAACAGAACTATATCTAGTTAAGTTCCCATGTCTGCCCTTGACCGTGGGCACGGCTATTCGAATAGTTTTGACTCTGCAGAGTTTGTACACTTTCACCACAAGAGACAATCAACTCGTTGCCCCACACGATTCCTTAGTCATGTGGTTGAGCAGACTATCACAGTAACTTTTCAAAGTACCTTTCCCCTTCCATCATTTCACCCTATGGGTCGCTCCCACTTGCGGTGGGTCCCATACGTTGTGCGGGATGTCCTCCTTCTGAACGTCTAGCAGCTGGCTCCCCGCCCCTGCTAGCCCGCCACAGCAGAACTTCACCCTACCCGGGTGTCCCATTCAAGCCGTCACACAGACTGCCGCTTGCACTATCCCACACCTCCTCCTGGAAGGATGACTTTCAGGGTCCGGTACATCTACTAAGCCAAGTCATACTTTACGAACTTGTGGTTGTACTGTTTTACCCGGGAGGTCATGACAAGATTCGGTCCTTAGTGGTATCTGGGCGGTCTACCACTAACCCACTTTGTGCATCCACTGCACCACACTGTGCGTCCACTGCACCACACTCTCACACCATCGAACTAATCCGCCCAGATATTAAAGCATGTTGGGGTTTTTGGAAACATAAAATAATCATATCCAACATTTATCAGTCATTACCACCATGACTGCCCAACCAATTTTTCTCAGGATTAAAAGTGATGCTTGGGCGCTCTCGCGCCCATGATTACCTAAACAATACTAAGCACGGCATATAAATTACGGACTTATTTTCGAAATGTAACCGTTATAGTTTTACTAGGGCGACAAGGTTCTTATTTTCAAATATTCCAAAGGAGGTGTAATATTAGTCAAGCAAGCAATGGACATGTAACTAAAATCTTAAATTAACATGTATTTGTATATAACATAACGGCATGCAATTTGATAATTTAAACTAAAATAATTTGCATAAAATGTAGGTTCAACATGATCAAAGTATTGACTCGCCTTGGTCACAATGGTCGGGTGCTGGATTATCCGGATCTCCTAGTGCTGCTGCCTCGAATTCTTCCTCCTGAGCTTCGTAAGCTATTGTAATCGTGCGCGAAAATTTGAATAAAAAGAAAACACCAAATCAACAAAATATCACCAGAAATTCAAATGAACTCCAACAATTATGATTTCAGTTCCATTGGACAGATCTTGATTTTAGATGATTTTAGAAATTTGTCCCACTCAATTTGGATTTAAAATGAGAAAGTTATGATCATTTGAAGTTCTCAGTCCAATTAATTCCTAAAATTATGAAATTTCTGACAGTGGGTCCCACTGGTTAATTAAATCTTTTAATCTTTTTATTATATTTTCTATCACGTGTGTATGACATGTGGGACCCATATGTCGGCAGACAGTATTCACTGACAGGTGGGACCTAGGGGCCCTGGACCCATCTGTCAGCGGGTGGCGCCGACAGGCGGGGCCCAGATGGCAGCCGGCCTGTGACGGACGGTCGCTGAGCAGCGGGGCCCAGCTGTCAGTCGGGAAAAAGAAAGAAATGCTCGACCGCGCGCGCGGAGCCGGGCTCGAACACGCGACGCGGGAGCGGGGGGGAAGATGTGCGCTGGTAACCAAGTGAGCGGGGAGGCTTTGCCTACCCCATAAGGGTGGCTTACCCTTTTGAGGTAGCTCGCGGAGGCGGCCGGGCAGAGGAGTCGGGGGCGACGGTGGCCGGCGGCGAGCGGTGGTCGGGAGGCTCGGGAGTTGCGTGATATGTAATCCCCGCGTGAGGGTGAGTCTTCTGGTGTAGGCGGCCGGGGACGACGGTGGCCGAAGAGGGCTGGCGGCGTGCGACGGCGGCGGTCCAAGTGGGAGCTCCGGTGACGGCGAGGTACAGGCTCCGGGAGGTGCAGGGAAGGCCAGGATTAGCTTCACCACGCTTCCCTGATGCTCTGGGAGCTTGGGATGGCTTCGGGGCGGCCGGAATCAGCGGGGAGGGCGGCGCCGGAGCTCGGGAAGAAGGAGGGGCCGGCGGGGGAATTGGGACACTATGGTGCAATTGCGGCCAGGGGAGGGAAGAGTGAAGCGTTGCGGCGCATTTGCGGCTCCTTGGCAGGGCTTTTATAGCCGGGAGAGGCACGCGGCGAGGGCGGCACCTGGCGCTCCGCCCTGTTTGCGCCGGCGAGGGGGGATGGACGAAATCTCTCCGAGATTGCGCGCGGGAGAGAGAGACGATGATGCTTTGAATTTGTCCGCGGGTATGAGAGAGAGAGGGAGGGGATTGGCTGCGGCTAGCGCGAGAGAGAGCTGGCGAGAGAGGGAGAGCGGCGCTGCGAGCGCGTGGAGAAGAAGGAGGAGGAGGAAGAGAGCAGGCGGGCGGGGCCACCGGCCAGAGGAAGAGTCTGGCGCATGGGGGCGGGTGGCAGCGAGGCGCGAGTCGCGGGGCCACTGCGCAGCGGGAAGAGAGGCGCGGTGGAGGCGGGTCCACCGGCCAGCGGAAGACGACGCGCGCGAGGGAGTGGGTCCACCGCGCAGGCGCGGCCAAGACAGCGGGGACGTGCGGCCACGCGGCAACGGGAGGAAGGCATGGGCGGGGTGACGTGCCGCGCATCGGGCCATCCAGGTGGCGGCCCGAGAGGGTTTTTCTTCATTTTATTTTTAAGGATTTTTAGAAATGCCCAGATAATTGAATAAACCTCAGAAAAATATGAAACCAGTTCCAAAAATTTCAGAAAAATTTACAGAAGCTCATGAGGACCTTCTGGACTTATCAAAATATTTTCAACTATGGTTGGTATTTAATTTATTTGATTCCCTTGCTATACATAGTTGTATGTATATATATATACATGAATTTATATTTATTAACATTTTTATTTTGCTTACCAAAATTTCTTGGGAAAATACTTCATGCTTATTTACACTTCTCCTCTGGTACATTATAGATCATCTTTTCAGATTCTTTATCGGTGCTCATGTTTTATTATTTTATGGGTGGATTTCTTACCTCTTTTTACTTTTTGAAATTCCTTTATATTTACAAAAAGCCAACAAACTCCAAATTCAAATGAAAAACGAATAAAATAATCCAAAAACTCCATAACTTATTACTTATATTTTTCGGGATGTTACAAAACATATCCCTGTGAAGTCCACCTCCTTTGCCTTCTTTTCATTGCCCTCATCATCGCTTTCAGAATCATCATCACTCAAAATAATCTCATCAAGTGCTGAGATTATCTTATTGACTACTCTGTGATAATTGTGCCTCTTGTTTGGAACAATCTTGATTTGAGAGCGACGAGTTGGTGCCTTGTCATCTTTGACCTCCTTACTTCTCAGTTTGGGGCAATTCATCTTGATGTGGTTAAGCTCACCACATTCATAGCATTTGATTGGAGCTCCTCTCTGTCTTGATCTGATGTTGTTAATTGCCTTGGTCATCCTGTTGAAGAGAAGTACAAGCTGCTCTTCTGGAATTTCCTCTAATTGATCATCTGAAATAGAACACAATGCAGACAAAGAAACAATAGAAGAACTAGAAGAAATGTTAGCTTGGTTAGTCACTAAGCCCAAAGAATTAGTCTTGTTTATCCTGGCCAAAACATCAATCTCATGTGTTTTCATCTTGGAATAAAGATCATTCAAAGTGAGTGTTTCCATATTAATAGAATGATTGATGGTAGTGACTAACGCATTCCAAACAGACATATCCAAAGCATTTAAAATTTGACGAGCATTGTCAGAATCAGAATATGTGACATCAACTGATTGCAAATCACTAACAATTTTATTGAAACGATCAAAAAGAGCATCTACTGATTCTTCATGTTTCATCTCAAATTTAGAATACTACTTTTTGAATTGATTCTGACGCACACCTTTGACAGATTTAGATCCTTCATGATAATCAGCTCGAGTGGTCCAAATTTTATTTGCAAATTTAAGGTGAGCAATTCTGACAAACTTGTTTCTACTTAAACCTTGCAACAAGATATTTCTAGCTTTAGCATTAGCTTCAACATCAAAAGAATTTTCAATTGTAACATCAAAAGCGATCCCGATCTGATGCCATTGCAACCTGCTCTAATACTACTTGTATGATCGTCGATGGCATTCAGAGGGGAGTGAATGATTGCAACACACAACGAAAACGTTTTTTAAATTTTCGACCTTTTAATTGTTTTATCTGCAAAAACCAGAAATAACAAAAAAACAAAAAGATTTTTTATTTTACTGTAGCGTATTGTAGTAGTTACTGTAGCAAAGTACTACAGCAGTTACTGTAGCATACTGTAGCAGCGAGAAAGAAGTTACGATCGAACAGCAAAACATCATTTTTCTTCCAATCTAGCAATCGATTTTTAATTCAAACTAATTCATAAATGTAAGCATAAAAAATATATAGCTAGAGATCAATGCATGGAAATGTCATAGGAATTAAAAAAACTAAGAAAAAGGATAATATATGCGAAATAAAAAACTCACAAACTTTAATTGAAAAAACGAAAAATTTGTTCATCCATCCATCCATCCATCAGCATGCATGCAAATCACTTCCATCAGATCTCGTTCTCTATTTTGTGTTTTCCCTATTCCAGACGCAAGACAACCAGCCTCCTAAAACAATGCTCTCAGTCACTTTGTTTATTTCTCCATGCAACACGACTGACGCTGACCATTTTCGATGGATACGAGTCGTAGCTGCCGAGGAAACCGAGGACCAAAAGATAACGACGTGTACGTTGCTTTCCTTTTCGCAGAAGACACCGCACCCTGATCTTTTTTCTCTCGAAATTGATCTAGATTTTATTTTTGAATTATGGTGGCTACAAAATGCTCTCCTGGCACCCCTAAAACCCTAGAACGAAAATTGCATCTCCAAAAGCCACAGGGTTAGCCTCCAACCCCACCTCTATTTATAGTCTAGGGTCCAAAACCTGGGCTTACCCTAAGCCCACGAGTTCTAATCCAATTCCAACAAATAAGGGACCCGAAATCCTTCCTAACATGGGTTTTCCAAAATTCTAACTACAACTTCTTCAACTCATCACGTGTCGAAGCCTCCAGGACCGCACCTCATGTATCTTCTCAACGCATCATCCACCTTTGATCTCCATTTACTCCAGCGTGAGTCCGACCACCTCGTGACATCCTCGACCGCCTGGACCTCAGATTTCCCCCTCCTAGTCCCGGTCTTCCTCGTCACCGACCATGACCGTCTCCACGCTCAACCTGCATATGCAAAGACCAAAGAACATTCTTCCAGTACAAGTTCGTCCAAACTTGACCAACATCAATCCGCACACATGCGACACAACTAGCATAACAACGCTAAACAAAATTACCAATTGTTCATTATCACAAATTAACCATTGTCAATTATTCATCACTAAAATATCCTAGACCTAGCCACATGGTCTAACATTATTTTCCCGACAGCGACAATTATTTTTTAAAACCATCCTGAGTAGGTAGTGCCCCGAACTAATGCAACAAAACACATTCTCCAATCTAAGGATGCCAACACTCACTTCACACCAGCTCATATGAAGTGCAGATTAGTATGTAGGTAGCAGATTAGTACGTAGGTAGCAGGAGTATCATTCTTTACTTGAGGAGTATGCACATGGCTCCGAGAATAACACGTGATTAAGATTTAAGAGCCCTTTGTTTTGCTTTTTTAAAAAACATAGTGCCCTTTGTTTTCAACAAGGGGCATGCTTGTGATTGGGTGTTTGACTAACTCGCATAAAAATATCACGGAAGGGACTAGTAATTAAGGCCAGTTGGGAACACAAAACAAGAATTTTTGCAGTGATTTTAAAGAAACGGTTTGCAGGGACTGAGACAAATTTCTGCTTTCCAAATAGAACCTTAATTGCCGCAAAAAGTATGTACCAAGTAGCACCTGATCGGCAAGGAGTTGTTGTACCAGAGGTATCATGTCGATATGTGGACTCCTACTCTCAAGGTTTAAGTCCGTGAATTACGTCTCATATGGTCTAATCTTTTTTTTGGTTTATAATTTTTAACTATAACTATTATCTTTTAAATTATTTATGAGAGAAACTATGGAGTAACAGAAACTTACATACAGTTTTGGCCGATATAAATAAAGTCCCTACAGTATGTACCACAATCAACTTATAGACTCCACATTGCAAAGACACTCCATTTAAAAGTTAGCTACTGCAGAAAAGTCAAAAAGTAACTTTTAAAAGTTGAAAAGAACACACCCATAATAGATTAGGTACCCTCTAACTTATTTTCCATGATTTGTAGGAAAGAAATCATTTGTGCTCCTTAGATGCAGGCTTTCCTACAAATTTAAAAAGATTAGTTGCATCCAAATGGGTTGTGCCTAACAGGCCAGCCTACGGCCTGGTACTATAGGCGTAACTCACGGCATGAAAGCCGACAGGCTGGGCTGGCACGACATGAAGGGGTGGGTCGTGCCTGGGCTACCACCTCGGCCCACCGTGCTGGCACGAACAGTGTCGTGCCCAGGCATGGCACGGCATGGCCTACTCGGCACGTGTGTCCTATCAACACGATTTGGCCCATTTGGCAAGCGTAGCCAATGGGTAGGGCCTGTTAGGCACAAAGGCCTAATGTTAGACACGGGTACGGCACGATGGGTATGGCCTATTTGGCCCGTTTAGCACCATAACGATCGATTTTTAAAAGTTATGACTATTTTATGATCATTTGTGAGTTTAAAAATATAACAAAAAATTCAAAAAATCTTTTTTCTATAAATAGACAGCATACCCCCTCATTCATCCATACTCAAACCAGCAATCTCTTCTCCTCATTCTCTTGTGAAAATTTTGAAGCACTTTGTGATAATTTAGCAAAATTCGAAATCCGGCGTATAGCCAAGTAAAGAGGTAATACTACTAATTTTCATGTTCTTATATTGTTCTTCTTTCTCTTTATTGTGATATAAAATGAGTAATAATTTAATTTTATATTTGTATTTTGCAGTTTCCATTTTTCTAAATTTCTTCATGGAACATTTTGATGAAATTACTGCGAGTGAGTACAGAATTGATTCAAAAGATCTTGCATCCTACTCGTCTGACCGATAGGTGTGGCCTGACTGGCCCTTGTGCGGTCTAACTGGTCCAAGGGCGGTCTGATCGGCCCTGCCTACACAAACCTGAAAATAACACGATTTCAAACCAAGAAATGATGCAACTTTTGATCCACAGCTCTAAATAACCTGAAACTTGATATGCACCTTCTCTAGGATATCATAAACCTATTCATATCATAGATCATAAAAATCAATGCTAAAGTTCGTACCTTTATCCAAAAGAGGAAGGTTGCTCCAAACTAGGAAAAAGAGAGAAATCTCGATCTGCTCTTACTCGTGAGTTTTTGATAATCTAGATGACTTTAAATGTGTTCTCACATGTCATAGCAAGCTAGATCACAATATGAACTCATGCAAAAATGGTACAAAATTAAACCCCAAAATCACACTCTCTTTAGCAAAAATCGGGCAATACCAAGAACTTACAAATAACAAGTATCTATATGGATGAGACCTAGTCTTTAAGAGACATCTTCATCACTTACACATCCTTGGCACAAAGCAGAATCAAGAGGGGAAGGAGAAGCACAAAAAAAACAAGGCAAATTAAGATTTCATCACTTGAGCACAAGAGGGAAATACTTGAACGAATGTTGATATCTATTGATACTTGAGGATGAATGTTTACAGCCACTCCATAAGCCAAAGAATGACAACCAGCTCAATACAAAGAGCCACAACCCATCTCCCAAAGGTTCTCTCCAAAAATCGTAACTCCTCTCAAAGTTAAGGCCTAAACTCCCACCAAAACATGTTAACCCTAGCCACCTCTCTCTCTCTCTCTCTCTCTCCTTATATATATGGAGGCTTATAAGAAAAACCCTAACCAGCACCTTTAGTTGGGTTTTATACACTTATGTAAGCTAACCCATTAACCCAACACCGTAACAGTTTTTACATTTACATATGCACGTTTTTCAAAGTGCACACCCCCATTAAGCCGTTAATGAATCAACACTTGACTCACTTCACAATTTCATCATAACTATGATCTAAATCACTTAAGCCATGCCGCAGTTTCGCACACAGCTACTTTTTCAGTATGCAATTTACCAAAATGTCCATCTACCAGCTTCCTCAAAGCATCCCACTTTCTTTGCCTTGAAGCAACCCTATGCTTTATCTTCATCATGACCGCACTCGCCTTCCTTGACCATTCAGACCTTAGCTCCTCCCTGAGCCTAGTCCAGACCTCAGCTTGTCCAATTTATTTGAGAATGATTGGATTTTTTTTGTTTCGCCAATTCAATTCATAATGAACCAAATCCAAAATATAGAGTTAAAGAATACCTAATTGGAAAAACAAATAAAAAAAGAAGCTGAATATGAAAAGATGATACATAAAGTAATGTGGGAGAATTTACAGTGAAATCAAATTGCATTCAAGGGAACTTGGAGGCGAAGCAAAAATAAGAATTCAAAGTCTCGTTAAAGCAAAACATGAACTAAAATAAAAATTGAAACAAAGAAATTTTGAATGGAAAGTTTAATTGAAAATAAATTTCAAATTTAAAAAATTCAAGTTGTAAATCCAATTCAAAGAAAGTCAAAATCCAAAAGCAGATATGAGATCAAATTCAAAAGTAAAATCCAAATTCATTTGGAAAACAAAATTTAAATTTAAATCAAAATGTAAATAAAAATAAAAAAATTAAGAAAAACAGTATTAGGCCCAGCCCAATTTTCCTCCCTTTCCTCTGGTCCACAGCCATCTGGCCCAACTGGCCCACCAACCTACTCCCCCTCCCTATTTTCTCTCTCTGGCTCGGCCCAGTTGCGTGCCTAGCCTACCTCACACCCAACCTGCTCTCTCTTCCCCACCTCCCTTGCTCTATCGCTTGCCCTGTGCCAGCTCGCTACCGCAATAGCTGACTATGTCGCTGCCGCTTTCACACACGCCACGGCTCGTCGCATTAGCGTCATCCTCGCACTCACCTGCCACCATTAATGGCCCAACCACACCACAGCATGCACACCACACTTACACGACCATTGCTCCGACAACCGCGCTCTGAGGGCACCTTCACCTCATTACCCTGTCACCTCGTCATGCGTGCCCCATCCCACCGCAACACCTGTGCCCATGCCGTTATGACATCAGCGGCCACTACTCCTCTGCATCATGCTTTGCCGACGCCAATGGTGCCCATGCCGCCCAGTCATCTCCACCAGTTATAAAAGTCACCAAGCTTCTTCGTGTCTCCTCACACCTCCCTCTTCATTTCCCTATGCCCAATTGAGCTCTCACCCACAAAAACTCGCCGATGCCATCATCTTCTTCCTCGCTGGCTGAAATCACCCCTTCGTCACCATTTTCTCTTCGTTAAGTCCTGTTCCAATTCTTTTCATCTAGAGTATTCTCATGCCATAATCATACCATGCCCGTGGTCTATTAGGGTCACCACCATCCCTAACTAACTATTGTCGTGGTCCTCCACCGCACCGCCTGGGGTCCTCCTTGCCAGACCACCTCAAGCCTTCCTGAGCCTAGCCAACCTCTCTGGTGAGTTCCCTTTGCCTCCTAGATGCTCATCGAGCCCTGGATTAGCTCGTTGTACCGCTAAATGCTTGATTGCCTTAGAGGCTGAGCTTCATCACTGCCTTGCATCATTGCACTGCCGTCATGGTTCACCGCCGGCCTTGTCGTCACCACCCGTAGGACCGTTGTGGTCCCGTCAACCCATAATTAATTAAGATCATTGTAGCTCAATCATTAATTAAGGTCCATAATTAATTAAAGCTAATGATGCTCATTAATTTTGAACAAAAAGTTTAATTGAAAATCAATTTCAAATTTGGAAAATTCAAGTTGTAAATCCAATTCAATGCAAGTCAAAATCCAAAAGCAGATATAAGATCAAATTCAAAAGTAAAATCCAAATTCATTTGGAAAATAAATTTTTAAATCAAATTTAAATCAAAATGGAAATAAAAATAAAAAATTAAGAAAAACAGTATTAGGCCCAGCCCAATTTTCCTCCCTTTCTTTGGTCCACAGCCATCTGGCCCAACTGGCCCACCAACTTACTCCCCCTCCCCATTTTCTCTCTCTAGCTCGACCCAACTGCATGCCTGGCCTAGCTCACACTCAACCTGCTCTCTCTTCCCCACCTCCTTGCTCTGTCGCTCACCCCAGCCAGCCACCTCGCGCTAGCTCGCTACCGCAATAGCTGACTGCGTCGTAGTCGCTTTCACACGCGCAATGACTTGTCGCGTTAGCATCATCCTCTCGCTCACCTACCACCACTAATGGCCAAGCCACACCACAACATGCGCACCACACTTACATGACCCTATCTCGCCAACGTATCGCCTTGACCGTTGCTCCGACAACTGCGCTCTGAGAGCAACTTTGCCGCCTTATCCTGTCACCTTGTCATGCACGCCCCATCCCACCGCAACACCTATGCCCATGCCATTATGACGCTGACAGCCACTACTCTGTGTCATGCTTTGCCCGCGCCAATGGTGCCCATGCCTCCCAGTCGTCTCCACCGGCTATAAAAGCCACCCGAGCTTCTTCATGTCTCCTCACACCTCCCTCTTCATTTCCCTATGCTCATTTGAGCTCTCACCCGTGAAAACTCGCCAACGCCATCATCTTCTTCCCTACTGGCTGAAATTGCCCCTTTGTCACCATTTTCTCTCTGGTAAGTCCCATTCTAATTCTTTTCGTCTAGAGCATCCTCATGCCTCAATCATACCATGCCGTGGTCTATTAAGGTCACCACCATCCCCAACTAACTGTTGTCGTGGTCCTCCACCACACCGCCTGGGGTCCTTATTACCAAACCACCTCAAGCCTTCCTGAGCCTAGCCAACCTCTCTGGAGAGTTCCCTTTGCCTCGTAGATGCTCACAAGCCCTAGATTAGCTCGTCGTGCCGTTGAATGCTTGATTGCCTTAGAGGCTAAGCTTCATCGCTGCCTTGCATCATTGCACCACCATCGTGGTTCGCCACCGGCCTTACCGTCGATACCCATAGGATCGCCATGGTCCCGTCAACCCACTTTGGGGATTGTCGGAGCTCATCGTCGCTTGCCTCGTTGACAACGAGCACGACAATGCCGTCCCCTCTGTGAGCAAAGCAGGATCATTATATCTCGATCATTAATTGAGATCCATAATTAATTAAAGCTAATGATGCTCATTAATTAGTGATAATTATGAACCAATCAACTAGGAAATTTAATTAAAACCTGATTGGAATTATGAACCACTAACATGTGGGCCCTCATTGTTTTTAGTCCTACTTGTCAGTCATGCCTATTTCTTTAGGGAAAATAGACTAAAAAGAAATTAAATATTATTCAACCCCACCTGCCAGTCATAGTAGTATTTTCTTAAGAAAAATAATTTAAAAATAAATTAAAAATCTAGATGGCCCCACATGTCAGTCTCTGAAGTATTTTTGAATAAGGAAATAAATTAGAAAATAAATTATAAACCATGGGGCCCAGCTGTCAATGAGACATAGTCTCTCTTCTCTGTTTATTTTTATGGATTTTCCTGAACTTAAACTTTAGAAGGCCCATTCTCACTCGTGATAAATCCAATCAAATGAAACGTGGTTCTAAATTCATCTAAATCAAGATATTTCTGTTGGATGTGAAATAATAAATATTGGAGTTCATTTGAGTTTCTATTTGGATTTTATTTATATCTTTGATATTTATCGGATTCTCGTCACGATTGTTCACTTAGAGTATGAAGACCCAGAAGACCAATAGTTCGAGCCCAACTAGAACCCTTAAGGCTGACAAGCTTGTAAGCAAAGAGAGTTAACAATTTATCACTTTGCATCTACCTTTTGAATGCAAGTTATATTGATTTAAATTATTAAATTTCCATGCTTTAATTTATTATGCAAATTATATTCGTGATGCATTGATAGTTGAAACTCAATTAATAATTGTGCTATCACACCCCGCTACTTGACTCTGGACATAAAACCTTGTCGTCGTAGAAATAATGGCAAACATGCTAGTGATAAGTCCATATCTAAGTGACATGCTTAGTCTTGCTTAGATACTCTTGGGCATTAAATTGCCTTAACATCATTTCAAACATAAAAACTTGTATTTGGGCAGCCATTGGATAGAAATGATTGATATTTGAATTGAAAGGATATTTTGGATCCCAAAACTCTAAAACTTGCTAAAAAATATATGTGCGGATGGTAAGTGGGGCTAGTGTAGATGGAGCACAAGAGTGTGGTATGTGGTAGAACTGGCCAGATAATCCTACGAACTTAATTTTGTAATCTCTTTCTAATGTAAAATAGTACAACCATAAGTCTATAATGGGTGCGACCTGGCTAATTAATTTGTATCAACCCAACGTGGGTTGCACCATTCAGATGAACGGGATGAGTTGTTGGATAGAAGCCCCCATGCGGTACAAGAGGGAGCCTTTGGCGAGGGTGGATAGAACACTATAGTAGGTAAAAACCTTAGCAGATGTAACTTCATTAGGAAAATGCAGTGTAAAGGCCTTGTGGTGATATTCTTGGTCTACATATCTAGGAAAACATGTAAAATATAACAAGTTGATTATCTCTTGTAGGGAATGTGTGCGACCTCTGTAGAGTGAAAACTGTTCGAACAGCCGTACCCATAGTCATTGGCGGACATAGGAACTTACTCTAGATAGTGTCAATTTACAAAATGATGTTTGTGTTTGGGATGAAAAAATGAGGGGTGGATAGAACCCTGAGCATAAATTTCCCCTGGGTGGTATAACCCAATGATTATAAAAGGTGGATAGACCCCAAACACCAAAAATAGCATATAGTGGATGAAACCAAATAACATGTGGATAGAACCTGCACTACTATTATTATTGCATTCCTTCACATTTTTTAGAAAACGTGGCTTAGTTAAAAATGCTAAGTCTCAGAAATTTCTACTTGATGTAACTTTCAACTAAGACATTTAGTAAAGGAAAGAACCTGGGCCATCCTTTTTCAGGCATGCATCTATATTATTTTATTCGATGTGTTGGCTCTTAGAGCATGGTTGTTCGTGATCACCCTTGATCACTAAATTAACTCAAAACCTATGGATCATGACCACTAAGCTTACTACACCACTCGGGGACTAAACAGAGAAAAACACAGTGGAGGTTAGGACATTATCTAGAAGCTTAGTCCTTACCTCAAATAGGCAGACTTTGATGGTGATTGTGTGCATATCTATCTAAGCTCTTGGAAAGTAGTATGGCATCCTTCACCCCCAGTCACTTGCCTACAGCAAGGTGTGACCTCGCCTTTTGCTTTTGCTTTTCGCTTCTATTTTTATGAAGGACCATGTGACCAAGTTAATGTTGTGATAAACCATTGCAAGTTTCATGGAGTGGTAAAGTATTTTTTACAAAGATCATATTTTGTTTAGGCTGTTTTATGGAAGTGTCAGGAAAATCAGTAGTATTGCCGTTGTGGCAGTGGTCATACTGTAGAACGGTAGTACCGACGTTGTGAGTGTGGTCATACTGCATGAACGGTAGTTCCGGTCTGAGTAGCGATACATATTTTTCAGAGAGGTTTAGTGCGAGGTGTGAAGGAGCGGTAGTACCGGTTTGGAGAGCGGTCGTACCGTTGTGCGGTAGTACCGGCGTATTACATGTGGTACTATCGGATTTTACAGAAAAACAGGATTATGGGATTTGAGTTATGGATTGAGTTGGGGTGACCATGTAGTCATGATATGTGTGTTGTTACTTATATGCAGATAGGTTTATTATTTGGTCCTAGGTTTAGGATCAGTATATTGGTTGCATACATTTTGCATGGTGCATTGTATGGATTAATTATGTCAATTAATGATTTTGTGTATTGTGCGGTGTTACGTGATAGTTTGCTTATTTGTATTGGTTGTAGGACTTTAGAGCTAGGTCATGGTGAGGTATAGGAGGACCGAGACTATATACAGGGTGGTGCTGAGGTCCAGAATGGTCAGGAAAACACCGAAAATAACCGAGGCAGGGTGGTTTCAAGTAGGACAATGATGAACCAGAGTGGGAGATACTGGTGGTGGACATAACGAGCAATGGCAAGGTGGACTAGGACTAGGGCTTAGGGAGAAGCCAAGGTCCTGTGCGGTCAAGGAAGCCGGGTGCTGTCGTGCACGAGGAGAAGCATGTGGTGCGCCAAGTGACTTGGGTCGTTTGTAAGCGAGGATGGCTTCAATGGGATCTGGATGCATGAGAGGCTTGGCGGCAAGTCATTGAGGTCATGTGGAAGATGGCGAAGTATGGGCGATGCTTTGTGGCAAAGGAAACGGGAAACTTCGTGGAAGGCGGTAGAGGGGTATTTTGGTAAATTACCGAATACATGGGGAAGATGAAGAAACATAAAAACACAGAGAGATTGTTTGGCAACGCGAACTTAACTTGCATTGTGTTTCTCTTTTCTCCTTTTCACTTCAACCAAAGCTGATTACAAGGATGCCCTTTTATTGAGAGCTAACGATGACAAAGACTCTACGTATCAGGAAAGGATTCTAAACCTGTCTAAATACGAAACACACTTCCTCAAAAATCTAAAAATGCCAGATACACAAAGATAACACGCAAAGCAATCTTGATTATTCCTAACATCGTCTACGTCGGCGATGTGAGGGTCAAGAGCGAGCTGCCTAGCATCTTCCAGGCCTACTGGTTCCAGCAGCACAGGTGGTCGTGTGGACCGGCAAACATGGTCAAGAAGATGAGCACCGAGATCTTGGAGAACATTCGGCTTTTAGCCGCGCCGCCTTGCAAGAATGCATGCACAATCAGATCATGCCGGTTGTTGCATTGCCTGACATGTTCTTGCCGGTTGTTTGCATTGCATGTGCAGATAGTGTCGAGCGGCAAGATCCACCTCTGATACGACTTCTTCGTCGGCAAGATCTCAGCTCACACGGTGACGATCATCTACTACTGCTTTACAATCCCGGTGTCGGTCTTCTTCCCCGAGATCCATATCCCTCTCCGGGGATCGGTATACGTTCCAATTATCATCACTCTCTGCAAATCTCTCGGCAAACCGAGGTAACAAACATTGGAATGTTCAGGTTTCAGTGACTATCAGTACAATAATGCTGCATTCAGATAACTTAGTGTTCACGGCTGTTTCAGTTCATTTCACCTGGTGATCCTCTGGATGCTCTTCGAGAACGTCATGTCGTTTCACCGGATAAAGGCGGCGATGGCCGGCCTTCTGGAAGCCGGGAGAGTCAACGAGTGGGTTGTCACCGAGAAGCTAGGAGACCCCCACATGGCAAAGGCGGCTACCGACGACTCATATGCTTTGAAGGTGGCAGATGCTGAGCTGATCAGGCCTATGATCGTAGTGCTACTAAAATACAAGAAGCTAAGATTCTGGAACGGGTAAGATGTGTCTGCTTGCTATCAAGAACTCTCAAATTAAGCTGGTATGACAGTTTGCAAAATTTAACTCCTTGTCCTTCTCACTTGCAGATGTCACTTTTCAGAACTTGTTGGAGCCTGCATAATACTATTTGGATGTTATTGATATGCTCTACTAAACGAAGGGATCCTACATCTACCTCTTCCTTCAAGGAATTGCTTTCCTCGTTGCCGGCGTTGGGTACATTGGCACAAGCCCTCCTGGCACTGAACTGAACAGTACATACTAAATAGCGATCATGCATGCCAATTGCCTGCACAAAAGCAGGGGCGGAACTGGTTGGGCTGCCGGGTCCGCACTGGCTCCCCCCAAAATCGGAAGACACCAGGAGATCAGTTCATTTGTGGGCCATATTTCTAGTACCTCACAAAAGCCCAGCACTCGACCGAAGGCCCGCTCATGCCCCCACCTGGCCACCTCACCAGCTGGTCCAGCCCACTGCCCACAACCGAAATGCTTCGAAACACCAGAGCTCAATAAGTATAAATCTGTTTTTGTACATTATTGGTATGTATTTTACAATCTGCAAGGTACTCATTATAAAACTGTTTCGCATATTTTTGGTATGTATTTTACAAGCGCAAAGTACTCATAAAGATTGGAGAAAAAATCCCTACCTAAAGAATGAATGGGAAAAAAAAATCCTCCCCTAAAGAATGAATGGGGGGGAAGCCCATGCTATGATGGCAGCCATTGTGTCATTTAAATTTGTTTTCATGGTAACCTGGATACCAGTCATACTTGGGTACGCAGATGATTTGTGTCAATCTTTGCAAAATAGGGGGCAAGATATTATTAATGCTATGTCACTTGTTAATTTGGTTAAGTACAGATTGCAACATACAAGGAATCATAGGTTGGAAGATTTTCTTCATGAAAAGTTACATCATTTTGTATGAAACATCGTATTAAAGTTCCTAAACCAAATAAGAGATATGTGCCTTATGGAAGATCAAAGCGTTTTTCCCCAAACAAACAAATGGTGGTCATTTTAGAAGAGAAGTATATATTGGCATCAATGATAGTGTCCTTTAGGAGCTTGACAATCGATTTGACACAGTTATCATGGAGTTGGTTGTTTGCATGTCTATCTTGAATCCTCTCAACTCATTTGAAACCTTTGATAAGGAGAAAATACTTAGCCTTACCAAATTACATCCCAATGAGTTTTCAAGTAATTTGATGAGACTTCCTTTCCAACTTGATAACTTCATTGATGACATGCAAAGTGATGATAAGGTTTAAGGACCTCAAAAATCTTGGTGAGCTTTCTATTAAGCTTATTGAAGCAAAAAAATATGAAATTTACAAGTTGGTGTTGCTCCTAATGGTGAGTGTTGAAAGAGTATTTTCTACAATGAATCTTGTGAAGAACAAGTTGAGAAACAGTATGAGCAATCAATTCTTGAATGATTGTTTAGTTTACATTTATTGAGCACGGTATTTTATTGAAGGTTAGTGAAAATAATGTAATCGAGCGTTTCCGAGGCATGACAATGCCTAAAGTAGTATTCTAATTTTCATTACATGTTTTGTATCATTCTATTCATGTAAAACCTTATTTGACTATATGTATTGTACTTTTGGTAAATTTTAAAGTTATGTGTTGGATTTATGATGTTATGATACCATTGTAAAAGACTATAGAATTGTGCGTCCCCTATTGAAGTTTTCTCCACCACTGCACGAAAAGCCCATCTCCTGCGCATATGTATCTAGCAGACTAGTACTAGTTGTACTTCAGAACGGCACAAAATGATCAGGTAGCATTCTTACTGTTAGTCTTGACTCTATCACATGACCAGATTTGATCGAACCATTCTTTGCAGCCAAGGGGCAAGGGCTATTCAATTTTGTAGGGCAACATTGCAATTGTTTTGGAAACAATGAGTGTTTGATGAAGCGCCGTGGCAACAGTCTGATGCAGCAATTTTTCGTTCAGATCCTATAGAAATGTATAGTCTATCGCGCAGTTCAGTAGCAGTTGTAACTGAAAGAGAATGCATTGCCAATTCGTATGGATCTCCAAATACTGAATTAACCTCTCATGTTGCTTAAAATTGTTCATGTGGTTGGTGAGCAGAAATTCCATTCTAACTCCTGAGTGCAGATGCTGTTGTCGTTTCGAGTAAAACTCATGTACTTTGTGGTTTCCATTAATGGAAGTTGGCGAAAACTTGCTTTAAAAAAGCCTCTCATGTTGCCTCCTCACAAACAGCTCTGCAACACGATGCTCTCCTCAAATGAAATTTGGCCACTTGGCCACTCAGATGTGAGCAGATCATCGAATTCAGAACTTTGCAGCAACCAGGTTTTCACAGCTACTAGGTTTTCACAGCTACTAACATATATATCTTGAAGGTGCATGTGTCATTTGTGATAAATGACCATCTGCATCAGCAAACAGTGAAATAATAGTGGCACCATGTGTCCATGATCCAGGCCAGGCACAAGCACATGCTAGCATTACGCACTTTGGGACCCTAAACCTGCATGTTACTATTGATCCTTTCGGCACCAAGGACAACTGTGTGGTGCTGCGTGCTTTGCCTGCCATTAGTAGGTCACTTGGCTGGTGCTTTTATGTCGGCCTTGTTTTGACAAAATGCCATGCCGCACAGACACAGCAACATTTCTCCTGGATAAGATGGAGCCTTCTAGCTTAAGAACAAGCTGGAATCCAAAAGCTAGGAGTTATCAATGGTAGGTGAAACTAATTTCATAAACAAACAAGCCATGTGTCACTAACAGTGGACCCGTCCTAGCTGGCAAGAATTTTGGCTGGGTTGGGCTCCCTATTCTGCTGCCCATATATATACATCAGTAGTTGTGCAATGCCATATTGCCGTGCGCCTCTGGAATCTGAGGATGCAATAGAAGAGGAAGGTAAATGAATTTTGTCAAGAATGCTTTCATTTATTTTGAAAAACACTTGGCAAAAGCATGCCATCACTTTCTTTCGAAAAGAAAAAAAACACGTCATCAAATATAGTTCTTATGAACATTTTCCTGACCAAGAAAAATATAGCTCCAAACAAATCAACAAAAAAAAGTTTCCGACAGAGAACAAGCAATCGTTTTCTGTGAAAAAGAACAACGGAAACAACCAATAGCACGCAATCATTGGACAGCTTAATTTGAGGCCAAATCGTCCACGTAATTTTCCTGGATGCATGTGCAACCGGAGCAGCATAATTCTATATACGGCTCCAAAATTCTCTTGGCCACATTGTTCTAACCTCTAGAAGCTACAAATCGTTTTCTCTAGGTTGTTTTCCTGCAACAACCCTGTTAGGCCCCGTTTGGTACGACTTCACTTCACAAGTGGAGCTGTTTTTTTTTTACTTTACAAGTGGAGCTGGGTGAAGCTACTTTTTTCAGCTCCACCCAAGGAGCTACTTTTGTCTCAGCAGGTTTTAAGGGACTTCTTGAGTGGAGCTATTTTGTTGTACCCCGTTTGGCACAAAACGGCTCCAAACAGCTCTAGAAGCCGGTGGTGGAGCTGTACCAAACGGGGCCTTAATTTCATCATGAAAATCATAGCGTCTCTTACCTTTTGTCATTAACATGATGATGAGATCCTAAAGATGAAATAATGTACGTCTCCGAAGACCAAGTAGGTTTGATAAGACACGGCATCACTGGCTACATCCTAACCATCCTAACAAAGCATGCACTGTGCACACTTCACATCCAATCCAAAAATCATCATTTTCTCGCCAATTTAAGCCCAATTATTAGACAGTCCAGTTAGCTACCACAATTGTCATGTATCACTATATGGACTAATCATACAAATGTGTACGGCAGGAGGCGTGCTTGACCTTGACACGACCCAAAGACTATGGGGGCATAAGCAGAAGCAGTGACGGATCCCGAACAAAAATGACACGGGGCCTCGTACTTCATATATATACTTATTAATGCATCCATAAATAATGTAGTAGATAGTAATGTATTCTAAATTTTATAACACCAACTAATTTCATAACAAAGTTCAATGGTCAATAATCATAATTATTTATCAGACACCTTACCAAAATCAAGAAACTCACTATTAGTGAAGGATCTAGGATTAATCCGAGAACAAAATATGGTTAGCATCAGCAAAAAAAACATATGGCCTCATTGTCTACAAAATAGATAACAAAAACAATATGTGAGTAAAATTTCAAATAAAAGAATTACAGAATAATCGAATAAAGTAAAACAAATTACATTTTATAATTGGTTTCGATGACTTCTCAAGTACTACAAGCGATCTATTATAGAATTATTAGGAGAACGAAGTGCAAGACGAATTGCCGTCGATCCATCGCCCGATGCAGAGGTAAGGCATCTGGGACTCTAGGGTGTTTGCGAATAAAAGTCACGAAGAGCCACTCGCTGGCGGCTAGGATGCGCCCGTGCGTGGCTATGCCCTCGCCTGGCTGCCTACTAGCCTAGGTGGCGGGGCCACACACTGGCCTAGGCCACAGGCGCATTGGAGAAGGCCCATGGGAGAAATTCTGGCCTACGAGCTGACTTAGGCTGCTTAGCTGCAAGTTATGGGGGGCACTAGTTTTATTTATGTGGGGCACATTGTGTAAATTTGAGGTCTAAGTAAGAAAAATTAAAATCGGTCCAGAGGCCTGTGCTCCGGCATAGTCCTTAGTCCATCCGCCCCTGAGACATGTATAATAGTTTATCTCTTAAGGTTGTCTTTAAGGTTTCCATCTTATCAAAAGATAGCACTAGAGAAAACCTTTTCAATAGTAAATCATTTCTCTAACTATTTTATATTATTTTTACCATAACTTTCTGTCTCATACACACTCACTATTTTGTTGGTTTATGAGTTCAAGTCATGTGTTGCATAAAAGATAGCATATTATCTCTCCTCACCTCCTCTCTCCTCCACATAGGATTTTAATCATTTAATATATCTAAGAGATAGCTAAAATGGTAATATTGGAGATGTCTTAAGCAGAAGCCAATAACACTACCACATAGAAGGTCATACTGGATGACTCATCATAGACGGTTCCCCGAATCCATCAGTGTTGCAATTAGCACAGTTAGTTTTACATGCATGACCGTCTATGTTAGTAGTAATGGATAGAACCATCTGTGATATATAATTATCATAGACGGTTATATATCACAGACGGTTCATATTAATAACTATATGTGAATTATCACAGACGATTCTAATAAAAAATATTCTGTGAAGTCTCCCATTATCACATATGGTTTTTGTTAAGAATCGTCTGTGATAACTAGTTATCACAGATGGTTCATGGTTGGAAGTATTTGTGATACGTTATGTTATTAAATACCTCGCCAGGCTAGTCCCGACAGATTTTTCTGCTTTACATTGCATTGTTTTGAAGGTGGCAACCGGCTTTGGGGTGTTTGGTGAAAGCATACCACAGATTTGAAAGTATGCTTGTAGATCGATTTGTTCTTAGTGATATGAGATTAGTATTTGCTTCAATTATATGCATTATAATAAAGAGAGGTGATAGCTTGGTAGTTTTCTCCAATTAAAGAATGCGTTACTGCTCCTAGTTTACTTCTATATATATATATATATATATATATATATATATATATATATATATATATATATATATATATATATATATATATATATATATATATATATTGCTTCATAAATAGTACGTAGCTAGCTGCTTTAGATGAATAACTTATTAAGGTGAATTACAATTATGTGTAAGTATTATGCTAGCTAGATATATGAGCATTAATCTAATTTGACACTAATTTGTTACATGCGTACCGTAGATGGACTGTAGCTGGATGTATGTTGAGAACCATGTGAGTGAAAAGTATATTGGTGGTGTATCTGTTTTTAGAAGAGTGACCGAGCAGGATACGTTGAAGAAGGGGATAGAATATATATATATATATGGTCCATGTATTGATTGCGATAATCTAAAAATGTTTACTAACTCAGCGCAGATCGAAACTCGCTTGATTCGAAGGGGTTTCAAAAAGGGGTATACATATTAGACCAGTCACGATGTAGACAAGATTATACTATTAGACCAGTCACGATGTAGAGAAGATTATACTTAGAAGTTCACAATTGCATCGACGTCATGCATATAGAGAAAAATGTATATGATAGCTTGATTGGTCTCTTACTGAATATTCATGATAAAACAAAGGATGACATCAACACACGGTGTGACTTGGTCACTATGAATATCAGGACCAAGTTAGCACCGACAGAGACTGATAAAGGCTGGACGTACCTTCCCCCATCTTGCTACACCCGGTCTAAGGTCGAGAAAACTGAACTGTGCTAGTGCTTGCATGGTGTGAAAATTCCATCTGATTACTCCGCCAGCATGAAGAAACTTGTTTCCATGGAAGATTTGAAATTAATTGGCATGAAGTCTCTTGACTGTCATGTCCTAATGACACAATTGCTTCCTATTGCAATTAGAAGTATTTTGCTGAATAAGGTTCGAGTGACAATAATGAGGCTGTGTTATTTTTTTTAACGCAATTACTCAGAAATTCGTCGATCCTGATAGACTAGATGCTTTTCAAGCCGAGGTCGTGTATGTTCCTTCATCATTTTTTGATCTCATTGTCCACCTTGTGAAAGAGATAGAGATATACGGCCCCGTGTTTGTACATCATATGTATCCATTTGAGAGGTACATGGGAATTCCCAAGTCCTATGTACGGAATTGATCTCGACCGAAGGGTAGAATTATCGAAGGTTATACAACTGATGAGGTCGTTGAGTTCTACATTGATTACATGGCTCAAGTCGAACCGATAGGTATGCCTCTATCTTATTAAGAGGGGATGCTAGAGAATATCGGGACCATCGAAAGGAAAACAATGCCTTCTAATCTAGATACGTATGCTTAAGCCTATTTGATAGCCTTGCAATATATGACTGAAGTATCCCCATATATTAATGAGCACAAGGACATGTTACGCCAAGAGAATCCAGCTCGGTCGGAGGTTTGGATCACAAGACAGCACAATCGTCTATTCAACAAATGGTTGAAAGTGCGATTCACTAGGAGGCCATCAAGTGATATGCTACAATGGTTGGCAAAAGGTCAAAATTTACAATTGTGACATGGCAAGTGTACAACATAGGTCGGTACATATTTTATATAACAGATCAGGATAGAAAGTGCGATTCACTAGGAGGCCATCAAGTGATATGCTACAATGGTTGGCAAAGGGTCAAAATTTACAATTGTGACATGGCAAGTGTACAACATAGGTCGGTACATATTTTATATAACAGATCAGGATAGAAAGAACACAGTACAGAACTCAGGTGTCCGCATAGATGCATTTCATAAGCAGATTAGTACCACTGGCCTAAGCTTCTACTACGGGCTTGTAGAGAAGATTTGGGAGCTTGACTATGTACTTTCAAGATCCCTCTATTTCGGTGTTGTTGGGTCCAACTCCCATAGGGTGTAAAGGTCAACATGTACAACTCACTACTATGGATCTTAAACGTGTAGAATACAAAGATAAACCATTCATACTTACGAGGTAAGTTATTCATGGTTTTTATGTAGCCGACCTGACAAATAAGAAGCACCACGTAGTTCTTCATGGAAAAAGAAGGATTGCCAAAGTTGAGAATGTCGTAGATGAGGAAGAGTACAATCAATTTGACGAGTTGCCTCCTTTTGGAGACAGCATCAGGCTTGAGGAAGAACCAAGCGATAAAGCTTATATGCTATCGGTCATCGTAAAAAGATTTTTTTTAAACAAAATAGCCAAGTGAAATGATCCCACACAGTGAACACCTATTTGGAAATTATTTCGATGTAATTAAGAAACTTGACATGTAATTAAGAAATAATTCCATCTGTGGTTGTATCTGGTTACTTATTTTCACAAAGCATGGCTAGCATTTCCTGAGGCTAGCCAAAAAATAGGATATGTTGTAGATATATATCATAGATGTTTCCATAATAAAAACGTCAGTGGTGTGGTAGATCATAAACGGTTCTATTATGGAACTATTTGTGATAATTAAAATCACAGGCGGTTCTATTAAAGAACCATCTGTGATATTTCCTCATATAACCGGTAGGGCAGGGCCGGGGACTCGGCCGTGATAGGTGAAATGGAACGCCGAGGCGCTAGGGAAGCTAGGGGTGGCCGCACTTTGGCTCGGGCGGTGACGCAGTACGGGCTGAGATGGCTAATGGTGACTGCCCATGGTGGGGAAAGGGGAAGCAGTGGCATCGGTGTGGGAGGGGAAGAACTAAGGTGAGCACGAGCTACAAGGGGTCAAGAGAAAGCTTACCATGGGGTTGGCCGAGCGGGAAAGGGGCCGTGGCAGACTGGCGGCGTCGGCCAAAGGCGGCGTGGGTGGACCTCTGTGGATCGCGAACTGGGGTGGGAGGTAGCTCCGGCTGGTGGTGGGGGTGAGTTTGCCATGCCACGGTGAAGCTTCGGTATGGTGGAATTGGCCGGGGACAGCTCCAATCGACCGGTCTCCAGATAGCTGGAGACAAAGAAGAAGGGGGCCGTCGACACTCTACAAGGCAGGGGAGGCCAATTTGCTACAGTGGGAGGGAGACGAAGGTGTGGTGAGGCCTTTAGGAGGGTGCACGCATACTTATAGGGGGAGAGCCGACCAGGCGACGTGGGAGCTCCCGACGAGGCATGGCAGCAGTTGCCTCGGGCGCTGCTCGGCGTGGGTGATGGCATGGCCGGTGGCAGAGCAGGGCATGGACGTCACGCGGTGATGGCGAGGTGACTCGACGGGGGTAGGGTAGGGAAAGTTGACTCGACTGGAGCAGGCACGCGACGGGGGTGCTATGGCTGACGGGGTGTCGTGCGTCAAGCAGGGGCAGGATGGATGGCGACAGGAGCAGGTCGGCGCAGCGACATGCTGATGGAGGCAGTGCGCTCGAAGATATGGTGACGTGGCGGGAGGCGTAGGGTGACGCGCGCACAGGGGAGGCGGGGCCGGCCGGTCAGGCGCCGAAGCAAGAGGGCAGAGAGGAAAAATGGGAGAGACCGGGCCCACCAGTAGGGAGAGAGAAAAAGAGAGAGGGAGAGAGAAGAGAGAAAGAGAAAGGCTTAAGTAATTTTGAAATTTGGATTTTAAATTTTAGTTTACATTAGGATTTACTGATTTCAAGTTTTGCATGATATTTAAAATTTGAATTCTCAGTTCAATTATTTAGATGTGAGTTTTTAATATTCCTTTAGCTATTGCTTTTCTTTACCTAGTTAAATTGAATTTCAAACTTTTATTTCCATTATCTAGTACTTGAATTTTAGTTTGTGTGTAGATCCTTGGATTTTTCATTTCTTTTTATTAACACCATTATTGTTTTTACTTGGATATTATTTCTTAATATATTTATTTGCATGTCACAAAACTCAAAAGATTTCAAATAAATATTTAGAAGAAATTTGAATGCCAGCAAAATGCAAGAAAAAGTTTTAAAAATTCCATATTTTTGAACATCTGAATTTTGGGATGTTACAAACCTAACCCCCTTAAATGAATCTCGACCCCGAGATTCCGGTAGAATAGAAGGAATAGAGGTGGGGTTAATATGGCTAGCAGTAGGTTTTCAGATTGCTGCTCGATACATTGTCAATTTCCTTGGCATAGGCGGGAGGGGGAGAATCTGCACAGGAATAGGTTAACACTTAGAGAAGGCAAAAGGGAAGAGAGTGATCTTATTATTTCGGATAGGTCATAGACTTTCAGGTGTTTACTCCTTGACATCGTTGTTTTCACATCATCGTAGAATGGGTTGGTTGTATCGTTTGCTAGAATTGTTATGGTCATGGATTTCTTATCGATAGGTGGGCATTAATGGTCTATATCTGTTGGGATAGATGACCTTGGGGATATTGGTATGGCAATTAGTATATCTACATGGTGATCTTTGGTCCTTGCTAGAGTCGCAATCTTTATTCTTCTTTTTGCTAAACATGGTATTTAAACTCTCGGACATTTGAAATTATCATCTCCATAAGATTCTTGGCTTTGTGGATCTGGTTGTACTGGTCTAATTAGTCTCAATACAAGTTGTTGTCTCTCCAAAAAGTAGTCATACATCATAGTAGTTCTCCAACATTCTTGTCTATTCTTGCTACCCCTTAAAATAAATGACAATTGACATTAGTTATCTTTCCTAGCTCTAGGCATGATGAGTCCTATGACGATTTGGAGACTCATCCATTGTACTTCGGCTGCCTTGGTCAGCAACAGGCTCAGGGAGTAGTCCTTGGGGCAATGGTTTTGCCCTTTATAGAGAAAACAGGTGACCTTGCTCATAGGACACTCTCCTGGTGGGTGGTCCTCTTCACAGTTAGGGTAGTTTGCGGAACATTAACTTTCCTCATGTCCTTTTTCTCCACAACGCCTACAAGCTATTAGGTTCGTGAGGCAGTCTTCTGGGTAATGGTGTTTCTTGCGGTATGAACAGTAGGGAACTGGGCAATTGTAGCAGTAATGACCGGTTTGCCCGCATATGAAGCTTGCTCCTCGCTTAACTTGTCGTAATGGAGGATATAATTGTGCGACATATCTGGCTTTACCACATGCGATACATGTATTATTTAGTGAAGCTTTCTGATCTGGTAGCAGAATTTTGTTGGACGCAGCTTGTTCCTTGTTGGGGCTCTTGATATTGACAAGTTCTTCTTTGCTGAAGTTGAAGCTAGTGGTGGCAGCACCATTTCCCTACCTTTTTGGTTTCTGAAGGGGGCAACTTTTCGCGTAATGTCCTGGGTTGCCAAAATTGAAACATTTGCCCTGCTTCTTTTGAGGGCACTTTTTAGAGCGGTGTCCAGTATTTCTGCAACAGAAACAAGTGGCATCCTCTTGAGGTTTACTTAGTGTAGTGCTACTGTTATTTCCACTGTGATGGTTTTCCTTTAACATTCCGTGTACAGTGGGATTATGTGATAGCTTGTATGGATGGTTAGGGTTATGGCGAGCATCAACTATTAGTCTTCTTTTCTTACTTCTGCTAGTGGTAGTTGTCTTGCTTCCATCCATTGAGTCTAATTAGCAAGGATTTGATCTACAGGTCCTCCGGGTAGGTACGGAAAGAATAACAACAAACTAGTGATTCGAATCTTGACTCTTGGTATGAGTTGAAACTTCTAGTCATTGTTTTCTTGGTAAGGTTGCTTTATCTAACTATTAGAAGGGCTGGGGACTCAGCCACGATAGGTGAAAATGAAACGCCGGGGCACTAGGGAAGCTAGGGGTGGCCGCACTTCACCTCGGGCAATGATGCAGCGTGGGCCAAGATGGCTTACCATGGGGTTGGTCGAGCGGGAGAGGGGCTGTGGCGGACTGGCGGCGTTGGCTGGAGGCGGCGTGGGTGGACCGCTGTGCAGTGAACTGGGGTGGGAGGTAGCTTCGGCCGGTGGTGGGGGTGAGTTTGCGATGCCACGGTGAATCTTCGGTGCGGCGAAATTGGCCGGGGACAGCTCCAATTGGCCAGTCTCCAGATAGCCGGAGACAAAGAAGAAGGGGGCCGCCGGCACGCTACAAGGCAGGGGAGGCCAATTTGCTACGGTGGGAGGGAGATGAAGGTGTGGTGAGGCCTTCAGGAGGGTGCGCGCATACTTATAGGGGGCGAGCCGACCATGCGACTTGGGAGCTCCCGACGGGGCATGGCGGCAGTTGCCTCAGGCGTTGTTCGGCATGGGTGACGGCATGGCCAATGGCAGAGCAGGGCATGGACGTCACGCGGTGATGGCGAGGTGACTCAACGAGGGCAGGGCAGGGCGAGTTGACTCGACCAGAGTAGGCGCGCGACGGGGGCGTTGTGGTTGACAGGGCGTTGTGTGTCGGGCAGGGGCTGGGCGGACGACGATGGGAGCAGGTCGGCGCGGCGACATGCTGACGGAGGTGGCGCGCTCGGAGAGATGGCAACGTGACGAGAGGTGCAGGGTGACGCGCGCACAGGGGAGGCGGGGCTAGCCGGTTAAGCGCCGAAGCGAGAGGGCAGATAGGAAAAATGGGAGAAGAAGAAAGAGGGGAGGAGGAAGGAGAGAGAAGGAAGAATGGGAGAGACCGGGCCCACCGGCAAAGAGAGAGAAAAAGAGAGAGGGTGAGAGAAGACAGAAAAAGAAAGGCTTAAGTAATTTTGAAATTTGGATTTTAAATTTTAGTTTACATTAGGATTTACTGATTTCAAGTTTTGCATGATATTTAAAATTTGAATTCTCAGTTCAATTATTTAGATGCGAGTTTTTAATATTCCTTTAGCCATTGCTTTTCTTTACCTAGTTAAATTGAATTTCAAACTTTTATTTCCATTATCTAATACTTGAATTTTAGTTTGTGTGTAGATCCTCAGATTTTCCATTTCTTTTATTAACACCATTATTGTTTGTACTTGGATATTATTTCTCAATATATTTATTTGCATGTCATAAAACTCAAAAGATTTCAAATAAATACTCAGAAGAAATTTGAATGCCACCAAAATGTAAGAAAAAGTTTTACAAATTCTATATTTTTGAACATCCGAATTTTGGGATGTTACAGAAGCCTCGCATGCAACCCGAGGCGTGCGATATTTATCAGTGCAAAGCCCAGTTAGGTCTAAGTAAGTCAAGTGTGCAACTTTCCCTACCAGCTCAGGTAATAGTGGCATCTGACGCTCCTTAACCGGGGGCGTGACGAAATTCTAGATCCGCCCCTGCATAAGTCATAAGCCAAAAAATAGGGCCTAAAATTAATAGCTTTCCGGTCCCCGTCTCCACTATAGGTATGTTCTTTTAGACTGCGACTTATGGTTTTTTACCTGTGACTTATTGGTTTAATGAATAATGATTAGTAAGAGAAGTTAAAAACCGCTAAAAAGCCAAAAAGAATCGGACCAACTCCTTCCTCAAGCCCTAAATATCCATCCACGTGTGCTTCTTTTGCGTCACGTGGACCCCGCGTGGCCCATGTCCACCTGGCAAGCGCCGACACATGATACACGCGAGGCGCCTAGGTGCCGCGATGCTGACAGGCGTACGTAGGAACCGATCCGATCTCCATTGTAGCAGACGCAGAGCAGAGGTTAAAGGGGAGGCTTCCCTGTGCATCATTCGAGTCAAAAGAACAGGACAACAGCTGTAGCACATAGAAGTCTATAGTGGTTTCGATCGAGAGGTTGACGATGACAGGGGGCATCGAGGGCCATGCAAAATCCATGGTGATCAGGGGATGGCATCTAGGCTTTGTCACCAGTCATGCTTTCATTAGATGACAGTGGAGTTGGTTTGCCATAGTTCTAGGGTGAAGCTTTTCTAAAAAAAACAGCTTTTTAGTCGTTAAAAAAGCTGATTTTTTTTTAAAAAGCTACTGATTGTAGAAACTTGCCGTTTGACAGGCTAGTTTTTAGTTACGCTGGCTAGCCATTATGGGTTGGAAAATATCTGAAATATACCTGTTTGATGCTATTAAGGGACACTAGGAGTGGATTTGATTTTTTTTTGTACATAGACGTACAAATGTAATTTTAAGCATTAAACTTGAGATTGGTAATATATGTTAGTGGAAGTATTCGATGATTAGAAGATTTTTCTTTTTACACTTTGGACAAACAAAGAAAGCTCTGAAGAACAGACAAGATGCAATCTCATCTCAGAAATTGAACTTGAAGTCACACACTCCTCAAACTCACAAAAATTCAAGCAATTAACAGTTAATAACAGGAAGAATATGAAAATTGAAGGAGAGAACAAACAAGGACATGAACTGTTACTGCATACAAGTAACATGAACTGATACTGCACACAAGTGAAATCTAGTTGCACTGAATCAACTAAATTGTTGGGAAGAACCCGGATCAGCACACCCAAATCAAACAGAGGATACGCGGTTGTCAGACGACGAACAGTTGAAAACAGAGAGCAAGTGGGAACAAAGTTGCAGAGCTCGAGTGGAGAGAGTGTTTTGAGGCAATTTTTCGTGTTCTCTTTCTTTTCCGCAATTGCGACTCTCTCACGACTCAATTTTACAGACTCATTTACATACTCGACAGACTGAGGTCATGTACGCCGGTCTCAAAAATGAAAACAAAAAGTAGATCTTGCCGGCTACCACCTCCACCTTGGCTACTGCCTTCATGAGCTACCACCTCGGCTTAGTTGGGCCAGCATGCCGCCCCAGCCTTCGCCGTCGGCTGCTGTCACTGAATCTATAGAGCAGACGTGTTAGATCCTGCGATTTGGATCCGAAGAGGGGAAAAGTGTTAGATCAGACCCTCGCCGTATGTCTAGGTCCAATCGGATTTACTCTTTGGGCCACAGGTCCAAACAGATTGAACACAACTATGCCCACAGGCTATCGCATGCAAGGCCTAAAGCAACAGACTTATAAATGCTATTAGGCCTTCTCTCTCAAAAGATTAGCCCAATGGGTGAGATCTTCCTCACACTTATAAGTTCTGATTTTCTCCTTCCCACAATCGATGTGGGACTATTCCTAACATTCTTCCCCTCACACATCGGGTGTGCACTCCTTCCCCGACAACCATGAAGTTCAAGGAGATGTTAGGCCCATGGGCTCTGATACCAATTGTTAGATCGGACCCTGCCCACATGCCTAGGTCCAATCAGGTTTACTCTCTAGGCCACAAGTCCAAATGGGTTAAACACAATTAAGCCCACGGGCTGCCGCATGTAAGTCCTAAAGCAACAGACTTATAAATATTATTAGGTCTTCTCCCATAAAAGACTAATCCAATAGGTAAGGTCTCCCTCACACTAATAAATTGTGCTTTTCTCCTTCTCACAACCGATGTGGGACTATTCCTAACATTTTACAGGACTTTGCAAAACTTGTATGACAACACCACAGTGCAAGAGATGACTGAATCTTTTGGGGAAATGTGCCTCCTTGCTGTCAAGGAACCGGAGTCCTTCACTGAGGCAGAGAAGCTGAAATGCTGGAGGCAAGCCATGATGGAGGAGATAGAGTCCATTGAGGAGAACAAGACATGGCATCTTGAGGATCTCTCTACAGATCATCGTTCAATTGCTTTAAAATGGATTTTCAAAGTGAAGAAGAATGCACAAGGGGAGATTATCAAGCACAAGGCTCGTTTGGTGGCAAAGAGATATGTGCAACAATAGGGTATTGATTTTGAAGAGGTCTTTGCACCGGTTGCATGCATGGAAACCATCTGGTTGATGCTGGCCTTGGCTGCAAGAGAAGGTTTTGAGGTGCATTACATAGATGTCAAGTCTGTGTTCCTAAATGGAGAGCTTTAAGAGGAGGTATATGTGTGCCAACCACTAGGATTTGGGGACAAGGACGATGCTCACAAGGTGTTACGACTCAATAAAACCTTGTATGGGTTAAGGCAATCTCCAAGGGCATGCTATGCTAAACTTGATGGAACCCTCACCTCACTCGGCTTTGACAAAGCTTCAGTGAACATGCCTTGTACATGAGAGGAAAAGACAAGTCATTCTTGCTGATGGGCATCTATGTTGATGATCTTCTAGTTGTGGGCTCACATCTTAAAGAGGTTTAGAAATTCAAAGAGGAGATGATGAAGCTTTTTCAAGATGAGTGATTTGGGTCAGGTGAGCTATTACCTTGGAGTGTAGGTATATCAAGGAGATGATGGGATTACTTTGAATCAGTCGACGTATACATCAAAGATATTGAAGAAGGCTAGCACGGGGGTGTGTAACTCATGTTAACTACCAATGGATGCAATATTGAGGCTAAGTATGTCAAGCAAGAACCCTTTAGTTGATGTCAGTCTCTACAGGACCCTGGTTGGCAGTCTGAGATACTTGGTGCACACTAGGCTAGACATTGCATACTCGATTGGTTATGTGAGTCACTTTATGGAAGCACTGACAACTAAGCACATGGCCACTGTGAAGCAAAGTTTGCGCTATGTGAAGGGAACAATGTCACTTGGCTACTATTACTAGAGAAGAAATGAAGACGAGCCTCAATTGCTTTGTTTCAATGATAGTGACATGGCCGGGGATTTGGATGACTGGAAGAGTACAACGGGAGTGGTTTTCCTGTTGGGGAGGATGCTCCGGTCAGTTGGCAATCTCAAAAACAAAAGGTTGTTGCTTTATCTTCTTGTGAAGCCAAATATATAGCAGCCACTACTGATGCATGCCAAGGGGTTTGGCTGGCAAGATTGCTGGCTGGTATGATGAGAAGTGAGCCACAAAGTGTCAAGCTTCATGTTGACAACAGGTTGGTAATTGCTTTGTCAAAGAACCCTATTCTTCGTGATTGCAGCAAACATATTGATACTCACTACTACTTCATCAGGCAGTGTGTAGAAGAGAAGAGGATCGAGCTTGAGTTCATCAATTCTGAAAATTAGATTGCAGATCTACTGACGAAACCACATGGGCAAGCTCGTTTCTTGGAACTGAGGAGCAGACTCGGGATGGTGGAGGTGCAGCGAAATTAGGGAGTGTTTGTTAGTGTAATTTCACTACACCATTTAGTTTGGTTTTTATTTTGCAGTCCATGTTTTTTTGTCTTTAGTCTTCAATTTTTGGTTAGCATTTAGTTCAATCTTCAGTTTTCGATAGTTGGTAGAAGTTATGGAGTTTGTGCGATGCCACAAGACTCGGGCCACTACTTGCTGTTATTATTTCCTTTGTTTATTGCTATGAATAAGAGGAAGAAAATGAAAAAACTACAGTCAATTGCGCGACACAATCATGTGAGTGTATCTGCTCTGTATCGCTTCTCTGAACCTTGCTGTTTCCCCATTGTTCATCATCCGAAAACTTCTAGAGTTTAGATATTTGTGTTGTGAGCAAACTACAAAGCAGTGCTGACTGCAGAGTTGAGTGCAGTTGGTGTCTGACAAAAATAGAATATGCGAGAACGAAGAACCACACCAACTACGACTAGAAACTTTTGGCATAATAACAGGGATGTCTCTCATTCCAACCCAGGAAGTATATATATGGGTCTTTACATGTGAGTTTAAGAGAAAAGGAAGATTACATCATGGAAATAGGGTTTAACTCGCAAACAAGGACTATTCATCATAAGCTAACACCTATGATGTCAACAGTGATTACTGAATTGCTTCTGGGCCGTAGATCTTCTCTAAAAGGGGTAAGAATCAATCACCACTGTCCACGATGACTTAATGTTTCGACTGAAGAGGAAAACAATCTGAAGTTTTCAAGTCTTGACTTCTTCAGTTTATAACAAGACGGCAAGGAACCAAGCCGTCGCGGACGGAAGTGACTCGAGCTCGAATGGAGGTGGCGGCGTGGATCCAGACCGGCAGGAGGAGGCACCAACGGAGGGGGGGGGGAGCTGGCAGGAAGACGCCACTGGCGACCGAGGTCAGCGGGAGGACGGCGTCGGCTGCCAACGACGGCGAGTGGAGGAAGGTGTAGGCGGGCTGATCTGGCAGGGCCAAGGAGCGACAGACAGGGTGTGGGGCCGGCAAGAGGCGCCGCCGCCAAGACCAAACCCTAGCCACCGCCAAGACCAATGTTCAGGGGCATAGCCAGCCGTGGGCTGGGCCTCAGGCCCAGTCCACTAGAAATAAGATTTTGCGGTCTATCCTATTGTTGCTATAGTACTATATAGTAGGATATTTTGCTCTATGCCTCGGGCCACTGCCCCGACGGCCCAAGGCCCAGCTCCGCCCCTGCCAATGTTGGAGACTCAGGCGGGGGATGGTGCAGAATGGGAATGTGAGACGGGGAATCGGTTTATATATGTTGTATGAGGTGGAAATCTACCCAACTTTCAAGGGCAAGCTAGTAAGTCAGCCTCGCAAAAGCTCTAAGAGCTAGCCAAACCCTGCTTCCGGCCTGTGGCTTCTCTAGCCTTGCTCAAAAGGGCTTATTTTGAGTGGCTTATGGCTGAAAAGCACTGTAGTTGGCTGAAAAAACACTGTAGGTGACGGTGGCTTATTTGGTGTAATTAAATTTAAAAAAATAGAAAAATAGAAAAAACACGTTAGCCCATCACGGATAGTACAAACGAATATAGGAAAAAATAACCGACAAAAAAGCTCAGAAAAAGACAAAAAACCAGCAAAAGACGAAATTGTTGAATAGTGAAAAATAAATCAGAAGTCAGAAACTCAAGCCGAAATGAGCAGAGCCTAAAGGACGGCTTTGGCTTCGAAAACAAGCTGTTCTAGAAGCCGCCTATTTGAGATAGCTTCTAGCTTTTTTCAGCGAAAAGCCGAAGTCAAAGCCGTCCCAAACTGGCCTTATACTCACGTAAATTTCTCTAGAAATTAAGATCGGCTTGCGAGACTTTGAAAGAAAGGAACAGATGTAAAACGCGTGAAAATTGAATGGTGTTGTGAACTTGATTAGCTTTAGAAAATGGCGATAACTATGATCCCAAAAATAAGATCGAGGTGATGAAATTTGCCAAGGGAACGAAGACCGTTCTTTTGGACCTTTTTCTTTTATTTTTTGGTTTTTGATTTTTCTAAAAATCAAAATAAATGAGATGGTTTTTATGCAGATTATTTAAATGTATTCTCGAACCTAAAACTGTATGTATCGTTTACATCGTTATTTTTATTATCTATTATTATCTTAAAAGATACAAATAAAAGCCACCAACGATAGCGTAAAAAAATATGGCCGAAGATTGCGGTTGAGTTAGCTCTAGTTGCAATAATGTACTCGCCATGGGTGCATATCTTCGTCAAAGACTGTACGACAGTTGTCTCATGGAGTCCGAAGTTAAGATGTTGGGAACACACCGCAACAACTCCATTTATTTTGTGTACTGTACTACGATCAAGGCACTGTTCGGTATTGATGTTGGATTTGTTGGTCCTGGCTATGATTGGGAATCCATTAGGCAACTTTGGTTGTGTCAAAAGCTCTGTTTCTGAAGAAACGTGGACAACCATTTATTAGTGCTAGTTCACAGGTTCATTAGAGAGAGAATGTTGTGCACACCTCAGCATAAAGCTATGTTAGCATATTAGCTCCTTAGTCCCCGCTCGGTTAGGTTGAAAAGCTGTGATTTATAGCTGAAATTACACTGTAGCGGTTAAAATTGGCGTAATTAAATTTAAAAAATTAAAAATAGAAAAAAATATGCTAGCTCATCACGGACAACACAAACGAATACCAAAAAAAGAACCGGCAAAAAAGCTCAAAAAAGACCAAAAGTTTAGGAAAAGACGAAATTTATGAATAGTGAAAAATAAGCCAGAAACTAAAACCGAAACAAGTGGGAATCTGAACCCTGGAATGTGGGAAATTTTTAGAGCAACTCCAGCAATAACCCTCAAATCAGGGCCCGTACTTTTGATTTGAGGGCTCCTCCTATTTTTTAGGGCCCAATTTTTTTGCATCTACTCCAACAGCACCCCTCAAATCTAAGCCCTCAAATCCATTCCACTACACACTGACACATGAGACCCACTCCTCAAATCTGGTCGGAGGCGAGCGGAGGCGTCAGGCAAGGCGACGGGCGGAGGCGTCAGGCGTGGCAACGGGCGAGGCGACGGCGACGGGCGGAGGCGTCGGGCGAGGCGACGGGCGTGGCGGCGGGCGAGCGGAGGCGGCGGGTGATCCGAGGAGAAGGGCGAGCGGAGGCAGCGGGCGAGCGGAGGCAGCGGGCGAACGGAGGAGTCGGGCGAGGCGGGGGCGAGCGGAAGCGGCAGAGGCGGGGGATTTTGGCGGCGCAAGGGGGACACGGGTGGCGGCGGAGGAGTCGAGCGAGGCAGGGCGAGCGGAAGCGGTGGAGGCGCGGGGTATTTTGGCGGCGCGCGGGGGACACGGGCGGCGGCGGAGGAGTCGGGCGAGGCGGGGGGCGAACGGAAGCGGAGGAGTCGGGCGAGACGGGAGGCGAGCAGAAGCGGCGGATTTTTGGGGGGCGCGGGGGAAGTTTCACCGAGGCGGAAAAAAACCGAAGGATAAGAGCCAAGAGAGGGCCCCTAGGAATAAGGGCTTGGAGACCTCATTTGAGAGGTCTCTTATTTTTGAGAGCCAAGTAGGGGCCCTGTTGGAGCTGAATATTTTGCTCTGACTCTCAAATTTGAGTTTGAGAGGCCAAGTAGGGGCCCTGCTGGAGTTGCTCTAGGCCATGCAGGAATTGAACTCTTACGGCCCGATCCAAATAAGCATGCCCATTAGACGAGAGGACAGAGATGGAAATAGTGTTATTTCAAAGGAAGATAGTATTCTTTTAGAGGAAGAGAAAAGGAAGACAGAAATGGAGGGGAGCAGGGGAGAGATGGAGAGAGTGGTCAGCCCCATGTGTCCACATCGATCGTGCTGGATATTCGTTTTCCATCCTAGTTGACCACCAACTTGAGGTTCTAAATTAGGAAATTTTTACAGTATATTTACTAGTAGTAGAAGAGTGGTAGTAAAAATTAAATCTACATTTATAAAGGTATAATGGATTTTTCTTTGTAAAATTTATTCAAAAAACTCTATTTCTACCGGACGACGACAACTTTTTGCCCTCAAAACATGTACTGAGCAAGCAACCTTTAACTCCCAATCTCCCATCACAACACAACTCTCCACCCGACTACTCCCTGTTTCTACAATGCCTCTACCAAGTACATACTCCCTAGCGTATATAGCACTGCCATGGCTCAAGCCTCAAGCGACGGTGGCCCAGACGAACTTGGTCTTTTTCTCCGGCGGTGGCCGCTTCTTGACGGTGACCGTGAGCATGCAGTTATCGCAACGCGTAGCGATGCCGCTCGTGGTGGCGTCCTCCGGCAGCCAGAACTTGCTCACAGATGACCTCGCCACTCCAGCCGGATGTGCCTACAGCCCTGTACTCGTCTTCCTCCTCCTTCCGGCTTCCGCTTCCGATTTCCCAGCGGCGTTTGCTAATGGCGAGTAAGCAAGAGAGCTTTGGTCAGTGTACGTATGGGAACCGATGTGAGTGGTGCGATGAAGATGATATTACGTCGAGGCAAACGAACACAGACGCCCCAGCGAGGCACGTTCCCCTTGGCACTCATCTGCAGGACTTTGTTTCCTTTACAATTTTACCTTTTTTAGAATTCTACTTTTAGTAGTGCTGATGGTAGTAGAACTAAATTTTAACTAATCTGATTTATTGGATTAAAAAGAATTGATGACTTATATTTATTCTAGAGTACCATAAAAGAGCTCCTAAATTAACCCGGATTTATTCCCGGGAAGTAAAAAAAAATCCCTACTACTGATACGTCTTATTTTCTAGGTTGATGAAAAAATTCATCAGAAAAGTAGAGTATCATTCAGTAACAAATAATTCCATATCTTTATACATCGATAAAATCAACCTACGTATTGCACCACGCAGTTTACAACTACATTCTTCTATGTGTCAACCTTGCTTAGAAGTATGTGCGCAAAAACCGAATGGATTGAGTAGAGTGTCTCGTCATGTTCGATCAATTCTTTCCGGACCTACGGAAAGCAGCACTGCATCAAACCTGTTTGGATGCATGTAATCAGCAATCGCGCTAGTGCCTGATTTTCAAGGCTTTCGATTCAGGGACCAGAGATTGTCCATTTTCTCAACAGCAGAGACGAGCCTGACATACCACTTGTGATTCTTCGCTTGCCCATGCCCTGTTCTTATCTTCAGAGTTTGGAGCTTTAAAAAAGAGATAAATAACATCTATTTCTATAAAATATCATTGAAAAATGCTCTCTCTATTATATACTATTGAATTACACCAAAATTTAATTATATACCACTGCCGTTAGTTGACTACTAGGGAAGGCCGTTATATTCTAAAAGGACCAAAACTCCAAAAGACCGAAGACCCAATTTATTTAAAATAGCAAACATCCTTCAAAATTATAAAAATTCACTGGGTTGTTGTTCAACATGTCAATGAGCTAGAAAAAAAATATTTCAAAGCACTATTCAAAGAAAAATTTTAGATTTTTAATTTAAATGCTAATAAAGACTACTATTTACAAATAGGGACTAAATGAGATCTAAAACTTCTGAAAAATTCTCACATGCTCCTAATATATCACATAGCTCCTAAAATTATTATGTTGCATTTTTCTACAGCGAATGTGTCATGGTGTACAAAATACTCAAATAGGCTGATTTTGGATTTGAATTTAAAAAAAAGAGCAAATGGAAGGGTCAGTTCATAAAATTTTATATTTAAGTTGTACATTATCCCAATGATCCACTAAAAAATTTCAGTATTTTTATCTTAGCCAATTTGCCGTATATTTAATTTTTATCATAGGAACAAATTTTGAGCTGAGAGCAAAATCGTCTTTTTCTAGGGCCAAACGGAGGCTAACTTATGGCAATGTCATATAATTGAATTTCGGTGCAATTCAATGGTATGTAATAGAAAGAGTGTTTTTCAGTAGCATTTTATAGAAGCAGACGATATTCAGTGGCATAGAATCAATTATCTCTTAAAAAAACTGAGAGTGCTTTCTTCATTTAAAAAAAATACTGAGAATGCTTTCATGGGATCCTCTTCGGGATCAGTTAATATAAACAAACGATGTCTTGGATCGTAAGATCCAGAGATCAAGACAAGTTGCCAACTATAGCTCCGGTTCATCTTTTGTCGTGGTTAGGTACTTAGGTTAACATGACCTGTCGTTCACTGTTGGATCTTCAGACAATTACTGCTACATGGACTCTTCACTTCGTATCGCGTCCCATTTCAAAAAGGAAAGGAAAAAAAACTTCGCATCGCGTAACACATGTCGCAGAGAGCAGAATTCAGCACACGCTAGGAACGTTCGCAGATAGTATCACCACATTGACGTCTCCAGAGAGGCTGCTCTTTTAGGCTAAAAAATATGACTTATAGTTAAAATTGTATTGTAACTTGTTAAAATTATATTGTAATTGATGATGACTTATTTAGCTTAATTAAATTTAAAAAATTTAAAAATAGAAAAGCAGGTTAGCCTATTCGGACTTCGGACAATGCAAACGAATATAGGGAAAAAAAGAACGGTAAAAAAACTAAAAAGCAAAAAAAGACAAAATTTATAAATAGTGAAAAATAAGCTAAAAGTTAGAAATTGAAGCCGAAATGAGCGGATTGAAACTGGAGAACGGCTGCGATTAATGGCCGTACGTTGACACTAACGAACTCCAGCAAACCAATCGTCGTACAGAGCGATAACGCGCAAGATGAGATCCATCCATGCAGGCATCTTGCGTAATAATGCCTAGGCCTCATTTAGAACACGGTGATCTTGCAGGATCATGTGAAATCCTCGCGTTCCAAACCAGCACTAGTTCGACCGGGTCTGCTGCCATGCCGGCCGAAGCCGAATCGACGAAACCGAATAGGCAGTACAGTCAAGGAACAACAGACGAAACAACGGAAACAGCCTATGCAAAGCAGGTTTCGCACGTAAAAAAGGGGGGGGGGGGGGGGGGGGGAAGAGCCGGTCACCGGGAGAGACACGCACGCCGAACACGGTGGAGCACAGGGCAGGGGAAGGTTGGCCGACCGAGCTGAGGCTGGCGAGAAAAGTTCACATGCCGCCAGTGAACTCATTGTTCCCCCCATGTGAAATGCGCAGCGGCCTGCAGGTCGACAGCGACCCTGTGTGGAGCCCTGTCATGTGTGCACGCCGAGCGTGGATCCTCTGCGTTTACCGCCTCCGGAGCTAGCCATCAGGAGCCGGCCTGGTTAGACCGTTGGTTGTGTTAAGGCCTGTTTCATATTGATTTCTGTTTTTGGTTTCAGTTTTCAGAATCGAAAACCAATACGAATGTTTTAGTTCTTATAAATCGCTTCAATCAGTCACTATATTTTACTTTCACATATTGTAACGTACTTTATATTTTATTATATCATAATTCCGTAAGTTGTATGACGGTTGGAATATTGTTGTGTCTTTTGTTACATCGTCTTTCTTATATAATACACTACTATTCATCAGCCGCAGCTAAAAGTTATCAGTAAAAAACAATATGAACAAGCCTAATCGTCTCGCACGATCAGCGTTAATCTACGGGTCATCCGTGGCATGTGAGTCCCGGTCGAATGGATCCAAAGGGTGGAAATGCAAGGGTTCTCAGCTTCTCATGTAGTACAAGCTTGCATGCATGTGAGCATCTTCAACCTAGCCTTGGGCTACATTATAGGCTAAGCAAAGGACATTTGGCAAATCAGCTATAAACTTGCCACCGAGTCCACATAGGCTATGTACTGCCTATAATAAGATGCGTGTAAACACAGCTCCAACCACATGGCTGCCGGGTTCAGACAAACCCTGGATCTGCTGAATCACACAGCCCATTGGCATCTCACCTCACCTCTCATCTTCTTCCTCTCCTTCCTTCCCTTTTACTTTCTCTGCACCAATAAGAGACACCAAGTGGCCCCTAAAAACCTCACCACAACCTGCCTACTGCTGCTGCTTCCACACTGCCTTCCTCACAAGGCACAACTCACCACCCCCTCTCATGGCCTCATGGCCTTAATGTGTATCATCCCCTATGCATCTCACCAACCACCGGATAACAAAAATCATCACACACCTAGATCTTCTGTATCTTCACATAAGGGGAAAAGACCTGACTTTACCAAAGCCAAGAACATCTAACCACACCACATCCACATGCAGAGGAGCTAACTTGTCATGTGCCTCCATCCAAGATATATAAGCCTGCACCATTGTATATATCTTGCTAGCTAGCACCTTGTCCTAGATCCAGCCACCTCGTGTGTCCTTTGGCATCCTTGGGTCTGGATGGATGCCACCACAAGCACTGGCTATGGCGCCGGCGAGGAGGTTGCGAGGCTGTGGGGCGAGCTGCCGGTGCGGGTGGACTGGGCGGCCGTGGCGGCGCAATGCGCGTACGCGTGGGCGCAGGCGAGGGCGTTCGTGGTGGTGCCGGCCGTGCGGCTGCTGGTGCTCCTGTCGCTGGCGATGACGATGATGATACTGCTGGAGAAGCTGTTCGTCTGCGCCGTGTGCCTCGCGGTGAAGGTGCTCCGGCTGAAGCCCGAGCGGCGGTACCGGTGGCAGCCCATCTCCGCCGCCGGCGACGGCGACGAGGAGGCCGGCGCCGCCGCTACCGCGTTCCCCATGGTGCTGGTGCAGATCCCCATGTACAACGAGCGGGAGGTGAGTGTAAATTAATAAAGTACTAAACCACTGTGTTAATGACCATCCGTGCTTCATTAGTGGAGCCGGTAATTAAGTAGTAAGCAAAATTTGGCCTTGATTTGGTTTTTTCTTTCGGTGTGGTTGGAATGGGGTGTTCAACCGAAGGTGTACAAGCTGTCGATCGGGGCGGCGTGTGCGCTGGAGTGGCCATCCGACCGCGTCGTGATACAGGTGCTGGACGACTCCACTGACCCCGTTGTAAAGGTCAGCTCGTCTCGATGTCTTGCCTATTTTTCGGCTTATACCTTGTAGATTATAGGTTATAATTTCTTCCGATTTAACTTTTGCGTCGTGCAATTAATCATGCGTACCGTACATGAAGCCAGCCACCACACCAGTGACCTCTCCATCCTGGTATTCTTCTCTCTATCTTTTTCCCTCTTGTACTCGTCGTTTCGTGGCTGGCAACTCGTCCTTACCCGGTTTCTACCGATGGTTATAATTTCCATGCTGGCATTCGCCGGCCGGCCGCCGTGTAGTTAGTTACCCTCCGCTGATGGGCCCGGTCAACGAGTGTTTTAACCCACCATGTGCCGGTGGAACCGGTGGCTCTGACACGTCGGCCCGGTCGACTCCTCCACGTCAGAATTCCCCCGCCGGGAAATTTTTCTCTCGAGACACGGTTTCTGCTGGATTTTGTGCTGCCCGTCGCCCTCGACTACCACGTAGACAATGCAGCTACACGTATGCACGTTCCATAAGCGGACACGTGGACATTGCCCGTGACAAGTAGGCGCGCTCAAACTCTGGCGCACTGGCCAGCTGGCGGGCCAACCGCGTGCGCGCATGCGTGGACACAATGAAGCCTGCGGCCAGTGCTCGGGAGCACGATTTTGGCTACAGGACGCCGTTCGCAGGTGATCCCGCGCGAGCGAACCCCATCACGCAAGGCAAGGCCAAAACAAGTCCACCGTGGAGCGCACGGCCTCGGATGGCAGGATCCGTCGCGACAACGCTCGATGTGGCGCTAGCGACGTGATCGACCGATTGGGGATGGGGATGCGCCAATCCAGGTCGGCGCTCGCTGCCACTAATCCTTGCACCACTATTCCACTCTAGTACTCTTAATCGTAGTACTCGTTATAAATACATTCTTTAGACAATGACTTATAACTTTTGTTTATAATTTATTAATTTTATAAATAGTGATTACTGAGAGAAGATGAAAAGCAAAAACCATTGAAAAGCAAAAAAGTACTGAGAGAAGATGAAAGGCAAAAACCATTGAAAAGCAAAAAAAGCATAGCCATAATATACTTCCTCCATCTCGTAGTATAAGACTGTCACATATGCTTAGAAAATATATTATTTAATAAAATTATATCATAGTTGTTTCTATTAGATAGATATAATACTACTCCTTCTATTAGAAACAAATATATTTTAATTTTATTAAATATTATTTAAATAATATACATTCTAAATAGACGTGTCAGATTTACATTAGAGAACGGAAACAAGTCGAGTAATCTTAGACAGTGGTGTATTCTTCTCACTTTGGCTTGCTGGTTGGCTCAGAAATGCCGGATCGATCTGGTCAATACAAGAGACCTGAAATGCCGGTATATACTAGCTCATGTTTAGTAATCGACCTAGCATGTACTAATTAGGCCAACAATGTAGGCCACAACCAAGACCCACATGCCAGATGTTTGCCACATCATGGGCAGAGAAACACCATACAGATAGGGGTGGTAATAGGGCGAAGGGTCCCGGGAAGACCTTCAGTCCTCATCCCAATCCCCGCTAGCACATCTCCGTCCTGCCCGTCAGTTTTACCGGGGTGACTCGACCCCTCATCCTAAACACTCATACTAAATAACTATAATATATTATTTAAAAATATATTTTTATTTTTATCAGATCTCCGTAAGATCTCGCAGGAAGGACGACCCCTACCCCCACCCCACTAACCTACCAGGGCCGCCCCCATTTCCTATGGGGAAAATTGCCATCCCAAAACACAGAGTATTTCGAGCAGAATGCACGAGTACGTGCTTTCGCAATTGCATGTGCCGTGCTGAATCATCATAGCTGGCGTGCGCGTGAGAGGCCGAGCTGATTGCGGCAAAAGGACCGTCAAAATTGCGCGGCGGATGATCGTCGACGGACCGGCCGGCCGCTGTGGACGTGCTCGTGGATCTGATGCCGACCCGCGCCGCCGGCCGGCCGTAAGTGATAGTATTCAGTAGGAGTGCAATAATATAGATGCGAATGGACGCACATACAATTGGCAGCAATAATATAGATGCGAATGGACGCAGAATAAGTTAGCAGATTTGCAATACACGCACAATAAAGCCCATGCAGGCAGGGGTGGAAGCAGGCTCAGTCCAAGCCTCGGACTAGATCAGCTGGTTTAGGCTGTCTTAGGCTTTTATTTCTAAATTTTACATCTAAATCACTATTTTCTATGGAATTTGGTTTCTAGGCTAGGACTATACCTGTCGGGACCCGGAGCAACAACTCCAGAACCCTCTGTGTTATTCGCACTATCCCAGGAAAAGCTAGTGCACACAGATTGAACAGTGATAAATATCATGCATGATAACCAAACTTTATTATAAGGCGAAAGTACGGGCCTTAAGGCCAAGTTTACAATAAGGTGGCTTCATGGCCAAACATGAAATAAACAGCGGAAGGTAAATAAAAGGAGCAGCCCATCTTGCCTTCCCACAAGGCGAATTGACTGTAAGACGTGGCCTATTCGTCGCAATCCTCAACATAGTTGACGTCGTCGTCCTCTGGCAACATTGTTTATAGCAAGGTGAGCACATAAAGTACTCCACAAGTTACACCAGGAGATATAACAGATTTGATGCATGCATAAGGAGTTACAAAGGAAGGCATAATATGGTTCATTTGCATAAACAACATTGTTGAATTAAATACAATAACGTAAGTGCAAAAGCTGCATTTGATACAATATATGAAAACAAGATTTAACAAAATAATAACGTTAGTGCAGGCAACAACCTAACACTAACCTATCCACGGGTATCCCACCCGGACAATCTTTCCAAAAGATTAACAAACTTCCATAAACCAATTTTTAGGAAAAACCAAAGTCTAATCCGTGAAAAACCATACTAAGCATGTCCTTGACCGTGGACACGGCTATCCAGGATAGTTTGTTACTCTGCAGAGGTGTACAACTTTACCCACAAGACATGTTCTCCTGTCTTGCCACCGGTTAACACACTTCCTTAGGTGTGCGGCCGAGGAGATCATGATAAGGCTGTTCCAATGTTCCATTACCAAATTAGCTACGCCGCCACTAAGGTTTCACCACAACATGAATCCACATGTTGGAGCCCCCTCTTGTGCCATGTGAGACTTCTTATGGCCTACGCCACGCTCACATTCAGCCTATAGCGAAACTAAAATGGAACTTCACAAATTACTTAGTCAGATCTGTCCCATACCAGACTTGTGGTAGTACGGTGTGACTTTGTATTAGTAGATCACAGATCGGTCCTTAATTTAACTTAGGCCTACCCGCATACCCCTTGTGCCTGGCAGTCAACATCGAGTCAACAACTACGACGCATGCCAGCAAGCACCCACCACCATACCAATGCCTAAGTCTAAAACAGGTTTTGTACATTTTATTTTATCAAAATTTCATAGACTTTCTTGACTCACCAAAGTCAAGAATAAATTTTATAAACCATCATTTTGTGAAACCATTCTTCCCACCTAAATTAATCTAAGCATGGCTAAGCAATTCTATAAAATGTTCTAGTCAATACTAATGTACCAACTAGGTTTTCATCTATGGTGACAAGGTATGTTCGTTCAATATCAAGATTGGCCATACACAAAGGAATTCGGCATAACTAAAGTTTAAATCAAATTTGAACTAGTTTGAATAAAAGTACGCATGCATATTAATTTAAAAACAACATAAATAATTTAAATTACTGGGATCAACATGGTCAAAGGTGTAACTTGCCTTGCTCGAAGTCTTGCTGCGATTCGTCGAAGAAATACTCTCCGGATTCGTCGTAATCTACACGCGAAGAACCAAAAGAAAATTCAAACAAAAAAATCAAATAAAAATCCAAAAAATTCAAAAAGAGCCCAGAAATGGGTAGTTTAGAATTTTAGAAAAATTTAGAAATTTGAACGAGTTAAATCGGAGTTAAAATGAAGAAGTTATGGCCTTCGGAAGTTCTCATGACCACGACAAACGTGATCGGGCGGAGTTACGACCACGGCAAATGTGATCGGGCGGAGCTACGACCACGTAGTCGACTTACGACCACATGGAAGGTTTACGACCACGCAGTCGACATACGACCACACGGAAGGTTTACGACTAAGCAGGGAAATTACGACTACGGCCACAGACCAGTCTACGACTACGACTACACTGAGAACCTACGACTTCGACTACCAGAGAAAACTTACGACTTCGACTACACAGAAAACTTACGACTTCGAGTACACAGAGAACCTACGACTTCGACTACCAGAGAACTTACGACTTCGTCTACACAGAAAACTTACGACTACACGGATCTACGACCACACGGAAGGGTGTTACCTTCGGAAACTGGTTGGCCGAGGGGTGGTCGGAGGGAATCAGGCAGAGTGGCCGAAGACGACGGATGGACGTAGAGGTTCAGTTACGAGTGGAGACGGTCGGTCGACGAGAGGAAGCGGCGGCGCTCGAGTCTTCGGCAACGACGGGGCTCCGGTGGCGGCGTCGCTCGGCGAAGAGGGGGATGATGGTCGCCGGCGCTTGGGGATCACGAAGGCGTCGGCGGCGAGGCGCGGAAGAGACCAGGGCGGCGCCAATTCCTCGCCGGAGCTCGCACGGCGGCGGACGAGGAAGCACGGGTCGGGGCCGATTCGGTTCAGGGCGGAGGGGAAAAGAGGTGGCGGCGCACGGGAAGGCGAAGGAGGGGATAACGGCTCGGGAAGGAGCTTTATAGGGCGGCGACGGAGGTAATGGGCTCGCCGGAGTTAAGGACTTTAGAAACAGTCGCATAACTGCGAGAGGCTTTAAGCCGACAGAAAACGGACGGAGGTGGGGCGGTTACTAGCGCGCGGGCTTAAGGGCCCTTAATGGCTTCGGTTGCCGGCCAGGAGAGGGAGTAACCGAAGCTTTAAAAGCTCGGGTGGGGCGTTAATGGAGGCCGGCGGGTTGGGGAAGAAGGGGAGGTGGAAGAAGGGGTGCGGGCCCCGGCTGTCGGCGTGAGAGAGAGGAGAGAGGGGAGGGCGGACGGCCGGATTGATGCCACGCATGCACGAAGGAGATCGGGCTGTTGGATTCAAACCGAAGGGGTAAGTGGCCACGGAGGGCCCAGATTAGATCGGCCGGTGGGGCGGATGCGATCCGGGAGCGCCACGTGTCAGCCCGAGGGGTTTTTGGCTTTTAAATTTCGTTTTAATTTCCAGAAATGCTAGATAACTTTATAAACACTTAAAAATTAATATTTAAAGCCCAAAAATTCTAGGAAAATTCCTAAAACTTCCTGGAGGCATTTTAGACTTAGGAAAAATATATTTTAATTTCAGATTTTCATTTAATAATTTTATAAAATACTTTTTAAGCTTTAAAATTGATTTTTAATTCCAGAAAATCAATAAAAGGCAAATAAAATTTTGGGATGTTACAATACCCCACCTAGCCTGAGGCCTAATTCCGCCCTTGCATGCAGGGAATCGGGTCCTAAAGCATTGTCAGTGGTCCAGGTAGCTAGGCCGGGCCCACCGGTCATTCCACGCAATAGAGGGATAGAGGCATGGTGACCTTTTAATTCCTTTTTCTGGTATTCTTTCATTATTTCGTTCATACAATTTTTGAGAGAGAGAGAGAGAATGTAAGGCACCTTTTCTGATGATGATGGAAGTAGGGCAAATTAAGAGCATGTTCTTTTTGGCTGAAGGTTATGGCTTTTGGTTGCGGCTTGTAGCTTTTGGGCTGTTTGTGCGAGAGATTACAAAGTAACAAAAACTCACGTGCGGTTTTTGCCGATATAAATGAAGTTGGTAAAGTATGTACTACAATTAATTAGTACACCCTATCTTGAAAAGATACTCTGTTTAAAAGCTAGTTACTGTAGAAAAGCCGAAAAACAGCGTTTAGAAGCTGAAAAGAACAGGGCCTAAAGCACGTTTAGACTTTAGTTGAGAGAATTCTAGGTCTATCCGGAGTCCTAAAAGTTGCTACTTCACCGGTATTATGTATGTCTCCACCAATGGCCTCACAGGTCATAATACACATGTTGTCCACAACATAATACACATGTTGTCCACAACATAGGCAAAAGGTGGGAGTTGGGTCGGGCTATTTCATACCAGCCCAAGGCCCGGTACGATCCAAGCACAATCCAGGCACGTCACGTGAAGGGCCAGGCTGGCATGGCACAGATGGAGGGCCAAGTCGGGTCTAGAAAATCGGCACGACGGGCGGCACGGCACGGCTCGACGTGGAATGCCATGCTCAGGCCGGCCCGGCACGAAGGGCACGGTCGGCACAACTGGCACGGAGGCGTTAGGCTTGCCCTCGCTGCCTTGCCTCCCATGTGGCCGTGCGCCTCGCCTTCCATCGTGGCTGTCCACCTCAGTTCCTGTGTGGCCGTCTGCCTTGGCTTGCTGCCTCGCCTCCACTATTTGCTCACCCCTCACCTAGTAGTCCATGCCGCCAATGGCAACGACGATGGACTCCATCATCCACGGCTTCGTCATCGCGTGCAGCGTGCTCAGCCAGTACATCAACGCCGATGCACGGCGCCAGCGCCGGCGCAATGGTCCTCATGGGCGCGCCGGCCGTTGTCGTCCAGGAACCCAACCCAGCGGCTTCCACGGAAGAAGGGGGTGGTGCTCGACGACTGCACACCAACTAGGGGTGGCCAAGCTGATCCGGTACACGGCAGATGTAGCCGTCGAGCAGGTAGACATGTTGATTATGAGGAAGGTGTTGCTGAAGAGGTTCCTTGCGAATTGCAGGGACAAGGCTGTTGCCGACGCGCAAGCGCCATACGGCCAGCCGCAACAGCCGAGCAAAGAGGCTTCTTCTTGGCTCGCCTTGGGCAGCTCTATGATGACTGATGAGACAGAACATAGAAGAATAGGAGGAGAGATAGAAGGGGTCAAGTAGTGGTGGGCATTAGGCTATGCCGTGTCGGCACGACATGGGCACACCGTGCTTTGGGCTGTGTCGTGTTGTGCCAGCTTAGCCTAGTAACCCCGCCGTGCCGTGCTGGCCTGCCTCATCTCCGGCCAAGCCCAGGCAAGGCCCAAAGCCTGCCGTACCAACAACGTACCGTGCCAGCCCAAGCCCAGTACTAAGTAACTATAGATGACGAAGGTGGTGACGATGATGGTAGCGCAGCTGCCATCTCCATTTCTCTCATACACGCCTCGTTAAAAACTAGTTAAAATTAATTAGTTGCATAAAAACATGGGCACATAAATATTTTGGGGGGAAAGTGGAATTTTTTTATATTTTAAAGATACAATATTACTGTCTCATTAAAAGTTTACACCCCAAAGTGGGGTTCCCTAAGTAAGAAAAAAGTACAGTAACAACATACGTACATACTAACTATAACAACATGCATAGATAGTAACTACTCATCAATGTCTAAGTCGTTCATGCGTTCGAAGTTAGCGTACGCCTGCACGATTTCAGGATCCTCCAGTTGATGCTGTTGCCGCTCTTTAGCTAATTCCCAGTCCTTGGCGCATGTGATTGTCTCCACCATCCTGGACATGAGGGATGATCTTCGTTTTTCGATTATTTTCGCTTTTGAATAGATGGTGGATGGCAACATCAGGAGAACATCCTATGTAAAATATGACAGCACAGTAAATATCCGCTTGTTGTTCTTCTACCATTCGAGCAAGTCTATCTTGCCTCTGCTAGCAAGATCAGTATCGATATTTGTAAAATCATGCTCCAGGTAGTGGTTCAACTCTAAGACAGAATTTCACTTGGAAGCCAGCTGAGAGGACAAAAAAAAAGACTTGCCCTTTAGCGTCTCCTATAAGTGGGGATGTCAAGCTTGTCTTTCTTTATTGAGTTTGCTATGATGTCTCTGATTTCGCACTGCTGAAACATGTCATGATACATGCAAAAAACAAGAAAAAGCTCCACTTTGACATGTGTGAAAGCATTCAAGTAATCAAGACTAAGGCATTCACCTATTCCTTCCATACCAACCTGTAAACCTGCCAACTTTTTTTTGTAGGATTGAAAATGGTAGCAAAGAAATATAATTGTGAAATAGAACCAAAATATTTAATAAATTTTTTCCTCTATTGCTATGACAGTGTGGCCTAAAAGAGGATCCTCCCTAGATTTGGCAATCTTGTTTGCAATTAACCAAATAAATTCTATAAGTGGGATGCCAAGCTTGTCTTTCTTTATTGAGTTTGCTATGATGCCTCTGATTTCACACTGCTGAAACATGTCATGATACATGCAAAAACAAGAAAAAGCTCCACTTTGACATGTGTGAAAGCATTCAAGTAATCAAGACTGAGGCATTCATCTATTCCTTCCATACCAACATGTAAACCTGCCAACTTTTTTTGTAGGATCGAAAATGATAGCAAAGAAATATAATTGTGAAATAGAACCAAAATATTTAATAATTTTTTCTTGTATTGCTATGACAGTGTGGCCTAAAAGAGGATCCTCCCTAGATTTGGCAATCTTGTTTGCAATTAACCAAATAAATTCTATAAGTGGGATGTCAAGCTTGTCTTTCTTTATTGAGTTTGCTATGATGCCTCTGATTTCGCACTGCTGAAACATGTCATGATACATGCGAAAAACAAGAAAAAGCTCCACTTTGACATGTGTGAAAGCATTCAAGTAATCAAGACTGAGGCATTCATCTATTCCTTCCATACCAACCTGTAAATCTGCCAACTTTTTTGTAGGATCGAAAATGATAGCAAAGAAATATAATTGTGAAATAGAACCAAAATATTTAATAAATTTTTCTTGTATTGCTATGACAGTGTGGCCTAAAAGAGGATCCTCCCTAGATTTGGCAATCTTGTTTGCAATTAACCAAATAAATTCTATAACTAAACAAGTGGTAGGATAATAAACATCAGATAGAACCTTTGTTTCTTTATAAAATGGTCTCAAAAACTTTGGAAAATAACTAGCAATCTGTCAATCTGCTGTCAATCTAAATAAGTAACAACCAATTCATTATTTTGAGAGTTAGCATTGACAAAAATAAATATGACATGTTCGTACCCTTGTAACTTATTTAATATGATGTATGTCGAGTTCCACCTCACCTTCATCTCAAGACATAATTTCTTGGCTCCTTTCCATTGGCTGCGCAGTACTTCGTGAACTTGGCTATCACTTGTGGGGAACTTGTGAGATAACAAATAGTATGATTGATATTATTCAAATATCCACCAATTGTTTGCATACCGTCTTGAACAACATGGTTCAAGATGTGGCATACGCATCTCAGGTGGAGGACATAACCACTAATATATGTCTGTAACCTTGGGGTGAGGATGTTCATAGCTGTTGTATTTGCCGATGTGTTATCAAAATTTATAGAAATAATCTTATTATCTATCTTAAAATCATCAAGTACGTTTAGTATACGCTCGGTAATGGCCTATCCCGTATGTGATTCGTTAATTACATTAAACCCTATGACTCTCTTGTTTATCATGTAATTATCGTCTAAATAATGGGCTACAACACTAAGATATACACTTCTCTAGTGTGATGATGTCAAAATATCTAAAGTTATAGCAAAAGAAAATTGAACTTGCAGGAATAGTCTTTTTAGCTCTACTAGTTCGTTATGATACATCTATAAAATATCAGATGTAGTAGTTATCCTACTGACATGTTGGGTACTGTGGGCAAAAGCCATGTTGGATCATTCATTCAAACGCTCGTCTTTTACCCATCCTAATTGGTTGATCTTCCAAAATAATATATCTAACAATTTCCCTATGGGCAGAAGTGGGTTGTATACCTAAGTACTTATCGAGCTATTTGTCTTGAAGTTTAGCTACGTTTGTACTCCTCCCCCTCGGCTCTGCGCCTCCCATCTTGCGCAAGCATGTTTTGTAGTGTCGGTTCAAGTGCACTATCTCTAGAATTGTACAAGCAGTTAATTTATCTTTACAATAATTACAAATTGTAATCTCTACCGTTTCGCCATCTTAGAATTCCTGGCTCTAGGTCATGTGTTTTCAACAATTCGCCCTTCATCCAGACCCGTCAATATTGCCACCTATGGACAGAGAAGAGAACTCTGGTGTCCCCATGGGCTTTGGACCATCCTGGTACTCCCTTTAGCCCTTCATATCGTCCATATGATGGTTATCCATACCATAGTCTTCCATACTTGGTGAGAGTTGACGAGCATCAACGAGAGCCAGAGCCGAAGGAGGACTAGGGGAGTAGCGGTAGGAACTTATATTAAGTTGCTCTGCTGCTCGTTTCGTGCTATGACTCCTCGATAGCATATTGCTCGAGAGCTCCTTGGTGCTCCAACTCCTTGATAGCATAATGGATGGATAGTGAATAAATAGGGAGAGTAGAGGGATGTTGAATAAATGAGGAGAGTGGATGGATGTTGAATAAATGAGAAGAGTGGATGGATGGTGAAGAAATGAGAAGTGGAGTGGATTTTATAGGCATCAGGAAGAAGACTGTTGCTCCCATAGTCACATAGCTCTTACACATTAGTACCTACACTTACACGGCCTGTAGATTTAGCTAGCTTAATATTACACTAGCACATATACCTCTGCAAGGGACTGGAGAGGACGAATCACATACCAAGAGGACAAGAGAGTCTGAAAGAGAGAGAGAGAGAGAGAGAGAGAGAGAGAGGAGCTCAATCTTTGAGAGAGATGAGAGCTCTATCTCCGAAAGGTGCAGATAATGATCGGGAACAATGGTCTTCTTCCTGATGCCTATAAAATCCATTTCACTTCTCATTTCTTCACCATCCATCCACTCTCCTCATTTCTTCAACATCTCTCTACTCTCTCTATTTATTCACCATCAATGCTATCGAGGAGTCGTAGCACGCAAAGGGTAGCAGGGTGACGAAGTGTAAGTTCCCGTCGCTGCTCCCCTAGTCCTTCTCCGGCTTTGACTCCCGTTGATGCTTGTCTACTCTCACTAAGTATGGGAGACTACGGTATGAATAACCATCATATGAACAATATGGAGGGCTACAAAGAGTACCAGGGCGGTCCGAAGCTAATGGGGGACACCAGAGTTCTCTTCTCTGTCCACGGACGGTAACATTGGTGGGTCTGGACAAAGGCCGAATTGCTAGAAGCACATAACCTGAAGCCAGAAAATCTAAGATGACAAAATAGTAGAGATCACAATTTGTAGTTATTGCAAAGATAAATTAACTGCTCATACAACTATAGGGATATGGTACTTGAACCGGCACTACAAAGCATGCCTGTGCAAGATGGGGGCGTAAAGCCGAGTGGGAGGAGTACAAATGTAGCTAAATTTCAAGACCGATGGCTCTGTAAGTACTTGGATATACAACCCACTTTCTGTCTATGAGAAAATTATTAGATATATTATTTTGGAAGATCAACTAATTAGGATGGGTGAAATTCACGAGTTCGAACGAATGATCCAATGTGACTTTTGCTCGAGTACTAACATGTTAGTAGGATAACTACTACATCTGATATTTTATGGATGTACCATAAGGAGCTAGCAGAGCTAAAAGAACTATTCTTACAAGTTTAGTTTTCTTTTGCTATGACTTCAGACATTTGGATATCATCACACTGGAGAAGTGCCTACCTTCATGTTGTAACCTATTATTTAGATGACAATTATAGGCTAAATAAGAGAGTCATGATGACAATTATAGGCTAAATAAGAGAATTATAGTGTTTAATGTAATTAACGAATCATAACGGGATAGGCCATTGCTGAGCGTATACTATACATACTTGATGATTTTAACATAAATAATAAGATTATTTCTATAACTCTTGATGACGCATCAGCAAACACGATGGCTATGAACATCCTCACCTCAAGGTTGTAGGCATATATTGATGGTTATGTCCTCCACTATAGATGTGTATAACATATCTTGAACCTTGTTGTTCAAGACGGTATGCAAGTGATTGGTGGATATTTTAATAGTATCCGTGATGCTATTCGTTATCTCACAAGTTCCCCATAAGTGGTAGCCAGGTTTGTGGAGTACTGCGCAGTTAATGAAAAAGAGCCAAGAAAATTATGTCTTGAGATGAAGATGAGGTGGAATTCAACATACATCATGTTAAAGAAGTTACAAGGGTACGAACATGTCATATCCATTTTTGTCAATGCTAACTATCAAAACAATAAATTGGTAGTTACTCATTCAGATTAGTAGATTGATTATCATTTTCCAGAGTTTTTAAGACCTTTTATGAAGCAGCAAAGGTTCTATCTAATGTTTATTATCCTATCTCTTATTTAGTTATAAAATTTATTTGGTTAATTGCAAACAAGATTGCCAAATCTAGGGAGGGTCCTCTTTTAGGCCAAACTGTTATAGCAATAGAGGAAAATTTTATTAAATATTTTGTTTCTATTTCACAATTATATTTCTTTGCTGTCATTTTCGATCCTATAAAAAAGTTGGCTGGTTTACAGGTTAGTATAGAGAGAATAGGTGAATGCCTTAGTCTTGATTACTCGGATGCTTTCGCACATGTCAAAATAGAGCTTTTTCATGTTTTTCGCATGTATGATGACATGTTTTCAGCAGTGCAAAATCGGAGGCATCACAGCAAACACAACAAGAAAAGACAAGCATGATATCTCACTTGTGGAAGAAGCTAAAGAGCAAGTATACTTCTTCGTTCTCTCAGCCTTAGCTGGCCTCCAAGTGGAATTTTGTCTCAGAGTTGAACCACTACCTGGAGCATGATTTTGCAAATATCGATCGTGATCTTGCCGGCGGAGGTAAGATAGATTTGCTCTAGTGGTGAAAGAAGAACAAGCGGATATTTCCTGTGCTGTCATATTTTGCATGAGATATTCTCCTGGTGCTGGTGTCTACCGTCTCTTCAAAAGTGACATTCAACACGGTAAGGAGAATAATCAAAGAAAGGATATTATCCCTCACGCCTAAGATGGTGAAGGCAATTATATGCGCCAAGGACTATAAATTATATTAAGAAAGAAAATATCATCAACTGGAGGGTTCTGAAATTGTGCAGGCGTGCATGAACGACCTAGACATTGATGAGTAGTTACTATTTATGTATGTTGTTATAATTAGTATGTACATATATTATTACTGTACTCTTTCCTTACTCAAGGAGCCCCACTCTGGGGCATAAGGTTTTTAATGAGGCAGTAATAATGTATCTTTAAAATATCAAAAAAATTCCAATTCTCCCCTGAAATATTTATGTGACCATGTTTGTATGCAACTATTTCAATTTTAACTTGTTTTTAATGAGAAGGTATGAGAGAAATGAAAATGATAGCCGCCACCATCGTCACCATTGCCTTCGTCATCTATAGTTACTTAGGCCTGGGTTTGGGCTGGCATGGTACGGTGCCGACATGACGGGCTTTTGGCCGTGTCTGGGCTTGGCTAGAGGTGAGGCTGGCTGGCATGGCATGGCATAGCACAGCGGGGTGACTGGGTTGAGCCGACACGACACGACTCGAAGCACGAGGGCCTGTTCCATGCTGGCACGGCATGACCCAATGCCCACCACAACAGGGTAGAGAGAGAAGGCTGGCAGGCCTGCCCCTCCCCACCGTGATCTTAAAATTTCTTCTATATTTTTTCAAATTTTAGCTACTTTTATTTATATGAGTACTTTTTCATCTTTCTCGTCAAATGTAATTATACTGCATAGCTTAGTTAGCCCTCCGCAATCTAAATTCCTAGCATCGTCCATGGCCAACAAGCACTTTAGTATCTTGGTCACGTAGTGCTAACAGGTTAACAGCATCGAGGAAATTACAAGCTAGCGTAGAACACGTCTACTGATTCTGCAGTCCTAAAGGCTACTTACTACTTCACAAGTATTATGCATGTTCTTTCTCAATCCCCATCTCTTTTCTATCTTACCTTTTGCATGCCAAACACTTTCCCTTTTCTTTATGCCTCCAGTTTACTTCACACACTTCTGGTTGGGGTGACGAGCATGCATCACCATGGTGCCCCAATTTTGGCGATGGCAACAGTCACCGTCGCCTCAGGCCACTCGTGGCAATCCACACGAGCTGCACGTGCGCTGAGCCGCTGACACCTAGGGTCGTTCCTGATATTTCGGAGGCTCTGGGCCGAGACAAAATTGGAGGTCTTGGGGTTCTTCTGATATTTCAAAAATCTCACTTCTATTCAGGCTAATCAGATACTTTCATGGTCAAAACCTAATGTATATCAATAACAAGTGCAAATACTTCTAGATAACCAATATCGTACTGTATGAGTTTGGTTATACATACTAAACTTCTCTTGCAAGTTGCAAGAAACACATAACTTAAAGGCCCCATTTGAATTTCAAGAAATTTATAGTGCTTTTTGTGAAATCATATGTTCCAAATATGCCCTTTAGGAATGAAACAACATAAAAAAACTATTTTATGGGATTTTTCATTTAGCTAGGACATATAAGTAAGTAGTCATCAGCCATAATAAAAGGCAAAAGCACCAACCTTCAACAAAAAAATTCAATCCTTCAACTGATACAGAACTTTCTATTAGTCGTCAAACATAACCACATGCATTGAAAATCTAGAGTTCTAGGCTACCAATCTTGAACTGAAATTTTTTTGTGTATACTTGAACGGAAGAATTTAAATATATAAGAAACCACCGGTTGTCAAATTCGCGGTTTAATTAGCAAGTAAATAAGATGCAACCTAGTTGAGCCGAGTTAGGCATCAATCTTATGTGCAAGCATTTGTTCGTTTAGTCACCTATGACATGCTGAATGAGGTGTCTCCAAATTGATGAGTTTTCGAGTTGGACATTTGTGTTGCCTAGACAAGTTCTAGGTATAGTTGCTAGTTGTCTTCTTCATGTTGTTGCTAGTGGCTGCCTGGAAATTATCGATATGGGCATGCACCCTATATACTTCGGTTGGCCCATCTAACTATGAGTTGAACAAGTTATATATATAGATATATATACATGGGCTAGGGCCCCCGACTTTCTTGGGCCCTAAGCGGTCGCCCCGTCACCCATGCCCAGGAACGGTCTTGCTGACATCATGCCAATAGTAGCAGAACGTTCATCTATTGCATTCAGGCACCAAATTTAGAAAGAAAGAAAAGAAAAAGGGAAAGAGATGAAGAATAAAAGAGACTCAAAGTTAAGTAGAGCCCTGCAACATGCAAATATAAATTTATGATGCTTCCTTAATTGCATGCTCCAAAATATCGTTTTCCAACACAAGAATATGATGTTTTTATAAACACAACACGCTAGCTGCCCCTTTCTATCTATGTACTATAGTTTTGTGATGGTGACCAGGGCATGTATACGTATTTACATGTAACCATACGTATGGCTTCATGGAAAAAGACAGGTACGTACGACCACTGCCTATGGGGCCGAGCTACGTACTACAAAACATACGGGGCATGCAATTTAATAATTTAAAATAATAAACTTTGCATTCAAAAGGGTGAGTGCAACATGATCAAAGTGATGACTTGTATTGCTTAATTTACTGTGGACTTGATATTATTCAAAGCCTTCTCAATCAATGGTCTTAACACACTTGGTCTTTATCTCGATCTTGATCTCGCTCGAACTGTTGCTTCTTCGAGACTTTGATTCTAATTTCACGAAACTCAACCGAATCCAAATGATTCCAAAGGCAATTGAATGAATTCAAAAGAATTCGATCCAACTCAAATAAACATCAAATTTCAAATAAATCCAAATAAACTTAGTTAAGTTCTATCACGATTTATCAGTGGCAATGGACAAGGTTCTAGTGAGTGCAGGATGTATATGGGTCAAACGAAGTTTGAGCGAAGGGAAAATGACAGAGAGGAAATCTAATGGGATGAACATCAAGGAAGGATCAAGGAGGAAGGATGAAAATTCACGGGAATATTCCACTTCGGATTCAAAGACGGTTAGACATAGCTGACCGAAGGCTATTATTGCTCTAACCTAAATTAATGATTTCTTATTATTTTCTATTTATTAAGAAAGTTCCATGAGCTAGGTGAGACTTACAAATAGATACGAGGGACTACATGGTGTACCGGGCATTATTTGCCAAATATTATTATTTGAGGATTACGTTGTGGGTTCTACACGTGACAAGTAAAATTTTAATTAACCATATTAATCTTAGATTTTGTATTGCTGGAAAGTTCAGGACATATTATTATTTGAGGTTTAATTGCTAATTTATGGAATGATTAATTAAAAATTAACTAAAATGTAGGGTTAGTTATTTAATCAATTTAATTAATATCTTTAATTGAAGATGCACCTAAGTGGCTCATAGGTTACACTACTAGTTGCTAATTAATAGCCAACTTTAGTTATGACACTAATTGATTTTAATTTTATATTCTAATTATATGGACAAGCTATAAGACCTATTTTACTAGATTGTTGTAGGACTATTTATTGTCTAGGGCTCATTAACATTATTTTTAATTGAATTTGTATTTTAAATTTAGAGATAATGACATGATAATTAATTTTATTATTATTTATACAAGATTATGTTTTAATAGGTTTTCAATTGATGTTTGAGTTTCTAAAACAATATTGATGACATCATAATTAATCCCTATTTTTATCTAAGAGAAAATGGATTCTATGCCACTGAATAGCTTCCGGTTCTATGAATTGCCACTGAATAATACTCTCTCTATTATATACCATGAAAGTGCACCAAATTTCTATTATATGCTATTGCCATCAGTTAGTCTTCGTTTGACCTTGGAAAAAGACGATTTTCCCTCAATTTTAAATTTGTCCATATGATAAAACTAAATACAGGGCAAATTGGTGTATCCAAAATAGTAACATTTTTTGGTGGATCACTAGGTGGTGTACAACTCAAATATAAAATTTCATGAACTGGCCCTTCCATTTGATTCATTTTTGAAATTCAACTCCAAAATGAGCCTATTTGAGCTATTTTGTAAACTGGGACAAATTCACTATAGAAAAAAATGCAAAATCATAATTTTTTGGAGTATGTGACATCTTAGGAGCATGTGAGAATTTTGCCAGAATATTTAGTCCTCATTTAATCTCTATTTGTAAATAGTAGTTTTTATTAGCATTTAAATTAAAAAACTCAAAATTTTCTTTCAAAAATGCCTTAAAATATTTTTACTAGCTCACTGACACATTGAACAACACCTCTGTGAATTTTTATAAATTTTTGGAGATTATTTACTATTTTAAATAAATTGGGTCTTTGGTCTTTTGGTAGGGGTATTTGGTCTTTTTTTGACAAGATAACGACCTCTACTAATGGTGCACTAACAGCAGTAGCATATAATAAAGGGAAAATTTGTTCTGTAGCACTGAAAGATCACCTCTTTCGAAAAATACCACTAAAAAAACGGGGTTCCGAAAATTACCACCGAAAGTTTCATTTTTCTTCGGAATTTAGCATTTTGGACAAAAATACCCCCTCCCTCACCTTCTCTCCTCCTGCGCCTCCTCCACTCGCCGTCGCATCCCACAAAAATGGCAGCCGTCGCCTCCCTCCTCCGCCGAAGCAGCCGCCGCGCCGATGTCCTCCTCCGCGCGCTCTCCACCACCACGGCTACTCCTGCTGAGCCTGCCCTTACAGCGTCCGCCGCCAAGACCCGCCTCCGCCGCGAGTACGACCCGGACCGCGCCGTCTCCCTCCTCGAGGCCATCGACACGGCCTCTCTCTCCGCCGCCTCCACCCGCCACGCGCTCTCCCTCGCCGCCCGCCGCCTCTCCCGCTCCCGCCGCTTAGCCGACGCCGATGCGCTCCTCTCCTCCCACCTCCCCGCCTCCCCAACCGAGCCCCACCTCGCCGCCATCCTCTGCTCCTACGCCTCCGCCTCCCTCCCGGAAAAGGCCCTCTCGGCCTTCCGCTCCGCCGCGCCGTCCCTCCCGACCCCCATATCCCCGCTCCCCTTCAACGCCCTCCTCTCCGCCTTCATCCGATGCCGCCGCCACCGCCGCGTCCCGGTCCTCTTCGCCGAGCTCTCCAAGGAGTTCTCCATCACCCCCGACGCCACCTCCTACGGCATCCTGGGCAAGGCCTACTGCATGACCCGCCGGGCGTCGGGCGTTGGGGGAGGGGGAGCCGGGGAGGGAGCGGAGGGGGAGGCGGCGAGGGAGGGGGCGGCGGGGAGGGAGCGGAGGGAGGAGCGGCGGGGGAGGGGGAGCCGGCGGGGGGAGAGGCGGGGGAGGCGGAGGGCGAGGAGGAGGGAGAGGAGCGGGGAGAAGAGGGAGAGGCGGGGGCGAGGAGGAGGCGGGGAGGCCGGCGGCGAGAGGGAGGCGGACGGGGCGGCGCAGGAGGAGAGAAGGTGAGGGAGGGGGTATTTTTGTCCAAAATGCTAAATTCCGAAGAAAAATGAAACTTTCGGTGGTAATTTTCGGAACCTCGTTTTTTTAGTGGTATTTTCCGAAAGAGGTGATTTTTCAGTGCTACAGAACAAATTTTCCCTATAATAAAAGTTTGATGCAATTTGATGGTATATAATAGAGGGAGTGTTATTCAATGGTAATTCATAGAACCGGATGCTATTTAGTGGTATAGAATCAATTTTCTCTTTATCTAACTATTTCTTGGGAAAATATTTAATTAAAGTGGATACTTCAAATTAAATACCAATGACACTCTAATAATGTTCTATCAACATCTAACTTTAATTCTTGATTCAACGCCTAATTGCATGAGCCTAGCCAATTTGCAACTATAGTTAACTTGTCTCCTAGTAAATTTGAATGAACTCCAAAATTCAAGATTTTTCGTTTATTAGAAATATCTTGAATTTAGATAAATTTAGAAATAAGTTTCACTCGATTTGGATTTCAAACAAGTGTGGACAGGCCTTCCAAATTTTAAATCAGGGAAAATTCCCAAAATAAACAGAGGAGAGAGTGTGTCTCATTGACAGCTTGAGCTCATGAATTTTATTTTTTATTTAATTTCATATTATAAAATATGCCTGAGGCTAGCAGGTGGGGCCAGTTGGGTCTTAAGTTTCTTTGAATTATTTTTCTTAAGGAAATATCATGAGTGAATGATAGGTACGACACTTAAGATTTTTAATTTTTTAATCATTTTCTTTTAAGAAAAGGATCACGAGGTTGACAGGTGGGGCCGGCACAGTAAGGTTGGCCCACATGTCAGTGACTCAAAATTAAAACATGGTTTCAATTAGAATTCTTAATGAGTTAGGCCTACATGTCAGTGACTAATTAACACTAATTAATTAGTATCATTAACTTAATTATGTTTGAACGCCATCATTATGGCTAATCAATTTGTTACAGTGCTTCTCCCAGCCAAAATAGAGTAGAGACAACGATGGCATTGCTGTGCTCAACATCGACGATTGTCGACAAAGCCCAAAATGGGTTGCTGGAGCCATGTCGCACCAATAGGTGGTAACGGCGTGGCTTAGGTGACACTACGGCGAGCATGCCATAGAGCATGACGGCCAGCATTGGGGAAAAGAATGAGGTAGTGGTGTCGGGGCGAAAGAAGGGTACGATTCGGGAGGGCATGAATATGAGGGGACAGAGGGGAACTAACCGAAGTGGATGGCAAGTTTTGGGGAGGAGCTGTGGAGGGCCAGTGACGAGAGCTAGGGCCAATGTGGCGGCTACCTGGGGCGAGGGAGAGCCCAAGTTGAGTGTCGAGAAAGAAAGAGGGAGGCATGGAGATATTCCAAGAGAGAGGAATCGAGAAGAGGCTCATCGGAGAGGGGAGAGCGACGGCGACGACGGTTGTTTGGTCGAAACGGAGGAAGATGATGGCACGACGAGCTCTTGGGGAGAAATCCCAAAATTGAATGAGGGAAAAGCTAGAGGGGATGATGGAACATGTCTTGACACGCACAGCTTTAATGGAGTTTACTGGTTTGGCTGGAGTGATGAGGACAAGGCAGTAGCTAGCGTGAGTGTGATGTGTTCTTGAGCTCGGTTCGGCTTGGGGACGAATGGGATGGAGGGTTAGGTGAATGAGGGAGATGGAGGAAGTAATGGAGATAACAGGTAGGCTTAAATAGCCAAGGAGGTGTAGTGGGCGTGAGCTCGGCTGTGAAAGGTGACGTAGGCTAACTGGATGCGACGAGGCGGGCAGGGGTGCTATGGGTGACGCATGCCAGGTGCGCGGCATGGGCGTTGGCGTGGTGAGGTGATGGGAGTAGTTGGCAGTAGGGCATGGGCGTGTGACTCGATGATGTGATGGGTCACGACATGGTAGTGTTCGGGCATCACAGGCGTAGCACGTATCGCGTGTGCGCGCGAGCGCAAGCCATGATGTCTTGGCGTGGCGTGGCGTGGCGTGGCATGACGTGGGTGACACGGGCAACGCGATGGCCGCTGGCATGGTGAGGTGATGACGCAGCATGGGCGTGCATGGCTCGCGCGATGTGGTGGCGCAATAAGCGGGCGACACGATGTAGGCGTACGTGGCGGGGCCGAGGTGAAGCGTGTGGGAACGCATGGGTTTGTCAGTGTCAACGTGGCTGGCCTGGCATGGCGTGTCGGCAAGCATGCAAGGCACGGCGCGACGCGTCATGGGTGCGCGCATGGGTCGGTTCGGCCAAGAGCGGAGAAACAGAGATAGTGAGAAGGAGAGGGGTGGCGCAGCTGGGCCAGAGAGAGAAGGAAGGAGAGAAGGGGGAGGAGTGGGTTGACGAGGTGGGCCGAGCTAGAAAGAAAGGAAGAAAGGGGAAAAAGGGAAATGGTCCCAGCCCAAATTGGAATTTTGGATTTTGTTTTTGATTTCTATATTTTGAATTTGGATTTTTGTTTTGGATTTGAATTTGAAGTCAAATTTGTATTTCATTCTTCTTGTTGCTTTCAATTTATAAAAGAATTTATCCTAGATTTAAATTTGGCTATTCTTTTGTTATTGTTATTATTATTTATTATGTCTCTTTCCTTGTATTAATTTGCGTAACATAAATTCCAGAAAAGCCCAAATGAATTTAAGGAAATCCAATAACCACAAAATGTATTAAATTTTTTTTAAATTTTTTATATTTCTAAACATCCAAATTTTAGGATGTTACAATAAAGCAAGCACGCCAATTCATGTAGAAAAAAGATACAAATAAACTTTGATGGATACTGTCCCTCTTCGATCTATTCCTATCATCAATTTATTAAACATATGTTCCCATCATCAAAGAGGTTGTTGGCCGAGGAAAAAGGACGATATATCGAATACTATACTTGGATGTACAACGCATGCAAGTTGCGAAAACCAATCATTGAGGGACACAAGCTTTCCCCGTCGGATCCGGTGGCCACAGTCACTTCCGGCCGTGCCCCGGATTCGCGCCCATTACTACGACACCTAGGAAGTCATGCAGGGCATCTGTGCATCGGTGTTCTTGCTGATGCCAATACATGCTAGGCTAGCTAGCCCCACTGGCCACCACTAGCATCCATGGCCTGCGTAACATCACATGGAAAGGCTGTACGGAGAATTGTTCAGCTTGTCTGGGCGATTAGGTCGATTCTGACTTGGGCTTCAACTTAATTTCGTTTTTTTAGTTTTTTTATTTCTTTTTTCGTATTCGTTTGTATTGTTTGTGATCGGCTACCCTATTTTTTTGTATTTTAAAATTTTTAAATTTAATTACGCAAAAAATTATCAACAGTTATAATGTAAAATAAGTCAACTATAGTAAAAAAATATAATATAACTTATATAAGCGATCAATGCCTTCCAACCCCACTTCTTAACGTCGGGATGGGATGACATTACTTGGAGAGGAATTAATATGGGGTAGAGAACAAAAATTAATGCGGCTGGAGCTCGCGTCTACGGCAACATAGGAATTTCGTAGAAAACATTGCAATTTCTTTATGTAGAGATCTCGGTACAACGCAAGAATTTTATAGGAATTTTACAGAAAAAATTCGAAATGGATAGAATTCCTGCGTTACAAACAGTGCCTTGAGTTTTCAGGCTTCCTCACTGGCATGGGCTTTTGGGCTGGCGATGTAGTAGCAGGCTCGATGTGGGCTGGATTTAGGACGTCATAGGTTAGATCATCTCACACTGTGGAACAAAAAAATAAAAAAGAAAAGAAAAGAACTCCGTCAAGGTCCCGCAGCCTAGGGCGATGATGGCGCTGGGATAGGCGGCGTGCGCTGGGGCTGGTCCGGCGAATGGCGTGGCTGGGGTTGAACGGCGGCGATGTTGTACACGGGCATGATGTACGGGAGAGTGCGGCGAGGGTTCTCCGATGAGGCGGCGGAATAGGGTATCTGGTGGGGGAATGCATCGTCTCGGCCTCATGGATTGGAGGTATCGCGCGCACATTTTGTTTACGGGATGAGCTTATCTTTGCTCTTCGGACGATTTGGTAGGAGAAAGATTCGATTTTTAGGAATATTTTTGGCTAGTTTTTGTGCAATTTCTATTCATATAAATGTGTGAAATGTGATTAGTCGGGAGAATTCAAATTTTAGGAGAAAATACATGCTTTTGCTCTCTTAGGCACCTACTAGAAGCATAGTTTTGGAGTGGCAAAAACGCTATGCTTTGGAGTGGCAAAAACGAAAAGAGCAAACTTTTGATGCCAGAAACCATATTGCGCACATTTTGGGTGGCAGGAAAAAATTTCCAAAAAGATTGGCCAGCAGAGTGCTATTCCTCCTTTCCAGCAATGAACAATTTTCTATTGAGCCTCACAGTTTTATAATGTTAAACCCTCACATTGAGCTTTATTGATCCTCCCAGCAATGAACAAATTCCCCATCATTTTCTATTTCGATTTTTAGGACTTGGTGGAGATGGAGTGCCAGAGATGGAAGGGCAAAGGCGTGAACATCAAGTATGAGGTCAGAGGGAACCGAAAGGGGTACAAAGCCGGCGCGCTCAAGGAAGGATTGAGGCACGACTACGTGAAAGAGTGTGAGTACATTGCCATGTTTGACGCCGATTTCCAGCCAGAGTCCGATTTCCTCCTGAGGACAGTTCCATTCCTAGTGCACAATCCGGAGATCGCCCTTGTTCAGACTCGCTGGAAATTTGGTCAGTACATATGTGTTCTGTTGTTGTACTAATCGTGCGAGTTTTAGTTTGACAAATGACAAAGATATATTGTGATGACTCAATTGATCTAAGTGTCTGCATGCTATGTGTGCAGTTAATTCTGATGAGTGTCTATTGACAAGATTCCAAGAAATGTCATTGGACTACCACTTCAAGTTTGAGCAAGAGGCAGGGTCTTCAGTGTACTCATTTTTCGGCTTCAATGGTACAGTATGTTTCCTCATGTATAGTTCAACCACCCAACTCAGCATATTAAGTAATCTGCTGACCTTACAAGAGTGATTTTTTTCTCATCTTTCAGGAACAGCTGGTGTCTGGAGGATTGCAGCAATTGACGATGCTGGGGGTTGGAAGGACCGGACAACAGTAGAGGACATGGACCTGGCTGTTCGCGCGACACTGCAGGGCTGGAAATTCGTTTATGTTGGTGATGTAAAAGTACGCCGGTGCTCATTTACTTGCTTGTCAGCAATTAGAGAATTTAACAAGAAACAAACCTAATGATCTACAGAATGCTTTGTCAGCAATTAGAGAATTTAACAAGAAACAAACCTAATGATCCACAGAATGCTGCGTATGTATGTGGTTAGGTCAAGAGTGAGCTACCGAGCACATTCAAGGCATACCGGTTTCAGCAGCATAGGTGGTCATGTGGACCGGCAAACCTGTTCAAGAAAATGATGGTAGATATTTTAAAAAACAAGGTTGGTGTTTTGATCAGGCTGCCTTTGGCAAATGCATGACATCATCCTATTGCCTCACATGTTCACCCTTTTCTTTGTGTAGAAAGTGTCATTTTGGAACAAAATCCACCTCTGGTACGATTTCTTCTTTGTTGGGAAGATTGCTGCTCACACAGTGACATTCATCTACTATTGCTTTGCGATCCCGGTGTCAGTTTTGTTCCCTGAGATTCAAATTCCTCTCTGGGGTGTGGTCTATGTTCCAACTGTTATCACCCTCTGCAAAGCTCTTGGAACACCGAGGTAACAAGCATTCCAAGATTCAAGTCTCAGAATGACAGTAATAGTATTGTTACGATCAGTAACACTGGAAAATTTATCTCTGTTACAGTTCATTTCACCTGGTGATTCTCTGGGTCCTTTTTGAGAATGTCATGTCATTGCACCGGATAAAAGCAGCAGTAACTGGTATTCTAGAGGCTGGAAGAGTCAATGAGTGGGTTGTCACCGAGAAGTTGGGAGACGCCAACAAGGCAAAGCCAGCTACCATTGAATCAGATGCTGTGAAAGTGATAGATGTGCAGCTAACAACGCCCCTGGTACCAAAGCTCAAGAAGAGGCGAACAAGATTTTGGGAGAAGTAAGCAAAGCTTATCGTCAAACAATATACCTTTGAAATACTAAATACAAAATTTTACCGACCTGTGAGAATGTACATACTGCAAAGGAGACAACTTTGTAGTTTTTGGCAAATGTTTATACATGTCTCCTTTGTATCAGGTACCATTGCTCGGAGCTTTTTGTCGGAACCTGCATAATTCTATGTGGTTGCTACGATGTGCTTTACGCAAAGAAGGGATACTACATCTACCTCTTCCTTCAAGGCCTAGCTTTCCTCGTCGTCGGTTTTGAATATATCGGCACAAAACCTCCTTGCGCTGAATAAGTTTCCATTGATGGAACTGACATGCGTGCTTACGAGAAATTGCGTGCAAGTAAAGCCTCTCTCCTGCACATATCAACTTCAGAACATATCGATCATGGAGCATTCTTCCCATCAGTCTTGGTCAGATTTGATCCAACCATTCTTTACTTACAAGAAGGCTATTCAAATAACATCGTCATTCTTTTGATAATAACAGTATTAACTGAAGCACCATCACAAAAAGATGGGTGCAACAGGATTCCATTCAGATCCTGTAGAGATGCATTTCTCACACTCGCAAGAATAACAGCAGCTGTAAATGAAATAACATGCTTTACCGATTACTGTAGATCTCCAAAATTAACCTACCCTTTTTGCCAATGTACTGCTGTAGCTTTTCAGTCATGTAACAGAGAATCATCAGCACCCTCAGTCTATATCCTGTGCAGTAGGCTAAAACTTGTAAATGTACACTGTTTCTGAACACCAACAATTCTGTCAAATACTCAAATTCAGACAGATCTTGAAAATGAATTATAAATATAGCATGTAAACTTAGGGCCCATTGATATTAGCTTTTGCCGATAGTTTTTCGCTTTAGCTTATAAATAGTAACAACTTGTGAAGAACCGTACAGAGAGAAAAACTTGCGCACTATTTTGACCAATATAAATTAAGTTACTACAATATGAACTATAATCGATTAGTAGACTCTGCCTTGAAAAGACATTACATTTAAAAGTTAGGTACTATAGAAAAACAGTTTTTAGAATACAATATAAACAGGGCATTAATAAGCCCTGAAAGCAAGCATTACCTCTTATATGACATTTCACTGGCTTCGGTTTCTGGCTTCTAGAAGCCATTTGGAATGCATCAACTTTTTAATTCGTTTTTTGTATTTTAGAGTTTTTTCTTTTGCTTTCTTTTCCCTTTTATTCCTTTGCATTGACCGTGATAATATAGCGGTTGTTTCATTTTTTTTTGACTTATTGCGGTGATGCGGCGCCATCGTGGAAGTATCACTCAGCAGGGAGTGGTCACGTCAGAGAGAGGGGGATTGGGATTTTGAAAGAAAGAGGAGCGCATGTGAGAGGGAGGGGAGTTGAGATGGGGGAGGTTCTCTAGTCATAGTGAGCAGTTGGGGAGTCGCGTACGTGTGGAAAGGGAGATCGTGAGATCCAACGGCTATGGAGAGTCGGGGAAAAACAGATGGCTATTGAGAGTCAAGGGAGAATGGATCTACTACCACCAACTCAAACTTTTAAGGAGCAGAGATACACTGATGTTTGGGGCCCTGCTAGAATTTCAGTTAGTGGGTTTAAATATTATGTGAGTTTCATTGATGATTACAATAGATTCACATGGATTTATCTTCTAAAGTGCAAGTCAGATGTTGAGCGAATTTTCCTTAAGTTTCAAAGCATTGTTGAGCGCTTGCTTGATTCTAAAATCAAATCCATTCAAATAGACTGGGGTGGCGAGTACCAGAAATTACATAGTTTCTTTAGCAAAATCAGTATACAACATCATGTCTCATGTCCTCATATCCATCAACAGAACAGTATTGCTGAACGTAAAAACATAGGCACATAGTTGACACTGGTCTTGCTTTGCTCGCTCAGGCTTCCCTTCCTGTATGGTTTTGGGATGAAGGATTTCTAAATGTTTGTTATCTCATTAATCGTCTTCCGAGTCCTATCATCCAAAACACTACTCTCCAACGTCGTCTCAAGACACCCCCTGATTACACTCAATTGAGGGTCTTTGGCTGCGCACGGTGGCCTAACTTGTATCCATGCAATGCGCGAAAGCTAGAACTCAGATCTCAATAGTGTGTTTTTCTGGCCTGTAGCTCCTTGCACAAAGGCTATAATTCCCTCAATCGATCCACGAGACGAATCTATATCTCCCGGAATGTGATATTTGATGAAACCATGTTTCCTTTTGTTGTCCCTTTTGAAAATGTGTATTGCACAAATTCTCTGCCAACATTCCCTGCAGTCCTTCCTTCCTTGCTCTATCCATGTTCTACACAATCTTCTCAAACCGAGCCAGTAGTTGAGAATAATCAACTAGGAGTCAAAGCTGTGATCATTTTGGCTTCAGCTTTTAGCTTCCGGCTTATTTTTCACTATTCAAAAATTTCGTCTTTTTCTGAACTTTTTGCTTTTTGTTGAGCTTTTTTGCCGGTTCTTTTTTCCGTATTTGTTTGTATTATACGTAATGGGCTAACATATTTTTTTTATATTTTTTAATTTTTTAAAATTTAATTATACTAAATAAGCCTCTGTCAGCTACAGTGTTTTTTCAGCCAGCTATAGTGTTTTTCAGCCATAAGCCACCAAAAAAAAAATCCCAAAAACCAACTTTGCAGATGTTTCTATGTCTCTAGGATCAGGTCAGGTGCCCCAGTTGACACTACTATTGCCGGTACAAAAAAAAAACTCGACCTGCGGGGGGAGAAACCCCCGGGCATTGCTTTAAGAAGACGATCTTCTCACGCAGATCGAGAAAATCCCCGAACCCCTGCTCCACCCTTACACCGGGAACCAACGCCCGACCTTGTGAGACGACCAGCAGATCCTTTGGATCAATGCCATGGCGGGTTCTTGACCGTGTGCTTTGGTATGGTAGCAGGCGAGGGGATTTTTTCCCCCAAGCCTGAAATTCGCTCCCACTGGGAGTCGAACCCAAGACCTGGGGGGTGCTACTGAGGCACTCTAACCGCTAGGCTAGAGACAAAAGATTCTGAAATCCCTCGAGAAGAGCAGCGACTCTGCACCAGGTTGAGGAACAATGTACGATAGCCAAAGCAATACACAGATGGCATAATGCTATATGATCTGCGGCGTAGAGCATTTTTTGCAGCAGAACCCACGTCTCACAAAGCAGCTCTAGAGGATTCACGTTGGTGGGAGGCAACAGATTCAGAGTTTCAGGCTTTGCAGAGGAATAACACATGGATACTTGTCCCGCGACAACATGGTTAGAATCTGGTTGACTGCAAATGGGTTTTCAAAATCAAACAAAAGTCATATGGGACACTGGACCGGTATAAAGCAAGACTAGTAGCAAAGGGTTTTAAGCAATGGTATGGTATTGATTACACTCACACTTTTACTCAGGTTATCAAACCGACTACAATGTGTGTGATTCTGTCACTTGAAATCTCGAAGGGGTGGAATCTTCGGCAAATTGATGTCCAAAATGCATTTTTGTATGGTGTTTTTGAGGAGGATGTCTATATGAGCCAACCGCCTAGATATGATGATAGCAAGCATCAGAAGTATGTGTGCAAACTTTAGAAGGCCTATATAGTTTAAAACAGCCACCTCGAGCATGGTTCTTCAGATTGAGTTCAAAATTGGTTGAGCTTGGTTTTGTTCCATCAAACGCAGATACATCACTTTTCACTCCCAGAAGTCCTAAGGTTACAATGTATATGTTGACGACATAATCATCACTAGTTCTTCTATTGAAGCTACTGATCGATTGATCCAAAGACTTGACAAATGACTTCGCCATCAAGGATTTCGGGAATCTGAATTACTTCCTGGGAATAGAAGTTACTCCAACTAAAACTGGCATGTTACTTACTCAGAAGAAGTACGTGACAGATTTACTCAGAAAGACAAATATGCTCGAGTGTAATCCATTGCCCACGCCCATGTCAAGTTCAGAGAAACTCCAGGGAGAATGGCATAGCTCTCTCAGAATTAGATGTTTTTCAGTATAGACTTTACTCAGTGCCTTTTCAGATTCTAATTGGGCTGGGTGTATAGATGACAGGAGATCAACAAATGGTTTTGTTATTTTTATTGGACCAAATATAGTGTCTTGGAGTTCAAAGAAACAACATACTATGGCACGTTCAAGCACATAAGCTGAATATAAGTCGTTGGCCAATGCCATAGCAGTGATCCGCTTAAATTAGTTTAGTGACCTAGATATCCAGTTTAAGAGTTAGGTGACCTACTTGAACCATCTAAACAAGTTCGGTGACATGCAACGCAATGTACTCTATCAAAATACTAGTGCCATCACAGATAAAAAAAATCATATTATCTAGCACGTTAAGCTATTGTTGTTGGGCTTGGCCTGCGCCATGCCTGGTCGAGCTCCTTCCCGGTCCACACCGTTCTTATGTTCTAAACAGGGCCATATCCTTGAAAGGGGCGCATATAAATTTGTCAAAAAAGAAAAGTTTGACACCATGCGCAGAGCGTGAGAACATAAATTCAAATGGCCAACGTGAAGTGTGCTTGTACCGGCGCTTCTCAAATACAGAAATGCAGGGTAGACTGGACACTAGGGGTAAGAATCGGCCACGAATGTACTTGCTTAATCATCACAGGCGTACAGCTTGTCGATCGGAGCGGCGTGCAACCTGATACGGCCGGAAGACCGGATTGTGATCCAGGTGCTGGACGACTCCACAGACCCAGTCGTCAAGGTTACCCAAAATTCCCTGTCTGGCTGTCTCATACATATCTGATTGATCTCTGAAAAAATTATGAAGTTAACATGCTAGTGGAAGGGACGAACGAGAATGAGAAAGCACGGACCTGGCAGCACGGCTAATGTGGCATGGGCCCTATGGCCCCTACGAGCAGGAAATTAATTGATTTCTACAAACTTTTTTTTTCCAAAATCTCTGCATTTTAATGTTCTACTTGTTTCGGTTTCACTTTTGACTTCTGGATTCTAGTTCACTATTTCTTAATTTCGTCTTTTTTTGGCTTTTAGCTTTTTTTTGTTTTTTGTCTTTTCTTTTTTTTCCGTATTCATTTATATTGCCTATGATAGGCTAACCTATTTATTTTATTTCTTTTTAATTTTATTTACGTTAAAAAAGTCACCAGTACAATGTAAAATAAAGCAGCTACAGTGTAATATAAGACATAAGCTAGTTTATTTTGGCCGAACTGAACACACTTAGAGCGTGTGAGACAGGAGTGTACATAATGCTCAAAGGAAAGACAAGAGGAAGATTACTAACTTGTGGTGAAGTTTGCAGTGAACTAAAACCAGTTGCATTTCGTAGCATATCTCCTTGCTACTACCATTTTGTTTCCTTCATCGCGGTTGCTCACATGCTGCGCAGTAGCAGCAGGCTAGCGGCTACCAAATCCTGGCACTCCAGTACAATTTTAGCTAGAATTACAGGAGGAAGTGAAGTAGAATGACTAGTAATTGATTCACTTGGCAATGCGGACAGTGAAGCCGATAATTTTTTGTCCGGATAATCTATTTTTTATTCGAAATTACATAAATATACCCGCGGAATTTTTTTTGCAAAAATAGGCCCCAGTCGCCTAATGGTTGGGCGACTGGAGACTTTCGCCCAACCAGACCGCGACACAATATATCTTGCTGCACAGTAGAGCGACTGCATTAAGTCGCTCTTCCGTTCGGCGACTTAACGGTAGTCGCCATCCCGTTAGGCGACTAGCATGCAGTCGCCATCCCGTTCGGCGACTTCATGTAGCCCCCGTGATTGTTTTAAATTTTGTGAATTTTGTAACGTTGAACCGGTAAAAAATACGGTGAAGTTGTAATAAAAGTTTATGTTCATTGTATATTGTAGGTATGTAAAAAGTTTTTAAAATTTTTTTTATGAAAGATTGAGTAGAAAACGATCGATACATACACTGTTAAGTGAGATAGTTTATGTGCGGAGAGAGATGATAGACTATGTAAATTTAAATAAACTTCATAATATAACTGAGAGTAACATGCCGCATGTTTTTTCATTACATGCATAACATATATAGCATCTGCAACACGCCTCACTGGTCACCCTGGTGTGCCCCGTCACCGCGCCCGCGTCCTCCCATACGGCCTCGCTTGGCCCTCCTCCGGTGCAACGGGTTAGGTAGATCCGAAAAAGTAAAACGAGTAGGAGGGTGTCTATCCCGCCCCTGCGCTGGTGGAGTCAGCTGCACCTCTGGCTGTGTGCCCTCCGGTGCACCGGGGAGGGCACTGACAGAGAGAACCTCCGGTGCTGCGTCGGAGAACTGCCCGGGCCACTCCGCGAAAAACTGGTACTGTCTGAGCCACCTCAGTGTCGGCCCATGGGTCTGCTCCTCTCCGAACACGTGGTGGTCATCGGCCGGTGGAACGACACCCTGGAATCTGGCGAGCAGGTCAGCGCGCCAGTGGGCCGGGGCCTCCGGTAGGAAGGCAGCGTCTCCCGCAATCGGAAGCCCAAGGAGCAGGGACACATCCTGCAAGATCGGCGTCATCTCCCCGAATGAGAGGTGGAAAGTGTGCGTCTCGGGCCGCCAACGGTCCACCAAAGCCGTCAGCAGGGAACGGTCGAACGGAAAGCGTCGTGATCGCTCCCCGCCCGCCTTGTCCCCGCCCTCGTCCCCGCCAGCAGCGCCAGCGCCTCCATCCTCGTCCGTGGCCTGCACCATCCGGGCAAGAGGGAGTAGCCCGGCATCCCGCAGCCTGCAAACAAAGTGAAGGTCAGCGCGGAACGAATTTACGGTCACACTAAACGCTGGAGTAGTGCAAACCTGGCGGTCCAACGAGGGTCGAGTCCCCAGGCCACGCGAGGTGTGCGTGTCCGGACCACTCCCAGCTGAGGCGGGTCGTCCGTGCTCCCCGGTGGCAGGACTAGACGGGAAGCGCGATGAGAGCGGTCCACGTGCTCGTCCAACAGCGCGAACCGCCACTCCGAGTCACGTCCAGCACGAGCCATACCTGGAAAATTTGTACAATAATTTCAACATTCAATGTTCTACATCTAAATTTTCTACATCTAAATTTCAACACTACATTTTCTATATCTAAATTTGTACAATAATTTCAACATTACATTTTCTACATGTAAATTTCAACACTAAATTTTCTACATCTAAATTTGTACAATAATTGCAAAATTAAATTTTGTACATGTACATTTAAATACTATTTTTTGTACAATAATGCATTATAAATGGTATACAAAATTTAGTTTATACATTTTGTAAACTAAATTTCTAAACTATATTTACTAAACAAAATTTGAAAATTAAATTTGTAAACTAAATTTCTAAACTACATTTTCTAAACTATATTTCTAAACTAATTTTCTAGACTACATTTTCTAAACTAATTTTCTAAACTATATTTCTAAACTAATTTTCTATACTACATTTTGTAAACTAATTTTCTAGACAATATTTTCTAAACTAATTTTCTAAACTATATTTTCTATACTAATTTTCTAAACTATATTTCTAAACTAATTTTCTACACTACATTTTCAAAACTAATTTTCTAACCTAATTTTCTAGACTACATTTTCTAAACTATATTTCTAAACTAATTTTCTACACTACATTTTCTAAACTAATCTTCTACACTAACAAAAAAAATATAACACAAAAACTTACCTGAAAAACGCGCACTCCTTCTCCTCCTCCTCCCCCTTCTCTTCTCCTCTCCCTCTCCCTCTTTCCCCTCTCTTCTCTGCGCTGGCCGAATGGAAGAACAGTGCGGCGCTTCGTCGTCGCCGAGCGCGACCTTATATCCACCTTCAGTCGCCGAACCGTTGGGCGACTGAATCACAGTCGCCGAACCGTTCGGCGACTACATTGAAGGCGCCCAACGGTTGGGCGACTGCAATTAATCGCCCAACCGTTCGTAGACTCTCCAGCTGTCGCGGTCTGGTTGGGCGAAAGTCTCCAGTCGCCCGACCATTAGGCGACTGGAGCCTTTTTTGCAAAAAGTTTTTCCGCAGGTATATTTATGTAATTTCGAATAAAAAATGGATTATCCGTACAAAAAATTCGTGAAGCCGAGACCAGAAAAGTAACACAAGATAACACCCGGTGCCGACTCGTATTTGCTGTTCATATTCGTTTTTGCTGATGATTTTTTATTATAGCTGATGAATAATAGTAGCTGATAGAAGCGGCTGATGAATAGTAATGGCTAATAGAAACTACTGATGAATAGTAGTGACTGATAAATAATAGTACATCATATAAAAAGACGATGAAACGAAAAGCACTACAACAGCCCTGATCAACTCGGCTTCGGCTTCTGGCTTCTGGCTTATTTTTCACTATTCATAAGTTTCGTCTTTTTCTGAACTTTTGGCTTTTTGTTGAGCTTTTTTGCCGATTCTTTTTTTCCTGTATTTGTTTGTATTATACGTAATGGGCTAACATATTTTTTATATTTTTAAATTTTTTAAATTTAATTATGCTAAATAAGCCTCTGTCAGCTACAGTGCTTTTTTCAGTCAGCTACAGTGTTTTCAGCCAGAAGCCATGAGCTTTTCAGCCGAATCGATCACCACCCCGTCATGCGAATTACGGAATTATGATATAGTAAAATATAAAGTAAAAATAGTGGTTGATAGAAATGACTTATAGAAATTGAGATGTTGGTATTGACTTTTACTTCTAGACCCTATAGTGTAATTATGCAAACTTTTCACGAGGATGAATAATTGATGGAATCTTTCCAGGCCCAGATCAGTCCATTTTTTCTATCGTGGGCTCCTCACCCAGTCTGAGCCCAAGAGGCCTACTATCCTGCAAGATTGCTTTGGAGGTCTACATGGACCGGGCCTTAGGTGCGAAACTAACGGCCGGTTGCTTGCTCTAATGGCAGGAGCTGGTGCGGTCGGAGGGCCAGCAATGGCGGCGCAAGGGGAAGAACGTCAGGTGTGAGCGGCGGAGCAACCGTGCCGGGTAAAAGGCCGGCGCGCTCAGGGAAGGGATGCGCCACCCCTACGTCGCCGCCTGCGAGCACGTCGCCATGTTCGACGCCGACTTCCAGCCGTTGCCGGACTTCCTCGCCCGCAACCCCGCCGTCGCGCTCGTCCAGGCCCGATGGTAGTTTGTCAACGCCGGCGAGTGCCTTATGACCAGGATGCAGCAGATATCCATGGACCACCACTTCAATGTCGAGCAGGAGTCCGGCCTCCACCTCCTGCGCCTTCTTCGGATACAACGGTATCTTCAATTCTTGATCTTCATCTTACTTTTTTTTATGCGATGCAAATCATGCAATTTGGTGTAGATTACGTTCAGATCGATGTTTTCCAGGGACTGCTGATGTTTGGGGGATACGGGCGAGCGCCGAGGCAGGTGGCTGGAAGGACTGGACGACCGTGGAGGACATGGATTTGGACATCAGGGCTGGTCTCGGAGGATGGAAGTTTGTGTACATCGGCAACATCAAGGTACTGTATGATTAGATGTCAGTTCTTGTTCTAGATTGCTTATAATTGTGCAATTACCAGGGTTAACAGAGTTTATAATTTCGGTGATGATGTGCTCAATGTTGCTAATCTGATGAGTTACTTGGTCTCTCAGGTGAAAAGTGAGCTACCAAGCACCTTCAAAGCTTACCGCTACCAGCAGCACCGTTGGTCTTGTGGACCCGCAAATCTCTTCATGAAGATGGTGTGGGATATTATACAGGCTAAGGTTAGCATTATTTCGTGTTATGCAAATGAAATCTATTTTAACAAGAACATATACTGAAATAAAATGACCTGAATTTCTAATTAGAAATTGTTAGGCAAAGAGCTATATTCATTTTTCATTGCGCCTGGATTGTCCATTTGCCTACACTTGCTTGTACTTTCATGCTGCAGAAGGGTGTCGGTTTGGAAGAAGTTTTTACGTGATCTACCATTTCTTCCTATCACGGAGGATTATCTCGCACATGGTCACCTTCTTCTTCTACTGTGTGGTGATCCCGGTGTCGGTCTTCTTCCCTGAAGTAGAGATACCCAAATGGAGGGTGGTGTATGTTCCAACGGCGATTACTCTTATGAGTGCAGTCTGCACTCCAAGGTAATTACCAACCAACATTCCTTTAGACAGTTCTTGTTTCGAACTCATATAGTTTATGCAATCCTTGGTCATTAGTGTCATGTGGGGCCGGGTATATGGCCGGCACCACAAGACAAAGGACCAGCCGGTCCAGCCGGCCCTAGAGGCGGCGGAATAAGGCAAGGGTTGCAGTTAGGAAGGTCTAGATAAACTTTCTATTAGATAAGATCCTTCGGATCAGATTAGTGGATCCTTAAGATCCTTTCCTTTTGCTATTAGATTGGAATTGTTAGGCTATCTCTATTTAAAGAGAAGAGGATGATTGAATAAAGTAAGCAAGGATTAGGAAGTACAAGTATTTGATCCCTTGTGCCTCCCTTGCCTCCCGGTTCCCTTCTGGTGCGGCTGGGAATTCCACCCAGCCACACGTCCACCACGGTGCCAAAGCGCTGCCCGTTTTCGCCCGCTTCCATCCTCCCCTACTGTCTTCGATTCGAGCGGCCATTGCCTGACAATTTGGTATCAGAGCCACCTGTTGCTGCGACAACCATGTCAAGCCATGGGGGCCAACAACAGCCGATTAACTCGGCATGACCGTCGCCTCACACGCATGGAGGGACAACCCGTCAGCGTAGGGGGGACGACGAGGAAGCAACGTCTCGTCGAGAGAGCAACGGGGAGATGGTGCCCAATCAGCACCCTCTTGGCGAAGGCTCGGTTGCTGCGCCCGCGTTTCTCTCTACCCAACTACCGCCGGTGACCATCTTGGTGCCAGCAGCGGGAAACCATCAAACCCCGCCTCGCTACCTCAAGCTAAACTTCCTGACTTTCGACGGAGGACAAGGTCTGGCTCGCCACATACCACATGTCCGGCCTGGCACAGCTGTGGTACGTGAGGATTGAGCGCATGGACGGCATGCCCAACTAGCGACATTTCATGGACCTCGTCAATAGAAGGTTCGGGACCCCAATGCGCCATAATTCTCTGGGAGAAATAACAGGGCTTCGGTGCATGGCATCGGTGGAGGAGTTCACCGAAAACTTCTTAATCTTATTGGCTCGTTCTGGCCATCTTCATGAGGAGCAGCAAGTGATGATTTTCACGGCAGGATTGGGTGAGCCACTGAAGACGCACGTCGAACTCCAGCATCCACCTGACTTGGAGGTCGCCATGGACCTTGCTAGGGCGTATGAACGCCTGCTTCTGCATCCGCCAGTCCATGGGACCACCGTCGCTCCCTCCAAGCTGCCATCTCCAGACAAATGCCGGCCATACGTCGGTGTCTGGCTCGGTGACCTCCAGCCCGGCAGCTCCGTCGCCTGCAAATTCAGGCACATCGATACCGAGCAAGCCATTCAAGCGACTCACACCTGTCGAGATGGAGGACAGGAGGAGCAAAGGGCTCTGCTACAATTGCGACAAGAAGTTAATACTAGGCCACCAACGATTCTACAAGTGTCTCTTATTGCTCCAAGTCGAACCGGATGAGGACACGGGCGAGGAAGCGGATGGGCATGCCACCATCTCCCTTCTAAGCCCTCACCGGGATTTGCAAGTCCCAAACGATGTAGCTAGCCATGATAATCAACGGTGTGTCCTTAGTGGCTTTAGTCGACTCGGGCTCTACACACAATTTCATCGCCGCGGAGATCGTGTACCGGGTGGGCTTCGACGTCGTCCTCGGGGTCCAATGGCTTCGCACGCTCGGACCAATCATGTGGGATTTCAGTCTGCTGACGATGAGCTACCAATGCTAGCATCGACACATCACATGGCATGGTCGAGGAGCTCTTGGACGAGCTTAAGGGAGCACAATTCTTCTCCAAGCTCGACCTCTGCTCGGGATATCATTAGGTTCGAATGGCGCCAGAAGACGTGGAGAAAACAACATTCCACACTGATGAGGGCCTATTTGAATTTCTGATTATGCCTTTCGGCCTGTCCAATGCTCCGACAACTTTTCAAACCCTCATGAACGAGGTTCTGCAGCCCTACCTGCATCGTTTCGTCCTGGTGTTCTTTGACGATATTTTGATTTATAGTGCATCTTGGGCGGATCATCTACGACATGTTCGAGCAGTGCTTCAGTGTCTCCAACAACATCAGCTCTTCCTGAGAAAGTCTAAATGCCTTTTTGGAAACACTTCGGTAGCACACCTTGGCCACATCATCCGGACCAAGGGCGTAGCCATGGATCAGACCAAGGTGGCTGGCGTCCTCGACTGACCACGACCCTAGTCGGTGCGTGACCTCTGGGGTTTTCTGGGCATAGTCGGCTACTACCGGCGATTTATGAAGGATTATGGCATGATCGCCTCACCCTTGACGCGACTACTACGTAAGGAGGGCTTCGCGTGGTCTTCGGAGGCTGACACAACATTCACAGAGCTTAAGAAGGCACCGATGTCGGTGCCTGTGCTCCAATTGCTAAACTTTTCGGCTCCATTTGTCGTGGTATGCGATGCCTCAGGCACCGGATTCGGTGTTGTGCTTCATCAAGGTGCCAGTGCCATTGCTTTCTTTAGTCGACCCATCGTCGCATGCCACGCCAAGTTGGCGGCATATGAACGCGAGTTAATTGGACTCATTCAGGCTGTTCGCCACTGGAGGCCATATCCATGGGGATGACCATTCAAAGTTTGCATGGATCACTACGCTCTCAAATTCCTCCTCAAACAACGGCTATCTACTATTTCCCAACATCAGTGGGTAAGCAAACTGTTCGGCTTTGATTTTGCAGTGGAATTCAAGCCAAGACGCCTTAACATTGTGTTCGACACCCTTTCCCCGTAGGACGTCGAACCAGACGCCATCCTCGTCATATCAGCGCCCCGGTTCACCTTCTTTGGTGAGCTCTACCAGGTTGCACTTTCGGAGCCCGAGCTGTCAGACCTTTGCACACGCATCGAGACGGGAGAGCTCACCGCGCCGTGATCATTGGTGGACGGTGTGGTGTTTTGGTCGGTGTGCCCACGTTCCGCCCTGCTCCATGCGGCAGTTCTTGCGGCAGCACATGACGGCATCCAGAAGACCCTGCATCGCCTCCGCCAAAATTTCCATATTCCTCAGGATCGGGCGGTGGTGCAGGAGTATGTCCGCGCATGCACCATCTGTCAGCGCAATAAGGCCTAACAGCTTCAACCGACTGGATTGCTATCGCCATTAGAGGTCCCAAGCCGCATTTGGTCAGACATCTCCATGGATTTTATCGAAGGTTTGCCAAAGGTGGGCGGGAAGTCCGTCATCTTGACCGTTGTGGATCGATTCTCCAAGTATGCTCACTTCATTCCACTCGCACATCCCTATTCGGCATCCTCCATCGCCTAGGTTTTCTTTGCTGAAATTGTGCGGCTACACGGCATACCGGTGTCAATTGTCTCCGACAAAGATCCTGTCTTTACATCATCCAACTTCTGGAAGAACTTATTTCAGCACTGCAACACAAACCTTGCTATGAGCACAACATTCCAGCCTCAACCCGACGGGTAGTCTGAGGTGTTCAACAAAGTCATCACGATGTATCTCTCCACTGTATGACGGGGGATCGTCCCTGTCAATGGCTCAAATGGTTGCTCTGGGCTGAATTCGTCTACAACACTGCCTTCCATTCAGCCTTGCAGACTACCCCTTTTCGGATTGTGTACGGGAGGGACCCCCTCCTTCCGTGAGTATGAGCCTAGTGAGGCACGCACGTCGGCAGTGGATCAAGAGCTCCAAGACCGCGACTTGTTCTTGTCTGATGTTCGTCGCAGGTTACTACATGCTCAAGAGTGCTACAAAAAGTTCTATGACCGCAAGCACCGCAGCGTTCACTTTGCCATAGGATATTATGTGTGGCTGCGACTTCACCATCGGGTAGCCGCCACCCTGCCAGCTGCACGGCGTGCTAAACTCGGTCCTAAGTACTATGGGCCGTATTGTGTCCTCTCAAAGATCAATGAGGTGGCAAATCAGCTGGACTTGCGAAAGTCCACACGTTTACATGATGTCTTTCATATCAACCTCCTCAAGAAGTTTGAAGGCACTCTGCCAGCAGTTCGGCCGCCATTGCCTCCTCTACTTCATGGACGAGTCATTCCAACACTAACCAAGATGGTCTGTGCCATACTGGCGAGAGACAAATGGCAAATCCTCGTCCAGTGGGAAGGGCTTCAAGCAGCGGACGCCTCTTGGGAAGACGTCACTACTTTTCGGGAGTTTTATCCCTCTTTCCAGTTCGAGGACAACATGTTTGTCAATGGGGGGGAGAGATGTTATGTGGGGTCGGGTATATGGCCGGCGCCACAAGACCAAGGACCAGCTGGTCCAGCCAGCCCTAGAGGCGACGGAATAAGGCAAGGGTTGCACTTTGGAAGGTCTAGATAAACTTTCTATTAGATAAGATCCTTCGGATCAGATTAGTGGATCCTTAAGATCCTTTCCTTTTGCTATTAGATTGGAATTGTTAGGTTATCTCTATTTAAAGAGAAGAGGATGATTGAATAAAGTAAGCAAGGACTAGGAAGTACAAGTACCTGATCCCTTGCGACTTCCTTGCCTCCCGGTTCCCTTCTGGTGCGGCTGGGAATTCTGCCCAGCCACACGTCCACCACGGCGCCAAAGCGCCGCCTGTTTTCGTCCGCTCCCATCCTCCCCTACCATCTTCGATCCGAACGGCCATCGCCTGGCAATTAGTACTTCCCTTTCATGGAAGCTCTTGATGTGCATTACAGTTAAAGATGTTGTGAACCTAATATGAAGCGTTATTCTTTTCTTTCACAAAAGAATATAAGGAGTATAGTAATTTTCCTGTTCTTTATTTTCCCCTTGGTATCACACTTCATAGATTAGGCCATCATATGGATGTTTTGTCAGTGGAATTCCTTTGTAGCAGGACATATCGCATAATTTCCTCTTGCCAATCAAAACAATTCTGAATAATATTGTTCATTGTCCACCTTGTAGGTCCTTCCATTTAATTATCTTCTGGGTATTGTTCGAGAATGTCATGTTCTTGCACCGTTGTAAAGCTGTCTTCATTGGCTTCTTCGAAGCAGCAAGGGTCAACGAGTGGGTTGTCACAGAAAAACTAGGAGATATGCTCAAGACAAAACCTAATATTGCCATTCCTAAGAAGTTCCAATTCACAGCATGGAAGAGGTAATTAACCTTGCATATGATCTGTGTTCTACTCTAGTATCTCAAATACTTTGGTGGATATGTTCAGTGAAAGCTAAAGCATATCAAGACCATATCTGCATTCCTAAACTTGTGGTACACACAAGAATAATTAAAAAGTAGCAGAAACCTGTGCACAGGTAAAAACATCAACGGCATATATCTGAAAGAGAAGTTTAAACTATGGGACAAATCCACGGTTCATTAACCAACTAAAAATTCTTGTCACTGAACCACCATTTGGTGATGGAATAAGACAGTGGGTCACAATTGTCTGAAGATACCTGAAAGCAAAAGCCTCAAAATGTTATCAGATGGGTGTGTTGGATTTTGGAGGCAATGACACAAACACAGTGTTACCGATTGATAGACTTTTCTCTCGCCAATTTTTTTTGAGAAAAGAACTGATAGAATTATCTTTCTTTTATTTGCCAGGTTCAACACCTCGGAAATTGTGGTTGGGCTGTACCTTCTGATATGCTCTTGCTATGACTATGCGCACAAGAAAGATTACTATTTCATTTACTTCTTTCCTCAATCCATCACATTCTTGGTGATGGGTTTTGGTTACATAGGAACAATCATCCCTAGCAACTAGCCAGGGGAAACCAGCCTAGGCGTCTATCTCTCAACATGATCCTTTCAGTGTTCTTGATTCTTTTTCCCATGGATGGATACAAATATGAACAATGTACAATAAATGAGAGTTGCCGGAATCAAGCTCCGTAGCATGAAGAATTTTTGAATTGGAAGATTTTTTGAGGTGTGGGCCTACTTTTTCTCAAGTCACTAACTTCGTCTTGAGTTGGTGAAGGAGCAGCAACAGGTAAACTCACAAAAACAAAAAGATTCTTCAGAAACATAAGGTCTGTGCTGCAGTAGGGAAGTCAATGATTTAGGTTCAGCCAGTTGCCTAGCAAGTTGTATCTTTAGATTGTATCATGGTTGTCTTGCTTATTAGCGCCCATGTATAGTTAGGAAAGGGAAACTCATGTCTGATGTAAATCTCTCTGGCGCAATTTTTGAACATGAAAATTTCCCTGTGTAGCATTTCATTTTTCATTCTGCTTATGCAAAGCCATGATAAAGTTCGCACTTCGGTCTTGCTTTCCTCATTGCAAATTGAACTACCGATGTGAGAGGTAATTAAGCTTGCTTCATAAATTACACTCTAAACCATTCCCATCTCTCACAGTCATCTAATTGCCCCCTAAGGCATCATTCTCACTGCCTGCATAAATGACACTACCACAATTGTATATATTCTTGCACCTCAAGCATGCCTCATGCGACTGCAGCTGGGCCTGCCTTGCCTCCAATTCCAATTACAGATTCTTTTTTTACAGGTACATGAAACACAAGAGCCAGATGCATGCATGCATAGATAATTATATATAAATAAAATATTATATATCATATAATGAAGAGCGGTTGCAGCAGTGTACTAGCTGTTGCAGCAGAAGGCCAGACATTGCTGAAAAGCATTGTCGCAACCTTGGAGGCCACCCTGATCCCACCAGTCACCCACTGTTGCAATGCACAGCACAGCAGCAGAGAGAGAGAGAGAGAGGTGCTTCCTTTCCTTCCATGTCTTCCCTACCTGTTGAGATCGATCTCTGATGAGCTGCCATCCTCTGCTTCTGCTTCTTCTGGCTCTGCCTCATGCCTCCGCAGGAAGGGGAACGTCCTCTTGCCCTGCACCTCCTGCTCGACGGTGCTGTCGCGGCAGTGCATGCAGGTGTAGAGCCGCTTCGACCCGGCGGCCTTGCTCTCGGCCTCCGACGACGATGATGTTACGCAGCTGTCGGTGGAGCGGTGGCGCCGCGGCGGCGGGGACGGGGAGGACAGGCACTCGGTCTCCACCGCGGAGACGAGCTCCGAGAGCTCCTCTTTGGCGGCCTCCGGCGAGCTGGCCAGGCTGTGATCGGCGAGGACTTGCTGCGCCCTGAGAAGCACGGACTGCAGGTACCTCCCCTGCGCCTCGATCCTCAGCTGCAGGTGCCTCTGGACCTGCCATGGATCGAACGAAGCAGGCTCGATCATCTCGACAACCGCGAACTGACAATCTGAACGAACCCTGAAAATTTCTGTGCTGGGAAGTGATTCGTTTTCTTTACCTCGATCTGCTCCTGCAGCTTCCGCTGCACCTCCCTCTGCATCTGCGCCATGCTCCAGGAAGAATCACAGAGAGCTTCTTTAGTATCATTGCCGTCGTTGGCGTCGGCGTCGGCATCGGCGTACACAAATGTATGCAACTCGGTGGTGCTATCGTCATCGTACTCGTTCGGTGGGCTCTCGGACGATGATCGGTCGTTCAGGCCTCCTCCATTGCCGGGGAGCGAGGCGGCGAGGTCGCGGCTCACCGCCAACCGATACTTCTGCGGCAGCAGTGAACTTACACGGTCAGAAATCAGAATAATTCAGTTCATAAGAATTAGCTGCTCGGATCATTTGCCGGTGACCGGCGTCGCACCTGGAGGTGTCTCTTTAGATGGCACAGGGTGAGCCCCGGCACGGCCATCGCCCTCAGCACGGACTTGGGCGTCGCTCCTGCAATGCCAAGAAACGATCAACGGAAGAAGAGAAGCGATCGTTTCGAGCCGGCCGGCGGCGATCACTTACTGTCTGCGCCGCCGTGCTCCGACACGGCGAGGACGAACCGCTCGTGCAGCTGGCGCGTCCACTGGAGCCTCGGCCTCGCCTCGCCGTGCTGCTGGTCGGGCGACGACATTTCCAGCGAGCCCACCACGGTGCGCGGTATCGCTGCAGGATCAGCGGCGTGGCCAGCATGAGAAGCCGCGGCGACCGGAGAGGAGGTAGCTGAAGACAGCAAGCAAACTCTAGCTCCAAGAACAGCACTCGCCGAGACTACTACAAAACACAAGCGCGCACGCTCGCAAGCGATGCCGCGAGCGAGCCGTGGCCTCTCTTATAGGCAGGCTACCTCGGTTGGTTCCTTTCCTCGGACTCCACTACTCGGATATGTATTCGTCTTCCTCTTTGTGTAGTGGCAATATGTATGGATACAACGACGGATGCAACGCAAGGCAGCCGCGAATATGCAAGGGAATATAACGCATGAGGTAGCTGGGGGCCAGCCATCTTTTGCGCCTCAGCTCGCCTCCACATCCATGTCGCTCACTCCCTCTCTCTCCCCCCTAATTGTTCCTCCTTTTGCTTTCACTTCTTTGACCTGAAAGGGGGAGAATCTTTGAGCAGTAGGCAGGGAAAAGCAAAACAGTTCAACTACAAGGTTCTCAAAAGGATAGAAAAAAAAATAAAAAAGAAAAGATGAAGGGAGGAGAGAGATGGAGAAAAAGTGCCTCCTGCTGTTTGTGATGCTTTAGGTGAATTCTTTTTGGACTACGGTTTATTACTTTTAGCTTTATTACAAATATTTGTGTGAATAAATCGACGCCAAAAAATTATTTTGAAAAGGGTATTCTAATAAGTTGCTTCAAAAAATTAACGAAGAAGTCATCATGTTTATTTATTCAGAGAAAATCATAAGTTATAAACCGAAAAAATAAGATCATTATTGTTCTCTTGTTGCTGTTTTCTCACACTTCTCACCTTCCTTTGTTGGATTCTCGGAGCCCCACCACCACCACTCTTCAGCAACGAGGATGCAACTTTAATCCCCCAACACACACACACACACCAAAATTTGCTTTCAAGGGAAGATAGATATAAAGATGCTTCTCTGATCTCACCGCCTGCAGTAAAAACAAAAACTAAAAATAAAAATAAAAATAGAAGGAGCGTGCACAAGAAGCACAAGAAAGAAAGAAAGAGGATAGATTGGTAAAGAAAAAGGAGAGAGAGAGGGAGAGGAGAAGAAAGAAGAAGAACCACTGCATGAGAGAGAGGGGAAGAAAGAAAGAAGAACCACTGCATGCAGTTGAGGGGAGGGAGGGGGCAGCCAGCCCCATTAGTATCCCGATGCAATTGGCAAACTGCCTTTGGCTTTTCTTATGATAGGGGAATCAAGGAATCTAATCCAGATCTCAGAGCACGGAAGCAATCGAGACTTAGCTATCGATCGGCATGGATCAAAAGGAAGCTTCTGTTAAAAGGCCGGTGTGTGTATGTGTGTACGTACGTACATACCTACGCGCGTGTTTGTGTGCGCGGTGACTGAGACGAGTGGCAGTGACAGCACGAGATGGTCGTATTCTCGGTGTGAGACTAAGGCCCGTTCTTAACAAAAAGTCAAAAAGCTATTTAAAATACGTTGGTTTTTGAATCTAATATTTTTCTTTATATTATTTTTAATTGAATACTTTATAAAAAATTAACAGTCGTTGTAATGTTATTTCAGTTAAAAGTCACAGCGAAATTGAACTGGTCCTATTTCATTCCATTTCATTTCTATCCCCCACAAACACAAGAATAATGTACGGATTATATATGTTGTATGGTGCTATTCAACTTACGATGGATGCTACATTTCGGCAAGAAATTTGTGCCGGTTTCTAACTGAACTGCGGGCCGTAGAATCTGTGCAATTTTCTTTCTTAGAAGTGGCTACGCGAACTAAGTAGTACTAATGAAACTTTGTCATGGAACTTGGCTCATCAGCTTTTTACTGTTTTAATATTTGTAGTGAGGGTTCTAATCAAACACAACTTTGGATGATTTAGTTTTTGAAGGCGTCCTACGGAGAGGGAAAGGAAGGATACAATGCTTCTTTTTTTTTTCTTCTGAAAACCTTGCAGGGTAAAATATCAAAATCAGGGAATTTCTTCAGTGGAATATGTCTGAACTGAAACCAGGCCAGAGTAGCAGGGGCATATTCATGCTGTACTTGTACATTGGCGGCAAGCTCTGGTGCTCTAGGAATTTCAGTCCTTTTGCAGCGCCAGAAAACAATGGCCTTTCAGACCTATCACAGTGGCGCAGCATGCAGGCCACTTCCATATGCTCTCGTGTTGTTCCCATGACAAGTGGTCACTGACAAATATCTGTCCATACTTGCCTGCAGGGAAAACCATACCAGGAAAGGGAATGCAAAGACATGTACAAGATAGGGATAGCTTTGGACTAGCCATGGACACTGCTTGGCTTGCTCACTATTCATTCACACAAGATCCTTGAAGCAAGTACATATATACATGAACCATATGTACATTATCTTGTGTGCAGTTGCAATAGCACCATCTTTTTAAAATTGTTACTAGTTAATTAGCCTCAGCTTGTGCCGTTTGATTCAGTGATCGATCTGACCAAGAACATGTCAGTGATGATGTTTTTTTTCCGGGTCTTGCTCTTGCAGATCTGAATTCTGAACTAACGGTACAAGGAGCAGGCTCTTGCAAGGTGACGAGTGAAGAACAGTCATCCAGTCAGAACAACGCACGTTTCCCTCTGAAAGCACCGGTCCTTTTCACGGTTCCACACTTGGAGCCCCCTCGCTGGCCTTGCAATATGCTGTCAGCTCCCATCTTAGCTTCTAGACAAGCATCTTGTCCACTAATGAACTACTGTTTTGGCCTGCATTGTCTTGCAACATTGCCTTGTTGCTAGCTTGCAAACCCTTCCCTTGTTCCGGCATCTCATGATTGTGTATTTGCATAAGCAGTGAATTTGCATGGTAGGGGAGGGGCATATTGATATTGGCATCTTATGCGGCATCCTTGCGCTTGTCTGAATTTTCAACGCGAATATTCATGTTCATACCGAGGGTTAAAGCGCGAACCGAAGCATCGGGCCGAGATACGCGAATTTCCTTTCCTCCTCACCTCACCTGCCTTTGTTCATGCTGCCTCCAATTCAGCATGAAAAAAAAGGGTCTGACTAAAGCCTAGACAGCATTTTGGAAATCAAGAAATGGTGGCTGGCTTTACTTTAAGCAATCTGATGTAGTACTTGTTAAAAATGGCCTCTTTTTCGCGTTTTTTCTTGCTACTTTAACATATTCCACGCCGAGGTGAAAAAAAAAGCAGATTCTTGAATGATGCTGGGCTAGGTGAGGGAGGGAAGAAGCAAGCACTGGCTGCCACAACAAGTCACAGGTCATTTGGCAAAGGTGAGAGCATCATCAATAATTCTTTCTAAAGAGCTCATCAAAGTCTATCATCAGATTTTTAAAGGCATCAGGAAGAAAAAGAGGATTGAGAGAGTGTGTGGACCCGAGGGAATCGGAAAAGTACTCCGGCAAGGCGCCAAGGGCCCAAGGTAACGCACATGAGGAATTCCTATGCACCTGTCAGTGAAGTAACATGCCTTCCCCGGGCAAGCACATAATTGCTGCATAATTACCTGACCATTGGGGGGGGGGGGGGGGGTTCCTATTCTTATTACTGTTATTTTTACAATCCGATTTTAATAATCTTTTACGGCAAATGAAGCTCGGGAGGTGTCGAACCCAATACCATGCTGAGTTTTATGCACGGTGAACTTGCTCGAAAAGTTAAAACTATCAGTGAGTCGCGGACATGCTAGTCATTTTTTTCTTAGGGTAAAAGGAAAGTACACCAATTGATTAGGAAGGAAACGATGTTTCTGTGCTGTAACTGTTTTTCCTTGATGGCTCTTGCTAGGTTTCCTGTTAGCTCTGATGGTTTTACCATGAGCTTTCCATGACCAATCTATGGGAATCTTGCTTTGTGGACTTTTGGAGAGAACGTGGTAGCCATAGAATTTACTGATGGGTAACCTTGTAGTTATAGCTATTCACATATGGGTAGTAGGTTACACTAGCGTAGATTAAAATTTTCAATCACGTAAACCAACGAGCCATGCGAGTAAGAGATCATAGATCGTTACCACTAGACGCGCATTGTAGCAGAAATAGAGTTGCAGCGTCCGGTTCAACGAAGCGTGCGTCGGTGTAGTAGAGCAGTTGATCGTCCTCTGACCAACCGTCTCCTCCTCGCAGCTGTCATTATCAGCGCTGTAGTCGCAGCAGCACCTCTATCGAGATCCACACATCTAAAGATGGAACGCCGTGCGTCGGTAGGGTTATGAAAAGTAGTGGCTAGAGCTTCGATGGATGTGTTTTAGATGCAACCCTCAGCCCCCGTATCTCTCTTTATATAGCCTTCAATCGGATGTTTATCCAATACGATTAGAGATCACATCTCACCCGGAGTCTATCATCCGGACCTTATCGCTTCAACCTGTTAAGTATGTGATTCTATAGGTTTATGTATATTTGGCCATAGGCAAAAAAAACTTCTTTCTGGTCTATAAGTCGGTAGTGGTCCCTAGCAGGACATCACGAGTCCCAAATATAGATAAAAATGATACCAGACTAGGGGTGCAATCGGAGCGGATACGGTCGGTAATTGCTCATCATGTATCCTATACCATATTTTTTCTCGGAGTCGGAGTCGGACACGGATAGTGCCGGATACGAATACGAACGCGGATAGTATCGGTCACGAATACAGAACGAATACGGAGCGGATTCGATACGGTAACTATATTTCATCGGATAACACGCAAAAACAGAGATCCTAAATAACTAAATATAGATCATGCATATCAGGATAAATAATTAAATATAATATAGAAATATCATGCATTTGAAAGTTAAGTACATAGAGCAACTTGTATACATACCAACAATAATGAACAGACTAGTCATCTGGAATCACTTCCTGAGGAGTATTACTGTGGCATCCCAAAATTTTGGTTTTCTTTCTTACTTATCTATTTAATTGGTTTAATCAGATTTTCTCTAGAAACTAATTTCCTTTTTCTCAAATCCTTTAATTAAAGCCTAGAGAGCAAGTTATTAATTTAGTTGAGTAATGTTGCCTAAAACAAGTTGAACTTATTTTATTTAGATTCCTTACATTTTTCTGAATTTATGGGAATTTTCTGGGATTTATTTGGATTTTCCTACTATTTTCTAGCTTTTATTTTAATTTCTGGGATTTTCTGAAAATCAAAACCCAAAATAAAAATTTAAATAATTTTCCAATTCGGATATTACCGAATTACTAGCATCGGATATTACCGATTATATATCCGGATATTCTCCTATCCGGCGGAAACTACTCTCCCGTATCCGAATCCGATTCCGACAATGACTATCCGATTCCGATACTATATCCGATAAAACCATCCGGTTACCGACTATTTTTCCGAAATACCATCCGAACAGACTCGGTCGGGAACTATCCGAACCGATTGCACCCCTATACTAGACGAATCTATATAGTGCTTATGTAACGATCCCTTTGCCTCATGATACAAAATTGAATTCAACGTGAGAAGCATGCCATCCTATGATGGCTCGATCATTCACTTGAACCTATGGTGGATTACTCAGTTGTGATTGACTCCTCAACCATATTCGGCATGGCCATGCACTTCCTTAATACAACTATATTGAAGAGCTCAAAGATATCTCTCCCAATATATTGGAGGGGAAAATTCCATCTTAATCGCTCATATTTGTCTGCATGTTTTATAGTAAACCTGAAATCTATCTTTATGACTACCAAGTTACAGAGTAGTGTTTGGAAACCCCTAAGTAAACTATTATACATGAAGAAAACTGTGATGATCTTAGATCTAAGGATCCTACATACACTATGATGAGACCAACTAACGACACTTAAGAATATAATAATTCTTGCAGTGTCTCGTAATAGGTCAATCCAGTACTATGTTCTCTAACATGTGTCCACATATTAATTCGGTATCCCTATACCCATGATCCATGAAATATGATCATTAATCAATACATGTGTTGATCTGTAAATTATAATTGTCCCGCATAATGACATAAGATAAGAACAATTTAGAATAATATCAAAATATGAATAAAGAGTTTCACAAATAAGTCACATACTTATTGATCAATGTAAAACATATTTATTTAAGGGACAAAACAACATATTATTCAAAAGATCATAAACATAGAAGTAATACAATCATCTCCATAATTGTCTCTGGAGCATATCACTAATTACAACATGAATCGTATTGAAGAAATCTTTCCTTTGAAGGAAAGCCTAGGAAATTGAGAATGTTAAACTTTGATACCTCTTCTTATGCGCAGTAGCCTCTGGATCGAATCAGAGTTTGTAAAAAATAGCACAAGTGTGCACGATATAAAGAACAAAGAAGATGAATCTTGTAGAGAGAACCAAACATTGCAGTAACCATTCGAGAGAGAAAAGATTTAACAAAATCGACCGTAAAGTTCTTAAGCACAATCTCAAAAGAGCACAAAGAATAGTCGATCTCTCATAACCCTCTTGAATCTTTTAGGATCCTCGAATCCTTACCTTATATAAAAATCTAGTAATAAAGAAAAACCTAGTCTCTAATCCTCCCATGTATCTCTACCTTTGGATGAGTGCTTCTTTGCTTTTTTGCTTGATTGCTTGGGTTCTTCCCTCGTGGTTGTATATAGTCCCCCTATCCCGCCTCCAAAGTGGAGTTGGAATCCTACTTCAAAAAAAGTAGGAATCCTAATCGTATTAGGATTCATCTATGATTCCTTATCGTACACCTTTCTAAATCTAAGAGACTAGGATATAAGTTATCATACTCAATAATTTCCACCATGACTCTTATCCATGTAGTCACTGTGCTTATCAAAGAACTCACTTCAATTCGGCTACATTTTTTTTTGTTTCCCCCACATTTAGGAGTGCCCCCATCATAGGGGCTCATGCACATCACCACAATATTCGTGTAATTGTCCGGGCTAGCCTACTCTAATTTTCCACTTGAGAGCTTCTTTGTTGTGTAGTTTGATTAATCATACCTCATGTTCCTATAGCTTTTCAAGTCGTAGGTTTGTATTGCCTCCAAGCTCCAACTGCTCGTCAGTACCGCATGGTTGGTCCCACTACATCTTACTTCTATCAACAACTCACATCTTCACCTTTGCGACAGCTAGATTTTGCAATTGTCTTTGCAGTTCTGCACATACCTACATATGAGATCTAAGTACTTACCATTGATAATATGGTTTCCTTCTTCTGACCAGAATTTTTATCAAACCTCCCATTGGTTGCCCTTTCTTTATGTGTACACATCAATCGGTATCCTCTATTGCCCCAGATACTTTTTATGACCACTTGCCTTTTGCAAGTAACTCGCATGACCCCACTTTGAAATGATACCTCACAACCTTCGAGTTCATACGACTTCACATATATTAGATTCTTTTTTAAATTGGGAACATATCAAACTCCCATCAATATGCGATGTGCTCTATCATACATCTCCAATGTAACCATTCCCATCTCAATAATTGCATACTCCTTATAATCCGCTAAGTGAATAGTTTCATACACTAGGTGTAGTGATGTTTCATCAAACATCTCCCTTACCAAACATATATGGAAGCAACAACCTAGATCTAATATCCATTCATGAAAAGTACCTGATTGGCTGATGACTAGTATGTCCGAATGATCCTTTGGTATTGCCACTGAGCATGCACCCTTATATTTGCTTCCAACTCGAACAATCTTTTATCATATGACCTTCATCATCATATAGATAGCATACACATGTGCCTTTGACTTTTGCTACTACCTGCAACATCTACTACAGCTAATGTTTGATCACCTGAGGATAAAGATTTCAATAGCTTTTTTTAAGGAATCCGCCTCCAATAGATATCCAGCTGCCTCATTGAAGTTGAGAGTAGTTTTCCCAATGAGAATATTCATCACCATTTGTTCCTATGATGGTGGTAGAGATGATGCTACTATGACGATCTTTCTCTTCAATTTTCTCATCCGCATTAGTCAGCTGTGTGATAAGCTTGCTGATGACATTGATATGGTCAACGAATCATGTACCTTCGTCCATACGCAACATGTAAAGTTGTCACTTTAACACCCACTGGTTTGGCAACAACTGTGCCATATACAATTATTCTAAGTCCTTCCATAATTTCTTTGGCAAATTCTCATTGATCAGCAGTACTTTACCTCATTGGAGAGACATAGACGAATTGTACTGATAGCCTTCCCCTTCATCACTTTCCAGTCTTCAGTGGACATCTTTTTTAGTTTGTCCCCTTCAAGAGCATCAATTAGCTCCTACTGGACAATGACATCCTTCACCACATATTGCCACATGCTAAAATTTTCTCTACCATTACATTTCCCTACTTAATTTCATATCATCGACATCGATCTCGATTTTGTGTCATCTGATGCTTTACCGACTTCCCCACAAATAAGATTAATCTAGCCCAGGCTTTGATACCACTTGTTACACTATGATGCCCCTTATTATGTGCGGCAGCCCCTAGATTGGATCAGAGTTTATGAGATATGACACGAGCATGCACGGTATCAGGAATGAAGAAGATGAATCTCATAGAGAAAATCAAAATAACGACATTAAAACAACCACGACAAGAGCGAAAATATTTATCAAAACTGACCGTAAATTTCTAAAACACAACCTCAAAAGAGTACAAGAAATTATAGCTCTCCCACAACTCTCTCAAATCTTTTAGGACTCTTGGATCCTTGTATTATATAAGAATATAGTGTTAAAGAATAACTCAGCCTCTAATTCTTTCATGCACCTCTACCTTTGGATGAGTAGTTTCTTTACTTTGTTGCTTGATTGTTTGAGTTCTCTGTGACCACCACTCGTGGCTTTATATAGTCCCCCTAGCTCTCCACCAAAGTGGAGTTAGAATCCTATTTCAAAACAAAGTAGAAATCCTAATCCTATGAAGATTCATGTATGACTCGTTATAGCATACCTTTTCAAATCTTTTGAGACTAGGATATGAGTCACTATCCTCAATAGCGAATGGATTTTTCATGACTAAATGTGGGGACTCTAGATTTACCAAGAATCTTCGTATTCACACTACTATTCAGGATTTCAGTTGCACACAGATTGATAAACATCCTACTTATGATACAATGCCATAAAAGAGTTCTTACATAAAGTATGATATAACAGTCGATTATAGAATTTTAAGCCTTACAAGCCAAACATACTTATATTATAGATGGGAGACGACAAAAGATGGCCATACCATAGGCAACGATTGAGTCTAAGGTAGACCAAAAATATATGATCTTCGCTATCATATTATTCATTATCTACTGGCATGTCCTCTTCATAATAATCATTGTCTCAACCAAAGTATACAAGAATGAGTACATTCATACTCAACAAACCATGGTGGTAAAGTTTTATAATACATTTGAGGATTTCATGGAAAATGTCTATCAAAGAATGTTTGCTTTGAACCTATCATCACTAGTACCAATATAGTTTCATTTGTAAATATTTGACTTGAATCAAAACAAGTTCATAAAGAAGATTTTGTTAAGGGGGTTGCCCATTAACAAGTTCTCACTTCCAAGCTCCTGCAATTAATGTCTTATGCCTTGATTTAGGTATCACCCCTTTCGACACAGCTCCATTAACCGGAAGTATGGCACATTCAAATAATTTGGTTTAATCTTTGTAGAGAATGCCCAATTTTACCCACACAATATCCATGACTTGGACAGAGCTGGAATAACGTGATTCATTACTGATTCACAACAGTAGTACTACTAAGTATAGAGAAGTTCGCTCTCAGTAGCGGTTTCCTTACTAGGCCTAGGTATGGGTGACTCTTCTGCTACTCCTAGGGATCATACTGTGGCATAGACCGATCTGTGGTCTACGCCAACACCGAACCTACCATGGCAATACCAATAAAATTAATGCAGGAACTGAATCAAGTTTGAGTAATCGATCCTATGGATGGGTAGTAATAATTTCTTTTTTCATGGGACAAGTTAATTATTTCTTATATGCTTTGGATGGAATCACCTTTCCTGCAGAGACTTGTGCACGCAACCACTGGGTAGCATATACACACAATCACCTCCAAACCACAACCCATATTTGCCCTCAGCTAGCATTATCCATAACATCACTCCAGGTGAGTGACCCAACACTTTTATTCATCATACCACAATGGTCATAAATTCCAATGCGTTAACTCGTGACGGCGGACCACAATGTAATGACATTATCATTGTTATTCATGTTCACTACTATGCAAATCTAAAGTATGATATACTTACTCTAGGTTTATTAAAGAAAACCAGACCAGATTTTTATCAAGGATGGTAAGTAAACAATGTAATTAAATATATTAACTATTTAAAAAGGATTATTCAAAAGTAATTGATAAAAATAGCATTGACAATTAAATAATACATAAATTAATCCATATGTAATATAACCTAACTAATAGGAATCCGACATGATCAGGAATGTGGCTTGCCTTGTAATTCGTAGTCGACTTCCACTCCTTCGTAGATTTTAGGGTTGTTGCTTACTGTTCCAGTTGTCTCGAGGGGTTTCTTCTCCATAATCTAGTGTACATACACATGAATAAAGCCAAATAAGCCTATCGCAAAGCTACAAATAAAACACTATCAAAAGAAAAAACAACATTGAAAAGCGAATGGAATGGAAAACTGATGAAGAGTCAGCTTTGGAAAGCTTGGGTTTGGAAATGGGGGGTGAACAATGATGTTTGGAGGGCCCACTAGGATTTAGATTTAGTCTACTATGTAGAATCAGTTTTGACTTGGTGGGAATCAGTCTGGAATCATGCGAACCAGTCATGAATCGATTCTAAAATGGTCTGAATTGGGTTGAATTGGTTGGAAATGGGTTGGACTTAAATGGGCTTACTCAGACTGGACTCATCCTGAAACCAGTTCGGGTCTGGTTCGGGTCAGTGAGAAGCAATCTGACTCAACCGCATGTGTATAGTACTAGGCTCGGGCTCAATCGGGTGCATACGACTCGGGTCAAGTGAGTGAGAAGGCTAGGTTAGAATAGGTAAGAACTACCTACCAGTACTATTCTTCTTCTTAGAGGAGAACAAAGAGAGAAGACAATGGTGATGATGACACAACAATGGAATAGTGGTAGTGATGTGCACAAGATGTGCTCTCAGGCATCACGAACCCATTTTGGTTGGTCTGAGAGGATGGCAAGGATCGCAGTGGTCAGAAGAGACAAGGTAAGGTGGCAATGGTCAGAAGATATAAGGCAATGGTGGCAGCCGTAGAAAGGGAGGAACTCGCCGGTGGTGAACTTCGGTGGTCCCCGGTGCAAGCAGTGGGCGCACGAGCACGGCGTACGTATGGAGATTCTTCTAGTGAGGATGGCGTGGCTTGGGACATAGCAAGGAGAGCTCGCGGCCGTGATGGCCATGGCTACGGGATGAAGCTCGATGGTAGCCATGTACGGTGGGCGCGGTGGCCGACGAAGGTGATGGAGAGTACCAGTGTGATGACGCGCACCACGTGACATAGATGGCAAGGTAAGGGAAAGATGGAGATGGCAGATCGGCGGTGGCGGTGACAAGACTAGTGGTATGGTGAATGGCGATGGAAATTCTGGTGACACCTAAGCTCTGGAAAGGTACCAACATAATCACAAGGCAACAAGGAAGGTAAAGGCACAATCAATTTGGGAAGGGAGGCAAAGATGAAGGTGAATTTTGGGAATTTACCCAAGTGGGCGAAGGGAAAGGCAGCATTTTCACGGACTTGAGGATGACGGCAAGGCTTGGTGGTGGTGTGGTTGGCTCTAAAAGTGAAGAGGAAGGAAAAGGCTAGCTGATTGGGTTGTTGCTGGCTTTATAGCTACTCGGAGGCTGTGGTACATAGGGAGCGGCAAGCGGTGGAGATGGCGTGTGGGTGATGGCGTGGGTGAGCAAGCATGTTTCACGGGAAAGCTAGCAAGCGACGGCGCAAAAGTCTTTGAGAATAGTTAAGGCTGCATTGGCACAAAGGCAAGGTGGCTAGTGAGGTGGTAGGGATGGCGAAGTATTGGCGACGAGTTTGGTTGGGCGAGCTGGTGAAGCAGGAGTGGCCAAGGTGCAGGCGAGCTGGTTGGTGGTGCGGACGCGAGAGTTGGGCCAAGGATGAGATGGGCCGTGAGAGAACGATGCTAGTGCGACGTTGGGCCAAAGAAGGAAATGGGTCATGGGAAAAGGAAAGAAAAAGGAACATGAGCTAGACCAGATTCAGCCCAAGAGAGGAAAAAGGAAAATTAAGAAAAAGATGGTTTTTCAGGATTTCTAGAGAAATAAGATGGCATTTCCGGCACACGAAAAACTTAGAAAAACTCAATAAACAACTTGAGATATTTTTGTGAAAAATTTATGAAAATTTGGAATTTTTTGGGCTGTGACACTAAATGAGCAGAGAAATGAATTGTTCTTTCCTATCCTGAGAAATAATTGAATTTGGTATCGGTTGCAACTCTAGTCTCACAACTTGCACATCAAGCTAAGCTATTGGGTAGCTTCTGAATACACTGAACTTTGCTTTAGCACATGTCCCTTCCCACCTCTTTAGAGATAAGGTAGGCAGGATTCCAATGATCCACTAAAAGAAGGCATCAACCGAATATTAAGATAGAGATGAGAACAAAAGGATCAAAAGAGGATCAGGGAGGAAAGAAGGGGATGAGAAAGCAATTAATCAGCACATTTGTGTGCCAAGCATTAGCAAAAGTAACTTATCTAGATCAAACTCCACTGAAGTTTTAATTACCTGGTTTCCGCTCAAGAAGTTTTAATTACCTGGTGTTGTGTACTAATCCTAGAATGAAATGAAGCACTTCTCATTGATTAGCCGATCAGCATTTTGTCGGTGCCTGTGCTGTGTGCTTCTTTCTCTGTAATCAGCAGACACACACAACTTGCAGTATGCAGAGAACAAGTGACCGGCATATCAACATGCATGCTGTGAATAATTCACCTCCTAGGATACTTTTGTTCCCTGAAATGCCTGTTTCACTCATGCAGCTGCCTTGGAAAGTCCTCATGAACTTAGCACGCATGAGATAGAACAAGCTATGTTTCAGACACCTGTTCAACCCCAAGATAGTTTAGGAACTATTTGCTGACCAATGCTCCAATTGTTTGTTGGGATACGGATATGCTATACTAACGCAGATTAAATTTTCTACCGCGTAAACCAAGTAGCGATGCGAGTAAGAGATCATAGATTGTTACCATTAGATGCGCAGTGTAGTGGAAGTAAAGTTGAAGCGGCCGGTTCAACGAAGCGCACGTCGTGTTATGGAAGTAGTCGATTGTCCTCTGCCCAACTGTCTCCTTGCGATTGTCCCGATTAGCGCCACTGTCGCAGCAGTGTCTCTACTGAGGTCCACACGTCTAGGAATAGAACGCCGTGCGTCGGTGTGCTAGCACCACACTACTGCAGAAAAGGCTATCACAGGCGATTCAAAAACGTCATCACGGACGATTTCGTGAGCTGTATAAATTTATATGTCAGTAATAACATGAGGTTATCACAGATGACTTTCGAACCGTCTGTGACGCAGACTATCATAGACAATTTCTACTAAAAACCATATGTGATAGTTGACAATCACAGACGGTTTTTAGTACAAACCGTCTATGATGTGTAATATATCACAGACGGTTTCAACTACAAATCGTCTGTGATATTAAACTATCACAAACTATTTGTAGTTGAAATTGTCTGTGATATATCACATATCACAGATGGTTTGTACTAAAAATCGTCTGTGATTGTCAATTATCACAGACGGTTATAAGTTAATAACCATCTGTGATATTCCTTTCTACTCCTAAACCTATTTTTGTTTATTGGGTAGTCTCAGGAAATACTAGCCATGCCCTCTAAAACAAGCAGATCAACATATTATATATACATCTAATTCACATTCATTCATTTTCAGAAATAAGAACATCCATTTCACAAATCAATTAACTAAAATAAATTTTTCAGCTTTGAACAAATACATACATGAATAATTAAGCTCAATCTTATCTCAGTAAAATTCATTCTATATTGTGGAATTCTCCATCTTCTTTTATGACTCGAGACATCAAGAAGTATGCACATTATCCTTGAATATGTTTGAGGTTAGCCTATTTCAACGGAGTTGTAGGGATGGATGCAATCTATCGATAGGAAGATCAATGTCATGCATATATATATATATATATATATATATATATATATATATATATATATATATATATATATATATATATATATATATATATATATATATATATATATATATATATATAGACACACACACACACACATACATACATACATACATATATATATATATATATATATATATATATATATATATATATATTGATAAGTATAAAATAATGATCGAAAGATTGACAAACTTGAGTATCACAGTTCTTTCCGGAATTGACGAGTAGTTACATGTTGTGGCAAATATAGAATCCACAAGTGTTGCTTGGCGGCTGCTGCTGGCACTACGAAAATAGAATTTGTTAGTTTGAGAGGTATTACTATAAAGTATAATATATAATTAATGTGCACTAGCAAATAGTGAAAAATCTAGATCATATCGCAGGGCGTCGATCCCTCCCTTGGATTTCCGTACCCATGCAACATACATGGTGAACGATCTACGTGATTCCAAAATGTTAGTCTTAGTCATTGGGAAGGAAAGAAAGACTACAATGGACTTATCTATAGAGAAAATGCATTTACCTATCGATTAATCATTGGATAACTGTGTAGTTGATTCTGTTCCTCCTTAGGGAATCAAGCTATATTATCTTGTTCCATTTTGGTATAATTACAATTAGAATCCAGTGGAACCTACACAGGTATGTCATCATGGTCATTAAACCTAAGTTCGTGTTGCTTATAAAGTATAAATTAACAAGTGTAGTCACTAGTGCAACATTTACTCTTGGTTGTAGGGCATAAGTATGAATTACTTGTTGCGATGAGCCACCAATGTCGTGGCCATGTAATTCTGGACAAAGGATGCATCCTCCTTGATGATATCCATGGAGACTAAGCGTGGGTCAAAGAAACCAACCAGTGATTTCTTTAATCTGGCTTCAGTCACCATGTATCTATATATATACAATAGCAATGAGTTATATATGATATTTATCGGTATTACATAAATGTAGACCATGATTGTACACACTTATAGTATCCAGCATCAAATAAGTGAGATGTCAAGGGCATCGAGTGTGAAGAGAAAGAATAAGTCCTCGAAGGTCAATGTGAAGACACAATCATGAATATTGTGCTACAGATGATGTGACCTAAACTTGACGATGACACTCGAGCGCTGTTGTTCCTCTGGCTTGTTGGCCTGTTCCATGTAATATGTATGCAATCTCTGGCAAACCAGTCCTAGGGTTAGGAGGCGCTCTTTCGGAACGACCAATGGCTTGCCTAGCATGAATTTCGGGCTAACGGCAAGTAAGGAATCTCATCATCGGTCTTTTTCAGTTTGCCCTTGCCACCTCAGCTATAGGTCGACTTCCCAGTAATCGACCGAGCATGAGATGTAGATGCACCGCGACTTTGTTGCGTCTGTGCAGGTAGCTCCGGTGCAAATAGCCCTGTGGACTTGGCACCAGTGCAGATGGCTCTTGTGGACTTGGCACTAGTGCAGATAGCTTGAGTGGACTTGGCACTAGTGTAGATGGCTCTCGTGGACTTAGCACCGGTGCAGGAGCCTCTAGGCAGATGTCTCTCTTGGGCTACTGGATGAATATTCCAATGGCTTGCTCTAGAGTCATGACCTTGTCATTGGGGGGCATCTGTAGTGGAATGACATTGAAATTGGCAAGAACACCACCCACATTCACTTTTGCAAAACTTGGTGCTAGAGACACATCGTGCACCAAGGTCCCAGGCCCGAGTGGATACGCCAGGCCCCAAGTAGCGCACAGGGTAAAGGAGGCATATCTCACTTGGAGCTTGTACTTTGTAGCCACCTACATAACGATACAAAATTAGCTACTCCAACAGGCCTATCAATGGATCAAGTATTCCAGAGATAATAATTATTACCAAGATGCCATTGACAGGAAGTTGGTGATTGCTTTCTGAGGTAGGGTTAGACGAGCAGCTACTTTGATAGTTGGGGGCTGCCTAGCATAGGAGCAGCGGGGGCTTCCTACTGATTTTCCCTATACCTTTACATCTCATCTCTGATCAACCTTTACATCTCATCTATAATTTGTGCCATAATGTCCACTCGTAACTATGCCTCACGCTCGGCTTTGGTTCTCCTCCTACTCCGGTATGCTTCAGAGTCCTATACAAAACCATATTTCTAAGGAGCGTAAAGACCAAAACCTCTTATGTGACCCAGGTGCTACTTGTTTCCTAGGGCTGTGGAGAGTAAATCTCTCTCCCTAACTACTTGGAATGAGCATTGGGAAGATTCTACACTCAGTACTTCCAGGCGGTGGGACACTTCCTTGTCTGCTGGGTTTCGAAAGGAGATGATCCTCAACACGGTAGATGACCTCGCTCTTATCCAATTTTGGGTGTGCTCATTAGGGATTCCAGCAAATGGTGGGGAGGTCCCCCATAGAATTGCTTGTTTGTCCTCCTTCCTCCATTACAGGATTTTACCCACATACCCAGCGGTGCTAAGTCTGTGGGGGTGCATGCTTTTTACCTGGAGGGCCTTATGCACCGAACTTTCACTCCTAATATTATTTGTTGTCTTCATCACAAAAACTCTTACCATTGTAGTTCCAGGAATGGATACTTGTTAAAAGGTGTCAGATCCTTCTCCGCGTATTGTTTGACAAGCAGGCTCTTGAAGTTTTTCCACACTTTGCACGCCGTTAGAAATGCATGTCATTTCACCATGAATCAAACATGATCTCAATCTGTTCCCGTGCAACTATTCCAACTATTCTCCGAAATGTGGACTCTGCTCGGCGAGGATTGAGAGGGGTCCCAGACACATCAACATCCGTTATGGTAAATCAACCTCAGGCCTTTTCGAAAGTCCTCTTCCTTTTCGGGATTTTTCAAAGGACGGTGCATCACATACATCTGGTGACGATGTCAAAGAATGAGCGGACGACATCTTCAAAAGATAATAGAAGTGAGCAATTCTTGAGACAATTCTTGGTATGTAAATCATCCATGTCATTTAAACAATATATTATGCTCAATATATATAGAACATGTGGGCTATTAAATTCAGCATAAAACTCAGATTTTCGGCTAACAGGAAATCAGTGCATATGTGATCACTAGACAATACTCTAGTTTAGCCAACAAACTTGATAAATTTCCAGTATAACGAATCACGGAAACAAGTTCAACAATAAGCCTAATTGGCTAACAAAAAAGTAATAACTACAAGACTGAATATCAAAACAGTAAAAAGCAATACATTAGAGCTCAAGTTTGAACAATTCAATTTTAGTATATGATTGACCATTCTCATCATCAAGCTATCAATACAAATCCATAGATCACTTTGCAATATCTCCCAGTGCTAGAGCTTAAGCAATTTAATTGAAATTTCACCTATATGAACTACATTTTGATGCTATATGAATATACATATATAAGGCAATATGCAGAATAGTACATACAAGTAGGCATTGAAAATTTACATAATGCACAGATTAATAAAGTGTATTTTTGCTCTTAGGTGAGGAGTTGCACAAGTTCTAAACTTGGCCTTCTTCTCCTCTTGTCATTATTTCAAAGATCACAATGATAATTCCTCAAAAATTCTACTAGATTGTCTAATTGAATATTACCTCAGTGTAGTATCAATGTCAAGAGCATGCAGAATCAACAGATTTTGGTAAAAATTAGAAATAAGTAACAGATATGAGCTGCTGTAAAACCAACATATATTCGGACAAGCTAAAGGACAACAATAAGCAATACTAAGTAGAAGACTAAGGACTAGCTATTGACAAAGCTACCGACTACATTGCATAGAAGTATACAACTAGCAAATGTGAATTTAAACTAGCAAAATAATCCTAGATTGTCATTGATATTTTAAGCTTGACTAATTTCCTCATTGAGCAATCAAAAACCCACAATCTATCATGTAATAGTTCTCCCAGTGCCAGCCGACAATCATATTTTAGAGATAATGAATAGAGACTAGCATGGCTAACTAATGCACAATCAGATCTCACATAGAAAGGAAGAACATAAAGTAAAGTTCACTATGCGGCTTGGGGGAGGCGACGAGCTCGGGGGAGGAGGAGTGCTCGGGGGAGGCGGAGTGCTCGGGGGAGGCGACATGCTCGAGGGAGGAGTAGAGCACCGGGTGCATGGGAGGAGGGTAGCCGAGCACAGGGGAGGCGGTGATAGGCTGGGGGAGGCGGTGTTGGGCTCAGGGGAGGTGGCATGCTCGAGAGAGGAGGAGGGCACTTGTTGCTGGGGAGGAGGGCCGCCGGAGTCGGGGGAGGTAGCGATGGGCTCGGGGAAGAGTGGGGGTGTAGCATTAGTACAGTGGGGACAAACCCTAGAGCGCAATATATAGGGGAATAATCATAGAGGGTTCCATTTAGGAACCATTTGTGATATTTTTAATCACAGACAGATCTAAATAAAAATCATCTATAATAATAACATATCATAGATAATTTTAATTTAGAACCATTTGTGATTAGAAATATCACAGACGGTTTTAATTTAAAACCGTCTGTGATGATCATCACACATTGTCATATACATAAATGCAAATTCACATATATATATATATATTACTCATTCTCATAAACATAAATACAAATTCACACACACACACACACATATCACACATTCTTATGTACATAAATGCAAATTCACATATACATCACACATTCTCATACACATATATAAATGCAAATACAAAACATATGACACATAAATATTTCATTCATTATTTCACTTGCTTATTTCCTTTAAAAATTAACCCTTCATGATGATCGACGTGTATGCAGCTAGTTTCGTCATGTTGTTCTTCCTCGACCCTTATGCCATTTCCAAAAGGAAGCAACTTATCAAATTGATTGTATTTTTCCTTGTTCACTACATTCTCAACTCTGACAATCCTCCTTTTCCCATGAAGAACTACATGGCCCTTCTTATTTGTCTAGTCAGTTACATAGAAAACTGGAACAATTTGGTTAGCGAGTCCGAATGGTTCGTCTTTGTATCCGACACGTTTGAGGTCAACGGTAGTGACATCGTACTTATTGACCTTCACCTATGGGAGATGGATCCAATAGCACTGAAACAAAAAGGATCTTCAAGAGCACGTAGTCAAGCTTTCAAATCTCCTCTATGAACCCATAGTAGGAGTTCCTAAACTCATCGGTATTAAACGCATCTATGCGAACACCGTTGTTCTGGTTTGTGCACATACATCCTGATCCTACGTATAGAATGTGTATCTATTTATGTCATATTATTGCCATATCATAACTATAAATGTTGGCCCTTTTACCAACCATGTCAGCATATCACTTGACGAGCTCCTAGCAAAACGCTCCTTCAACCATTGGTTGAACCAACTGTTATCTTGTCTCGTGATCGAAACATCTGGCTGCTCTAGTTTCTGTTGTCATAGCACGTCTTTGTGCTGGTCGATATACTGGGACACTTCAGTCATGTGTTATAAGACCGTGAAATGTGCTTGAGAATACACATCTGTATCTGGAGTGATTGCTTTCCTCGGATGGTCCCGATACCCTTGAACCTCCCCTCATGGCGAGATCGAGGCATACCTATCGGTTTGACTTGGGCCATGTAATCAACATAGAACTCAATGACCTCTTCGGTTGAATAACATTCGACTATGTTGCTCTCCGACTGAGATCAATTCTGTACATAGGACTTGAGAATTCTTATGAACCTCTCGCACGGGTACATGTTACATAGGAACATGGGGCCTATACATTGTTTCCCACACAATGTGAACAATGAGATGGACCATGATATCGAAAAATGACGGACGGAAATGCATATGAAGATGACATAGAGTCATCACCACCTCGTCCTGCAGAGCATGTAGTCCTTCAGAATTGATGACCTTCTGAGCAATTGTGTTAAAGAAATAATACAGCCTCATGACTGTCTCTTAGATCTTGATCAGTAAAATACTTCTAATCACAATAGGGAGCATCTGTGTCATCAGCACATGACAATCATGAGACTTCATGCCAATTAACATCAAATTTTCCATCGAAATAAGTTTCTTCATGTTGGCAGAGTAAGTAGATAGAACCTTCACATCATGCAAGCACTAGCACAGTTCAGTTCTCTCAACCTTGGACAAAGTCTAAAAAGTAGGAGGAAAGTAAGCTCGTTCTTTATTAGTCTTTGTCGGTGCTAACTCAGGTCTGATATCCATATCAACCAAGTCAAATCATGCATTAACACCATCCTTTGTTTTGTCATGAATGTTCAGTAAGAGACCAATCATGTTGTCACATATATTCTTCTCTACAAACATGATGTCGATGCAGTGGCAAACTTCTAGGTGCTCTCAATAAGGTAAGTCCTAAAATATTAATCTCTTCTTCCAGGCATTCTTCTCGTAGGTCATCGATTTATGTCCCTTTCTGAATACAACACCTAAATCCTTAACCATATCATAGACCTCTTTTCCGCTTAAATGCCTTGGAGCTGAACTATCTTCCTTCTCTTCGTCAAATTGTTTCTATATCGCGGTATGGGTGAGCCCTCTGAAGGAACCTACGGTAGCGCACATATATGGTTTTGTGCGAGTGCATCAGCCACACACTCTCGGTATCATCTAAGCAGTGAGTACATGCTTTGACCCCTTTGTACTTTGGCCCGACAGGTTTGCAAGAGTAGGATAATCATTTATGGAGCAGAACAACAAGGAGCGTAAAGTAAAGTTCTCTCATTTATACGTATACCATACCTGTACCCCTTCGATCCATAATATTTTTAGATCTTCCACTAATGGTGCTAGGTACACATCAATATCATTGCTAGGTTGCTTTGATCCTTGGATAAGTATCGATAGCAAAATATACTTTCGCTTTATACACAATAAAGGAGGAAATTTTTAGATGCAGAGAGTCACAGGTCAAGTGCTATGTCGGCTGCTCATGTTACAGAAAGGATTCATTCCATCTGTACTCAATCTAAACCTTATATTCCTCAGTTATACACTAAGGTCTACAAACCTCTTGTCGATGTTTCTCCATTAGGTGGAATCAGCAAGGTGTCTTAACATTCCATCATTCTTACGCTCCTCTGAGTGCCAATATAGTAGTTTTGCCTTCTTTGGGTTCACAAAAAACCGCTTCAAATAGGGAATTATAGGAAGATACCATGCCACCTTAGCAGGAGGTCATTTTTTCACCTCTATTCCCTCACCGTCATTTGATTGATTCTTACACTTGTGTCAGGATGCGTTGCGCACCGGACATACATGCATGTTTGTACACTCTTTACGGTAGAGGATACAGTCATTCGGATATGCATGTATTCTTTCTACTTCCATTTCCAACGAACAAAGAATTTTCCTAGTTTTGTTGGTGGTTTTGAGCAACTCGTTTCCTTCTGAAACATATCTGCTAAAAGACCTAACAGTGCTGTGAAACTCCTGTTAGACCAACTGTTGCTTGCCTTCAATTTCAGCAGTTCAACCATGACTAACAACATCGTGTACTTTGACTTGCAACACGTGAACAAAGATTTATCTGAGTCCTCCATCAAGCCCCAGAATTAAACATACTCTCTCTCTCTCATCATAGTTCCCTTCTGCATCGTGAAGCATATGATCCAGATTATCATCATCTAGCCTATCCAAATCAAAACCACAGTCGACATCATTTGGTGGCATATCATTGACTTCATCGGTGATGTCATTATTACTACCTTCCTGTGTAATCTGCTCTTCATTATGACTGATCCAACGTGCATACCCCTTTTTGAAACCCCTTCGAATCAAGTGCGCTTTAATCTGCGCTCGGTTCTTAAACATCTTTAGATTCTCATAATCAATGCATGGACAATACATATATTCCACCCCCTTATTCAATATATCCTCATCGGTAGCTCTTGTAAAAGCAGAAATGCTATTAATGTGCTCTTCACTCACATGGTTCCCAGCATACATCCAGCTTCGATTCTATGTTACGCATAAAACAATTTAATATTACATATTGAATTAATTAATCAGTACACTATATATGTACGATCTAAATTAAGTAGCTATATGTAGTAAGAATAATTAATTACATTGAATTGAGTAGAAATATACTATGAATTGACTAAATCCTAAACTATGCTATATGTAAATACCTTTCTCTCTACATCAAGCTAGTTGGATCTAAACCATCTTCAATTCTGCTTTTTACCAAAAGCTAGATCTAAATTATAATGCAATTAGAAACAAATTACTAACCATCGGTAGCCAATAATTTAGTGGATCTAGAATTACTCTCGTCAAATAGTCTTCTTTCACCGAATGGCCTCAAAGCCCCGCCTCCAGCTCAAATTAGCAATGTAGATCTGGAATTTAAGACAAAGGTTGACGGGTCTGTGCGTAATTAATACAATGGAATTATCACAGATGGTTTTTAATACGAATTGTCTGTGAATTATCATAGATAATTCAAAGTAAGAACCGTATGTGATATTTGATAATATCACAGATGGTTCTTGTTAATAACTGTCTGTGGTACTTTACAGACGATTTTAACCATGAACTGTCTGTGATATTTCACTTTCACAGACGGTTTTAGCGCTAGCAGCAACATAGATGGTCTCTAAACTAAAACTGTCTGTGATTATATTTAATACTGACGGTTTTGGGTAACCGTTTGTGATGTGGCATCTAGTATTAGGCTTTTTGTAGTAGTACTAGCACGCACAACAGGGGTTATGGAGGTTGTGGCTAGGGTTTCAATGGTTGTATCTTGGGATACCTCCCTCAGGCCTCGCACCTCCCTTTATATAGTCTCCAATCAGATCCTTATCCAATATGATCAGATATCGTATACAACTTAGAAAGTCTCAGACTGGATCTTTATCCAATACGAGTAGAGATTGTATCCCACTCGAAGACTATCATCCAGACCCTTATCATTTTGACTTGTTAAGTGTGTGATTCTGTAAGTTCATGTATATTTGGCCATAGGCCCAAAACTCCTTTCTGGTTCATAAGTCGGTAGTGGTCCCTAGCAAGACATAACGACTCTCAAATATACATAAACATCATATTGGACAAACCTATATAGTGCTTATATACCGATCCTTTTGCCTCATGATATGAAATCGAACTCAAGACGAGAAACGTGTTATCCTATGATATCTCGATCCTTCACTCGAACCTATAGTGGATTACTCACTTCACTTGTGATTGACTCCTCAACAATATTTGGCATGGCTATGCACTTCTTTAATCCAACCACATCAAGGGGCCAGAGATCTCTTGTATTATATAAGTGGGGTAAATTCCATCTTAATCGTTCACATTCCTTCGTATATTTTATAGTAAACATGAAAGGTATCTTTATGACCTTCTAGTTACGGAATAGTGTTTTGCAACTACTATCTATTACACATGTAGGAAAATGTGATGATCTTAGATTTAAGGATATCACATACACTATGTATAAGACCAACCGATGACACTTAAGAATATAACAATTCTCGTAATGTTTCATAGTAGATCAATTTAACACTATGTTCTCTAACATGTGTCTATATTATTGATTTGATATCCACATATTCATGATTGGTTAAATATGATTATCAATTAATACATGTGTTGATCCATAAATCATAATTATCTCACAGAATGACATAACATCAGGAATAATTTAGAATAGCATCAAAACACAAATAAAGAGTTCCACGAAAAAGTCACATACTTGTTGGTTAATATGAAAGATATTTATTTAAGGGATAAAATAACATATTATTCAAAAGATCATAAATATAGATGTAATACAATCATCTTTATGATTGACTCTAAGGCATATCACTAACATTTCTGTTCGAATATTTAGCTTTCCCAATTGTGATGTTCCAATTTGGAAGATGTATAGTAGGCGGATCGCGACAGATTGAATTGCACCATAGTTGAATCATATTTGACTTCCTCACCGAATACAGTTCAGTCGGTTCCAACTTCCAGTGAAGTGTACAACTGTTTGTTTTCAGATGAAAACTGATGAGCCATTGTTCATAAACTTTTTCTGAACGAAAATTCTTTAGAAACTTTCAGAGTTGGAAATCTGTAGCTAAACTTATATGTGATATGTAATGTTCTCAACTCTGCATTTACAGAACGTGCATCTCCCCTCAGTTAAGACAGTCAAGTGATCCCTATGCGCCTTATATATGATACTATGCTACATAAAACAACAGTGATTAAAGATTTTTTTTAGCATTTCAGCACACTGCGTATATGCCTCACTGAAAAATACTCCAGCTTGATAGCACTTAGTCCTTGCTCGCCAACATTGGTCATGGCATCCTCTAATCTCCAGTGCCATCTGCAAGAGCTCATCAAAGTGAGTTCTTCATATAAAAAGAGAAGCAGCCTCATGCAGCTTCCTTTGTTTCAGACATCCTACATTGAACAGCAAGCATGCACGAACGCACAGCCTCTGAAACTGATAAATCATTCAGAAGGACTAGAGATAGCACAATCTTTGCTTCAATGTTAAGGCTTTGTTGATGACTTCAATTTTGAGCACTGCCTTTAGCCGATTGCATAGAGCTATGCTCTTGCAAAAGCTGCCTTTGCACTCCCACTCCAATGTGTCATACACGTGGCCAAGCGATAGCTGAGAACAATTGAAGTAGCTAGGCCAGTAACAAAAGATGGCAAAGTAATGTGCTTTCCAAAGATGTGAAATTTGCTTGGTGCTAAGCAGATACATCAGTGGTGCCGTCTCCATTTCACTTACTCTACTCTCCCAACTTTCTATAGATATTGTTGTTGATTTCTTATGCCCTTCCTATCCTGTTGCAAATTCCACTCAAAGTAGGCTATTCTTTTGCGAATTAACTGGGCGAAAAAAAAAGGGGGAAATCCATGTATCACATGGTAGTAGTACTAGTTACCATGCATTGCTATATGCACCCTACAAAAATAAATAAACATGACCGGAGGTAGAGGTGTATAACAACGCTGTTTTCCGAACTTCTGGTTTCAGAATTGCTGACAGTTCAGCGGGAACCATTGTCGAAACAAACGGAATATAATTTACGTTGTCTGAGGTTCACGGCATGAATTACCGACAAGATATGTTGTTAGGTTGGACCAATACGAGCTATCAAAAGGTGAATGATTGTTTCCAAAATTTTCTCATAAGTATTGTTAATCTTTCACTCAGAGACTATGAAAACCAAAAATATCAAATTACTCCATCTACTTGGATTCCAATAGCTAACAAAAGCTACGAATAGCAAGCTCTAGGCACTCATAAATAAATTTCTAAGAAAAATCAAACCAAATAAGGTTTTATATGCTCAAGCGGTCTGACATCCAACTAAAGGACGGTTTGATATCTAGGGGGTGGTCTGACTACTATTTAGTTGACGGTCTGGCCTAGTGGCAGAACTAGGTAATTTGTGAGCGTAGGCAGGCTTAACCATAGGCAAGGAGCATGAACAAGTCAATATATATATGATAAAAACAAGGTTAATAATCGCAATAGTTTTAAACAAAAAATATAATCCATTATACATGTGAATTGGATAGATGAAAAGATAAGAAGATACAACAAGTACCTTGCTATGACACTACAAATCATACACCCAAAAGAGAATATGCAAACTAAAAATATATTGATTAGTGTATTATATAACATTGTAATATATTCACATTGAAAAGAATAGAATATACCATAAATGTGCTAATCACACCTACGAGGCAAATTCACTTTTCGAATCTTCATATCTTGAAACCATCAGGTAATGGTAACATCAAAAATTGCTTTAAATAACTCATGCTTAGTGTAGCACACCATCAAGCCATTGAACCAATCATCGATGATCTTATTGTGCAATTTAGACTGATAATTTTCATTGCTGAAAAGGCTCTTTCAACAGATGTCGTCTTTGTAGCTAAACTTGCAAGATCTTTACAAGTACCAAATGCAACATACCTTCTCACGTGAAGAATATAAGTCTCAAGTTGTTTCCTTATAATTGCACGATCACCATTAGAAAAATCTGCATCATATATGTCAACAAGTCAAGCAAGTTTTTTTATGTCAAACTTGGAGAAAGAGCTCTTTGAATCAAGACAAGAGAAGCATACTAGTATCTCTGTAGATGCTTCACCAAGCCGATGATTAATCTCAGCACAAATTTGGTCAATAACAACATAGAAAAGCTCGGCATGATAATGATGAAGATTAGTGATAGTACACCCTTGAAGCCTTGAACGACCCTCAACTGGTATTTCATCATACATATTTGGCACCAAAATACTTTTGATAGCACAAAATTGTTGGACTCATAAAAAAGTCCTCCTAGCCACTGTCTCTCATGGTGGCCAACTGAGTTTGGACATCATCAATTATTCCATGGCGTGGATAATATTTATGGGCCTGTTCTTTTCAGTTTCTAAAAGCTGTCTTTTGGCTTTTCTACAGTAACTAACCTTTAAACGGGGTATCTTTTTAAGATACGGTCTACTAGTTAATTGTAGTACATACTGTACCGACTTCATTTATATCGGCAAAAACCGCACGTGAGTTTCTGTTACTCTGTAATCTCTCGCATAAATAGCTCAAAAGCCAAAAGCCACAGCCAAAAGCCATAAGCTTCAGCCAAAAAGAACATACCCTATATCATTTCCTTGCAAGACATGTGAAAGCTCATTTGTGATAGCAAGTAACTTTAAAATAAGTCTCAAAATGAAAACAAATTTGAAGCACTCCATTTTTTAATCAAACCCGCAGCTTGAGATGGTGCAAGCCCATCTTCATGGACCATACCTAGTACCTCTACTACCGAGATTCACATTTGGTCCAAATGAACCAAAGTTATATGATGTGAACCCCATTTAGTATCACTAAGTCTAGCAATATTAGTTTCTTCATGCACACCATTTTTGGTAAATATCTCACCTCTGTTAAGACTTTCCAAAATACTTTTGTGATGGTTTTCCATGCATGCATCCCTCCACTTGCAAAATGCACTTGTTGTCACAATCATGAAGACATTGATATGGCCACAAGAACATCTAATACATTGGAGAGTGATCTTGAGTTGCAAACTAGTACTGCCTCTCAATTTGACGTTGTTTTGCAACAATAAGAAAATCAAGTGTTCGTTTTGGCCGAGGGAGGAGAGGAAGGCTGGCTAAAGTAGGGAGAGAACGTCGAATGGAGAAAAGGCCAAACCCTAGCGCAAGGTGGCAAGCCGCGTGATGTGCACAGGTCACGTGGGAACGCAAGTAGATGGGCGCATGGAGCCAAGCAGTCGCACAAGGTGTCTGCGGCACATGGAGCACGGGCAGCTGTATGAATCACACAGAATGCATGGGAACGGGCGTGTGAGAAGCGTCGGGTGCATGGGAGTCTTTCTGCGTGAAGGGAAAGTGTGCATGCATGGAAAACTGTGGGCTACATGAGGGGGAAGTCTTTCTTGTGTATGGGTGTAGATAAACATCACCCGAATATTTTTTTCCTAACTATCATCTAGATTTGTAACCATTGGATTAGAGATCCAGTGGCCACGAATCCCCCCCCCCAAATCTCTCCCCCTCCAAAAAGGAGCCGTTGGATCTCTAATCCAATGATCCCAAATTTAGATGATTGTTAGGAAGAAAACATCCAGATGATGTCTAGACACACCCAAGAAAGAAAGAGAAATGTGTGCTTCGTGGAAGCTACAAATCAAGCCAGTGATGGCATGAAGATGAGGCTGACCTAGGAAAGGAAAGAGAGCCTTGTGCATGAAGAAAGAAAAGGAGTCTGAGTTGTGACTGAGTCCAATTATGTGTGCGTGTGGGACGGAGCAGTCTGAGCCAGAAAAGGAAACCAAAAACCGGATTCAAGCCAAGAACAAAGGAGAACCCACACAAGAGATTCAGGCTGAGCCAGGGAAGGAAAGAACACATTAGCTTGGATGCCGAATTGATGCCAAATACAAGTCGAGACATGAGCTAGAGCTAGCAAAGACTTATTTGTATGTGGGTTCAACCTAATCTACTAAAAATGAAAACCAATCCGAGTCTTTAGTTTATTTTTTGTTAGTTTTCCTTTTTATTCTGAGTTGTATTCTATAGGGAGTCCGAGTTGGTTGCATTCGGTGTCATAGTAGGAGTCGGTCATTGGCCGTGCGTGTGTGAAGGGTATATAAGGTTGAGGTCCTTCTGGCCAGAGAATCTAGACAATAATAGCTATGATATGTTTTTAGATTGACTAAAATCATAAGAGCCAATGTTGGCACCATATCTTGTGCGTGAGATGAGTTGAGAGAAGATTGCATGATGGAGAGAGAGAAAAAGAATTTGTGAGTTTTAGTAATAGAGAAAGATAGAGTTTGTGTGCAAGATGAGAATACTTTGTTCTCAGATTGTGTTGGAAGTGTTCATCTTGCAATCCGATCAAATGAGATCGGTTTGCGAGGTTTTGTGGGTGGTGCCATGAAAGATCAGGCTATTGTACATTAATTAGCATTTTCTGCTAGTTGATCTGTATTAGACATACTCAAACAAATTATGAATAGGTGAGCAACAACTAGCAATAGAAACAACCATCAATTGCAATTGGTGGGCAAAGCAATGGACATAGAAAGCATATGAGTTTTTATTTCAAATCTTTCTCTGCAAGTCATTAAATTCACCCATCATATTTGAAGCCCCATCGTATCCTTGCCCCCATAACCAAGAAATGAATAACTTGTACTTGTCAAGAAGACCAACCAAAGCTCCCTTTAGTGCATCAAATATAGTATCAATGACATAGTTTAGAACAAGAAATCATTTGACAACCTTGCCTTGATTGTTCACATACCTACAACAACCAAATACTTCCCCTTCCTCTTCTCCTTGTCGGCTTCAACTTGCTACCTAGTGCCTCGCTTTTTGTGCCCCTCTACCACTAAGGCCGTCCACTTTCACGCCGCTGTCGCCTGTGAGTCTATGACGGAGGGATTGAGGGAATCAGAGTGAGGAGTGGGTTCGATCGGGAATTTCAGATTGAGGGCAGGGGAAGACATCAAGCGTGAGGTTGTGAGGGTGAGGATGGCCTGGGCGTGAGGCATGGGCAACATGATGTGCGTCGCAGGCTGTGGATTTGGCCCATGTAACAGCGCAACTCTTGACTAGGCTTGGCCACTCCCATGGTGTCTACCAGTGGCGGGATGAACTCAAAGCACCAAGGCTCATCGCCGGTGAGCCCGAGCAGTCACCCAGGCTCATCGGGCAGTGGCTCTATCCTGGTCTGACCTCTTCCTTAGCATAGAACTAAAAATCAACATGGCTTCAAATACAAAAATTGACGTAAGTTTTACATGGAAACTCCAAATGACTTGAAACATTGAACACAACTTATCTAGGATGTTAGAAACTAGATCAATGCAATAAACACACTGTTGTTAGACTTGGTTTCATCAATTTGAAGGAAATCGATCCTAGGTCTCAAGAACACTTCAAAAATCCTAAGATCCAAATTACTTCTTACTAACGGGGATCTAAGACATGAGGTCTTTCATATCTACTCCTACATATCCTAGCAAGATAATTTGATCAAGGATTGAAGCTAAAACCATCTAGATCATGATTTCAAATTTCTAACTCAAGAACATAAAAACCAAGAGAAGAACAATTGAAACACCAACAAGGAATCAAAGAGTTTATCTATTACCGGTAGAGTAGATGATTCATGAGTATATTGATGATTACAAGGTACTTCCAAAGCACCACCCTTACTCAAGTTCTCACATACTCTTAGGGAGGGAGAGAAGAAACTACTCAAGACTTGCCAAAATCTCTTTAACCTTAGCTCTCCCCTCTTCTCCCTCACATAACCTAAACCTCTTAGTGGGTCTTGACCTACTAAGCATATGAGGAAACCTGTTAACCCTACTAACATATGTTTTACACACTCACACATATTTTTCAAAACATTTACAAGACTCAATCCGCTAAACCATTAGTGGTTGATCCACTTAGCCATCCCGACTCACCATGATCTACACCATTTCTCTTTTGCGCCTCCTCGAAACGTGTGTTTATCCAAGGCTCAACTCGGTATTTAGCAAACTACCAAAATACACTAGACGAAGCTTCTAGGCACCTTCTCTTGACTCCGTCTTCATCTTCGTATCAAAGCATCTTCATATGCTTTGACATGTAGACTGTGGAACCCAATAACTTTATTGTGAAGTCTTCACGCATCCGGTCTCTCCTGGATCATCTTGACTTGCATCAACCCAAGTTACTGAGCACACCACATGTACCAACTCACAAATTTATGAACCTTGCCTTTCATGTGCTTTCCGCTTGAGCCACGTAGTCTCACTTGGACTTACCTGACCTTACGAACCTCAGCTCTTTTGCCTAGTCCCAGTCACTTGCCGTTGACTGCTAACGTTCTCCAAGCAACCTGCACATCCAAAGACTAAGCAACCGTCTGAAGTACAAGTTTCATATACTTGACTCATGTTAGTTAAAATAATACATCATGCAACAAAGCACAACCAACCAATGGCTCACATGCCATGCATATATTCAAGCCACTTAAGAACACCTCATACTACTATCTGGCAACAGCCACCAGTCTGACCGCTCTCCCTATAGTGGTTAGACCGCCCCCCCAATTAGACTATCAACCAATGGCAGGTCTGACCCGCCCAAATTGACTTAAAACCTTACCCGATAACAGGACACTGGTGTGACCGCATCTTCAACGCCGGTCACACCATCGAACTCAACTCTGGTCAAACAGCCCAATCCGTGTGCTTGCCCCATCATGGATGATCCATAACTCTGAAAATAGCATGAATGATCATGTGAGAAGTAGCCAATCTAGTGGCTCAAGAAAAAAAAAGGAAATGCTTGTTTAGTGGTGAGTGAAGATGCATCAGAGTCAATAGGAAGAAGAGAAGGGAAAGAAAGAGGAAAGAAAAGCTTGAGGGGAACTCAGGGAAGTGGAATATCCCCTTGATTCCCTTCGCTACCAACCACAAAAAGACTATCAGCACAGGTATAGTACAGTGTTGTTGAGTAGTACTGTACAATCACTACTATAAAAGAGGTTACACTGGACACCTCATCACAGATTGTTTTCTCAAACCGTCTGTACTATAATTACCACAGACGATTTTACAAGCATGCTTCGTGTATTGTCTATGATACCCAACTATCACAGATGGTTCTTGTTAATAAACGTCTGTGATATTTCACAGACGGTTATTAATATGAACTGTCTGTACATCACAGACGATTTTTAATTAGAACATATGTGATAGTTCACATACGATCATTAATATAAACCATCTGTGGTAGTTGCATATCACAGATAGCTTGTGGTTGGAACCGTCTGTGATATGCTTCCTCTCCCCGATGTGTGTTTTCGATCATTTCGGCTCCCTTTGATCGTTTTGACTCCCAGATGCGTGTCTTCGTCTCACAAGCTGGATGTATTTCTTGTTATATAAAAATAATCATCTGCCACCAGAGATTAATCCTATATGAGCACCTCACCAGACGGCTATCTTCTTTGTCTTCCTTGTCTCTCAAGTACAAATAAATGGCTCCCTATTCTTCTTTGTCACTGGTATTGATGGCCAACCTGGCTATCCTGGACGAGCACCTTGCTGGCTTTACGCTAGCAGATGCTGCGAAAGGACAGTGTGCCAACAATGTCCTTCCTCCTATGTTTGATGATTTGCCAAAATAGTTGAAGGCCACCTTTCATCGTCTTGACATCCTCCTCCACCGCATCTTCTGGATGGTCTCCTGCTTCCGGCAAGCTAACCTCGCCATTGACGTGGTCCTCCACAACAATGTTGCATGTCTCCAAGAGACTTGTCATCACTTGGAGTGCTTAGTCGAGACGGTGAACGACCGAGTCAACCTTGTCGAGACCCCTCAAGAAAGGGAAGAGAGCCTATGGGCTCAATTTGACTTGATTGTTTAGTCAGAGGGTGTTCAGGAGACACTCGAACAAGCATGTTAGCGGGTATATGCATTTTAGGCTTCGTTCACTGATGATCCTGAATTGTCTGATGCTGACCACGTCACTTATGAAGTTTTGAAGATGGAGATCGCATGCTACCTCTGACACTAGAAAAAACATCGAAGTAGTTAGGTTTCTACTTTTTTGTTATCTTTTGTAAGAAATGACTAGTGACATTGTTTAGGCACGGTATATATGTAAAATCAACCAGTTGAATTTGTATTTACTCTCTTTTATATATGTAAACGGTCTCAGTATATTGACATGATAGCATTACTAACTGGTAAAAAAAACTAAGTAATACATATTAACTCCCGAATCATTACTGAATTTGCATATATATATAATTTAGATTTTAGAACTATATTTATCCTAGACAGTTCTACTTCAGAACTGTCTATGATAAGTAATTATCACAGACGGTTCGTAATAATAACTGTCTGTGAAATATCACATTATCATAAACGGTTCTTGTTAAGAACCATATGTGAATTATCACAGATGGTTATTGATGAAAACCATCTATGATAGTGCAAGACCATTGATAGTTCGCAGTTGGACGTGTCTAGGATTCACCGTCTTATTAAATGGCTAGCTAGCGGGATCTTGACGGATCTATCATTATTGCACTGTATTGAAGGAGGCGGCTGGCTTTGGGGAGTTTGGTGAAAGCATACCGCTTGTAGATCTATGTGTTCTTGGTGATTAGAGGTTACTACATATTTGCTTCTAATTATATGCCTTGTAATAAAAAGACATGATAGCTAGGTTTAGGTCTAGCTTAATGGTAGTTTGCTCAAATTTAAGAATGAGTCACTACTCCTAGTTTACTTTTTATATATTGTTGCTTGATATATATATATATATATATATATATATATATATATATATATATATATATATATATATATATATATAGCAACAATATATTGCTTCATGAATAGTACATAGTTAGCTACTTAATTTAGATATGAACAATTTATTATAAGGTGAATATCAAGTATGTGTAAGTATTAGGCTGGCTAGCTATATAGTAGCATTAATAATCTAATTTGACATTAATTTGTTACATGTGTAGCGTAGATGGACCGAAACTAGATGTACGTTGAGAACTTTGTGAGTGAAAAGTACATTAATGGCTTAGCTGCTTCTAGAAGAGCGGTCGAGCAGGATATGTTGAAGAAGGGAATGGAATATATGTATTGTCCATGCATCAATTGTGATAATCTGAAGATGTTTACCAATTCATCATAGATCAAATCTCACCTGATTCGAATGGGTTTTAAAAAGGGGTATACATGTTAGACCAGTCATGGTGGAGAGAAGAATATTATACAGGGAGATAATTATAACATCGTCGAGGGAGACAATGATATGCCGATTGTAGACTGTGCTTTCGATGAGGATAGGTCGTATGATGACAATCTAGATCGAATGCTACACGATGCAGAAGGGAACTATAGTGAGAGAGTTTGGTAAATTCAAGGGTTTGATGGAGGACTTGAAGAAATCATTATTCCCGGGCTACAAGCTGCAATACACAAGGTTGTCATCTGTTCTTGAACTGCTGAAATTGAAGGCAAGTAATAGTTGATCCGACAAGAGTTTTATAGCGTTCGTATTGCAAAGTGATCTTGTAGCAATAATATACATTGTCGAATGTTATAATTTATTGTAAGATCAACCATGTGCCAATGTTTACGCTTACAACTCACTGTAACTAGTTTTTTCTGTAAAAGAGATGACATCATCATCGTTGTCATCGACGTTGCTGAATGGGACTGACGCTTCGATGATCGGGGTAACTAGGCATGACAGAGGAGTATCAAAAAGGCTAAAGGGCCGAATGACCATCACGAAGGTCTCTTCGGATGGGGTCTCTCTGCAACCAACGAAAGCAGTGGCAGCATTTTAGACTACGTACGGGATGCTTAGAAGGCAACAGGTCCTCATCACCGTAGCAAGTTGGAAAATTTTCACAAAAGATGAGAAAAGTGTGCTATGGACAGAAATTTCAAACATGTTCGAGATCCTAGCAGAAGTCCAAGGACTCGTGCGATGGAAGGCACTCCTCATAATGGGAAAAGCATGGAAGACTCTCAAGAGCATGCTTATCATGAAGTACATGACCAACGATCACACACCCTTTATGAGGTATCCTTTTGTGTCGCCGAAAACATAGAAGGCCTTTGTGCAGATGAAGACGATGATCGAATTTCAACATTAAAGTGTGGTGCACAAGCCTCTCTAGGCACAAAAGATTCACTCCACAAACTCGGTACCACTGGGTACATAGGTAAAATCCCATAATGGATGATAGAGGACGAGTTCTCAATCCAATGGGAGGCTTCCCCACCATTTTCCAAGATCACAAATAAGCGCACCCGAAACTTGTTAAGAGCGAGTTCATCAATCATGTCTTTAGGCGTTGCCTCTTTCAAAAAACCCCGCGGACGAGGAAGCATCCCAACGCCTGGTAAGATATGTTAAACTACCTAGTTGTTAATAGTTCTATAACTTCATGGGGTCTAAAATAACATGATTGCCTCTTGCAACAAATATTAACTATTGAATCTTCCGAAGGCTCCTTCCAAGCAGTCAAGGAGAGGGATATACTATCCATAGCTTAGGAAAATAAGGAACACCTAGGTCACACATGAGGCCTAGGGGTTTATGTATCTTAGAGGCATGGATTCCCAAACGGCCCTAAGGTGTATAGAAGTAGGAAGAGATCCAAGGCTGAGCTCAAGGAATGTGTGAAACGGGACTTTGATGCAAAACATGAGAACATAACTGCCTCACTTCAAGGAGAGATAAATGCATGGAGGGAAGAACTAAGAGAAGTTACCTCAAGGAGAGATAGATGCATTGTGATACCCAGTCCCCCTCATCGTTGTAGTAGCTGCGTGTCTGTGCCACTTTCTGAACAGAGCGACGCCCACTTAGCTATCAAAGACATCTAGGTAATATACATCTCTAGAATGCTACATAGATAGACCTGGTGGACGTCTTAACTCATCGTGTATCATTATATAGGAGGCCACACCGTGCATCCTCAGAATCAGGGTTGTTGGCTCTATTCCTGACGCTAGGCGGGGTTGGCGTATTCATGCCTGCCAGGGACATTGGTGCACGGTGCCTAGCTAAGGACCAATTTCGCGAAGGTCTAGGTGGACAGGATTAATGACGTTTTCAGGGCCGTCCCGCTGGAGAGGCCCTCAAAAGGAGAAGTCATGACACTAGGGGATGTCGTCCATACATTCGTCCAATGGCCCAAGAGGGACATCACCTTAGACCCTTCTGTGCCGCAATCTCCACACGACCATGCCTGTCAAACAGAACCCTCTATGACTCTACATCAAGCTCCGCTTCACAAGTCCATCGCATCGACTCCTGTGGAGACGACACTGAAGATGTATCACAAGAGAGGCGCTAAGGCCCAACCAAAGAAGAATAAGCTGCCTCTCAAATCTTGGAAGTACCAGCTCAGACTATTGTTGGTCCTCGAGTCACAATTACCTAGCCTTGGACTGGCTTGCAGGTCTTTGCATACCTGGTACATGCAGATGTCCAATAGGAAGCCAAATCGGTAAAGTGGATTCACCGTGAGATACACAGAGGTGCATTTTCTCCACGACTTGAGCTACATTGTTGTGATGTTCGAAAGCTTATTTTTACTGTTCAATCTTAACAAACTCGACGCCTCAATTCTATGATGTTGGACACTATAAGTGTACTGTACAATGAAGTTCTACATTTACGTAATATCGATGAATGTCATAACTCATTGCTTATATACAGATCCATGATGCATCAAGTCCGACAATAGTGACAACCCATGGGTTTTCTCGATCCACACTTGATCTCTAATATCCTTCAACCAGGGGTAAGTGCTTCACTAGTTGCCATACAAGTTTTATTTGTACTTTATACGCATCACAAACTTAGGATTAATCACTATGGCGACACACATGACTAGGTCTCACTGGATTCTGATTGTGATTGTACCAAAGTGGAGCAATGTAATATACCTTGATTCTCTACTTAGGAGCAACCACGACTTCACCCGTGTGCAACAAACAATTGATAGGTAAACTCATTTTCTCCATACATAACTCTATTGTAGTCTTCCCTTCGTTTACAATGGCCGAGGCTAATTTTTTGGAATCATGTAGGTCATTCGGCGCTTACATTACCCAAGGAGGGAGACACAAGGAATCTAGCACCATACTACAACACAGGATGTGATTTTCGGTATCTGCTACAGCACAACAAGCCTGCTATATCACACTTCGTTATAATGCCTCTAGAACAGACAATACATATGTATGTAATTCTATTTTTGCAATGCCACCAGCAGCTACAGGGCAACAGATGTAGATTCTACGTTTGCCGCCATAAGTAGGAAATCATGAACGCTAAGACAAATGATCCAGAAGTTTGTCAACCTGCCAATAAACATTTCGTGATTATCAATTTATATATGTGTGTGTGTGTGCGCGCGCGCGCACGCTAATGACTTTAACACTGCTAGCGACAGCGCGTAGAATTTGACAAAAGTACATTTGATGTTGACAAACTCGCTGAAGTTCGAGAACAACTTTCCGAATTTTTGATAGGGGAGGTCATACATAAGAATGGAGAGTTCCACACCAGCGATGATGATTAGATGTTCAAACATTTGACATAATTGTAATCACTCAATTGTGCTTAATTAAATAATTCATTCAGTTGTACTTCCTTCAGTTGTTTAATTCTGTGAGAGCTGTGTAATGATTGTCGTGTGCTATATTGTTCTATATATGTGATCTGTTTGCTTATTTTCAGAGGGCATGGCTAGCATTTCCTGAGGCTAGCCAATAAATAGAAAATAATTTAGATATTAAAATAATTAATTTAGATATTAAAATAACTATCACAAACGGTTTATAACAACAAACCGTGGTTTTTAGTATTAGCCATCTACGATATTTCAGATATCACAGATGGTTATGTTGAAGAACCGTCGTGATATCTGCTATATCACAGACGGTTTTTAGTATTAGCCGTATGTGATATGTCACATATCATAGACGGCTATATTTAAGAACCGTCTGTGATATCTGTAATATCACAGACGGTTTTTTAATATCAGCTACAGATATCACATATGGTTTTTTAATATCAGCCATCTATGATATCTGATATATTACAGATGGCTACGTTTAAGAACCGTCTCTGATATCTGATATATCACAACTGTCCGTGTTGTAACTTGTGATAACCAGATTTCGAAATCATTTATGATAACAGTTTTAAACGATGATTCCGTGAATGTTCATGGCGAGTGTAGGTAGAAAGGATTGAAGGACGTGAGTGGTGAATGCAGAAAGTGTGGTGTGTGCATTTTGCCGCTCGGTTCTTTGCTGATGGGACTAGTAGCAGTCTGTCTTCCGGCGAGCATGATCCTGAAAGGTACTCGCTATCTGAAAATGCGAGTTCCTCGTGGGATGGCCTGACACCGTGGCATGGGCGCCAAGTATGTGCAAACTGAAACGTGGTGACTGCCCGAGGTGTAGGTGTATGTACACAATGCCCATAGTTCTAGTGAATCAACCTTCCCCGGAAATTCTATGGCCTGGCCCTCTACTCAACGTAAGTCGGCCAGTATTTTTGCGTTCAACATTGATAATACCTTTACACTTTGTTTGGTTAAATCACAATTTTAACCTATCCATATATGGGTCGAGATATTAGTTTAAATCCCTGGTTCATCCATGTAGATGCTGACCGAAAAATAGGCCTCCTAAACCAGGCCATAAGGCCAGTCTCAGTGGAGGTTTCATGTCCCAGTTTCCAACACACCCATATTTTGGAAACAGTGCAGAAGAGTTTCATCCCCATGAAACTCTCTCTACTCCCATGAAACTTTTATCATCTCTCTCTTCATCAATACAGTGCCATATCAGCGTATTTAATACCCATAAAACTCTATAAAACCCCCACTGAGACTGGCCTAAGGTTGGATGTCGGGCTACATCAGCCTCGGCCAGGCAGCGCCATCTGAGTTGCGTGCAACAACGCGCAAACCACTGGTGATCGGTGGGACCACCGTCCACCGCGTAGCGCGCGGTCGGCAAGGACCACAAAGCCACGTTGTCGAGCCGCAAAGCTTTGGGCTTTTCTTGTCAACTCCTAAAAATTGCTTTTCAATTTTTCTATAGTAACTACCTCTCAAACATAATACCTTTTTAAAACGGGGTTTATAAATTAATTATAGTATACATTGAAGTAACTTCATTTATATCGTCCAAAACTGCACGTGAGTTATTTGTATCCTCATACTCTCTCTCACACAAACAGTTAAAGACCACAAACCACAACCATAAGTTATAAGTCAAAATAAAAAAACAAACCCGTTTGAGTGAGCGATCAGTCTTCGATCAAAGGATGAAGGGCAAAAGCGCAACCCAAAAAAGATCTTGTCAACATAACAAAACGGGCTAGCCAGTCCATGCCAAACTATCGCTCGAACTAGACCACGTCCCCATGTAAATCCGCTCGAGTGGTGGGATTCCTGTGTAGCCCACGCAGGCTCTGATCTTGGCCGGCCCGACCCAAGTCCCAACTAATTTAGGCTCTGATCTCGGTCGGCCCGGCCCAAGTCCCAACTAGTTTAGGCTCTAGAAGATCGGGCTTGCATAGGAGTTTGGGCCGTCCCTGTGCCTCCAAATTTGGGCCTCTCCTTTCCTTTCCAACCCCCACACGCCGCCCACCCGGCCATCTACTGATCAGCTACCCCTCTGCGCTGCACACCTAGCGCTCTGCATGTCGGCCGCAGTGCTAGGGGAGAAAAAAGATTAGGCTGATGTCACCTACTAGGGGTGAAAAACTAAAAACTCCTCTAAGAAAACTACTAATATAAGCTACTTTGAAGTGGCACACAAATCTAACTGGCATGCTGTACCGTTGGGTAAAAAACCAAGATCTTATATGACGAACAAAGATAGTGGTTCTATAAATCGAAACCGGCCCAAAACTGGAGGGGCCTTTTCGGTGAAAAGTAGGACTCTTCTTTTCAGAAACGCAGTGTAAGATCCAAATTACTTCTTACTAATGGGGATCAAAGACATGAGGTCTTTCGTATCTACTCCTATATATCTTGACAAGATAATTTGATCAATGATTCAAGCTAAAACCATCCAAATCATGATTTCAAATTTCTTACTCAAGTACATGAAAACCAAGAGAAGAACAAGTGAAACACCAAGAATGAATCAAAGAGTTTATATATTACCGGTAGAGTAGATGATTCATGAGTATATTCATGATTACAAAATACTTCCAAAGCACCACCCTTACTCAAGTTTCTCACATACTGTTAGGGAGGGAGAGAAGAAACCACTCAAGACTTGCCAAAATCTCTTTAACCTTAGCTCTCCCCTCTTCTCCCTCAAATAACCTAAACCTCTTAGTGGGTCTCGACCTGCTAAGCATATGAGGAAACCCGTCAACCCCACTAACATAAGTTTTACACACTCACACATATTTTTCAAAGCATTTATAAGCCTCAATCTGTTAAACCATTAGTGGTTGATCCACTTAGCCGTCCTGACTCACCCTGACCTAAACCATTTCTCCTTTGCACCTTTTCAAAACGTGTGTTTATCCAAGGCTCAACTCGGTATTTGGCAGACTACCAAAATACATCCGAAGAAGCTTCTAGGCACCTTCTCTTGACTCTGTCTTCATCTTTATATCAAAATATCTCCGCATGCATGACACATAGTTTGTGGCGCCCAATGACTTTGCCGCCAAGTCTTCACACATTCGGTCCCCCTGGATCATCTCTACTTGCACCAACCCAACTCACTGAGCACACCACATGCACCAACTCACCTCTTTGTGATCCTTGTCTTTTATGTGCTTTCAGCTTGAGCCACGTAGTCTCACCAGGACTTAATCGACCTTATGAACATCAGGTCTCCCGCCTAGTCCCGGTCACTTGCCATCAACCACTAACGTTTTCCAAACAACCTGCACATCCAGAGACCAAGCGACCATCTCAAGTGTAAATTTCATGCGCTTGACTCATGTTAGTCAAAATAATGCATCATGCAGCACAACACAGCCAACCGACGACTCACATGTCATGCACATAATCAAGCCACTCAAGAACACCTCTTACTATTCTCTGGCCAGGGCCACTTGTCTGACCGCTCTCCTCATGATAGTCAAACCACACACTAGTCAGACTGTCAACCAACAGCAGGTCTGATTGGTCCAAACTAACTTAAAAGTTAAAACCTTACCCGATAACAGTACATCGGTGTGACAACATCTGCAATGCCAGCCATACCATCGAACTCAACTTCGATCAGACCGGCCGCCCAATCCTTGTGCTTGCCCCATCATGGACGATCCATATCTTAGAAAATAGCATGAATGATCATGTGAGGAGGAGCCAATCTAGTGGCTCAAGAAAAAGAAAAGGAAATAGTTGTGTTAGTGGCGAGTGAAGACGCATCGGAGTCAATAGGAAGAAGTGAAGGGAAAGAAAGAGGAAAGAGGAAAGAAAAGCTTGAGGCAACTCAGGGAAATGGAAGATCCCCTTGATTCCCTTCGCTGCCAACCACAAAAAGACTATCAGCACATGTACAGTACAGTGTTGTTGAGTAGTATTATACGGTACAGTACAGTGTTCATGGCGAGTGTAGGTAGAATGGATTGAAGGACGTGAGTGGCAAATGCGGAAAGTGTGGTGTGATGCCTTTGGCCGCTCGGTTCTTTGCTGATGAGACTAGTAGCAGTCTACTAGTCTAGTCTCCCGGCGAGCATGATCCTGAAAGGTACTCGCTATCTGAAAGCGTAAGTTCCTCGTGGGATGGCCTGACACCGTGGCATAGGCGTCAAGTATGTGCAAACTGCAACGTGGTGACTGCCCGAGGTGGAATCAAAGCCAGTATTTATAAAAATAGCAATATATAAAACGTATTGACACTTTGCCATCGGCGGGCCGGGCGGCAGCGCCCGTGAGGCGACGTGTGGCGTTGTTGCCGGCGGCAGGCACCTGTCGCCCGGTGGCTGGGCGGCAGTCAGCTTGTCGCCCAGGGAGCAGGCTACAAGCAAGCCTGCCACCCAAACACCAGGCTACAAGCAAGCCTAATTTTTTTTTTCCAATTTAGTGTTTGTTTAAATTTTTAAATATATCAAATAAGCTCAAAAAATTACGAAAATTTATGTGCAGCATTCCGTCACAACATTCCTCGCAGTACAAGTTTTGGAGAATTTTATCCATGGGGAATGTTGCTCAAAAATTCATAAAATTTTGATATTTTTATGAGTTTTTACATATAGCAAACAAACTCGAAAATTAGGAAATTTTATGTGAAGCATCCTGATACAGTAATAGTTATTATGTAATTTTTTAGGAATTTTATACGGTTCGAATTAGACACATTTGTTTGGATTAACTTAACCATGAATTTAACAAATGTTTGTACAAAGAACTATTGGCTTGTCAAGCATGTAGCTACCCCAGGCGGCAGGTAATTAAGTCGGCCTAATTATTTATCTAATTTTTTCTATTTAGTGTTTATTTAAATTTTAAAATATATCAAATGAGCTCAAACAATTACGAAAATTTATTTACAGCCTTTTGACACAGCGTTCCTCATAGTGTAATTTTTTAGAAAATTTTATCCATGGAGAATGTTGCTCAAAAATTTATATAATTTTGATATTTTTATGAGTTTTTACATATATCAAACGAGCTCCAAAAATTACAAAATTTTATGTGAAGCCTCTCGATGTTGTAATAGTTATTACGTATTTTTTTGGTAATTTTATGCGGTCTGAATTGGCCACATTTGTTCAGATTAACTTAACAATGAATTTAACGATCGTAATAGTTGTTTTGAAGTGCCATGTGTCGGGCAATTGTGGTATATATTATTGTTGCTATATGGTTCGCACAATTTTCCACTCTCTCTGTATGTGCCCCTCTTGCGTGCTTTCTCGTTCGCACAAATGTCATTATTTGAGTGTTGTACCCCCTCGCCCACTCCCTCGTTTGCACATTTGTCATTCTTACGATGCCGTCCCCCCTCACCCGAAGCGCTGGTAGTGATAATGGTTCCTTTTGCTCGGGCATAAATATGCACCTCTGGCGACTGTGTAGCTCATTAGATCGAGAAGGCAGTGTCCTAGTTGCTCATCACAGAAGGTCATTATCGCGGTGGTTGCTCATTAGTTCGAGAAGGTAGTGCGTAGCTCAAAATTGGCAGTGTTGATTTCTTCTCTGCAAAGATAGGTAATTTTTATCGTATTCTTTCGATGTTATTCCCGTAATCATAATCAATTATTGTTATTTAGTTAGTCATGATTAATGTAGTTTGTATTACGAAGTAAATATGTCGTAGTAATTTAGACATAGTTTGTACTATTATTATGTACATATGGTACCCGTAATTTGGTAGTTTGGGGTAAGTAATGAGTTAGTGCTAAGGACGATGGTAATGAATGGCTCATCTTTTTTTCGGATGAGTAATCAAATTATTGGCAAGTAGTACTGAAGTATTCACGCACACATGTAATCACTGACTTGTAGTATGCTGCTGTCATTATGAATATTCGCAGTAATATTTCGTCTGTCCCATTTGTTGCAAGGTACTATCAAAACTAATAGTGTGTACCTAAATATTTGGAGAAGGCAATGCGTAAGTCATTGAAAACGCGACAGTGTTGATTAATTCCCCCAAAAGGCAGGTAATTTTTATAGCATGCTTTTGACGTTATTCCCGTAGTCATATTTACTGTTATTTAGTTAGTCATAATTAATGTAAATTGTATTACAAAGTAATTATTAATCTTCACACTAATATTTCATCTGTCGTATGTACTGGTAGGTATGGCTCTACCGGAGCTTCTGGAACACGCGTACGCTGAGAAACATTGTTGCCACGCATAGATGATGGGTGACGTGGCTGGTCCTTTGCTGTTCAGGCTGTGGGGAGGGGGAAATCCATGGCCACTGGATGAGCGCTACATCCTAACCCTGTGAGCCACGGGCTTGTTGCCCTTTGCGAGGTTGGTATCCACTAGGCATGAGTTCACCATCGACGGTAGCCTGCTCGCGGCACTGGTGGACAGGTGGAGGCCTGAGACGCACACATTCCACTTTCGTTGGGGGTGAGATGATGGTCACTCTGAAGGACGTCGCATTCTTGGCGAGTCTCCCTCTTGGAGTTGACACACTTATTCCAGCTCCTGCACCAGTCGACTGGAAGGAGAGGCTGGCGGACCGATTTGGCCAGCCTACCCCGGAGAGTGCACGTGGCGTCTCCCGCACGTGGCTTAACAATTTCAGTGTGTGCCCACAGGTTGCAACGCCGGAGGTTGTTAGGATGCACCTTGTCGCGTTTCTTATCTTGCTCTTTGGTTAGAGCATGTTTCCAACCACACACAGCGATATTTCTAATACCGAATTCATGGGCCCCACAGAGTCTTTGGTGGACGCAGAGTTCGGGGCCATGCCTTGGTACGGCTGGGGATCAACGGTTCTGTGCACCACATATCGGGGGTTATGTGACACTTGCCAGCGTGCCACTGGTGATACCCCCAATCTGGCCATTTGCTACGTGCTCCTGTATCTGTGGAGTTGGGAGCACTTTCCTGTCGGACGTCCGACGATCGTGAAGCCAGTGCACCTGTTCGGCGAGTTCGCCGACGACCTGATAGACACGCCCACTATGGGCATGCAATGGACTGCTGCCCGTCTGCGGTGGGCGAAGGGCAAACCGTCGATGTGCTACTTGCTGTGGCACAATGCGTTTGAGTCGTTGCACGACAGCGACGTCATATGGACTCCCTGGACGGTAGATTTTGTGCTTCGTGTATCGCCGCACGGGCTGTCCCTGCATTGCCTAGAGGACGGGGAGTTATGGATGATGACACACTATTTGGTGTTCTCGTACGATCGTCATACTGCTATTTTTGTAAATACAGTGCGAAATAGTGCTAAAAATGACTTTGATTGCCCGAGGTGTAGGTGTATGTACACAATGCCCATAGTTCTAGTGAATCAACCTTCCCCGGAAAATCTATGGCCTGGCCCTCTACTCAATGTAAGTCGCCCAGAATTTCTACGTTCAACATTGATAATACCTTTACACTTTGTTTGGTTAGATCACAATTTTAACCTATCCATATATGTGTCGGGATTTTAGTTCAAATTTCTAGCTCATCTATGTGGATGCCGACCGAAAAATAGGCCCCCTAGACCAGGCCTTAAGGTGGGACGTCGCGGGCTCCGCCGGCCACGGCCAGGCAGCGCCATCTGAGTTGCGTGCAACAACGCACGAAGCACCAGTGGTCGGTGGGGCTGCACGGTAGCCTGGGCATGAGCATGACCACCACGTAGCGCACGGACGACAAGGATGGTAAAGCCGCCGCTGTCGAGCCGCAATCTTCGGTCCTTTCTTCTCAGTTTTTAAAAGCTGTTTTTAAATTTTTCTACAGTAACTACTTTTCAAATATAGCGTTTTTTAAACAGAATCTATAAATTAATCATAGTATATATTGTAGTGACTTCATTTATATCGGCCAAAACCATATGTAAATTTTTTTGTCTTCGTACTCTCTTACAAACAGTCAAAAACTAAAAACTACAGGTATAAACTATAAGTTAAAGCCAAAAAGAACAGCCCCATTGGGGCGAACGATGGTCATCGCTGAAAGGATGGAGGGCGAAAGTCCAACTCGAAAAAGATCTTGTCACATGAAAAAACGGGTCAACCAGTTTGTGCGAAACTACCGTCCGAACCAGGTCGCGTCCCCTTGTAAATCTGCCCGAGTGGTGGGATTCTTGTGTGGCACACACAGGCTCTGTTCTCGATCGGCCCAGCCCAAGTCGCAATTAATTCAGGCTCTAGAAAATCAGGCATGAGTAGGAGTTTGGGCCGTCCCCGTGCCTCCAAATTTTGGCCTTTCCTTTCCTTCCGAACCCCCGCACGCTGCCTACCCGGCCATCTGCGCCACAGCTGCCCCTTTGAGCTGGCCCCTAGCACTCCGCATGTCGGACGCGGCGCTAGGGGACAAAAAAAAAAAAAAGACTAGGCTGATGACACCTACTAGGAGTGAAAAACTAAAAACTTCTCTGAAAAACTACTAATATAAGCCGCTTTGAAGTGATACGTAAATCTAACTGGCATACTGTACCATTGGAAAAAAAATCAAGCCCTTATATGACGAACAAGGATAGCGGTTCTATAAATTGGAACCGGCCCAAAACTAGAGGGGCCTTTTCAGTGAAAAGTAGGACTCTTCTTTTTAGAAACACAATGTAATAAGCGCTGGCCAGCCAGGTAAAGATTTTACATTTCTATGGCGCCCAAGTTTTCCAGACCAGAAGGTTCATGGTGGTTTGGGCCGTCCCAAAGAATTGTGCTTTGTATGCTGAAGCGACCGTGTTTGTACCATTGGTATTTAGTTTCCATGTGATTGTGTCGTCAGGTGTCTTGTGTAGAGTAATTGAGGATGTGAGTCCCTAGATGGAGATCAGTTCATGTATGTTCTATGGGGTTAGCCTGTCTGTCCATGTTAGTTGATGAAACCAGTTGTTCCCTATCAAGGCAGTCCATAGGGTGCTTTTTTTCCTCCTAGATGCCTTGAAGATCAAGGACGCGAGATCACAGAGTTTGTTGCCGTTGGCTTAGGAGGAGGTCCAGAACAAAGTCTTTGTCTCATTACCTATTGTTATGGTTGTAGCTTCTGTGAAAAGATGGTGATCTAGGTCGTCACATGGGGTTTCCATTCCTTGCTAGGGTTTGGTTTGAGTTCCCCATTCCTGCTAGAGCCATCGAAGTCTGAGGGCCCTGACAAAGTACTCTAGGTCAAGAATTCCCAATCCTTCGGTTTGCGTAGACCTACAGACTCTATCCCAGTTGACCTTACAGCTTTCACCCGTTAGCTGCTGCTCTGACCCGATCCAGAAGAAGCGTCTCATCCATATGTTAAGCATTTTGATCACACTTTTCGGTGCCTTGATGGCTGTAAGGAAGTAAGTCGACTGGGGTGTTAGAATAGATTGGATCAGGGTTTCTTGCCTGTGAGAGTCAGCAACTTGCCATGCCATCCTACAAGGCGGCTCGTGTATTTGTCTTGTAGCACTTGGAAGTCGACCTCACAAAGTCTTTTGATTGCGAGCAGTAGGCCTAGGTACCTCATCGGGAAAGAGGCATGTTGCGTAGGTAAGTCAATCAATATTTGTCACAGGTCAATGTGGTTGTAGCTTATTAGTGCCATCTAGATTTTCTGAAGGTTGGTGCACAAGCCTGCTGCGTCGTTGAATTGTTGAAGAATTTGAACTAGGGTGCAGATGTCTTGTTGTTCTGGTACCAATAAGATGGTAGCATCATCCATGTAAAGAGAGGTTCGGAGAGCGACTAGACGCCCCCCCTAAGGGCCGTAAAGCACCAAATTCTGTTGCAATGTCCAGAATTTTTTGTAGTGGGTCGATCGCTAAGATAAAAAGGAAAGGAGATAATGAATCATCGTGTCAGACTCCTCTGTGGTGTTGTAATTTATTCCCTAGAACTCAATTCAGGAGAATTTTCAAGGTGGCGGTAGATAGAAGGCATGTGACCCAGTCTCTCCAGCATGTCGAAAAGCCCCTGTTTTCCATAAGGTGAAGCAAGAATTCCTAACAAACTGATTCAAAGCCTTCGCAATATCAAGCTTGAGAAGCAAGGATGGCGTTCTATTCCGATGGTATTTTCTTGCAAGGTTGTGGGCATAGAGGTAGTTGTCTTGAATGCATCTCCCTCTAATCAAGGCACTTTGTCTTGAGGAGATTAGCTCATTCATGTAGGGCGTCAGCCGCAGTGCCAAGATTTTTGTAATAATTTTGGAAACACTGCGGATGAGACTAATCAATCTAAAGTTTCCTGCAGAGATTGAGTCATCTTTTTCGGTAGCAAGATCAAGTTTGCAATATTCGGACAAGGGAAGTATTGAAGAAGGCCTGTAGGGCATCCATGAAGTCATCCTTTATAATGTCCTAGCATGCATGGTAGAAGGTTCCGTTGAATACGTCAGGACCTGGGGCTTTGTCAAATGGCAGTTAGAGTATCGCTTGATGTGTCTTGTGTTCAGTGAAGGGAGCAACTAGGGGTTGTAGATCTATTTGGGGCAGTTATAAAGCCTCCCAATTGAGAGAGGTGGCTGTAGGCGATCTCTATCCCATGAGTTGGTTGAAGTGGTCGAAAATCATATTTGCTTTATGTTCATGTGTCACTGCTCATTCCAGACCTGTGGATAGCCAATGGATAAAGTTCTTCCTCTTGCGATAGTTCATTCTAATGTGGAAGAATTTTGTGTTTGCATCTCCCTCTCATATCCAATTGATTCGTGCTGCTTTTTTCCTAGCCTTTTCAATTACAGCTAGGCCCAACACCCTTTTCTTTAGGTACAATCGCAAGTCCCTCTCTTCCAGTGAAAGGTATCTATTATCATGTGCGATGTCCAAGCGTGGGATGATCTCTTGGGCCATATGTAGCTAGAGTTTGTTTTCTAGGAACAATTTCTTACTCTAGTTTTTGAGCCTTCTCACCGTGTTTGTCAATTTGTTATTTAGCTTTATAATAGGATCTAGCCCAAGGGTTGGTTCCCCCAAGCTTGTTGCACTATGTGTGGGAATTGTGGTAGCCGAGTCCAAAAGTTTTCGAAGCGAAAGCTATTTGGCGGCCACGGGCCACTCATGTTTGATAGGAGTAGGGGACAATGGTCTAAAAGGGATGTAGATAAGGCATGCAGCATGTGGTTATTAAAATGGCATTCCAGGAGTTGTTGCAAAAGAATCTTTCTAGTCTAAATAGGGTTGGGTTGTCCTTTTCATTGCTCCAGGTGAATTTGCAGTTCCGAAGGTGTACCTCTTTCAATTCACAATTATCAAGGGTGTTTTAGAACTAGGCCATTAGCCGTTGATCAAGATTTAGGTTGTTTTTGTCATTGGCCCTATAGATGAGGTTGAAGTCGCCTAATAGGAGCCAACCCGTGCCATTGGTGGGGTTTGTTTTGCAAGCTCGGCTAGAAACCTTTCTTTGTCTTTCTGTATCGAGGGTCTGTACACTGTTGTCAAGATAAAATGTGTTGAGCAGTCTTTGATCTGCACCTCTACCATCATGTAGTGTTTGTACCGGGAGCAATTGGTGACGTGGACCACCTCACTATTCCATAGGATGAGCATGCCTCCCCGGATGTTCTATGCTAGGAAGGAGAGAAAGTCCCGCAATTTGCTCCTACCCAGGGCATGGACCTGGGCTTGATCCATCGTGTTTAACTTCGTCTCCTAAAGACACACAATGTGTGGGCTGTTAGCCTCGATTATATCTTTAACTGCAGTGCAACAAGCTGGGGCATTTAGACCCCTAACGTTCTAGGAGAGTATTGTTAGTCTAAGTCCTATCATTGAGGTAGGTGCTCACTCTGGGTGTGAAATGAGTAGCCTGGCCGATGGTGCTACCGTCTGGAAGCACCCAGCGGTTGGGCATGTGACGCAAGTAGGTTTGAATGAGGCTGTGTAGGCCAAGCAAGCTACACGGTGTGAATGCAAGCAGGTAGCAGTCCCTGCCAGTGGCATTGGGCAGTAGAAGCTGCAAGGCTCAACGGCAAGTAGCCCTCCAGGCTTGGCCACACATGTGCACTCCTCCTTGGGTATGGGCATGCATTCGGATGTGGCAGTGTGTCCACATGGTTCGGTGTACAAACATGGGGACACAAATAAAGAATGCAGATAGGGAATAATCAAAATGCATAGGAAGAAGAAAGCTAGCAGCGATGATCTCGGAGATGCAAGGAAATTCAAATGCAACATGAAAAGGAAGGTGCAGTTCACTGTCGACCGCAGAAGTTGAAGAAAAAGTATAGGAGACGCTAAAATAAGGTTCACAGCTAAGCCAAAAACAAAAAGTGCTGTGAAGGCAGGCATATGCACTGGTGGCCTCATGAGCAGTCGGCCTACACCAGTGGTTTTCATTGAGTTTAATCCGCTGCGACATCATCTTTGTTGAGCCGAGCGGCCTGCATCTGCTGCTGGAGGGCATCATCCACTTGTGCGATGTGGTTGGAATTGAGGCAAAAGAGGGGGGATAGGGCCTACAGAGAGGCCGGCTCATGATGTAGCGCTTAAGTGCTTCCTCAGTCATGGCCTCTTCATCATCCAAGACCCCAAGATTCTGGACCAAGACCTCTTGTGCATGTCATAGTATCGGAGTGTCTCAGCATTTCATGGCCAGCTGGTCACTTCGGCGGGGTGCGCTATCTTTTTCCCTTGCACACTTGGAAGTGGTCGGCGTAGTGGGTGCCAGCAAGATTGGAGGTGAGGATTGTATGAAGATGTTGTCCAGTGGGCCTCCATCTTGTGCTGAGTGGCGATGGTAGCCCTATCATGTTGGGGGTCCGTCTGCCGATGGTGCCAGATCCGCTACTGTCTTAGGAGGCATTGGCAACTCAGTTGAGTTCGTCGATTGGTTGGTGTTGGTGATGGAGTGTTGAAGGCCTGACCCAGAAGCAGCTGGCGAGAGTGGTTTCCTACCTGTCATGCCCGTGTAATGGTCACCTAGGGATGTCCACTCGGGCTCTTACTATCTGGAGGCATCAGGAAAATGTATTAGGGGCAACAAGTGTGATTCACACGCCCTTGGTGATGCATGGGGCATTGTTGAGCCATCTGCTCTTGGTAATGCATGGGGCATGATCGAGATGCAAAGCTTTGAGTTACCTGCATTGGCAGAGTCACCTGCATTGCAATGCTGGTAGCAACATCAATGTGGTTGTCTCTGGCACTGGAAGGGCAGGTAGCAACGTTGGTGTAGTTGCGGGGGTGTCGATCTCCTACATTGATAGTTCAGGCAGCAAGGCATGTTGGTGGTGGGTCTCGTCCATGTTCTATTGTGGCAGTCCTCACTGCAAAACTAAGCAAGATGTAGCCAAGCCATTGGTTGTTGTCATCTTCAGTAGGGGTTCATCATGAGCCGAGTGTAGGTGATACAGCATATTGGATTGTAGTTTTGTTGATTGGGAAGCCAATGAGTTGAGGTGCAGGCTAGCAGCTGTGGGAGCAGTCATGGTGTTGAACATCATGGCCCGAGAGCTAGATGGCTGGTCACCAAGCAGCAGCAAGTTGGCTGGAGACAAGGTTGCCATGGTTCTCACAGCTCTTGGATTCTGATGAATTGGCAGGAGCAGTTAGTCTGTTGCGCCTTGCACCACTTGCAAGTAGTCATTGGCCTTATGCAGCCACTCTTCCCTGTTGAGGCGCACCTCCTCATCAGTCTATCGGAGCTTGGTGTTGAAGAGCTCAGACAGTTCGCGATGGAGGAGCGCCGCATGGGATGCAAAGAGAGACTGAAGGGTGGTGTCTGTGTAGTCCTTGAGAGCGTGCTTGCCATCAGCAGTGGAGTCAGGTCCGAATATGATCAGGCCGACTGGCTCAACGTGGTGGCATCGACAGTCTCCCTACTAGTGCCTCGGCCAGGGGAGTCCTCCCTTTGGCGCTCATGTGGTGTCACTTGTCGACCAACCTCATGTTTGGAGGTTCTCCATCTGTCTTGATGATCTTGTCTGCGGTGCTGGTGGTAGTGGTCGTCGTCATCTTCACGTCGGTGGCCATGATATCTACTGTCATCCCGGCATGCCTCGGATGTTGGCCTCCCAGCTCTGGCACATCGAGAGGAGCCGGTGGCACCATTCTCCACTCAGTTCGTGTCATTGCTATGGTGCTGACTTTGCTGGGTTTTTGCCATCTCTGGGGTACTGTCCACAATGCTGACACGCCAAGAGAACCCGTGTTTGATGGGATGGTACGAAGTCGGCGGTAGCAGGGTCAGCCTCAGGAGGTGCTGCTGAGAAGTCCTCAATGAAGTCGAGGTGGATCAGCACCCTGTACGTAGGCCCTTCTTGTAGTGCCCTGATTGTGAAGAGGCTACGGAGGGCCCTGGGGAAGGTCCTAAAGGAGAAACATCTGAATGATTGTTAGTGAATGTGAGTCACGATACCTTAGGGATGGAGCTGAGGTTCGCCGTCCAAGCCCACAGATCGAGCATGCAGACGTCCTCCTGTTGCAGAGAGCTTCTGTCAACACTTTCAAGGGAGAATTTGTTGCCAATTACTCTACTTGCCACCTCAGTGTTCCAGGCGTGTAGTGGGATGCCCTCTAGACAAAGTCAAACTCGGAATAGGAGGGCCACCCCAAAGGCATGTCGTAGCGGCTTCCACGGCCTAACGTGGAACTCAAGGTCGTGGAAATGTAACTTATCATGGTGAGCTACTTCATCCCTATGGTGATTCTGTTCGAAGTTGACTAAAAAAATTTTCAATGTACTGATGGTGTACCGAAAAGTCGGATGACCTCAAGTTGAACCACCTCCTCAGAGCTTCTACTGTGGTTTGAAGGTCTGTGTCGGGCCTTGTCCTACCAAGCCAGACAACGACGGAATAGGTCTCTTTTCTATTGCACCTCCCTCTGGGTCATTGTAGTGGAGGGTACAATGTAGAAGTCCTCTAATGAACGAGTGGCCGGGTCACCTAGGTTGGGGTTGGCCATGCCTTTCGAAGTTAGCTGGAGAGGGTGAACGCCGGGACGTTGCACCGATGTCAAAGAAGCTAGCCATCACTTTGCTGGTGGGTGGGGGTAGCTCTGTAGATGGCCTTTTCTACTGGATGTGCTGTTGCAGTGAAGGAAGCAGCTAGGCCGGTCTAGCGGGCAGTCCAGCAGCAGTGCACTGCCTTGTGACCAAGGCGTAAGCAGCGTAGGCACTTTGTTGGATCTCTGCAGGAGGCTATGCGGTGGTCGTGGCTGAGGCAATTGAAGCAGTGACCTTTTGTGTTCTCGAGGAAGAGGTGATGATTGAGGCGCGATGGAGCTTTGTAGAGGCTCGTGGAGGAAGGTCGACCACGGCTGCTCTCTTTACACCACCAATATTTCGGCCTGATGAGGTTCCATTGTGGGCAAGGTTGTGGTTGGTTGTGAAGACTTGAAAGCGGCATGTTGCTGGAGTTAGTGGAAGCTAGTTGTCTCTCTGGGTCTGACACGAGGTTGTTGTTGTTGCACATCTCGCGGAGGAGGGCGAGGGGACTGCATGTCCATGAATGTTCTCTGGTTGGAGGAGGTACGGGGGCAACTAGCAGCGAATTGATGAGGTGAGGAGCTCAAGAGCGGTCTTTAATGTCGTCTGTAAAGGAGACTCGGCGCACTGAAGAATTGACTTGCATCAGATTTTGCAAGATTTGGCCTTCAACGCTGCATTGGTTAGTTGTCTCATCACTTTCAGCCGATGGTTGGACCACTTTAAGGTAGCTTTTGAGAGGGGGTGGCCGTTCTTCTCAGGAGCAGTCCTCAACCAACCTCATGAATGCTGCAAGAGTAGGGACCCAGTCGTAGATCCGACGAGCGGGGGTGTGGATCTGTGGCGGGGGGAGCAGATCCAGCAAGTAGCGATGTGGGTTGGCGTTGGAGGGTGTAGATCCGGCGACCGCAGGTCAGCCCAGTAGAGGTGACCGTCGGCGATGGGGTTTGATGTGGCTGGGTAGACTGGAGGCCGACGATGTTGGGGCGGCAAGGGATCCTTGGCGCACAGGCCACCTCGGGGGGGGGGGGGGTGGACGCCATGGCCGGAGCGGCTGACGGCGGGCATGCTTGGATGGGTTGCCCGAGAGGCCACAAAAGAGACGGGGTTCTTTAGTTAATTGTTTTGTTGTTGAGAACTCCCTTTTAACCTTTCAATTTTAGTGTAGGTTTACAATGACTAGAAGTAGCATGTGCAATTTGGAGAAAAATTTCTATGGGCCGGGGAAGATCCAAGTAGGGACTACCTCCATCTCGCCATATGATTGTCTTGAGATTTGCATGATTACTGACGAACGGTGATGAGGCAATCTCATCACCAAAGTATTTTCCGTGCAACTTGCAGCGCACCAAATCAACACTTCCGTGAGTATTTTTCCGTGCAATAGTAATGTTAATGTAACTTTTAAAGTTCCACGTTTGTTTTGCTATAAATGGTAGCATAGGACTACGTACAGAATGCTTCACATGACACGTACACTCACCAGTCCCGACTGCATCCAACCTCACCATGAATCCCTCATGCCCCTACAAACCTGACAAGTCAGAAAATTTACCTGTAATCACACTAGCAGAGAGAGATACAGCATGTGAAGCATACTCGCAAATAAATCATCAAGCCACTGAATCAGCTGGAAAGCAATAATGGCAACTCTTAAACCAACCAGCTAGCTCCCCCAATCCCGAGTCAAGTCAATCCAATTTGGACCCAATCAGCAGACACAAATGCAGAATTTTGGACGCTTTTGGCACTGTTGCTACCCGAAATTCCGAAAATAGCCTATTCGAAAACGAAATTCCAACTCTAGCCCCCACCTGACCGCACCATTTAACCGCATCGCGACACGTGTCCAATGGTGCGGCCGGGGAGCGCACCACACCTGAGTGGTGCGGTCCCCGACCGCACCACTCACTCTGATGTGACCATGTGGTGCGGTCGGGGAGCGCACCACTCCGGTGTGGTGCGGTCCCCGACCGCACCATTGACACGTGTCACACTCCCGTTAAGTGGTGCGGTCAACAGGATGCTAGAATTGAAATTTTGTTCTCCTCAGCGCCATTTTTGGTATTTTCGGGTAGCAACAGTGTCAAAAACGTCCAAAATTCACAAATACATTACGCACCACGCATACAGCATCTGTCCTTTCACCTCGCTTTGCGTCAATTTGCCTGCCTCTGCAAGCTGCAAGTAATCTGCAACGTATATCCTTCCCCCTCTTGCAGCAGGCTGTCTGGCTGCATGCCATGCCATGCCCTCTCCTCAGCGAGGATTAAATTCCCTGGAGCGTCAGATATTCCCCTCTCCGGACAGTTCTGAATCCGAGGAGGGAGAGAGGCAAGACGACGACGACGACGACAATTTAAGTCGCAACGCGACAATCAGATCGTATGTAATCGCAGGCAGCTGGTACCACCTGCAAATGCTCATCATGGAACAGTACCAGCCCGGCCCTGGCTAGCTGCGTCGATCGGCACCACCACCACGGCGGTTTGTTGCTGCTGCGCTGCCTTAACTCCTCATCGCACGACGCAGTCATGATGGCGGATGGCCGTCGCCCACAAGCTAATAAAAATGTGATCTCACTTGCCGCCTGCCTGCGCGCGCGCCCTCTCCCTAGCTCGCCGTTTACACCGACCGATCATCTAGCTAGCTAGGGATGAAAACGGATCGGATAGTTTCCGTCGGATCTGGACGGATACGGATTGTGTCGGATCGGATTTTTTTCGGATAGTTCTCGGATCGGATACGGATACGGATTTTTTATCGAATACGGATACGAATACAGTAAGTCTAGTATCCGTCGAATATGGATACGGATACGGATAATTCGGATAATACGGATACAGATAATCCAGATAGTGGCTGAATTTTAACAAAAATGGTATATGGAATACATTGGAGTAGCCACCAGCCCTAGTGCCTAAGGTAATATTTCAAAATATGGAACACATTGGAGTATTGGACCAACCTATAATGCAAACATTGAAGATTCTGCAAATCTTGTGAATATTATAGAATATATGAAGAATTAGGCTTGTAAATTAGCAATACGAATTGTTGCTACTTATGTAGTTATGTTATGATCGACTATTGGGTATATTTCCATTGTGGATGAAAAGACTATGCTTGTTTAGATTTCATGAATGTTTTGACAAGATGAACTATTTATGTATTTTCGTTAATTTTGGGTGTATAGTTTAAGGGGTTTTCATGTTCCGATAAATATTCGTAACCGTATTCGTTTCGATTCGTATTCGATCTGTATCTGTATTCCATATTATTCGTATTTGTATTCGTATTCGAGTTATCCGTATTCGTATCAGTATCGAAAAAAAATATGAAAACAAATATGGTAGAAGCATTATCCATCCGTATCCGATCCGTTTTCACCCCTATAGCTGGGGAATTGGATCATATCCCCTCCCTTTAGTTGGGAAATTCAGGATTTACCCTCCGCATCTCAATGACATGTGGGGTCATCATAAGTCACTGACACGTGGGTCAGGAGGGTAAATCCTAAATTTTCATTTAAATGGAGGGTATATGATCAATTGGGGGCCTATAGCTAGCTATATCCTCGTGCATGCATGGGCTCTATATACCCTGCCGCGTACGTCCATCCGTCCGTCTTGGACTCACCGTTTCAAAGGTTAGTTGTTAGGAGCATTCAAGCACGCGTAGCTTGTCGCTAGCTCTCGATCCCATCCTTGGAGTATAGCGGCCATGCATGCATTACAACCTAGCCACCACCCCCTCCGCCCCTCCAAATCTCGTGATCAGTCGTGAGCCGTAGCTTTAATGCGCCTGGGAGAAAGATGCGCCGAGTGCATGCATGCTATGCGATTACCCTGCGTACGTGCCTAGATCTTGATCTTGCAGTAGTTAGCTATTTTTGGCACATATAGCACTGTTTAAATCATATTTATAAAAATATCAGTATACATATGAGAATAATAAAAATAGCATTTCTACCACATGGTGACCAGGGCGGCAGCTGTGTGGAGTTGACACATGGCGTCTGGAGCTCCGCCTCTGTGCGGCAGGCGGCCTACCTCCAGCCACCGTGCGCCTCCCAGCATGCCGCCTGGCCACAACGCGGCATTACCTGATTTAATTATTATTTTATATTACTATATTTTTAATTTTTAAATATAGAAAATTAGTTCAAAAAATTACGAGATTTTATGTGTAGTCTCCTGATATAACGTACTTTATTGTGTAATTTTTCTATAATTTTATCCGGTTTGAATGTTGCTCAAAAATTCATACGATTATGTTATTGTAGGAGTTGTTATATATAACAAATGAGCTCCAAAAATTACGAAATCTTATGTGCAGCCTCCTGGTATAGTCATCTAATTGTCTATTTTTTTTAGAAATTTTATACATTATGAATTTTGCTCGACTGATGTTGATGCACTTAGGTCCGCTCGGGTGGAGCGTCATAACGATAACAAAACAACAGTTGATTCGACAAGGGGTGACATGGCATGCAGCCTAATGAACCAAGAATGATACATATATAGGTGAGGAGGGTCGGACTACTGCGTTGACCGTGGCTATTTGCCCTTCCTTGCGAGGTCAGTGTTGTAGTCCTCGCCGGCTGCGCTGGCCTTGGCCGCCAGTTCGCGCTCCTCCTTGTGAGCCTCGTGCTCCCTGCACCTGCATTTCTCCAGGTGAGTTTCCATCTCCTGCCAGTATGGCCAAAATATAGACACAGAGAGGACGCAATCATGCAGGTCTTGGAGAGGGGCAACAAGGAGGTCATCAACATAGAAAGTTCTTATAATCCCACATGCTGCTACGTAAACCCTAACTGCATATGTGCGTGCTACTACAACAATGACCAACCACATCCCAGGCATCCTCCTCTGCAACACTCCATGTGGATAGCGCCAGGCATATTCTACCAGTAGGCACATCCAGAGATGCTTGTACCACGGTTCTCCCCTGTTGTACGCGGTTATTTTCAATCTCCTAAAGCATGCAACTAAATGGTTGACGTGTCATTGCGGTTAGCATAAATAATCATATGTGATAATAGATTACAGAGTTAATCATTTAAGTAATCAATTGATTAATTGCCAATTACCACCACATAAAATAGTATATCTTGAATTGCTACAAATATGAATTAATTCGATAAACAAAAAGATACATGAAATCACGACACCGAATGGCAACCAGACAAGCTCGGTCTATTGGAGCAATCCTTCGTTGAGTGCTTGGAGGTCTTGGATATCCTACACTTTACTGTGTGGCTAATGCTGGTACATTGGCTGCCATCCATATAGTTCTAGAAGCACCGTGACTGCTGACGTCCCTTCGTAGTTATCTTCAAGTCCTCGTTGGGGACCATTGCATAATATCCGACCAAAGAACCATGTAGTTCATGTGCAAGTCATACGAGTGAAACTCTACACGGACACATTGACAAATGTGCGAAGGAAGCAGGGGAAAGGGGAAGCAGCAATGGGTTGACATATGTATGAACGAGAGAGGTTACGCACTACAAAAGATGGCTGCCTCGCGGTGACTGTACTGCCTAGGATTTCAATTGCTAATTAAATGGGTATTGCATATCGCTAATTATGAGTAAATAAACTTGAATTAATATGATAAATTCAGAGTACATAAAATTTCTAAAAAAATTAGACAATTAGACTGACGATGTCAGGAGACTGCACACAAAATTTTGTAATTTTTGGAGCTCATTTGCTATATGCAATAACTCCTACAAATAACATAATTGTATAAATTTTTTAGCAATATTCACACCAGATAAAATTATAGAAAAAATGCACAACGAAGTACATTGTGTCAGGAGGCCGTACATAAAATTTTGTAATTTTAAGCTCATTTTCTATATTTAAAAAAATCAAAAAATTAGTAATATAAAATAATAATTAAGGTAGGTAGTTAAGCCGGCTAATTAGCTAGCTTAATTACCAGTCGCATGGTGGCCAGGTGGCATGCTGAGAGGCACACGGTGGATAGGCGGCAGGGGCACACAATCACCTGGTGGTTGGGCGGTAGGCCGCCTGTCGCATGCTGGCGGGGCTACAGGCGTCACGTGTCAGCTCCACGCCACTGTCGCCCGGTCATCGTATGGCAAAAGTGTTATTTTTATCACTTATATGTATATACTGATATTTTTATAAATATGAATTCAATAGTACCATATGTGCTAAAAATTCCATGCCAGCCAGTCTTGCGGATACGTACGTACTCGCTCGATCAATGCAACCTACGTGAGGTGCATATGGTTCCCATGCCGGTATATATGTTTAAAGGTTGCGTCTTCAGTTCTACGCGCAATTGGAGTTTTCTGTTCAATGCTCAAGAAATGGGTGTGTTTATATTGGTTTTTATTTTAGTTTATAAATAGTAAAAGCTTGTACGAAAAAAGAAATTTACATGTAATTTTGATCAGTATAAATGAAATCACTAACTATAATCGATTAGTAGACTCTGTTTTAAAAAGACACTCTATTAAAAAGCTAGATACTATAAAAATTTATTTATTATAATAAAATAATTTTTAGAAGCTAATACGAACAAATGAGTCAGCCACACATACAAGACAAATATATGGCTATCATGATAAAAAGCCATGCATACGCATACACCGGGTTGTCGCATGCAAATATGCTCATTATCGTACTGCAGAACGTTGTTGCATGATCTTATGTGTCCCCCTACGCACTGAAATCCTTTTGAGTAGCCATGTGCTTCTTCCATGCATGCACGTACAGTGGTAGCTACCAGCTAGGTACATGTCACTCTTGTGTAGTACTAGTACTAGGTGTGTATTTTATATAACACACACACACACACACACACACACACACACATATATATATATATATATATATATATATATATATATATATATATATATATATATATATATATATATATATATATATATAGAGAGAGAGAGAGAGAGAGAGAGCTAAAATAACTTATTTCACGTTCCAATCAGTCCCCCTCCCCCGTCCCGACCGAGTTCATACTCCCACCAAGCGTGTACGACCCACCTATCCCCACCCACCCACACTAGTTACAAACCACGAACCCATGACCCGCCTACCCTTACCCTTTTGTAGTTCATCTTGATAGTAAATTGAATATATCTAGAAGTAAATGTGGTGCTATTTTTTACTTCCACCATCATATGGCCAACATGCGCCACGACAAGTGTGCGGTAAACTCTAACGACGCATTAAGTAAATTTGTTAATACAGTAAAAGCGGTTCTATCTGGTTGTAAATTGGTATATATCTGGTCGTAAATTGGTATGCATCTAGTCATAATTGTCTTGAATTGTTGAAATAGGTCCATCTCCAGCTCTAAAACTTAGCAAACTTGCCTCGTGTTACTGCTTTGAAGGCTACGCTCAAATGTCTTTGGACTTTATCGCCAATATCCAGATGATGCGTCTCAAGGCTCATTTCACCACGGTCCAGTGAATCAAGCACTTTAATGCGGTTATTCTTCACATTGACACAAAACACAGAAAAGTGTTGGGCATGTAATAGAATGAAGAATACTTGCACATCAATACAAAAGGAATGTCAACCATGTCACATAGGGCCTCGTATTGAAAAGATACTGCATGCAATATACGAGGTTATTCATCATGAAAAGTTACTATCGTCAGCACATAAAGCTACCATCTATAATTCATGAGGTTATTTACACTGACAAAGTTACTATATCATGCATACAAGGTTTTCATCTACAATTCATAAAGTTACTTATAGCTTTCTATCATGTCAAGAAGATAATGGTTCATTGTACTTACAAATCTCATTTCACTGATTATCACACCGTGAAGTTTATCAGGAATCATTTTTTCCGCAAACTTTGGATCATAACAATTCTTCCCAAGAAACTCCTTGATGTTCATCAACCGCTGCATATCACAAACAAAGATTATAAATGATACGTAAAGGTCAAGAACACACTTGGACGAATAGGTTGTAGGTTTAAAGAGATATGAACAGCAAGATCCCATGACAAGAATAACCTATAACCAGATACTTCAGACCTAGTAGGGGTGTCATCGTGTTTGAGGCAGTCAATAAAGAATGACACAAACATGTCATCCGTCATCACACCATCTTAAAATGAATTTATAAGATCAACACATGTGGTGGATACAATAGTGGATGGTGTTTTTAGCAGGATCTCCCTAAAAATTCAAATGCAATTTGGCATAAAATTAGGGCAGTACAACAAGAAAAAAGAAAATTAAAAGTTAAATGAATAAGTCAGCCTATTATGCTTTCAAGCTTGTGTCATTCCCTAACGGCCTTCGCCTTCACAATGTCGATCGGCGAATGGGTGAAGCAATACTTGAAAGGAGATACAAATTTAGTAGGCTCCTTTACCATCCGTGTGCCTCTCCTAACAGGTTTAGTGGTGACTGTCTTTGGTCGCACACCTAACAGGACTTGCTCACCTATTTCCCCTATCAGCCGATCAATCATTGTGTTTTCACGAACCGCTGCAAATAGCAGATGTAAGTACCATATCTGCAGTTTCATAAATATAAATGAGAGTTAGAGGCCAGCGAAACAACCTACCCTGCTCATCTTCAAGCGACAATGGTTCCCTCGAGATATCAACTGTGGCTTCAACAACCGACGAAGGGTCCCTTGCCACCTCATATGCAGCTCCGTAGACCAGTAAAGGGTCCCTCGTCGCCTCAGCTACAGCTTCGTGGGCCAGCGAAGGGTCCCTCGCCACATAGTCTGTAGCTTGCTGGACAGGCAAAGGGTCCCTCGTCGCCTCACACTACAAGGAATCAGGTGTTTCGCAACGACGTGAAAACGTTGCAATAGGCCCAGTTTGGTTGCAATAAGTACCAATGCCAACCAAATCACTTTCGTTGCCAAGCGTTGCTAGTGCTAGCGTGCTCTAAAGTTTGCGCATCGGTTTTGTGTTTCGTTGCAATAGATATGCTTATTGCCACGAAGTGGAGCATGGCGATACATAGGAGATGCAACAAAGTTATTTGTGGCAACAGAGGCTTTTGCCACGACTGTCATGGTGGCGATAACCTCTAGTGCCACGAACCTATTGCATTGCGATTGCAAATATTGCCATGAGTGACGCCGTGGCAATAGTGTTTGGCGCCACGAACATGCTTCGTTGCAATAAACGTTATTGCCACGACAAAACTGTCGTTGCAATAGAACCTTTTGCCACGTGCATCATTTTGTTGCAAGTGTTTTTCGCGCCCACGTGACACATTTCGTTGCAATGGAAATTATTACCACGATTATAATTTGGATGCAATAGGTTTTATTGCAACAAGAAATGTTTGGTGGCTAGAGATGTTAACGCAACGAAATGAGTTAGGTTGTAAATAAGACTTATACCATCGATGAATGTACGTGGCAATAAGAGCTGCATCGCAACGAAGGAGCAACGTGGCAATAAGCAATGTATCGCAACGAAATAATAATTCAGGGCAGCATATTGCATTTTATATATATTCAATGAACCGCTGTTGCAATACAGTAGTAGTGACATATAAAATGCAGCATGACATATGAAATCCAAACATCTTTATTTTCATCCACCATATTATGAAACTAAAAGGAGTATCATGTCCAGTGAAGCAAATAATACAAGATTATAATGTCAATCTCCAAAATGAGACTAAAAAGATCCTAAATAATCTTGCGATAAGAAAAGAAATCTCCAAGGTCGATCTTTGTTCATATGCGAGTTGCTCTGAGAATTTTGAACCTTAGCGCCCCGCTCAATTACTTTCCTGTGCAACACAAGCACAAAATTGGCACATTAATAAAATAGGCAAACTCATCCATGCAAGAAACCTATACAACTTGGGCTACAACATGGTTCTAAGCGAAAATACAAAAATTTGGTTAGCGACGATGATGGTGCACAGGTAACTTAACAGTTCCAAGTTTTTTGATAATAGGGTGTGAATTTAGATGGCTCCTTAAACTGCAAGAATTCTGGGCTTAGAAGAATGCCTAGTAAACATGCAATCTTCCATTTACTGTTTCTCAGAAAAACATGATGTATCTATTAGTAAGATGGTTTAGTTACCAATTGAATATTGTTTATCAAAATGGATCATCACACTGCACAGACACATGATTTATCTATTAATAAGCTGATTTAGTTAGCTGGTAAGTGATTACAGGTTTTTACTAGTAACCTGTAAGTGTTTACAGAAATTTGGGCTTACTAAACTGGTTTATCAAAATGGATCATCACACTACACAGACACATGTTGTCTCAGAAAACATATTTGTTATTTCCATTTGTAAAGATTCATAAATTCATGAGAAGGGAAAAATAATATGTTCTTCTACATCGGTTGTTACCACAGCATTCTACATTTTCATTAAGACAATTGCAGTATATTTGCATGTACCGACGATTAAGGATGAAGTACAAGAAACAAGATTGTACATGGTTTTCATTACCGGATTTTTAGCTTAGTATCTACTGAAACAAGAATCAATATCTGCAGGAATTGATCAATTGATCATAAACAATGATTATCAAGTCCTATGCAACCATATGATTTTTACATGATTTTATGGAGCCTTAAAACATTGGGGAAGCTAAGAAAATATAGGACTGCACAATCTTAAAATTACTTGGCAAAAATCTGTACTGACATTTGCATTTCTTACCTTGTTCTTTTTCTGTGCACGGGTTTTAGCAGTATTCTGCAGCTGTTGTAATGAAATAATAGTTGGTGCCGCATTGGCATTGTTGTTATTGAATAGACTTTTGTTAACAGTAGAAGCTCTATTGGTGCGAGGAGGTGGTCTAGCTTCTTTTTGTGTGGTCAGAACACTTTCCGGCTGAGTCTGAAAATATTTAGATGTCGGATCAATATTACGTTACATTAATGCAAGGTAGAAATCCAGGATGGTTGGATCCATTGTTCAATTAACTTACCTGTTGTAATATATCTTCTCCATGTACTGGCGTTTGGACATTGTGCTGCAATTTCGTGTGCTGGCAGATTTTCCTATGCAGCAGCACTTCCCTCGAGCACCAGCCTCATCTAATCGAGTGCAGTCTTGTGAGCAGCTTCAAGATGCTGCTACCCTCTGCTCAACATATTCATGGCCTTTCGACTCTCCCCATCGAAATGCTGAAAAACATCAAGCATATGCCTCTGTTTAGGCTATCTCAGCATGCGCACGGAATCACCTAGAAACTCCCGCATGATTGGAAATTGAAAAGAGTGTATAGGAGAGAACTCTTTGAAAACATCATACTGCATCGTGGAGCTACGCCAGTAACATGTGTCCTGCCTTGCCCTTAGCTACATGATTTTAAAAATTCACAACATTCAAAAAGTTATTATTAAAATAAAACTATCCATTCAATTGTGCCAAAAATGCAATATACTATAGACATATAAGAAGTACTCACAGGGAGCTTCCCAAATGTGTAACCCCCTTCTCATCACTCATCTTATCGGCCACCACAATAGCATCTATTATTTTACTGTTAAAGAATGCTGCACGTGGTATGTTTTTGGCCTCAATGTTGTGGGTGCACCTCAAATTATCAAGGTAGTAAATCTGTGCAAATATTCAAAACAAAAGGCCACAGATCACGAACACCAATTAGATTTCTGCATCAATACAACTAATTTACATCCAAAAAAATATAAACTATGATGACTTATAAGAAGGAACACATGACATCCATTGATCGACCTCGTGCCCATACCGGTCTTGGTCCTCCACAAGCGGGTAGCATTTCTAAGGTCATCAACCACAGCCTTGCACCAATCGATGTCACTGAACTCCACAAGGTCTCTCGTCATCAAAGCTTCCCTCTCAGTGATATGGTTGCTAGTGGCAGGGGATATACAACTTGCTTAATACAATAAGGAAAAAACATCTGATGGACAAGGGGTAAGCCCTCCTCTTAATTTTCTTCAGTAGTGTCTCCACTTGAATGTCATCCTTAATCGGAATAAAAAGATGTTGCTTTAGTTCTGCAAGCTCTTGTTTACATGTGGTGACAGGATAGTTGCATCCTTCCCACCGATAGGGATACCAAGGACACACCTAACGGCATATGATGTGATTGGAAGGCCCACACCTCCACCAACAAGAAACACCATCAAATTCGGATCAAGCTGGTCCATCGAAAAGCAGAGTAAGTCCTTACTTTCCAACCCCTCCAAGTTGAACCATAGAAAATCACCAAAACCATGGTCTCTGATCCTCCTTTTCTAATCCAACGTTAGCTTCTCAATCAAATGCATAATCGTTGCAGAAGCACTGCGCACCAAGACATGATGTTTTTTCACAATGACGTGTTGCATCTTTTACAAAAGCTTGTAGCAGTAAACATTAGGCTGGCAAACAAAAATATAGAACTTGTGAAATTACAGACCATGCGCTACGAAGTTACTGACCATGTATTACAAAGTTACCACCTACTAAATAAGAAAAGTTATAGTCCATTGATCTAAAAGTTACCAACCACTCTCAATTTAAAAGTTACTAAACATCCACTAGTGATTTTGAAAATGTGTACTACAATGTTACACGTACCTCATTGTCACAATTGTCACCCCTCTTCCTCTTCACGCTGTAAGCATTTTTGACAGATTTTACAATGTTGGGTTCTACTTGGGTAGGGTTTAGATTGATCTCCAAAGCATTCTAACTATCCGCATTTGTGATTTTCCTTGCCTTGGATGGTGCCTTCCCATCATCTTCATTTGCTCTCCTAGAATAGAATTTTACGACAATAATGGGAATTAAGAATAAAATAAAGGAACAGTATCACAATGATGAATTGGCTGCACTACAACAAAAATATATGGAACATCTAACCAAATCGCTAACCTTAGGTATAGCTAGGTGAGGTCGACAACGACGACTGACGGCGTGCGGTTGAAGCGAAGAGCGACAGCGCTCGATTGGCAGCGATGAGCGAAGACACCGGATTAGAACGTATGGCTGATGATGAGGTGGCAAGGTCGCCGGATTAGGGAGGCGCGGAAGTGAGAGAGATGGAGAGACAGAGAGAGATCAAATCGGGAGATGACAAAGAGAGAGATTCCCAGGTGGGCTTAAAACTTGTTCGGTTTCCATACCCTACTAAATCCCGGAAAAAGTGGCACATGGGACCGCTTGGGACCCGGGGGCGTGGGGTTAACGCACGTGAAACTGTAAGTCACTTCACATATTGTAGATGATAACTTTATCATGTGGATGATAACTTCAAGCGTAACTGAAAGTAACTTTTCCAGAATAACAAAACACGACCGCTAAACCGTGTGTGTGGTCGGTTGAAAGGGGGGTGGACGATTGGCTGGTTGGGTTATCGGGTCACGTCGCTAGGGAGCCGTGCGCTTATTTTACGCATAGACACTGAATAGGGTATATATATAGAGAGAGATACTATTCAGTGGCTACGCGTAGAATAAGCACGCGACCCTGATCGACCCAATCAGCCAATCGCCTCACCAACCCACCACACGGATAGTTACTAGTGAAGTTGTTAATTATAGAAAAGTTACTATTGTCTGTACATAAAGTTATTATCTATAATTCATGAAATTCCTATCACATGCATATAAAGTTATCATCTATAATTCATAAAGTTACTATCACCTGTACATAAAGTTATCATCTATAATTTATGAAGTCACTATCGCTGCACATAAAGTTACTATACGTGTAGTAATTTTGCAGCGTCGAAACATATTCAATATGTATCTTGTTTTGTTAAGTTTGTAATTTCGAACAGAATGGTGCAAACGGATCACATATCAGACTTTTGGTGAAAGTTATTTTATTTTTAGCTTGTAAACAAGATAAAAAATCACAAGTCAAGTACACTTATTCTCTTCTCTCTCTTCCTGCATGCATATATGTTGTTAGTTATGAAAATGTTACTATCTCATGAGTATATAGTAATCTTCTATAGTTCATCAAGTTACTTACATTTGCAAAGTTACTATCTCACGCATAAAAAGTTATCATCTATAATTCATGAAGTTATTATCCAATCGAGTTAACATGAACTGCACCAGCTGGGCAGGTTGCATGCATGGCCAACGACCCGCAGTCATGTGTGTGTATAGTTACTAACCAACGCGCAGGTGTAAAATACGCAGGGAAGTTACTGATGTTTCTGAATAAAGTTACTATTGGTTCTAAATGAAATTATTGCCAAACCTTCATATTACTAGAAAGTTACTAACGTTTCTGAGTGAAGTTACTACCGAACACTTACAGTACACAGCCGGTGGTAACTTTCCTCACAGCCGGTGGTAACTTTTTTTTACAGCCGGTGATAACTTTCTGGGGCGCAAAACTGCGCGCACAGAATGCGCAGGCATAGAATAGCACTACTGTGTGTGTGCGTATAGAGAGAGAGAGAGGAAAATGATCCCCTATTCTTGGGAGTGCATACTACCACTTCTCATATACCGTTTAAACAAATAAGTTATACATCTTTATCATTTTAAATATACTCTAATAATGATTATAAGATACTCCAAAGTGAGTTTCATAAAAATAATTTCATCAAAATCCACTTTTTATAACATTATTTATGTATATATTCATTTTACATATGGAAAAGGATATATAGCAAAAGTAAATGTCTCCGATGAATTTTTTCAACAATATCGCATTGGAGTATTTTATCATGTAAGTATACCAAAAGTAATAAAAAGGTATATCAAATCCATTTTAGTGGTGTGTGTGTGTGTGTGTATGAAATAGTAAATTGCACCATATGTACATGAACTTATGAGGTGGTTGCATTTAGGCCTCTAAACTATGAAACCATGCATTTAGGTACGAAACTTGTTAAAATATGCAAAGGAGGTTCAAAAGAGGTTTTGCAACGCTAACAAGGCATACATGCACTGGCGGACCCAGGGCCCCTGCCCGGGCTCCCATTGCCAGCGTGGGCTGCCGCTAGCACATGCGTGCCGCATCATTTGCTACATGCCAACGATTGGCTACATGCGTGTGTAAGCGGTCCACCACGTCGTTGCCGCTAGGCCGGCTATTGCCGAGTCTGAAGAGCATTAAGGAAAATTCAGAGGAAGATTAGAGCATCGACTGTTGGCGTGAGAATTGCATTGCGCTGACCAACAGGAGGAAGAGCTAAGGAGGAATAGAAGAGCAGTGGTAGGGGCAGAGATCAGGAGTAAGAGAGGAAGAAATCATGAGGAAACAATCTTAATTTGGATGATGATCTAGTTTTTCCTTCTGTGGTTTATTTTAGTTAGAGGTTAAGACCGAGATTAGAGAGGGAGATAGCCCGTGTTTGTTGGGAGATTTAGTAGTAGATTGGTTTAACCTGCTGTACTGTTATATTGTTTTTTCGAGTAATGTATGGTCATTTTAAGGGATTTCATCTACTAGAAGGTTTTAGAGGATTTCAATAGCTTCCTGTAGAATTTTTATTCATGTTAATCGGACCGCTGCGCTTGTTATTTAGACTCTGTTCTTCACCCAGGCTCATCAAATTCTCTGGGTCCGCCACTGCATCCATGTGGTGGTAATGCTTATGTAACGTTAATGTGGATGCTGACATGAAAAGGTGAAGGTCTGTCTCCACCTCGCCGGTTGTGCCGATCTGTGTGTTCATCAACACCATTACAAAGCGTTCAAAAGTAACTTCTACAATTGAGAAGGAAAAATGTGAGCTTGTTGTAGCGATGAGATTAATTACGAAGTGAATTTTTATTGTTTTTCTTGTTGCATGAGATACGTATGGAGTTGATGCAGCTGCATTGGTTGATGTAAATGGAGAAAGACCAACGTGGTACGCACATCAAAGTTCACAAAACAACGACGCGCTCTCTGGTTGCATTGGCATGAAACATGCATGCCCTTGCAGGACCAACCTAGCTACTCACAAAGCTACATTATGCCAATCATGTCATTATATCGCGTACGTCCTCCTGTCTGAATGATTGAACTCTCTGCATATATGCCCACATGCTGTATATGTACTGCTATATAGGTGGCTTCGGCATACGTTTGCCTTGCTATAGTCATACGTACACCAAAGAGTTCAAAGAACAACTTCTACATCAGCTTGAAACATGCAGGCTGCTGCACTCAGGACCAGCCTATCTAGCTTAGCTACAACAATATCTACATCAGTCAAGACAATTGCAACTCGATTGTCCTGCCTAGAAATCTACGTATCCACATGCATCATGATATACGCATAGGTACGTACGCACACAGGACATGCATACGCTTTCATGCATGGGCCACGGAAACCCTATCTTGAATGATGCGTCGATCGATCGGTCTCGATCGCCATCGCGAAGATCATGGAGCGGTCGTTTCGGGCATTCAAGTGAATGTAAGTGATATGTCCGCGCCGTTCCTGGATCGTAGCCTACCCTTGTCTTGCTTGCTTCATCATCAATCAATCCCGGCAGAGATCGACCGAGCGGATTCGATGCGCCGGCCCACGGCCTAGCCTCATGGGAGAAAGTTTCGCCGAGCATATACCGCCTGTTTATGTGACGTGCGCGTGATCCTGGGGATTAATTTGCAGGTGCAGGAATGGCATCTCTGCCTCTGCCTCGGCACGCATGCATGCGTGCTGCTGCTGCAGGCGTACGTGCAGGTGTTGGTTTCGCATCTTAATCCTCATTTATAGAGTTTGACTGTTACTGCTTCAATTCACGCTCCGACCGTGAATGGGGAGAAGAATTTTGTCTGCTCGAGAGAAAGCAGCAGCAGCAGCAGCAAGGACTTTTCAGCGTACGCATATGCTCTTTGTAAATTTCAGAGCTCAAAGTAAGGGCATGCACCACCTGCTTCTCTACTCTAGTAAAAGCCCACACAAAGTTAAAGCCGATCGAGGGTTCGCCTCTGCGCCGACAGGTTAGCAATGAAAGTTGCTTTGAAATTTTCTTTTCAAGAAGACGTGCGGATAGAATATAACCTTGCGAGCACAATCAGTGTAGAGATGTCCAACATCCTATGTGTCCAGCAGTTGATCAGTTGTTTTGTCCATAGTTAGATAGGTTTTACCAAGGATCGAGGCGTATAATCTGCACGCTGCCCATACAGAACAGCAGTCAGTGGTGGCACAAGCTCTCTGTCCCCAATCCCCATACGCATGATTGCGTTCTACTACTAGTAGTAGTAGTTAGAATGGGCATGACTGCATGAGCTTGTGCGTTGTGCTGCACAGTGCAATCTGCCACTCTGCTGCCTCTGATTACTGTAGCTGCTAATAAATCTACTATGCGAGTAAGTTCATGGAACTGCCGGTGCTCTACGCTAGTAGGAAGCATGCATACAGGAACAGACGCAGAGAAGAAGCAAATTGCATGTGCACGCTCTCCTGATCGAACTCCTCTTAATTAACTGGCAAATTTGGATTTTCAACCGCGCATATATGTTCACATACTTGCATGCGTTTGTGGGGGCATGTGTTAGGTAAAGGAATTTAGAGCAGCGAAAGGCAGTGTGTGGCTATGCACGCATTTAGTGCATGCCTAGGATTCAGAAATTTCAATGCAGAATAGCAGACACACAAATTTCACATGCGTTTAGGCTGAAATCATCTTTTCATCTCCATCGGAGTTGGAACCTTTTGTTGTTTCTCCCTCTTATATCTCGGGAATTTCAAAAGAAACAATTCATTTCCTATAGGAGTTGGAAAAAATTTCTGCTTTCCAAACGCGCCCATATATATATCACTTCTTTTCTCTACAGCTATCAACATTTTTTTATCTTGCTTTTCTTGCAGCACAGCAATCCTTCTGTCTCTTTCACATGAAACCAGGAGAAACAGACCAGTAGTAGTAGTACATCTCCATATATGCACATGTATGCACATAATGACTACCGAGTTTGTTTGCTAGTTGACAGGAAGTAGCCATGATTGGGTATGCTGCAAAGCCTGTGAAGGGCATGGCATGGTTGTCATGTATGGACAGATTGGAGACTTTTGAGCATGGGATATGGACCATGCATGTATGCCTCCTGCCTGCCTGCCTGCCTCTGTCTCTGTCTCTGCCTCTGCCTACCTATCCCTCTCCCTTGCAATTACTCACTCACATACACACACTCCTGCATCAGCTGCTTTCTTGCATTGCATGGACCCTTCATTCACCCCTGGAATTGTTCAGATCTTCCCCCCTTGGCATTCAGACAACAGCAGCCTTGCCAAATCTAGCTTTGCTAAACATGGCCACTAACCTGCCTACTTCCATGCAATTCAAAAGTTTCCAGCTTTTAGGCCAACATCTCTTTCACTTGCACACCTCAGTGAAATTCTGAAATGTTTCTAGGTATAGTTACGATGGAGCCAACTGATACGCAGTTGGACGCAACGACAGAAGAGGATAACTGGAACTCAACAAGGATTCTGAATTGCTCGGCCGGCTTCGCTTTCGCCGCAAACCAACCCAAGGGTTTCGTCTGGATTCAGAGATGGGCCAGCCACGTGATGTATGGAAGAATTGAAGAAGAGATCGATCGTTTTCTTGGGAGGGAAAAAACTTGTCTGGCTTGTCCTCCCATGAAGTGGTCGAATGGGCGTTCCTTTTCTAGATTACGTCTAAGCACTGGCGTCCAAAGAGGCTCATGTACCACTTGTCCTAACTTGCTACTACACGTATATGCATGACTTATGGCTGTTAACCGAGCAATTAGGCAAAGTTTTTATTGTGTAGATAGTTATAAAACATTGCCTAGTTCAGTTCACGTAGGATATAGAGGATCCATAGTTAGATATCCGTCAAGACAAACTATCAAGAACTCCTTTGCAGTCAATAGGCTGCTTCTAGATTAGCATATCTTCAGAAATCTGCTCCGTAAGAGAGAGGTCAAGGCAGAGCTCTCTTCCAAAATTTCTGAAATCTGCTCTGTAAGAGAGGGGGACAGCATTATTATGCATCAGGTGCAGAATAGATATTCCACGGATCGGTCTGGAGTAATGTTTGTATGTATATGAAGTGCTTTTTCTGTAGTGTTTCATTCAGCAACTTCGTAACTATACTGCACATATCATGTATGTACAACACAAATATATAGCATATATATAGCGCGATAGATCAACTTCTGGACGGTCAGAGAAAAGGGGACTTTTCAATCTCCTCTAGTCCTCTGATGCCCCGTGTTACATGGATAGAGACGGAGCTTGACGTGCGTGGAGGTAAACCAAATGTTAATTTTACATTCTTCTATTTCTAATCAGTAGGTGAATATACAAGAAGGCACTAATTCAAACACGCATGGAAATTACGAACAGGGATTCAAATCTCATTTCAAAAAAGTAAATTTGCTTTTTCCATCATAGGCACCGTTAAGATCTGTTTTGGTGAGAGAAAATTTCATAAATGACAGTTTTGCTCCCGTTACCGACAATGATGCTAGAAGAAGTAAACATGGAAGGAGGGTGAAAAGTAGAGAGAGTACCGACGTCTGAAGTCATGTGCAAAGATGCACCCGAATCCATATACCACTCGGTGGTGGAGGGAGGCAGTGTAAGTGTCATCATACTGAAGGTGTTTGTGAGATGCTGTTAGTCCCATGAGCCGACACCGGACATGGGGTCCACGGTGCCAATTGGGGCGGCTAAGGAGGGCCACCACAACCGTCGGCAGGCACACTAAACTAGACGCCGCAATGGTCGGGTGGGGTGCGACGGCGAGAGCATGGGGCATCGGGCACGACGGTGGAGTTGGCGCATTGAGCCAGGGAACGAGGACGCCATCGGCGTGGTGTGGCCACACCTGAACAGTCCCGGCCTATGTGTTAAAAAAGGATGGCCACCCTATCTGTCCGGCTTTGCCGGCTGCATGGCCGCCTCCGCTGGCGCCAGTGGCGGGTGGCTCGCTGGTCCAGCCCGAGACGTCGTTCCCATTGTTGCCACTGATGCCCCTGTTACGGTGGTGTTTGCGGCTGTTGTTCTTCCCGTAGCCACTGTTCCCGTCGTTGCTGCCGCCACCCCTGCTTGGGCTCGGAGGGTAGGAGCCCTACTATCCAATAGCGAGGAAAACGGAGGGCGACGTGGCCAGTCTGGAGTTCTTGGTGATCTCTTCGTGGAGAAGCTGCAAACGAGTCTCCACAAATGTAGGAAATGGCTGTTGCATCTTGAGGATTAGCATCATATGAGAGAACTTCTCGTTGACGCCGTGAAGGACGGATAACACAAGTGTCCGGTTGAAGATAGATTAGCCGAGATTGCCAAGACCATCTGCTATACTCTTGAGTTTGTGGCAAAAATCAGAGATTGATAAATCACCTTGAACGAAGTTACAGAATTCTGCCTCCATGTACAGAGCATGGGTCTCCTTGTTGCCAAGGAATTGGTGTTTGAGGTTCGTCTACACAATGCGGGCAGTAGTAGTGGGGGACATGATGATCTCTAAGAGGCCTGCAACAATGGTGCCGTAAAGCCAAGACAAGACCACGCAGTCCATGTGAACCCAATCCACTTGATTGGGAAGGGGGCATCGTCAGAGAGGACATGGTCTGTCAAGGTGTATTTGCCAAATGTGACGAGGAAGAGGTCGCGCCACTTTCCGTAGTTAGCAGAGGTGAGGTCGAGGGGTGACTGGGATGAGGGCCTTAATGTTTAGGATGCCAACAGCTTGGGCGTGAAGAGCGACAATAGCGTAGTCTGGTTGGTTGGCAAAGCTGTGGGTGAGATCGGCAACTAGGACTTGCTAGCATTCTGCAGCGATCGCAGCGAGCGTCCTGGTGCACGCGATCGACGGCAGCCATGACGATGGCTTGAACCCAACGGTCCTCAGCGGCAGCAACGTCAGTCTAAGCTGCGTGGGTAGCCAAAGCAGCCTGCTCGCCCTAAGCCACCTGGTTGGCAGAGAGGTTGGTAGAGCCAACCATATAAGAGAGAGGGATAGATCAGCTGGAAGATGGAGGTCGACGGCTAGGGTTTGTGGAAACATGCGGTCGCAAGAGCGATCATGTCTGATACCATGAAAGCGTGTAGTGTTTAGGAGAAATCATGCAATGACTTGATTAATGAATCAAGGGTTACATATATAAGCATCTTCCTTCTATATCTGAACAACCGATTTATAGAAACAATACCTAGGAGATAAGGAAGAGAACTGAAAAGATACGCATGATCCGTGGTACGTAACAACCACGGGAGGTCAACCACGATCGATACAATGTGGTCGATGGTCATATGCAGATATCTAACACCGTCTCCCGGTCAAGTGCAGAGGCCGAGTATCACGCCGTCACAAACGGCATCGCTAAAACCTGCTGGTTGAGCCAATTGATTATGGAGCTACACAGTCTATTTCACCATGCCACCCTAGTCTACTGCGACAATGTCAGCACGGTCTACCTCTCCACCAATCCGATTCAACATCAGTGTACCAAACATATCGAGATTGACCTGCATTTTGTTCGGGAGCGTGTTGCTCTTGGTGAAGTGTGTGTTCTTCATGTCCCAACATCATCGCAGTACGTAGACATCTTCACCAAAGGTCTACCCATGCCCATCTTCACCGAGTTTCGATACAGTCTGAACATTCGTTCTTCTGCCATTCCGATTGCAGGAGAGCATTAGATATTTGCATACGACCATGGACAACATTGTTTCAACCAAATTATGTTGACCGTGGTCGACCTCTCATGTTTGTTACGTACCACAAATCACATGTATCTTTTTAGGTCTCTTCCTTACTTATCTTCTGGATATTGTTTATATAAACTGGTTGTTCAGATATAGAAGGAAGAGGCCTATATATGTAACTCTTGATTCGTTAATTAAGTCATTGTATGATTTCTTCCAAATACTACACGCTTTCATTCTCTATTCTCTATCCTTCGTTCCTTGTTCTTGAAGATTTCAGGACGGGGGAGGATAAGATAGTTGGACCAGTGCTAAGAAAGAACAATTTTATTATTTAATCTCTTTCAATTTATTTATATTAACTTTACTTTTAAATCTGATTATTTTGGCCACGCCACCTAATAACGTCGTATGACAACACTGTTATGTCACGCTGTAAATCTTGCTAAATAGCCCTTTTTGCCACGCCACTGGTGTTGGTGTGGCCAAACAACACTACCACGCCACAGGTGATGGAGTAGCAAGATTTGGCCCGCTATGGTGACTGGCGAGACAGTGCTATCTTACCACACCACAAGTGGTGACCTAACCAAAAGAGGCAGAATTAGGAATAAAGTTGGCAAGAAGTATTAATAAAAAAATCAAAAGGGATTATTTAATAAAAAGTTCTCCTAAGAAAAAGAAAGAAAGAAAAGAAGTAATAAAGGCAGAATGGTTATTTCACCCCGTAGTAACTGAAAAATTGCATGCAATTGCATTTCCCCAAATTTCAGCCTTTTCCGATGGCATTGGGAAGTCGACCACTTTTACGATTGTATTTCCCAACTGTGCGACGATTACGATGGTACATAGCAAAGTTACTCTTTTTGAAAAATTGCCCTATGCTGAAAAAACTGGTTATTGACCAAATTTCGAAATATATATGAAAAATGTGGAGATCTTGAAATTAGGAACAGGGAATGTAAGCCGAATTTTTTGAATTTAAGTTTGAATTTTGTAAAAAAATCGATTTTGAAATAGAATGAAAATGTGGATACGAATTAGATATTGAAGTATAAATGACATGCGGTGGTTATTTCAGCAATCAAATTTGAATGAGCGCCCCACCACAAAAACTGACCGGTATTTTGCCGAACAGGGGGGCTACTGACGTTTGGAAACCGCACGAGATATATTACTTCCCTGATTAGGAGATGCTTCGCGAGAAGGCACAGGGGCACAATATTGTGCATTTGTGCTTGCCTCTTGTTCAAGCCATTTGATCCAAAAATATCATTGCACAATATCAATCAGTACACAGTGCTATAGTTCTAGGCCTACTACACTGAAGTACCATGGACTGTACATACGACAAAAGGAATTGTTCACGCTTCTTTACATAACTGGTGTGATAGTTGGACCTTGATGTGATCTGTTTCTTTCCCCTCTGAAAGCATTGTTAACTCTTTTTCTATATAAAAATTAATTACAGTAGATCATCCCCTACTGTTTTCCTAAAAAAATGCTGTGTTGCAACACCTGCTAGTACTACATACAGCTCCATAAATTAATCTCCAATTTTACCACGGCCCTCCTTTAAGAAAAGGACATATACATATCACGTTCACACCTTTCCTCCTACTTTATGCCATTCCATCCCGATCCAATGGATGCCATTCTCCGCCTAAGCAAACAAACCAATGTGTTTCTTATGCTGCGGTTGATGTATTTTGGTCCTAGCGGGAGCGCTTATGCGAACGAATCGAACATCGATATTGCCGATAAGCCGTTTTAAAAATATTGTTCTAATAAACCATTTCAAAAAGACGACAAAAAAATCATTCTATTTATTTATTCAAAAACCATAAACCATAAATTATAAACCGACAAAACTCACCTATTGCTCGATCTAGCCCTCCACAAACACATGCACCTCTCCGACACCTTCTCCTCGTCCTTCCAGCCTCACGACACTCGCCTCTTCTGGGCCGATGCCACTGCCACCTCCAGCACCGATGACAAAGGCAACCACTATCCCGTGCAGTGACAACACAGAAAACCTGAAGTACATGTAGCATAGGGCATTGGCTGTGACGGCGAGCTGGCTTGAGTCGCCGGTGTGCTCACGAAGGCGGTGGCTGGTGGTGGCACAACTAGAGCGGGAGACGGAAAGATCCATGAATCTTCAAGCACATTCAAAGATTAAAAAAAATTCAACTGAAATATCCCAAAAAATCACGTGACAGATGTATCTCATTTTCTGTAATATACCAGCCAAATATCCCATCCTAACATTGGCCCAGTCACTATTGCACAAAACCGCATCATCTTTGTTTACTTTCATTTAGGTCTGAAATCAAGCAATTGAACCCTTAAAATGCTGCACAAAATTGCAAGTGCCCAGTCACATAGCACCGATGAGAGCAGGAGGTGTCCTGTGTTTGGGTTTGCGCTGACGCTTGGTAAATGCGAGCCGTAAGATATATCAAAGCATACGCCTATCCATTACAGGATATTTCCTTCCATGGTAGAGGGAGGGGGGAGAGAGATGGGGGTGAGGGTTAGCTGCACGGCCGGCGTTGCCCCTGCGACAAGCTAACAAGCCGGGTTGTGGAGGAAGGAGCTACTGTCAAGACGGCAGGCACGCCTGTGGTTGAGAAACGGGAGGTTAGCTCACGGAAAACTTATTTGTTTCGCGAAAAAAAAAATCGCCGTCAGCAAAAGGGACAAATGAAACGAAATTTCATTCTTTTGGTAAAAAAAAATTGGTCGAAATGTTCAAACTACCATTTGAGTTTTTGATATTTTTGACGAAATTTGGTCAAAATTTAGACGAAATGTCGCCTAGTAACAGAGAAAACAGAGCGCAAAAAAACATTGAGAAAATAAGGCCCAAAACAGAGGAGAAACAGAGGAAAAATAGGGCACAGGATGACAGGAAATCAAGAAAAGAGTATACGAAGTTCAAGGACTACAAACACACTGAGATAACATCACAAAGTTTACGATAATCGCAGGTTCGTGATAACAGCTAACACAAACTCATTTAGAGTCCAGCTTACAAGTTTCCATGCATGTTGTGCCTTGTGCATTGCATAACCAAAAGACTAATTGATCCATTACAGAACAACTCCATCATGGCACTATCTCCTTCATTGCTACCTACCATTACGAGGAATGTACGAAACAAATATGAGAAAATGTGAGAAGGTAAATGTACTACCGTTCGGCGGAATGGAAAGGTTAACGACCGTAAGGTATTTATCTTGAGCACGTTCGGCGAATTCGTTGTACTAAGGATCTAAGGTGTGCAACTGCCAAACGTTCCCTCTAAGGCTAAGATAAAATTATACAAAGATGGAAAGAGATGCATTCGGCCGGAAAAGATCGCGTTCGCTAAGATTTCTTCATGTGCATCGCTGCTTGGCCATGCGAAAGCTTGTTCGGCCATGTGACCAATACCCCACTGCACAGGCTAACATGACATCGTGCGAAACCCGATTCGATCGTGCCTCAGCCGGCCGAACTATGTGGCACTGAGCAGTGGCGGATCCAGAATTTTTAGGATGGGTGTTCGGATTTCAGAGCTAAGTTGCTCGAATATATCGATACCGTACCGCACCATTTCCCCCAAAACACCGATACAACGGTACATGTATATAGATATAATAAAAATACATAAATTATAGAAATTAATGATTTTTATGAGGAAATGGACGACATAAGGCGAGCATGATGATATGAATTAAACAATAAATTATATAGATTAATGACATTTATATATCTTATTGATCCTGCCTTGTTTGCCTTTTTTTCCCGTCAGTAAGAACTACCCACCTAAGAGAAAATTGTATGTTCCTTCTATGGAGCAAAACATAATAACAATTAGCATGTAAACAAATGTAATAAGGGTCTAACTAACTACTCATTGCCTAAAGCAAAAACTGTATTTTTATACAGCATCTACTAGAAAAAAACGAAGAAAACAAATGCTAAGCTCCGAAAAGAATCGGAACCAGAGCGGAGTAGAGCAAAGTAGAGAAAGAAAAAAATTAGTGGAGTAGAGTGGAGTACACCTAGATATGGAGAGAAGATGTGGGAGTAGGTTGAAATTAATTGGGGGTACAAATATAAAATATTTTATCTAATTATCAGTATATATGTGTAATATAACTACCAAATATTGGATATTACATGAAAAAATTTGGGTATTCGACTGAACACCCTTGAACCATATTGGATCCGCCAGTGGCGCTGAGCGCTAGCCTTACTGCCGCCACAGGCCATTGCCACAGCCGGCCACACTGTGTTGGTTGGCCGCGCCGCCGTTTCCAGCCGAGCCGCCTAGCCACACCGCGCCTTCGGCCGAACAGCTTGGCTGTGCCACCGACTGGCCATGCCCCCGCCTAGCCGTGCCGCGCCTCCAGCCAAACTGCGTGGTCGCACCACCGCCTGTCCACGCCGTCACTTGGCCTCGACGCTATCTGGTCGCATCGCTCCTATGGCCAAACCGCCTGATTGTGCCATCGCCCGACCTGCCGCGCCTCCAACCAAACTGCCCGGTTGTGCCACCACCTAGCCATGCCATGCCTCTAGCCAAACTGCTTGGTCGCGCCACCGCCTGGGCTCGGTGCCGTCTGGCTGCGCCACACCTTCAGCCTGGGCCGCGGCTACCGTTCCACGCCCGCATGCCATCATCCATGCAGCTGTCGGCTAAGCTACACCATGCAAATGGAAGAGAGAGTGGGACAAGAGAGAGAGAGAACATACCTGCTAGATGGAAAATGGAGGTATGCACATAGGTGCAAGGGCATGCCATTTAATTTAGCCCCTCATGCCCAGATTAAGGAAGTTAATTAAATGGGTTTAATGCTAATTAAGATGATTGCCAAACTTTTGAAACGTTGTGATACTTTCCCATTTTTTGTGTGCTACAACTCTTACCCCCTTAGAAAAGATTCGGCCTCGAATCAATCACCTAAAAGGAAATAGGATAAACAGAATTTGAGTAAATTATTTTGGTAAAGGAGATCATGAGAACCAAACCTAAATTAAAATAGATCGGGGTATTTCTCGCACATTTGGGACTCCAATTCCCAGGTGGCTTCACGTTCAGGCTGATAAGACCATAGAACTCTAACATACGAGGTGGTCCGGTGTCGCAGTTAACACTCCGAATGCTCAAAGATACAAACTGGCTATGCAACAATGGTCATGTCTTCTAAGACTTCCAAGGTCGGTAACTCCAGAATTTGGTCAGAGTTGTTCAGATACTTCCTCGCCATAGATACATGGAAGAAGTTATAGATACTGGACAAGGAAGAAAGTTACTCCAAATGGTAAGTAAGCTTCCCGATCCGCTCAATGATGGGGAATGGTCCAACATAACGAGGGTTAGTTTTCCTTTTGTCCCAAATGGAACCACATCCTTGGTCAGGGAGACTCTCAAAAGAACCTGATCACCCACTTCGAATTCCAGTGGATGACAGGAACGATCAGCGTAACTCTTCTAGAGACTTTGGGCTGAAAGAAAAATTGTTCCAAATGAGTTCGATTTGCTCCTTCCAGTCATTGATTTGCTGAGGACCAAGTAAAAATCTCTCTCCAACCTCATCGCAATGGATGGGGGAGCGGCAAGGCCTATCATAAAGTGCCTCGAAGGGAGCCATGCCGATACTAGAGTGAAAACTATTTTTATAAGAGAACTCTGCAAGTGGTAGGTGGATTTCCCAACTGCCCTTCTATGCAAGTATGTAAGAACGCAACATGTCCTCCAATGTACGAATGATCCTCTCAGATTAGCCATTAGTTTGTGGGTGAAAGGCAGTGCTGAAGTTGAGTTTAGTGGCCAGATTCTGATGCAACCTCATCCAAAAATGTGAAACAAATTTTGTATTGCGATCCGAGACGATGGTTTTAGGAATGTTATGAAGATGGACAATTTCTTTGACATAGATACTAGCAAGATCACTGGCTGAGTAAATGGCTTTAACTAGAATAAAGTGAGCCGTTTTGGTAAGAAGGTTGTCGATATTTTAACACTAATCTTATGTATGATTTATTGGATTTGGAGAATCTATCAGAAGATTGGATTTACAATCATGCACAGTAGAGACACAGGGATTTTTATACAGGTTTAGGTCTTCTCCTAAGAGAATAATAACCATATTTCCTGTGTGACTATTGCTCAGAGGTTTGATTACAACTGAGAAAGTAATGCGAATTGCCTTGCACTATGTCTTACTTGGACTATGTTCAATCTGATCTCCTCCATCCTTCTCTTCTCTGACGTTAACCTTTACTTAGTTGGTGAAGCGACTGCCGTTGTCCTGTGCCAAAAGACACCTTAACGCTTCGGATGATAAACGTCTGATGGGAATTATTGTCAGAGATATGTGATGGCCCGTTCATCGAGCGCTGAATGTTATCAGAGAGAAATCATGTGTGGTTATCAAGAATAAGCGCACTTTCTAACCACCTTGTCAGACAGACCCATTATGTAATACATCATCATAGATAAGCCAGTCGAAGATAGACTAGTTGCAAGAAAGTCCTGCAACCATGAGGTGGTCGCAAGACAACTTACGACCATATGGTCATAGAAGGTTTTACGACTGTATGGTCACAGAAGAACTCACAACTGGGGAGTGGTCGTGGAAGAACTCACGACTGAGTAGTAGTCATAGAAAGACTTACGATTGAGGAGTAGTCATAGAAAGACTTACGAGTATTCTGTGAAACCTCTCCCTTATCGATAAGTGGTATATTTAAATAATATAATGATATAATAATTTGAGGATTATTTTATCCTCGTCATCTAGCCCCCCAACTTCAAGTGAAAGTAACTAACTTGAAAAAGAGATATCGTAGAAATGTCTACAACCACAAAGTGGTCATAGGACAACTTACGACTATATGGTCGTAGAAGAAGAGATGGTCGAAAGCAAAGCCTTTTCAATTCTCTTTGATCAAAATCGATCTTGGTCAATAAGGTAATTTCGCTTGAGTTGTAAAGATAGACAAACTTCAAACATAGGAATTAATAAATTCCAATCGATTTCCGTCGATCTGTCTACTAGATCGGTTCCCGAGATGGATAACTCACACGGTTATAAAAGCTTACCTTAGGTAACTTTTGCTTTCCTTACTTTTCCCTTCCGTGTCAATCTGCTTTGAGCTTTTTGCCGTCAACCAAATCGACTTCTTCCTTTAATCTCTCCTAAATCCAAACCAACCACTTGGGAAAATAACTATGCCATCGTCCAATTGGCCAATGTCAGAGAGGCACTGTAAGCTATGCCTGGAAAAACTCAAGGCAGGTGACCTGAACCTCAACCTTGAACCGATCGATCATGACTTCCGTCTGATCAAAGAGCTAGAGCCAACCAATCAAAAGGTCACAGAGGAGATGCAACTCGACTCTCCTTCATCAGAGTAGTTTGTAAACAATAAACTTGAAGAGACTTACGATTAAGTAATGAAAAACTTCTTCCTTTTCCTGCAATTCATCTTGTTGAGTAGTTAGTACTCGTAAGACAAAAAAAATAAATGAAAGAGAGTGAATTTACGACTAAAAAAATAAATTTATACTAATCACTCTATTCTAACCTCTAACTATTTACTTAGTTTATACTAATAAACTAAGCAAATAGTATATAATAACGTATGTAGAGTATAGAGTAGTTTATGCATCTGTCGTTGTCACCTTCAATTGTCATGTTTTGGTTGTAAAAGTTAGGAACAAGTCGACGCAAAGAAGCTCCTACTAGTGGGCAGGACCACATGCAGAGAGGAGAGACTTCGACTAGGTGATATTTCCTTATTCGACCAGGTTAATCAAATCAAAGACATAAATGAGGATAGGATAAACACTCAAAGGTCATCCATATATCATTGTCGAATTCTATTGTCATGTTTCTAGTAGAAAAAGTGAGGAACAAGTGGTCACTAGGAAGCTCCTTATAGTGGGCAGGACCATGTGTAGAGAGGAGAGACTTCAACTAGTGGCATTACCTCCCTTCGACCAGGTTAATGAAATTGAAGACAAACAATAAGAGGATAAACACTCAGAGTCCCTTCTCATACATCTGTTCAACATTTTTGTACACAACTCAATTGTTTTGTTCTGATAGCAAGAGTCAGGAACGAATCATCACTAGAAAGCTCCTTCCAGTGGGCAAAACCACGTGTAGAGAGGAGAGACTTTTGACTAGTGGTGTCCCCCTTTAAACAAAACTTACTGAACATACAACAATAAAGATTTGAACAAACTGAAAGCTTTATTAAAAGGGATAGAAATGTTACACATAAAATTTGCACAATTAGTCGATGTTCTAAGAGTTTGAGAGAATCTGACTGTCCTCCATAGTGAGTCATACTGAGTCTGGTCGTGTGACTTCGATCACAGTGTAATGATCTTCCCATTTAGGGGAAAGCTTGTTCCAATTAAACTGTGATTGAATTTTCTTCAATACCAAGACATTCACATACAGCAAGACTATGAGATTGGACCTTACGATCGTAGTACTTACGCCTAGCTTGGTGATAGACTGTTGATCGAATTAAGGCTTGATTTCTCTTCTCTTCGAGCAGGTTGATGTCATATGCTCGAAGTTGCTCTTAGTCGGAGTCGCTGAAGTTCTCAACTCTTGTTGATCGGATCTTGAGTTCCAGGGGAAGCACGGCTTCGGCCCTAAAACCAGGGAAAATAGAGTCTCTTATTGCCCGACTGAGAGTCATGCGAATTGCCAACAATACTGAAGGTAATTTTTGTACTCAAGCCCCCGAGCGCTTTAGAGGTTGGTCGAAAACTCGAGTTTTAATTCCTTACATTATGTGGCCATTCGCACACTCGACTACCCCCATTGCTTTGGGGGTGGGTGACCAAGGCATAGCAAAGTTTGGTACCCAATCCGTCACGTAATTATTGGAATTTTGCACTCAAAAATTGCTTATTGTTGTCTATAATTATTCAACTTAGGACTCCAAATCGAGTAATCACACTTCTCATCATGAACCTTTTTGCGGCTTTCATTGTTATTCCAGTCATAGGTTCAACCTCGATCCATTTCGTGAATGTATCAATAGCCACGGAAAGGAACGCGAAGCCCCTTGGTACTCTTGGAAATGGTCCTAGGATGTCTAAACCCTAGGTTGCAAAAGGCCACGATAGATGAATCGTGTGAAGAGCTTGAGCCGGTTGGTGTTGTTTCCTACTATAAAACTGGCATTGTACACACTTCTTAACCAGCTCTTTGACGTCATTTAGGGTTGTTAGCCAGTAAAAACCTTATCGAAAGGCTTTTCCAACCAGCATTCTGTAAGAAGCATTTGCTCCATAGATGCCCCCATGTTTGTTGTTAAGAAGTTATAATCCTTCTTTCTGCGATATGCATCGCATGAGAATCCCTTGAGTACTCCATTTATAGAGTACCCCATTGACCAAAGTATACATTTTGACCTTACGAGATAGACAATCTACTTCGAGATCGTTCTCAGATACCTCTACCCTCTGAAGATACTCATAGATGTGCTCCATCCAGGTATCCTTGTACTCGAGAGAAGATGTCTCATTAGGAGTTATCTTTGGTACTTCAACCAGATATGGCTTCTAGAGTTGCCCCCAAGAAGACTCCTAACTGGTTAGCGAGAAAGTTATCCTTCCGAAGGATATACTGCAACTCGAAACTGAAAAAGCGCTTCTCTAGCTTTATGACTTCCAATAAGTACTGAGACATGGCCGTACTAGAGCATTGATACACTTTTTCGACTTGATTCATGACTAGTTGAGAGTCACCTCTCACAAGTAGTTAATGAATCTCGAGCGCTTTCATGGCTCATATGCCAGCCAACAAACCTTCATATTTAGTCACACTATTACTGCATGGAAAGTGTAGTTGAATGACATACTTTAAGGTCTCTCCTACGGGAGATTCTAGAACCACTCCAGCCCCCGAGCCACTTAGTGTAAGTGACCCATCAAGGTACATCGTCCATTGGTCATAGGAATTGTACTAGGGTTCCTAAACAGGTTCAGGATATGTCCATTTGACGATAAAGTCTGTCAAGATCTAGGATTTAATGGCCGTTTGGGATATGAAATGGAGGTTGAACGCCCCATGTTCAACTGACCATGTGGCCATGCATCCCACTGCTTCACTATTCGGGAGGACCACTCCTAAGAGAAGTTAAGACGGTACAATAATTTTGTGCACCTAAAAATAATACCTAAACTTCCTTGAAGACATGAGGAGGGCATATAAAAGTTTTTGGACCTAAGGGTAGCGCTCCTTAGACCCATGTAAGACATCGCTTACATAGTAGACTGGTCATTGGACACCTTCGTGTTCCGCGATCAGTACTGCACTTACTGCCTATGGCATGGCAGACTAACAGTGTCTCACCTGCCTTTGGAGAAACCAGAATATGAGCACTCATGACATATCTCTTGACATCCTCGAAGGTATTGTTAGCCTCTTTCGACCACTCAAAACTCTAATGTTTTCTTAGAAGCTTGAAGAAAGGAAGTAATTTCTCTCCCAATCGTGCAATGAAACGACTTAGAGCTGCCATGCACCTGGTGAGTTTTTGAACTTCTTTCTTAATGGTCAGAGGGCATATCTGCTCAATGGCCTTGATCTTTTCAAGATTTGCCTCGATACCTCTTGCCGAAACAAGGAACTCGAGCAATTTTTCTGAAAAACTCTGGACACACAATTCTTGGGATTGAGCTTCAAGCAGTGCTTTCTAAGGTTGTCGAATGTCTCCTGCAGGTCTAAAATATAATTAAGTCATTTGATTATTTTGACGACTAGCAGTAGAGTCAACCAATTGATCAATACGAGGAAGTGGAAATCATCTTTTAGATAATCTTTATTTAAATTGATATAGTCTATACGCATATGCCACTTATCGTTAGACTTAACCATTACAGAGGTAGCCAACAACTCTGAATGATCAATCTCTCTTATAAAGCCTGCTTTGAGTAGCTTGTCCAATTATGATCTCATAGCTTCCCGTCGATATGGTGTAAACCTCCACAATTTTGTTTTATGAGCTACTTATAGGCCGTAGAGTTAGCCTATACTCAATCACCTCCCTGGGGAACCCAGGCATGTCGGATGGCTATCATGTGAACACAACTACATTTGCCCAGATGACGGTGACGAGGGCATCTTCCTATGTGGGGTTGAAAGTAACCCCGTTGCAAATGGTCTTCGAAGGCTCCACTAGGTCCAAAGGAACCTCCTTGTCTTCGCCATTCGGTTTTGGCATAGTCTTAGACTTCGAGTGCTTGGTCGAAGGCTACGCCTTGGTAGCTTCTCAAGTCGGTACTGACTGACCATCTCAAGGGACTTACAGTCGTATGTTAGCACCATTTACTTATCACAGTGAACTGTGATGACTCCCTTGAGACCTAGCATCTCTCGCTCGACAACCTTGTACTGTCATTTTGACTCATATGCTAAGGATTCCCCATAGATGCACTCGATGGTGTGCTCATCATCTTCTGATTACTTCCGACAGCTCATTTGCCCTAACTCCTTGAGTGTAGGGAATGACCCTTTGTCAGAGTAATAATCCTTGGGTTTTCATTGAAAACCTCAGCAATTGCGAAGGGCGTGTCCTTCCCTCTTGTGGAAAGGGAACCACCTTGGTTTATTGTCTTTTCGAGTGGGTGCTTTACCCTTGCCCTGATAGAGTATTTCTTGGGGTTCTATGGCTCTTTATCACCTACTGCCAAAACCTCCTTCGAACTCCCAGTGTGAGGCTTATGACCTTTGGCCTTATTCTTGGATTTATTGGCCTTCTCCTTCCTTTTACTACCTTAACCTTCCTCTTTGGAACTTTGATTGACCTGATCAATGGTTTTAGTCCATTTAACCGCTTTGACAGTAGTTGCATAACGGTGAGACGATGTCCTCTGTGAACCTCCTATTGCAGATACCCTGCTTGAATGCCCTGATGAAGAAGCGTCAGAGACCACTGAAATTTAATTATGAACCTGGCTAAAGCGTCTAATGAATTGCCGTAGGGTCTCATTGTTGTTCTGCTACATCTAGTGTAGGTCATCTTCTTTTCCAGGGTGATTGCATGTTCCCGAAGAAGTTGGCCAACAGAAGATAACAGAGGTGTTGCCATGAGCGGATCGACTCGAATGGTTGGTTGAGCAACCATGACCAAGCAGATCCTTCAAGCACCGTCAGAAGATAGTTTGTCATGACATGCTCACCTCCTCCTACTGCCTGAACCGCGGTTGTTTAAATCTGGAGGAACTCAATGGTATATTAAGACTCTTCAAATTTCTCCATGTTTACTGGTTGAAACCACAGTGGCCAGCATATTGCTCGAAGTTCAAGGGTAAATGCCTAACATCATGTAACGAGTTCATGATGCCTCCTTTGTGGGAAAGGGTATCTGGCATCGCTAGGGGACCACACTCGGTAGTGCTCAGCAGTTGGCGGACCCGACCTATAATAGGCTTCATCCATACGATGGTAGTACTCCTTGTACTCCACCTGTTGTTGTAGTTTCCTTGCTCGAAGTGGTGATCGATCACCTCCTCAGTAAACTCATTGATTCGGAGTCATTCGAGGAACTCTCCTTCGGCTAGAGTTGTGGTTAGGGGACCGTCATGACCTGTCATCATGTCGAACCCCACAAGGTGAGTTCTGTGAATGACTAGATGTAGTTGTACCTATCTAACTCTCGGAGCGAGACTACTCGAGCCTGGCTATCATGCTGCAGATCCTTGTGCAATCCCTTTGATAAAGTGGACATAGCATGGCACTCAAGCAAGCTCTAGAGTTAGGTTCTCAAGCAAGTCGTTGATACGTTAAAGCTTCCGAGCCTCTTCGGATTGGTACTAGGCACACCCAGACTTGGCCATCCAGTGATGACCGAAATAGGAGGCCAAGAATAGAAGACGGAGGCATCAGTCTTTGCCCTGATAAATGATCTCCATGTCTACAAAGCAATGGATAATAGCATGATGAAGAGACAATCAATCCATATCCACAATCAGGTCAAAGAGTTGGATTGGTGCCACCATTGTGTCAATACTGAATTTGTGGCCTTCAATCTCCAAGGCAATATTGAGATAGGTAAGATTGCTTGCAAGAGGTCCATGGCAGTGGTCACCACCACGGGGGTACGCCAAGGTACTGATGGGTACATAGTGCTACTAAATAAAGCAAGATGTCAAAAAAGGAGAAACTAGCCCCTAAGTCAAACAATGCAAGAGTAGAGCATGAATTAAAGATAACCATATCTAAAAGGTTAGGGAGAGAAGAAAAGTAAATGGTAAGATGGGTAACAATAGGGAGGTAAAGTATGATAGGGAATTACTTTTACCGTGCATCACATCAAAACGATGATGTGACTCCTGAGTCGGTAATGCGTAGAGATGTGCATCAGTACCCTTTGGTATGGTGGCGAGTCCTCTTAGAGCCCAAAGGGCTGAACTCACGCTGATCTTCTGACGGGTAAGACCTAACAGAAGGAATGGGAATTAAAAGACTTTAAAGTATGAGGAAATAGAAAAAAACTGAAAATAGAATTAGAAAAGACAATTGAACCTCCTCTTGTCGGAACTAGCAGCCTTTTGGGCCACGGTCTGACGAAGCTAGACCTCCATCTACCCGGTACGATCCAACGTGTCTTGATAGGTGCGAATGTCCATAGCAGACAAGACATGGCGAATCTCCTCTCAAAGACCACCAATAAAATGCCATGCCTTCTTGTGCTCATTTGAGTTAACCTCTGGGAGGAAGCTGCAAATCTCTCAAAAATCTTTCTCATACTGCTCTACTAGCTGTCCGTCCTTCTGCTGCAAGTAATCAAGCTCAAAATCCTTCACCCTAGTTAGGGCAAAAGGGTAATATTTAGTGGCAAAAGCGGTGGTGAAGTTCTCCCACGTAGATGGCACTGCATGAGGCCCACAAGAGCTGCGAACCCTAGCCCACCATAGATCCGCATCCCCCAACAACTGCTGGGAGATGAACAACACCTTCTCCTGGGAGGTGAGCACCATAGTATCGAATTTCTTATTCATGTAGCGAAGCTAGTTGTTCGCCTCAACTGGCCTCGATCTACTGAAAGTCTGTAACCCCAAGTGCTTCCACTCTCTCATTGTCATGTGAGGAGTAGGCGGAAGTGGCATCTGGACAGGTACAACCATGGCGGCTGCTACCTAACTAGCGAGCATCACAGGAAGAGTGGTCGGCAGCAATGTCACCAAGTTCTGCACTTGAACCAAAAGCTACTACACCTCGTTGAGAGGCAGCCGGTGCCGAAGAAGACGGTGAAGCGCCAATTGTGCCTGTAGTAGGACCCGCAGTTGGAGGTGACGATGATGCATCAGAAGCCGAGATCAATGGTGATGAAGCTTGACCTTAGCTGTCTGGATCGTTAGTACATCCATGAAATCGGTCCACGTACTCCTACACCCGAGCGTTGGCACGCCTAGCTGGAGGCATACTGTTGCATGGAAGCATAGGATTGGAACAATGTCATAGGATAGCAATGAATAAAGGAAATGGTAATTAGATATAGAATCATGGTAATATGCCAGAGACTAGATACGCATGCATGGATGAATTAACTCGAAGCCCCGTGTACGTGCAAAACCCTTTTTTCTAGAAACTATAGCTTGAGCTCTGATAGCAACTGTAACACCTCACATACCAATATGAGATACTACTATAGAACGTCATCGCCAAAGTACAAAATAAGTAAAAGTAACAATAAAAATTACAAAGAAATTAAAACTTTATTAGTACTTTATTAGAGAACCAACGGAAGCTATAAGTAAATATTTGAAACATGTAACCAGTCCACTTCTAATCAAATAAAGAGTAACAAGATAAAATAAATGGTGGTAAGCCACAGTGCTGAAAACTCGAGTGCTCCCACCCAATGCATGTTGCAATCACTCCACTGGCCTTTTACCTGAGAATGGAAAGAGCAAGGGTGAGATTTAGAAATCTCAACAAGCACCCAAAAATGGTCATAAGAAAAGTGAGTGAAAGTTATGTAATTCCATCAAGTAATTGACACAGGTCAAGTGCAATAAAATTGTGTTACAAGGGAAAACTGGTACAAGTCAGGGATAAAAGTAACAGGAATGGTGAATTAAAGATAATCATTATTAAGCAAATTATAGTAATAGCATAGGCAATTACTTCCTACGTACCCAATTATACAAGAATAGTCAGGCACATCACTGTCCTTGACTGTATAACTACAAACGGGGTGTAATATCCTAAGTAACGAGAGTGTCCCCCCTCCCCCGGCGTACATTACCAGGTGGATAGAAATCTCCCCTATATATGGATAACCCTGGACCAGGTAACTATATATTATTAACGAATTAACTAGTAGGAATTAAGGAAACTATGGAGGGCTCAGATAAGGATATGATAAGTAGAAGGATTCACTAAAGGTCTGAAATGATGAAGCATTAAATCCTGCTATAGGTGATGATGTGAAATGATAACACGGTGAAAGCGGTCTAGGAATTATTCTAAAAGAGATAACATACCTAACTCACACAAGGGATATCAACCAATCAAGTTTTATTACGTGATGAGTGATTATTAGTTAATTCAATAGTCATTAATATATAGTGGTCATGACTCACATAAGGATGCATCATGATATCAAGAAGATATAACATGGTAGCTTTACTATTAGATGTTGCAGGTGGTTTAAAACTAAAGTTTAAGAACATGTTCATACACTACCCCCATTAATGATTAAGCATGAATTCTAAACACTAGTAGCTAAGTACTCTAATAAGCATAATAGCATGCAAAACAAATAACCTAAAGATATCATGGTATGATTACAATGTTAGGAGTCTATAACTAGGTAAGCGTTAGTAATATGATAAATGTACTCAATGGCAGTAGTGACAGTTAATCATGGAAGATGTTGTATGTGGAACGGAAAGATTAACGGCCACAAGGTACTTGCTTTGAGCACGTTCGGCAGACTTGTTGCACGAAGGATTCGAGGTGCGCAATTGCCCGAACGTTCTCTCAAAAACCATATGCGAACCTACAAGGTGGAATAGAGGCGAATCAAATAAGGGCTAAGATAAAATTGTGGAAAGATGGAAAGTGATGCATTTCAGCTAGAAAAGATCGCGTTCGCTAAGATTTCTTCGTGTGCATCGCTGCTCGGCCATGCGAAAGCTTGTTCGGCCATGCGACCAATGCCCCACTACATAGGCTAACATGACACCGTGCGAAACCCCATTTGGTCATGTCTCAATCGGCCGTACTACGTGGCACTGAGCACTGGCCTTACTGCCGCCGCGGGCCATTGCCACCGCCGGCCGCACTGTGCTGAATGGCCGCACCGCCGCCTCCAACCAAATTGCCTGGCCGCACAACCGCCCGGCCGCGCTGCACCTCCGGCCGTGCCGCCGCCTGGCCACGTTGTGCCTCCGGGCAAACTGCCTGGTCACACCACCGCCTGGCCTCGATGCTGTCTGGCCGCGCCCCTGGCCGAACCGCCTGGCCGAGCTGTCTCCCGGCCGTGCCACTGCCTGGACACATCGCCGCCTGGCTGTGCCGCGCCTCCAGCTTGGGCCGCGGCTACCATTCCGCGCCCGCACGCCATCGTCCACGTGGTTACCGGCCAAGCTACGCCATGCAAATGGAAGAGAGAGAGAGAGAGAGACGAGAGAATGAACATACCTGCTAGATGGAAAATGGAGATATGCACACGGGTGAAAGGGTATGCCCTTTAATTTGGCCCCTCATGCTCGGATTAAGAAAGGTAATTAAATGGATTTAATACTAATTAAGATGATTGCCAAAATTTTGAAATGCTGCTCAGTGAAACTGGAAACTATCTGAGTGGTACTTTTTTGTACTGATTGCAACATTAAAAATATAGATCTGATTATTCTAGAATCAACTAGTTGAGTGTCCGTGCATTACTACGGAACAAAAATATTCAACAGACATGGATATGTGGGGGAAACACATGTCTGACAGTTTATGAAATATTAACAAAGGAAAACATTTGATGATGAACCGATTTTTAAGAAACGAAAAAAACATTGTTGTACCCTCCCAATTTTTTTATTAAAAGAAGATAGAGGTAAGTCATCACTTCAATATGCTCATCCTAACTCTTTTAACATGTATGCCTTGCTTTGAAAATGCCAGTTCACAGCATACTCCAGAGAAAACAAAACAAATATAGATAATAATAACAGCAGCAGCAGCAAAAGAGTCAATGGAATTGGAGGTGCTCAGCATATTATGATATAAATAAACATCATATCATCATCATACGTAGCAATATTCGCTTAACAGGAAGCTGTCATTGCCAATACTGAGATTCTAAGTACTTGAGTGTATGTGTATATGCATGCATGTGTGAGAGCAGTATATCGCCTCCCATATAAACCAATGGAGAGATGCAGTCCTTGTAAAAGTACTTAGATTTGATAGAATCATCACAATAGCCTCCAATTCCTGTGTGTCCACATATGAACGTATGAATAGATGTACTGTTTCCTAGCAGACCGGTGGGAATCGCATAAAGAAACAAAAAAACATTGTTGTAGCATAGGCTACGACCACTATCTTTGACCACTGGTTACGACCACAATCTTCGACCACTTTCTACGATCACAGTCTTCGACCAATAGCTACGACCACAGTACCTCGACTATATCTCCGACCACACAAGTCTTCTAGCACTGAGGTCGACTGTAGCTATGACAATCGACCATCGACCACTGTAGCTACGGCCACAGCGTATGACCACTGGCTACGACCACTTCGTACGACCACTAGCTATGACCACTATAGCTACAACCATGGGCTACGACCACATTGTTCGACCATTGACTACGACCACGGGCTACGACCACCGTCTTTGATCACATGCTACGACCACGAGCCATGAACACGGGCTACGACCGCAGTGTTCGACCACTGGCCATGACCACCGTCTACGACCACTGGTTACGACCACTAGCTACGACCACTATCTTCGACCACTGGCTATGACCACAGTCTTCAATCACTCGCTACGACCACGGTCTTTGATCACTGGCTACGACCACAGCACCTCGACTGCATCTCCGACCACACAGGTCTTCTAGCACCGAGGTCGATTGTAGCTACGATAATCGACCGTTGACCACTGAGGCTATGACCACTGGCTTCAACCATAGGCTACGACCACAGTGTTCGACCACTGGCTACGACCACAATGTTCGACTATTGGCTACGACCACACGCTATGACCACCGTCTTCGACCATAGGCTACGACCACAGTGTTCGACCACTGGCTACGACCATCATCTTCGACCACAAGCTACAACCACAGGCTATGACCACGGGCTCTACGACCACGCGCTCGACCACTGGCTACGATCGCAGTGTTCGACCATGGGCTACGACTACCATCTACGACCACGGCTATGACCACAAGCTACGACCACTTGCTACAACCACAGGCTACGACCACTGTCTTCGACCACTTGCGACGACCACAGTCTTCGACCACTTGCTACGACCACAGTCTTCGACCACTCGCTACGATAACCGTCTTTGACTATAGGCTACAACCACAGTGTTTGACCACTGGCTACGACCACGGGCTACCACCACAGACAACGACCATGAGCTACAACCACCGTCTTCGACCACAGGCTACAACCACAGGCTACGACCATGAGCTACGACCACGGTGTTCGACCATAGGTTACGACCACAGTATTCGACCACTGGCTATGACCACCATCTACAACCACAGGCTACGACCATAGTGTTCGACCACTGGCCATGACCATGAGCTACGACCACGGGCTATGATCACTTGCTACAACCGCAGTCTTCGACCACAGGCTATGACCATGAGCTACGACCACTGGCTACAATCACGGTGTTCAACCATAGGCTACGACCACGGGTTATGACCACAATGTTCGACCATTGGCTATAACCATTGTCTTCGACCACTCACTACGACCACAGTCTTCGACCACTTGCTACAACCACAGTCTTCGATCATTGGCTACAACAACCGTCTTTGACCACTGGCTATAACCACAGTCTTCGACCACAACACCTCGACTGCATCTCTGACCACACATGTCTTCTAGCACCAAGGTCGATTGTAGCTACGATAATCAACCGTCGACCACTGTAGCTACGACCACTGGCTTCGACCACTAGCTATGATGTCTCGTAAATATTTTATGGAAGAAGTTTCTCCTAGACCATTGTCACAGACCATCTTTCCTTCAACATACTCTAAAACTGGAAATGCAAAACAATACCAAAAGACTCCCTACGTAAGTACATATCGATTTACACCAAGTAGCACTAAAAACCTGTTTCAACCACATAATCATAGAGTCTATTAGCTAAATTGAATGGTCCAACAATAGATTCACCTGTGGGCATCACATATCTATGCTTGCGACCATCCTAATTAATCTAATCATCATACAGGGTTTCAAATTGGTACATAAACAAAGAAGCACAGGAATCAAGCCCCACCTGGTGGTTGCCGCACTGGTCGCAAGTGGCACAGGGCACGTAGGTGAGGGTGCTCCTAGAGTCCACGATCAGCGTGAACTCCTACGGCGGCATCCCGATGTACAGCCTTATCATGTAATACCTAACCAACACAACAACAAGTACAAACCTCCCCGCCTCAGATCCAATAGAGAAATAAAACAACGAGAGGGGGTTGAGCTGTATCGACCCATTGGTGAGGAGATCATCATGGAGGCACATGCGGGCATTAGGGCAGGCTCCGTCACCGATCCCGCGTTGGGCTGAGGCAAGCCGGCTAGTGTTGGGGTAGGAGAGCATGAGTGGGAGCACCAATGGTGGCCACTGTGGTGGCAGTGAAGAGGAGGAAGACGGTGGTAGCGAGGGCCAGGAGTGAGCCGAGCTCACGACTCCAGCGGTGACTCGCCATGGTTGCACCGCGCGGGCAATGGGAGGGTGGAACCATGGAGGCCGTCGTGCCGAGGGGAGGGCTCCAGCGGCGACTTGCCATGGTTGCGCTTCTTGCGGTGACACGATGCCATTGTAGAAGCATCACTTAGCAGGGAGTGGTTACGTCAAAGAGAGAGAGAGAGGGGGGGATTGGGATTTTGGGGGGAAAAGGAATGCGTCTTAAAGGGAGGGGAGTTGAGACGGGGGAGGTTCTCTGGTCGTGGGGAGCAGTTGGGGATCCGCATACGTGTGGAAAAGGAGATCGTGAGATCCAACAGCTATGGAGAGTCGAGAAAGAACGGACGGCTATTGAGAGTCAATGGAGAATAGACCTACTACCACCAACTCAAACTTTTAAAAAGTAGAGATTTGTTACAAAACTACACTAATAATACAATGCTGAGAAGAATCAAGAATACTTAAAGAAATATACACCTGTTACTACAAACAAAACACCTGTAACTAAACAATGGCAAACCAGCAGAACTTGATCTGTGAATGTTGAGTACCAAGCATCCCACAACGCAATTAAAATTGTTCATGTTCCTAAACCGAAACGACCTAGATCAAACAAACAAACAAGCTTATCTCGTAAGCATCCATCGCTATCCCCGACCGACCGACCCAACACATTACAACAGCAGCAGAGCTACTCCACCTTGTTACCAAGTACTAATTGATTGCAACACTAGAAGAAAAACCACAAGAAGAAATCTCAATTTAGTAACTAATAATTAACCATTTACATGAGGTAATTAGTAGATCTGTTGATGAGCTACCTTTCATGAGCTGCTAATGGCCAAAGACGTCGATACTCGATGGAGATGCTTCTTGTGGCAAAGTTTCACGTCGCGCTTGTCGCTCATGAGCTGTCGTCGACGAATGACATCGAGTTTCGATGAAGATGCTTCTTACGACCAAGTTTTGCGTCGCGCTTGCTGTCGTCGGCTCGCCGTAGCACTCACCTCCTAGGCTCTCAGCTCAACTCTCCTTGTTCATTCTCTTTGCAGCTAGGGTTTCTTGATTCCTCCTCGGTGTTGGATGAAGTAATCCTGCGCCAGTTTTCATTTAGCCATTATGGCACTTCACTGTTTTCAGTTTCTAAGTGCTTGCAGTTTTCAGTTTCTATGTTCTGCAGTTTTCAGTTTCTAAGTGTTTGCAGTTTTTAGTTTCTATGTTTTGCAGTTTTTAGTTTCTATGTCTTTCCGTTTCTTCAGTTTCTAAATTGTAATCTCCATAAATAGTTGAGTAAAAGGATCAGAAAAGCTGTGCAGTTCATGCAGCACCAAAAAAACATCCATTGTTTCATCTTGTGTTCATCAAATCCCAATCCATCCATTTGCAGCTAGAGCTAGAAAAAAAGAGAGATTTGCAAGGGCGGCTGACAATTGGTATCAGAGCACAATGTCGGCCCCCACCCTTGCCGTAGGCTACTCTCGTATACCGCAGCGACACGGCCGTGGACGTTCGCCGTCCCCACTGACGCGCCGCCCGCAACGACGCGATGGCGGCCAGCGTGAACTCGTTGTCCAGCGGGTCGTGAAGGAGAGTAGTGGCTCCATCTCCTACCCCACGCTCACACGCTCAAATTACTCCGATTGGGCGGTGTTGATGCGAGTAAACCTGTAGGCTCAAGGCCTGTGGGACGCTGTCGACACCAGTGATGTGCCATACCAGGAAGATTGCCAGGCCCTTTCGGCGATCCTACGCGTGGTGCCACCGGAAATGCTCCGACCGCTCGCCGAGAAGGACAAGGCCAAAGTAGCCTGGGACACCCTCAAGGCGATGAGGGTTGGGGCGGATCGCGTTCATGAATCCAAGGCGCAGAAGCTACGCCAGACATTTGAGTCGATGCGATTAAAAAATGGCGAGCATGTGGAGGACTTCAGTCTCCGGCTCCAGGGTGTCGTCAGTGACCTTCGCCTCCTTGGGAAGGAGTTGTCGGAGGAGAAGGTGGTCTGCAAGCTACTGCGTATTGTTCCCCGCAGGTATCGCCAAATCGCCTTGTCAATTGAAACCTTGGTTGACCTCAGCACTCTGTCCATCAAGGACCTCACCGGCCGACTCCACGTTGTCGAGGACCGTGGAGAGTCGGACGATGAGGAAGGAGACCAGGTTCTACTCACGGAGAAGGAATGGTCGTCATACAACACCAAGGAGACCGGCATGTCCGCCTCTCGCGCTGCTGCGAACAGTGGGAACACGTCGCGCTCACGCCAGCACGGCCGACGTAGCCGCGGGCGTGACAGGGAGACAAGGAACCAAAGTCTGGGCCATCCCAGGCCGCGTGCCACGACATCTCCAAGGACAAATGCCGCTATTGCGGCAAACTGGGCCACTGGGCCAAGGAGTGCCAAAAGGCAAAGCGGGATCGTGAGAAGTTGGCTCAGGCGAGTCTTCTCCAAGCCGAACCAGATCAGGCTGAGGGTGAAGATGAACCCATGTTGTTAATGGCTCAAGTCTATGATCTCTCCCCCGCCATCAACATCGAACCAGCAGGCGCCGAACTCGTTATAAACGAGGAGCGTGCCCTTGTCACTCTCCGCGATGAGGGAGAACCAGTTGATCCAGAATGGATCCTGGACACCGGCGCATCGAATCATATGATGAGCGCACGGAACGCATTCTCCAAACTTGACACCAGCGTGCGCGATTCTGTCAAATTCGGCGACGCCTCGCGATTCCACATCGAGGGGGTGCGGCACTGTGCTCTTAACCTGTAAGAACGGCGATCACTGCGCACTCACTAGCATCTACTACATCCCGCGCCTCCGCAGCAACATCGTCAGCCTCGGCCAGCTGGATGAATCTCGCTGCAAGACGGAGATCGAGAATGGTGTCCTCACATTGCACGACCCCCAATGCCGGCTGCTGTGCCGGGTTTGAAGGACCGTCGGACGTCTCTATGTGCTCAATGTTGACATTGCACAGCCCGTTTGCCTCGCGACAAGGGGTATGGAGGAGGCCTGGACATGGCATGCGCGTTTCGGCCACCTCAACTTTGACTCGCTTCACATGCTCGCTCGGCGCGGGATGGCGCGAGGCCTGTCAGAGCTTGAGCGCATAAATCAGGTTTGCGACAGCTGCCTGATCGGCAAGCAGAAGCGAACACCGTTCCCCACCGCAGCGGCGTACAACGCGTCGGAGAGCCTCGATCTCGTCCACGGCGATATATGCGGGCCCATCACGCTGGCAACCCATGGCGGCAAGAGGTACTTCCTATTGTTGATCGATGATCTAACCCGCTACATGTGGCTCTTACTGCTGGCGGCGAAAAGTGATGCTCCTGCAACCATCAAGCACTTCAAGGCTGGCGTAGAGGTGGAGACTGGCTACAAACTACGCGTGCTGAGGACTGACCGCAGCAGTGAATTCACCACCGTGGAGTTCGGTCTCTACTACGCCGAGCAGGGGATTGGGCGCCACCTCACCGCGCCCTACTCACCGCAACAGAACGGCGTCGTGGAACGCCGCAACCAGACGGTGGTGGCCATGGCGCGGTGCATGATGAAGGCGAAGGACATGCCCGGCGAGTTCTGGGGGGAAGCAGTGACGACAGCGGTCTACATCCTCAACTGATCGCTGACGAAAAGCGTCCCGACAAGACTCCATAGAGGATTGGCATGGTCAAACACCTGCCATGCATCATCTCCGCACGTTCGGGTGCATGGCGCACGTGAAGGTGATGAAGCCGCACCTGAAGAAGTTGGAGGATCGTAGCAAGGCCATGGTATTCCTCAGCTACGAGCCCGGCAGCAAGGCCTACCGTGTCTACGACGCCGCCGCCAAGCGCGTGTGGGTCACACGCGACGTGGTGTTCTATGAAATGAGGAAGTGGAACTGGGGGGAGCATGAGTCAGGAACGGGCGCATCGATCGATTCATTCACGGTCCATTATGAGGTGCAGCCCATCGACGCCAACACTGCTTCACCAATCCCACCGCCTTCCGGTGTGTTGCCGTCGGAATCAGCGGCGCCTCCCTTTGAGCCGCCGAGTCCAGAGGTGGAATTCGTGTCGCCCCCCACGGCGGACCTGAACCTCGATAACGATTTCAGTGCTCCACAGCGTTACCGCAGCATTGCCAACATCAACGCCACCTCTGAGCCAGTGGAGCTTGAATCGGACGAGCTCTACCTCCTCGCTGCCGAGAAACCAAATAGTTTCGCTGAGACGGAGCGCGATGTGAACTGGCGCGGCTGCTCGCCGAAGTACATCGACACCCAGTACCGTTTCATCAGAGAATGCATCAAGGAAGGGAAGGTCGATGTTGAGTTGGTTTCCTCAGGGGAGCAACTCGGTGACATTTTTACGAAGCCACTCAGCCGCGTTAAGTTCCTTGATCTGCGCAGTAGGATTGGCATCAAGGAGACTGTCACAAGACGTCAGGATTAGGGGGAGATTTGTTGGATGAAGTAATCCTGCGCCAGTTTTCAGTTAGCCATTATGGCACTTCACTTTTTTCAGTTTCTATGTGCTTGCAATTTTCAGTTTCTATGTTCTGCAGTTTTCAGTTTCTAAGTGTTTGCAGTTTTCAGTTTCTATGTTCTGCATTTTTCAGTTTCTATGTCTTTCCGTTTCTTCAGTTTCTAAATTGTAATCTCCATAAATAGTTGAGTAAAAGGATCAGAAAAGCTGTGCAGTTCACGCAGCACCAAAAAAAAACATCTATTGTTTTATCTTGTGTTCATCAAATCCCAATCCATCCATTTGCAGCTAGAGCTAGAAAATCAGAGAGATTCGCAAGGGCGGCTGACACTCGGTTCCTCCTTTTAGGTCTCATAGATGGTGGTGAGAGTACCTGGATTGGGCCTTTGGGTCAATTTCAAAGGACTGAAGGAGAACTTTCATTTTGATCGGTAACAAAACAAACGGTAATATTAATCCTGCTTATTATGATCGGTATAGATCGTTATTGGCTGGTAATGTGGTCGGAACTGTATACAGGCAGCCGGTATTAATAACTTTGGTATTTAGTATTTACGAATGTTAAGTTCGTGACAATGCCTTCTCATGGACCAGATCGATCAGCTCAGATGGTGGGGAATATTTTGTACTAGTCCAGTCGCACACAGTACTACAGTAGTATAAAGTCATCGACCCTTCTTGGGCAACACAGTGTAGCAACAGGGAGAGTTGAGCCGGCCCGTTCGGTTGGGCTGAAAACTGTGGCTTATGGCTGAAATTGCACTGTAGTGGCTGAAATTTCACTGCAGCTGAAGGTGACTTATTTGGCATAATTAAATCTAAAAAATAAAAAATATGCTAGCTCATCACGAACAACGTAAACAAATATTGGAAAAAAAGAACCGGCAAAAAAACTTAAAAATAAGTTAAAAGTTAAAAAAAACAAAATTTATGAATAATAAAAAATAAGTAAGAAATCACAAATTGAGAGCGGGGCCATATCTTATGCCAGGAGATCGATCGATGGACCAGGACACATTGGCATCCCTCGTCAGCGTCATGTCGATTTCTGACCATGTACACGCACAGCTAGCAGCAGCAGCTAGCTAGGTAGCCTTGCGTTGGAACAATTTCGTGTGTGATTGCGTGTCGCTTTTCCTCATTCAGGGCCGGGTTGTTGCTTGCTTGCTGTACTTGTGAGTCGCTGCTCTCCTAGGAACCTGCAGTGGCTTTGGACGCTAGCTTTCCTGCGCGCAAGTTCGTGCCTCCTGGATAAGAGGGTGTATCGGCCCCCCCTGCCCTAACGTTGTCAAGTGTATATAAATGGACTCGCAGTCGCAGGACTGAGCACGTACTCAGCTATACTGCCCAGCTAATCTATATAAAGATAGCTAGGCCGTGTGAAAAACCGTAAGCCCCCCCCCCCCCCCCCCCCTTTTATTTCGGCAGCTGACGTGTTTAAAGGTCAAGAGGTGAATATGAATAGTACCGATGATGGAAATCAACGTTAATTCTATTCTTTTTAGACTTCTAGATTCTTCGAAAGTCGGATAAATAGAGTGATTTTTTAAAATAAATTTTTAAACAGTTTTTCGAGATTAAAATTGTACGTGCTATCCGTGTTCATATCTTTACCATCTCAAAAAGTATAGATAAAAGATATCAACTATAGCTAAAATCCATCAGTCACAGCGTTCCTCCTATCATATATAATTAAACTCGGGCGTGCGTGTTCCTCACTTCCTCTTATGGAAGCATGGAAACCAAGTAGCGAACAGTGCGACAGCGCCAGCTTCGCTCCTAGCCTCATGGCGCAGCTTGCTTCCGCTTGGCGGCGGGCTAGCGCTCGATGGCGAGGCCGGCTCACTCATACCCATCGGTACATTGGGCGCTGTTCTGCCGTCTCCGCCAGCCGCCACTGTTCAGCGGGAAATTTAACTTTTTGCCACTCTTAACATTGCCACATATCCAAATGTCACCCTCTTCATTGCAATTAATATTTTGCCACTCTTGAGCCTACGTGGCGCCCCACGTCAGCGCCTCCGCGCCACGCTGGCCCGCGCCTGCGCCGGCGCCGCCGCCTCCGCCCCCGCGCCGCCGCCCGCGCCTCCCCGCTCGCCGGCGCCCGCGCCCGCACCTCGGCCTCCGTCCCCGCGCCGCCGCCCGCGCCTCCCCACTCGCCGGCGCCCGCGCCTCCGCCTCCGTTCCCGCGCCGCCGCCCGCGCCTCCCCGCTCGCCATCACCCGCGCCCGCGCCTCCGCCTCCGTCCCCGCGCCGCCGCCGCGCCTCCTCGTGCTCTCCGGCACCTTCGACCGCGTCGAAGGATGGCAGTTCGCGCCGGCGAGCGGGGAGGCGCGGGCGGCGGCGCGGGGACGGAGGCGGAGGCGGAGGCGCGGGCGAGCGATGGCGAGCGGGGAGGCGCGGGCGGCGGAGGCGCGGGCGCCGGCGAGCGGGGAGGCGCAGGCGGCGGCGCGGGGACGGAGGCCGAGGCGCAGGCGCGGGCGCCGGTGAGCGGGGAGGCGCGGGGACGGAGGCGCGGCCGCGGGCGCCGGCGAGCGGGGAGGCGCGGGCGGAGGCGGCGGCGCCGGCGCAGGCGCGGGCCAGCGAGGCGCGGAGCGCTGACGTGGGGCGCCACGTAGGCTCAAGAGTGGCAAAATATTAATTGCAATGAAGAGGATGGCATTTGGATATGTGGCAATGTTAAGAGTGGCAAAAAGTTAAATTTCCCCTGTTCAGCAGCGCCCGCCCGCGCACGAACACACGCACGAGCGCACGCCTTCCTGTGGTGCGTACGTACGTGGGATCAGCGCGGCCGGCCGGAAAAGGATTTGATCCCGCGGCGCAGCGCGCAGAGCGTTGCGCGTTGCCGATAACGCTGGCATGATCGCGCACGCTAGCACAGGCCGGTGCGATGCGTGCAGGGCTTCAATGCAGCAATGCTAGATTTGCCTCCGTTGTACTAGTGTATACTGGTAGTGACATATAGCACCGGTTTTTGTACGTCGGTTTCTCTGACTGGGACGTGTACATCTATCTGGAATCTTTGCATGCTTCGATCAGGCAGCTAGCCAGGCTCACTGGTGCGATACAGGTCTCGCTCCAATCATTTTCAGTTACTAGTTTTTTTATCTTTCGATTTACTTAAAAAAAATTATTTAAAACATATCGACTTCTAATTCAACTTATTTTACCTTTTTTAGCTTTTTCAGCCTTTTTGTCTTTCTTTTTTCCTCATGTTTCTTTGCATTGTCCATGACGATATAATAAATTTTTTCTATTTTTTCCTCATTTTTATCAGAAAAAAACTAGCAGTCGCTACAATACAATTTCAGCCAAAAGCAAGAGCCATAAACTTAAGCCAAAAACTAGTTGGAGCACCACCACAATTGAGCAAACCTATATAGGTAGCTTTTTGCAAAAGATGTTGCATCTACAGATGGGAGCGAGTGTCGGACCCCAGAGCAATAACTTTGGAATCCTCTGTGTAAATCGCACTAGTCCAGGATCAACTAGTGCACACACACTACCACAAAACAAGTTATACTGGACGTCTCATCACAGACGGTTCATGTGGAACCGTCTGTGTTTTGATTATTATAGACGGTTCATGACTAAAACCATCTCTAAAACTATCACAGACGGTTAGGTTTAAAAGTGCATGTGATATACGCATTATCACAGATCGTTTTTAATTACAGTCTCACCGTCGTGTCACAAAGGTGGCACTATTTCCGCCTCTCCATTGTCGGTGATATCCGACCACCATCCGATGCATCCAGCTTGTTCCTTGACGATGCCGACTGGGACGTGTACATCTATCTGGAATCTTTGCATGCATAGATCAGGCAGCTAGCCAGGCTCACTGATGCGATACAGGTCTCCCTCCAATCATTTTCAGCTATTAGTTTTTTTACCTTTCAACTTACTTAAATTAAAAATCATTTAGAATATATCGACTTCTAATTTCAACTTATTTTACATTTTTTAGCTTTTCAGCCTTTTGTCTTTCTTTTTTCCTCATGTTTCTTTGCATTATCCACGGCGATATAATAACTTTTTTCTATTTTTTCCTCATTTTTATAAAAAAAACTAACAGTCGCTACAATACAATTTCAACCAAAAGCAACAGCCATAAACTTAAGCCAAAAACTAGTTGGAGCACCACCACAATTGAGCAAACCTATATAGGTAGCCTTTTGCAAAAGATGTTGCATCTGCAAATGGGAGCGAGTGTCGAACCCCGGAGCAACAACTCCGAAATCCTCTGTGTAAATCGCACTAGTCCAGGATCAACTAGTGCACACGTACTACTACAAATAAGCTATACTGGACGTCTCATCACAGACAGTTCAGGTGGAGCCATTTGTGTTTTGATTATTACATACAGTTCATGGCTAAAACCATCTCTGAAACAATCACAGACGATTAGGTTTAAAAGTCGTATGTGATATACGCATTATCACATACGGTTTTTAATTAGAACCGTCTATGAAACTATCATAGATGATTTGTATAACAAACCGTCTCTGATATGTAACGGTTCGTATAACAAATCGTCTATGATAATGACACGTCACCGATCCGTGGCATATCTCTCAGGATTTCGATCTCACCCGTCCATTCTCTCCACATCGAATGGTAGGCACCGGTTCCTCCCATCGCTCGGCCTTTATTAATTACTCCTCATATACCTTTCCACCGGCAGTCACACGAGTTCATCCACTATATATCTAGCTTCCTGCATCCTCCCCTTGACGGCGTGAACACCGTGAGCTAGTGCCTCCATTGTGACACCACGGTCGACTGCATAACACACTCTTGTCATAAGTGTCGTAAGAGTGTCTTATGCAGTCTCACCGTCATGCCACAAAGGTGGCTCTACCGCCGCCTCTCCATTGCCGGTGATATCCGACTACAATCCGATGCATCCAATTTGTTCCTCAACGGCGCCGACTACCGCTGTGAGCTAGCGCCTCCATTGTGACACCACGGTTGACTGCACAATACACTCTTGTTGTAAGTGTCGTAAGAATATCTTCTGTAGTCTCACCATCGTGCCACAAAGGTGGCGCTACCGCCGCCTCTCCATTGCTGGTGATATCAGGCCACCATCCAATGCCCTCCCCTCTCTTCCTTAATGGCAGGCGTCAAGGATATCGCGCGCTGCATCCAGCTTGTTCCTCGATGACGTTGACTGCCACCGTGAGCTAGTGCCTTCGTTGTGACACTCTTGTCATAAGTTTTGTAAGAGTATCTTGTATTGTCTCACCGTCGTACCACAAAGGTGGCGCTACCGCCGCCTCTCCATTGCCAGTGATATCTGGCTGCCATCCGATGCATCCAGCTTCTATTGTCTGCTAGGATCTCTGCTTCTTATATATTCTTACCATGTTAAAGAGTTGGGTTTGTTATCTTGTTTTGCTGTAATGGTGGATTCTAGTCTTAATGGAAATGTAATATGTTGTGTTTACCACTGTATTTGCTTATTTTCAAATAGCATAGGTAACATTATTTCTTGATGCTAGCAAAAAAAAAGAAAAAAAATCAGGTATAGAATGAACTATCACAGCGGTTTTGTGGTATAAACCGTCTATGAAGGACTATCATAGACGGTTCTACATACCAACCGTCTGTGATACTCACTAATCACAGATGGTTGGTAACTACAACCGTCTGTGATGTGTGAGTATCACATACGGTTTTTGGTTTGAGCCGTCTGTAATAGTTTTCTTCACAGACAGTTCTAGTTACAAACCGTCTATATTGTATTTATCACAGACGGCTCACAAACCGTCTGTGATAACCTCCAATTATCACAGACACATAAATACAGGTAGTTCAGAAAATCGTCTGTGATGACAGTTCCGAACCATCTATGCACAGTGATAACAAGGATACATATCAAGCACAATGATAAACTTTATTTAACTGAATATGGGCTTGATTGCCAAAGTTTACATCCATGGCCCATAGGCCAAATTTAAACATAAGCAATGAAAAAAAACAACAAAGTCGAAGAAGCCCACAGAGTCTACCCACAAGCAAACGACAATAAGATGCAGCTTGTTTGTCCAGGTCTTCACCGTAGTCGAAGTCGTCTTCCTCTGTGTGGAGATAGCAAGATGAGTACAAACTTGTACTCCGTAAGTCACATGGAGATATACAATATAATGATAAAGGTAACAAAGAAAAACATATAAGGTTAGTTTGAGCGTAAAGCAGCATTTGAAGAAATACAATAAATAGATTGGAAATTGCTGAATTTAATATAGTAAGTAAAAACAATATTGTAAACGAAATTAATACTGTTAGTGCAGGTCCATCCCCCACATTAACCTAACCACGGGCATTCCACCCGGACCATCTTTTCCAAAAGATCTCATATGGATTCCATCCATTTATGCACTTTTAATCTCTTATGGATTCCATCCATCCATAAGCTTTTTAGAAACCATTTTTGAAAAAAAAAGAGTCTAATCTATGAAAAACTTTACTCAGCTTGCCTATGACTATGGACACGGCTATCTAGGATAGTTTATACACTCTATAAAGGTTGTTCAACTTTATCCACAAGATATGAATATCTCATAATGTCAGCCACTATACGCTTCCGTAGGCGTGCGATTGAGTAATCATAACAAGGCCTTCAGAATGCAAAGCTTTCAATTTGGCCAAGCTAATAATATGGTTTCACCCCAGTAAGGAATCTACCAGACTGGGACCCCCTCTTGAGCCGTTTGAGACTTTACATGGCCTACGCAACCAACGACGAGGCTCAGGTTGGGACCTGCAAATTAGTCAGTCAGAACTGTCCCATACCAGCCTTGTGGTAGTACGAAAAGGGCTTTGCAATAGTAGTTCACAGACCGATCCTTAACTTAACTTGTCTCAAACCACATACTTCTTGTGCCTGACAATCAACACTGTGTCACCGAACAACAACGCATGTCAGCACCCACTACCTAACCATTAGCCTAAGTCTAAACCAGATTTTTATACTTTGTTTTGAAATAATTCATACTCCTTCTTGACTAACCAAAGTCAAGAATATACTTGAAAACTTTATCATTTTATGCCAAAAAGTTATCCCAATCCTAGTTTTATTTCCAAGCAAGATTAAGCATTTGCTACAAAAGTTCTCGAGTCATACTAGTGTACTAACTGGAGTTTTATTCTAGAGTAACAAGGTATCAGGGAATTCAATGTCGAAAGATGTAATAACAAGTAGGTATTAACTAAATTTAAAATTGAATTGAAATACATTGAATAAAAATATGCATGCAGAATAATTTAAAACAATAAATTACTTTTCTACAGAAAAAGGGAAATATGGCATCATGCTGACATCAGCCCTGGATTTGATTAAGGCTGACCAGTGGGCTCAGCCTACCGCGAACTAGGTCCATGGACCGAATGACTACTGAGGTGGTGCATAGGCTGGCGTGGCGCCCACATGGTGACCACGTCGGCTGCCACGTCGATGTCCATGTCAGCGTGAGTGCTGACTTGGCCACCGGCCAGCGATGACGCACAAGGCCCTAGGGTCATTGGCATTAGGGATCATGGTGGCACCCAGAGGTGCGTGGATTATGGGGAGGGTAGTGGGGGGTTTCGCTGGTACCTGGCGCGGTGCTTGGCGAGCATGGGAGGCGACCGGCGACGAGGGGAAGCGACAGCGTAGCTCGAGCGATGGTGGTGACAGAGTTCGGCAGGCTTGGGGCATGGCCAAGGAGCGAACGGTGTTCACCAGAGGGCGGCGGAGCTGGGGGTGCAGTTGGTAGGGCTGGACGAGGACTGGAGTAGCCAAATTAGCTCGTTGTGGCTCGACCGATGCAAGGATGGGGAGGGCTTCGATGCGAGGAGTCCTCGGGCACAAGTAGGAAGGGGAGGGGTGGCACTGTGATGCTTGAGGAGGGTGTGTCCCTAGGAGCCCTATATATAGTGCCAAGGAGGGGACACGAGGAGGGGATTCCTCGCCAAAAATCATGGCTGGAGGAAGGAAAGAGGATGAGGGAAAGGAAGGGAAGGCACGGAGGGGGAAGGTGTTTGCAGAAATCGTGAAATTGATGGCAATGCGGGGAGGTTTCCTTCTAGAGACAACCAAAAAATGGAAGGGGGCCAAGACTTGGTGGCAGAGATGGTGGCGCTGCGCGGTGAAGGAAGGTGGGCGGGAGGAAGAAAGAAAGGAAAGGGGCGCTGACAGGTAGGCCCAATCGAGAGGGGAGAAAAAGGTAGGAGCGTGGGTCGCACGGGGAATGCGAGAGAGGGGAGAAGGAGACTGAGGCCATGATGGTGGCAGCAGTTGCGGCGAAGGTGGTGGCAGCCTAGTGGAGGAAAGAAGAGGCGGACAAGCGGGGAAGAAGAAGGCGGGTGGGGCAGGCTACCAGGAGGGCCCAAGCGGGGAGACAGAGAGAAAAGAGAGAAGAGGACCAGTGGGATGGGCCAACACGAGATGCGGCTCAATCCCAGCCATCCACATGTCAGTCCAAGAGGAGGCAGGGATTTTTATTTTCTCTTTGATTTTAAGAAAAAGCTAGAACTTAACAGAACATTTACATGTCAGTCAAAAAGGCTCAAAAAATACCAATAAATTCCAAAAATGCCAAAAAAATCACAAAAATTCCTGAAACCATTTTAGACTTAACAGAACATTTACAACTTAATTTGGTATTAAATTTTTATATTGAAAATACTTTTTAATTTCAAAATTAGATTTTAACTCCAGAAAATCACAGAAAATTCAGGTAAAAGCCAATAAGTCCAAACAATTAATTCAACTTACGAGTTTTATAAAATTCAAAATAACCTTTGTTTAATAATATTTTTTAAGGTTTTACTTAATTTAATTTTCAAATCAAGTCTTTTTAAAAGCACAAAAATAGGGCAAACCAAATTTAAAATTCAAACAACTAAAACACAAGCTTTTATTTTTTTACTAAAAAATTATTATAAAAATAGTTGGGTTGATACAGTGAGGCTATGGGTTGGCCAGGGGCTTATGGCTGTGGCCAATGGCTTTTTGTCCTAGCACGAGCATTACGTGAACGAATTGAATACTGGTAAGTCACTTTGAAAAGACTATCTTGATATGCCACTTCAAAAAGGCAGTAAAGAAGTTGTTCCATTTGTTTGTTCAAAGGAATCCATAGGTCATAAGTCATAAGGCAAAAGGAACAAAACCTGTTAGACCATGTGGATATGTCCTGAATTTAGTGATGATGAATAATTGATATTTAGGTTGCTTTCAAATTTGCGTTTGTGAAAGTTTTGATCGATGTGCTTTTCGAAAACTAGAATTGATAGAATATTCAGGTTAAGTGGTCTGATCGGTTAGCTTCGACAATGCTTGGTAGACAGAGACATTGACCATGGCAGACCACGGCAGGTCGACCACGACAGGTTGACCATGGTAGATCGATCACGACATATCGATGGCAGAACAACCACGGCGAATCGACCATGGTAGGTTGAGCATGGCATGACAACCGGGATGGAGTGATAGAGAACCAGTTGTATGCTACAGTGAACCAGTTGTATGCTACAGCGAACCGATCGGTAGTCAAAGCAGGTAATCATAGCTGCAGTACCTTATCGTTGGTTATAGCTATAGTACTTGGTCGATAGCCATAGCTACAATGCTTTTATCGATGGTCATAGCTACTGATGAGGACATCCTTTCCATGCATATAACCATGCCGACTCCATATCAAACTGAAACTATGATACAAGGACCAATGACTAGAGCGCGAGCACGTCAACTTAACCATCAGGTGAATGCGTCCCTAAGTTTGCATACAAATGTTTCAAAGAATGGAATACTACTTAATTCCTGTGATGATTTAATTGTCCTTAGGAACCATGGGGAAGAACCACATGAGCTCAAGTATAGAAGTGGAACCGTCAAGCGCAAACCAAGTCCTGTTCACGAGTTTGACTCGGATTCGGCCTTGTTGACAGCGTCTACTTCAAACGGCCGTAACTTTTGATCCAAAAGGTTTCTCGGGGCCCGTGAGTACTCGTTGGAAAGCTCTTGAAGTCTACTTTCAGATGGATCCGGCCTCACCTCCAAACTCCATCCGAGTCGACCAGAAACTGCAAAAAAATTCACGTCACTTTTCCAGTCCGAGTCAAAGTGGGCCTTGGGCCTTGTAATTCGAGTCCTATTCGGCTTCCTTGTGTTTTGGCCGACCATCCACCTTCCGTGACCCTTAAATAGGCAGCCGCACCCTCTTCTAGGGTTTGGGTTTTGTTTAGACTAAGTTAGCTTTTGCTGCTTTGCCTTGTACTCGCGCGTGTCAGCTAGACCGCCCGAATACTTGTCTTCGGAACCCCACCGTTTTCCTGTTTCAGATTGAATCTTACATCGTTATTTGCAATTGAGTTGCTGTTCATCTTGTTCTTGCTTGTTCTTCGATTGCTTGCAGGAACGAGAACCCTCGTGGTTAGGTTGATCGTGCGCCGACAAGGTCACGAACAATCTCTGGAGTTGGTGTATCGATCGCTAAGGCGCAACGTCCTTGGATGGTTGTAGTCGGGTCGTCAACGTCACCTCCTTCTCCAATCGAATCTACCACTCTCATCGAAAGATCGGGACCCCTAGTCCTATCAGTTGGTATCAGAGCTCAAGGTTGATCGGTGAGAGATCTTATCTAGTCTTTGCAATTTTTTTTACCTACAGTCCAGAAAACCAAAAAAAAATAGTAGATCTATTCCCCAAAATCCGAAACAATTTGTGCCTTTATCTATTGCTGCATAGTCTTTGTTCGTTGAGTCTTCGGTTGCATCGTCGTGTCCTTTGCTGGTCTTAGTGTCTAGTTCCTTTAGAGTTTCGAGTTCTATTCACGTTTTGGACTCACCGTTGCAGTTAGATCCGAACTGTCATAGGAGGGTAGAAAAGGAGGAGGACTCGGTTGCTGCGTAGGCTTTGCCCTAATTGGTCTTGGAGTAGGGCACGAATTCGGATTTCAACTGCATCGTGTGTGAAAAAAAAAGACACAAGAAGGAACAGGCAGCCGCATCTAGAAGAGCCGCGGCATAAAAAAAAATAAAAAAAAGAGAAAAAAACAGAGAAGAGAGAAACAGCTAACTTTTGCATACGACCTCCGATTGAGGCGATTCTTGATCCGTTGGAAAGGAAATCGGAAGATAGAGTGAAAAAAAGAAGTCTGGAAAAACTGGAGATTTCAGATCCGCGTAAGCCACCAGGCACATACGCGGCAGCTTCGACCCAAAAAAACGTCGTTTAGGGCCTCAAATCGGGCCCGCAAACCGAGGAAAAATCAAGTTTCTCAGAATTCGCTCAAAATTGACAGAGCCCTTCCGCACGTGATTCTAAGGTCCCCTGTGAAGACGGCACCCTTTTTCGAGCTCCAGAACTCCGTGTGCAACGCCATCTAGTTTCTTTCTGCACGGTGTGTCTTCGTTTGTGTTCTAGGCTCGCGTCTCTAGTACGGTCTAGCCTAGGACCAGCACGGTGCCGTCGTTGAGCGATTATTCAACTTGCTTTGACTAATGTGGTTCTAGTTATCCTTTGTTCACTCTCAGCCCACCTATAGCTCCACAGATTTGGCTACCACCTCACAGGGACTAGCGACCAAGGCAGCGATACACCCAATTTCCAGGAGATATTGTCTTGACTTGTCGGCTACCATCACCTCCTGCTCGCTGTGGTAAGAACTTGTAAGAGCTTGACAGAACAGGTTGAGAGTGTGCGACTTGATTTAACCACATCCCAGTAGTTGTGAGGGCATAACCTGCAGTTTTATTATTTTTATCTTCTTGGTTTGTTTCTTGTGTTCTTCTAACAATGTCAGGGGAACCGGAGGACCTGCGGGCAGCGCAACATTCCCCTCGGACTAGGGGCATCATACAACACTTTGAGCGCCAAATGAAGCTGCACACTGAAGGACTTGATAAGGATGTGCGGGTCACCAACGAACGCCTTGGCCAATTGGAGGCCGCGCAGATCGACACCAACACTACGCTTGCAACATTGGAGGCTTCCGTTGGCACCGTCAACACCTCACTTGCTGAGGTTTTGAGACGTCTTGATGAGAGGGGCCGTGCATCTCCCGCTGCACCGACTCAGCGTACTCGTGCCAACATTGGTGTCTTGGGCAGCAGGGCGGACGAAAATGGTGGAGACGAATCTGCGGCTGACACTGATATTGATGATGAGGACGCTCACCGTCAACGTCAACCACGCCGGGCTGAGGTACGTGAGAATGATGAATCGCTTGGTAAGATTAAGTTCACTATGCCACTTTTTGATGGAAAATATAACCCTGATGCTTATATCACTTGGGAATTGGCTGTTGATCAGAAATTTGCTTGTCATGTATTCCCTGAAAACAAAAGGGTTAGGGCTGCTACTAGTGAGTTTACTGATTTTGCGTCTGTTTGGTGGAGTGAATATTGTAAGAAAAATCCTTTCACCATACCACAAACTTGGGATGCATTAAAAAGAATCCTGCGAGCTAGATTTGTTCCCTCATATTATGCACGTGATTTGTTACATAAGTTGCAACAATTGAGGCAAGATAGTAAAAGCGTAGAGGAATATTTTCAAGAATTGCAAACAGGCATGCTGCGTTGTGACTTAGAGGAAACTGAGGAAGCCGCTATGGCTAGGTTTATGGGTGGTTTGAATCGGGAAATTCAGGATATCTTAGCTTACAAGGAATATAATTCTATCACTCGTTTATTTCATCTTGCTTGTAAAGCTGAAAGAGAAGTACAGGGATGGCGCGCGAGCACTAGGACTAACGTTTCTGCAGGTCGTGGAAATATTTGGTCTCAACGTGCATCTGCCGCACCATCAAGCCAACCCCCTGCACCTTCTTCCTCCAACAGCAAGCCACGGTTTTCATCATCAAATTCGGCACCTCGGGCATCCGAAGCAACAAAGGGGGCAGCCCAAGCACATGCAAAGAGCTCTTCGTCCGTTGCATCTACGGGACGAACGAGGGATATCCAATGTCATCAATGCAAGGGGTATGGCCATGTGAGGAGTGAGTGCCCAACCAAGCGTGTTCTGATTGTGAGAGATGATGGTGGGTATTCTTCTGCTAGTGATTTGGATGAGGATACATATGCTATGCTTGCAGCTGACCATGCAGGTAGTGGGAAGGAGCAAGAAGAAGAGCACATTGGTGCTGAAGATGCAGAGCGCTATGAGAGCCTCATTGTGCAGCGTGTGTTGAGTGCACAAATGGAGAGGGCAGAGCAAAATCAGCGGCACATCCTTTTCCAAACAAAGTGCGTCGTGAAGGAACGTTCATGCCGAGTGATAATTGATGGAGGGAGCTGCAACAACTTGGTGAGCTCCGATATGGTGGAGAAGCTTGCGTTGAACACCAAACCTCACCCACACTCTTACTACATTCAATGGTTCAATAACAGCGGCAAGGTGAAGGTAACACGAATGGTGAGAGTAAATTTTGCTATTGGTTCTTATCACGATGTTGTAGAATGCGATGTTGTCCCTATGCAAGCATGCTCTATGCTGTTAGGTAGACCGTGGCAATATGATAAAGATTCACTGCATCATGGTAAGACAAACCAATATTCTTTTGTGCATCATGACAAGAAAATTGTGTTACATCCTATGTCTCCTGAAGCTATTTTCAAAGATGAGATTGCTAGAGCTAGTAGAGAGAAAAATCAGGAGCATAATAGGAGTGAAAATCAGATTGTTGCAAGTGAACTTGAGCAACATAAAAAAAAACTCTAAATCTGTTCATGAGATGAAAAATGAGATTAAATTGAAAGGTGCATGTTTTCTTGCTACTAAGTCTGATGTGAATGAGCTGGATGCTAGTACTTCTATTTGCTATGCCTTACTTTGCAAACAAGCTTTATTTTCATTTGAGGAGGTACCTTCTTCTGTGCCTCCTGCTGTCACTAATCTTTTGCAGGAGTACATGGATGTCTTTCCAAAGGACGTGCCACCAGGGCTACCACCAGTGCGAGGGATTGAGCACCAGATTGATTTGATTCCCGGGGCATCTTTGCCCAATCGTGCGCCATACAGGACCAATCCGGAAGAAACTAAGGAGATTCAGCGTCAAGTTCAAGAATTGCTTGATAAAGGTTATGTGCGTGAGTCTCTTAGCCCTTGTGCTGTTCCGGTAATTTTAGTGCCTAAGAAAGATGGATCATGGCGTATGTGTGTGGACTGTAGAGCGATCAATAACATTACCATTAGATATCGTCACCCTATTCCTAGGTTAGACGATATGCTTGATGAATTAAGTGGCTCTATTGTCTTCTCTAAAGTTGATTTGCGTAGTGGGTACCACCAAATTCGCATGAAATTGGGAGATGAATGGAAAACAGCATTTAAAACTAAGTTCGGTTTGTATGAGTGGTTAGTGATGCCATTTGGTTTAACTAATGCACCTAGCACATTCATGAGATTAATGAACGAGGTTTTGCGTGCTTTCATTGGTAAATTTGTAGTGGTCTATTTTGATGATATATTGATATATAGCAGATCACTAGAGGAACACCTTTGCCATTTACGTGCTGTTTTTGATGCTTTACGTAATGCACGTTTATTTGGTAACGTTGAGAAGTGCACATTTTGCACGGATCGAGTCTCTTTTCTTGGCTATGTTGTTACTCCACAGGGCATAGAAGTTGATCAAGCCAAGGTTGAGGCAATACAGAGTTGGCCGACTCCTAAAACGGTCACGCAGGTGCGAAGTTTTCTAGGACTTGCTGGATTCTATCGTCGTTTTGTGAAGGATTTCAGCACCATCGCTACACCATTGAATGAGCTCACTAAAAAGGGGGTGCCGTTTACTTGGGGGAATGCACAGGAAGACGCCTTCAACACATTGAAAGATAAGTTAACACATGCACCATTACCCCAACTTCCAGATTTTAGTAAGACTTTTGAGCTAGAATGTGATGCTAGTGGAATTGGATTGGGTGGTGTGCTGTTGCAAGAAGGTAAACCTGTGGCATACTTTAGTGAAAAATTGAGTGGGCCTAGTTTGAACTATTCTACTTATGATAAGGAATTATATGCTCTAGTTCGAACTTTAGAGACATGGCAACATTATTTATGGCCCAAAGAATTTGTCATTCATTCTGATCATGAGTCATTAAAGCATATTAGAAGTCAAGCAAAATTGAACCGTAGGCATGCAAAGTGGATTGAATTCATAGAGTCTTTTCCTTATGTCATAAAACACAAAAAGGGAAAGGAGAATGTTATTGCTGATGCATTGTCTAGGAGATATACCATGCTCTCACAACTTGACTTCAAAATTTTTGGATTGGAAACAATTAAGGAGCATTATGTTCATGATGATGATTTTAAAGACGTGTTGCTGAATTGCCAAGAGGGAAAAATGTGGAATAAATTTGTTCTAAATGATGGATTTGTGTTTAGAGCTAACAAACTATGCATTCCAGCTAGCTCCGTTCGTTTGTTGTTGTTACAGGAAGCGCATGGAGGTGGGCTGATGGGGCATTTTGGAGCGAAGAAGACGGAAGACATACTTGCTAGTCATTTCTTTTGGCCAAAGATGAGACGTGATGTGGAACGTTTTGTTGCTCGCTGCACTACGTGTCAAAAGGCTAAATCACGACTTAATCCTCACGGTTTGTATATGCCTCTACCTGTTCCTAGTGTGCCTTGGGAAGATATTTCTATGGACTTTGTTTTAGGACTGCCTAGGACAAAGAAGGGGAGGGATAGCATATTTGTTGTTGTGGATAGATTTTCTAAGATAGCACACTTCATACCATGTCATAAAAGTGATGATGCTACCAATATTGCTGATTTGTTCTTTCGTGAAGTTGTTCGTTTGCATGATGTGCCAAATACAATAGTTTCCGATCGTGACACTAAATTCCTTAGCCATTTTTGGAAAACTTTATGGGCTAAATTGGGGACTAAGCTGTTATTTTCGACTACGTGTCATCCCCAAACTGATGGGCAAACTGAAGTTGTGAATAGAACTTTATCTACCATGCTTAGGGCTGTTTTGAAAAAGAACATTAAAATGTGGGAAGAATGCTTGCCTCATATTGAATTTGCTTATAATCGTTCGCTGCATTCTACTACAAAGTTGTGCCCTTTTGAGATTGTCTATGGCTTTGTGCCTCGTGCTCCTATTGATTTGCTACCACTTCCATCTTCGGAGAAGTTAAATTTTGATGCTAAACAGCGTGCTGACTTGATGTTGAAATTGCATGAGACAACCAAAGAAAATATTGAACGCATGAATGCTAAATATAAACTTGCTGGTAGTAAATGAAGGAGGCATTTAACTTTTCAACCGGGTGATTTAGTTTGGTTGCATTTGAGAAAAGAAAGATTTCCTGAATTGAGGAGGTCTAAGTTGATGCCTAGAGCTGATGATCCTTTCAAAGTGTTGGAAAAGATTAATGACAATGCATATAAACTTGAGTTGCCTGCAGATTTTGGGGTTAGTCCCACCTTTAACATTGCAGATTTGAAGCCATACTTGGGAGAAGAAGATGAGCTTGAGTCGCGGACGACTCAAATGCAAGAAGGGGAGGATGATGAGGACATCCTTTCCATGCATATAACCATGCCGACTCCATATCAAACTGAAACTATGATACAAGGACCAATGACTAGAGCGCGAGCACGTCAACTTAACCATCAGGTGAATGCGTTCCTAAGTTTGCATACAAATGTTTCAAAGAATGGAATACTACTTAATTCCTGTGATGATTTAATTGTCCTTAGGAACCATGGGGAAGAACCACATGAGCTCAAGTATAGAAGTGGAACCGTCAAGCGCAAACCAAGTCCTGTTCACGAGTTTGACTCGGATTCGGCCTTGTTGACAGCGTCTACTTCAAACGGCCGTAACTTTTGATCCAGAAGGTTTCTTGGGGCCCGTGAGTACTCGTTGGAAAGCTCTTGAAGTCTACTTTCAGATGGATCCGGCCTCACCTCCAAACTCCATCCGAGTCGACCAGAAACTGCAAAACAATTCACATCACTTTTCTAGTGCGAGTCAAAGTGGGCCTTGGGCCTTGTAATTCGAGTCCTATTCGGATTCCTTGTGTTTTGGCCGACCATCCACCTTCCGTGACCCTTAAATAGGCAGCCGCACCCTCTTCTAGGGTTTGGGTTTTGTTTAGACTAAGTTAGCTTTTGCTGCTTTGCCTTGTACTCGCGCGTGTCGGCTAGACCGCCCGAATACTTGTCTTCGGAACCCCACCGTTTTCCTGTTTCAGATTGAATCTTACATCGTTATTTGCAATTGAGTTGCTGTTCATCTTGTTCTTGCTTGTTCTTCGATTGCTTGCAGGAACGAGAACCCTCGTGGTTAGGTTGATCGTGCGCCGACAAGGTCACGAACAATCTCTGGAGTTGGTGTATCGATCGCTAAGGCGCAACGTCCTTGGATGGTTGTAGTCGGGTCGTCAACGTCACCTCCTTCCCCAATCGAATCTACCACTCTCATCGAAAGATCGGGACCCCTAGTCCTATCAGCTACAGTACCTATTCAAAAGTCGTAGATACAGTACTTTGCCGTTGGTTGTAGCTACAGTGCCTGGTCGGTCATCGGTAATTGTAGGCTTTACGATCAATAGTTGTAGGCTTTTCGATTGGCAGTCGTAGGCTTCGCGATCGGTTGTAGTAGTCTTTGCGATCAGTGATCGTAGACTTCACGATCGGTTGCGTAGGCTTCATGGTCGATTGTCATAGGCTTTGAGCATTACAATTCTTGTGACTTTAGAGTACCTCGAGTACTCATAGTCTTTGAGTACTCATGTATGATCAGCCAGCGGTCTGACTGGCCTATGCATGGCAGTCAGACCAGCTTTTCTGAGTGGTCTAAAGTATGATTTTTGGAGAGTGTGGAAATTGAGATCATGGATGATCTGGTTCAAAGTTATTGATGGTTAAGGATGTGATTTGTGTGTGTGGACTAATGTCTGTCAAGTTGGAAAGAACTTGTGCCAAGGGAAATATTCTTTGGTATTTGCATTTGCAGGCTAGACATGGAGATGGTCATGGTCGGTGATGAAGAGGACTGAGACTAGGAGGGAAAAATCTGAGGCCTAGGTAGCTGATAATGTCACGAGGTGGTTGGGCACACGTTGGAGCATGTGAAGATCAAAGGTGGATGATGCATAGAGAAGTTATAGGAGGTGCGGTCCTGGAGGCTTCGACACATGAGGATGATGCGTGGAGAAGCTACTGGAAGGCAGTTCTGGAGGCTTCGACACATGATGGATTGGAAAGAGTTATTGAAGGGGTCAACTGGAAGGTTTAGAGAATTTGGAAAACACGTGTTTGGAATGGTTTTGGGTCCCTTTATTTTTGGAATCGGTTAGGATTTCATGTCCATGTTGATGAGGACATGGTTTGGGGCTCTAGCATATAAAAGAAGGGAGAAGTCAAGAGTCAAGTAGGGGACTTGATGGTTGTGGCTTTGGGATGGCTTTTTGGTGTATTTTAGTGCTAAGGTTTGAGGGATGCCGTGAGGGCACTTTGTAGGCACAGAACATCACCATCTAGCAATGCAAATCAACTTCTGATTCAATCCACGGAGAAATCTTGCATCTATTCTTAGTCTTTTGCTTTGTTTTGTGGAATTGATTGTTTTTGTGATCCATGCGATTTTGTTTCGATTGTTTTTGAGGAATAGGTTGCAAATAGGCCTAGGAACAGATCTGCAGAGTTTCGATGAAATTCTCCAAGTTGTTTGAAAGCAATTGCAATTTTTGGGTTTGACTGGTATTTGTTTTCCTTTTGTTGCGATTGGATTTCTTAGAATCTAGTTGATGATTCTTGTAATTTCTTGTTGGAATAGATTCTAGATATCTTTAGCATCGCGTGTGTCAAATTTGAGGTTAATTGGAGTTGATTTGTCGAAGTTAGATCGATTCTCATCCATGTCGGTTGTTCTGTTTTTCGATTAGTAAATAGTGCTAGAGGTCAGACTGCTCTCATCATTACGATCTGACTGGCAGACATTTTTGGTTTTGAATTTTGTTGCTATTTTATTCAGGGTTTGCTTCTTTGGTTCCAGTAAATACAATGTATCTGAAAGACTAAATATGGCAACAGAGTAAGGTGAATGGTGCCATCTAAAATTTCCCCCAAGGTTCTTGATTCTATTCTCACACAACTACAGAGTTGCAAAATATAGAATTTTCATCTAAAAACTCAAGACAAATAGCTTAAGAACACAGAACCTCAAAGCAACCATACCTCGGGTGGTTTGACTAGCCTACAAGACCCGGTCTGACTGGTCTGGCAGTCTGACCGCAAGAATATAGGCGGTCTGACCGCTGCTACAGTAAAAATAGGCAAATGAATGGTGATTTCAGCGCTATTTTCAAATCTGAAAATCGATGGAACATTTGATTCGTAGATCCAATAATATGAAATTTTGTAGGGATCTTCTCAAGATTATCAAGAACTTATTCCACAAACGATCATGAAAAACATGACCAAAGTTGAGACCTTTTTCAGTTTGAAGAAAAGGTGCACCGAAATTGAGTCAAAACCAAAATCGGAGAATATAACTTGCTTGTGGGTGGACGATAGCCAAGATGGCTTTAGATATATTCCCATACATCCCAGCAAACAAGAATATGAAAGAAATTACGTTAAAAACCCTCGGATTAAGAAATCACACTTTGTGACCAAATCAAGCAAAACTGGGTTTTCTCGATAAACTTGCTATTGAAGTGTCTAAATGGGTGGAGATAGATTCTCATAGGTTATCTCCATCTCTTACACAATCTTGGTACAGCAAGCTCAAGAAAGAGAAGAGGAGAGATCAAAACACCCAAATCAAGAGCAAATCAATCAAAACATGAGGGATCCACGGAGCTGATTGAAGATTGATGTATTGCTTACTAGAGGAGATAGATTTTACAACCACTCCACCTTAAAGGACAAAGAGCACTCAAGGCACTCACTCTCAAACCCTAACCCTAAATAAGAGAGCATAAGAGATGGGTTGGATGGTTAACACATGTCCCCATACCAATCGTTCTAGCCCACTTCCAACACAGTTGCTAGAAGAACATGCGCTTAATTGGGTTCCAGTCTTTTACATCATTGCTTGGTTGAACACTTGTTGGTTCTTTACTTTCTTTGATGGCTTTTAAGAGATTTCACTTTCTGAGAGACTATGTAGAAAGGGTGATGTTATTCTACACCTTGTTGAGTTTAATTTTTTTGGATTGACTTATTTTGTCTCAAAATCACTTTGAACATGTTGCATCCTTTGGGATTACTCTGAGAGGGATCATGCTGTTTAAAAATTTTAGAAACTTTGTTTATTATACTTGTCAAATAATTCATCAAGCTTAAACCATTGAAATTAAATGAGTTGTACAGCTCTCTTTATCATATTTACTCATATGCTTTGTAGATTTGTTCATGACTGATTGAAATTGATTTGCTATTGCTTTGGGCATTCTAGGGTTGAGTACCTTTCATTTATGCTATTGCTGATATGTTGTTTCGTGCGATGCTATGTAACGGTTTGCTTGTCTGTGTAACTGCAGGACTTCGGAGCTAGGTCATGGTGAGGCGAGGAGGACTGGGACTAGACACAGGAGGTGTTGAGGTCCAGACGGTCGGTGATACCGAAGATGATTGAGGCTGGTGAGGTGGTTGCGAATCGGGAGACGAGGAACCGAAGTTGGAGCTACCGGTGGAGGACACGATGTGCAACGACGAGCAGACCAGGACTAGGCTTAGGGAGGAGTCGGAGGTCCAGACGGTTGTATGTTGGTTGCGGTCGTGTGCGACAGAACAGACCAGTACTAGGCTCAGGTGGAGTCGGAGGTCTCGGTCGGTGTCGGGTGCACACGACGGGCAGCGGCGAGTGGATCGGGACTAGGCTTAGGCAGGAGCTGAGGTTCAGACGGTCAGGATGCCGGGTGCGGTCGTGTACAGCGGAGCGGACCGGACTAGACTCAGGGAGGAGTCGAGACGGTCAAGGTACCGGTTGCGGGAAGCTTCCAGGAATGTGCTTGAGGGCAATTTGGGGAATTGACTTAAGTTTTGGTTGGAGTGGCTGGTTCCCTCCATTTCTTGTGTTAGGTTTGACCTTTGCCTTATATGGTGTGTGAGGTGGAGGAGTGGATGTTGTATGACACTTCTTGAATTGCTTATTTGGAGTGAGCTCTTGCCTTCAAAATGAGGAGAGGGAGGCAGCAGTAGGTACTCATGTGTGGAAGCAAGGAAGGGAGTGTGTTGTTGAGTGAGTTCTGGAGAGAGTTCTCATATGTACACTGCGTGAGTTCTTGAGTATGTGAGCTCTAGAGAGAATCATGTAGTGTGTTTCCCTTTTAACTACGTATGGGGACTCCTGTGTAATCATTCCTCTTGTAATCATTCAGGGGATGGAATCAATGAGAAGGAGAGTAGTTGATTTGCATTTATTTCTTGTCTTCTGCATTTCCCCCTGTTTGCAATAGTCTAGGGTTTGAAGTGAGGAGACACTTGTTCTTTTGATTTTCTTGATGGAATCTTGTTTTGGAGAGTAGTTCTTGCTTCTGAGATGATCTCCTTGCTAATTACAAAGATTCATGAGCAAAAGATGCTAGAATGAATAGTAATATGAAAATCAGTCTCATCTTTTGTTGAAATGTCAGATTTCAGCTCAATTCTTTGGTTCTTGCTCTTGTGATGAGTTTTCTTGTTTCCTAGAGTCTCCTTGCTATTTGGAACAAGTTCTTGCTCTTTTGGCTTGAGGAGAACAAAGGAAAATCAGAAATTTCATTGATTTGAGCAAGTCTATGCTTTTTTAGAGTTTCAGTCTGCTCTGTCCTCAGGAGACCGGTCAGACCGCTCCGACCATGGCGGTCTGACCGGGCCCTAGTTGGCGGTCTGACCAGAGGCAACAGGGCGGTTTGACCGGCCCCTAGTAGGCGGTCTGACTGGCCATATAGAGGCGGTCTGACCGGCCTTACAGCGGTGGTCTAACCAATGCCTATATGGCGGTCTGACCGGCCTGCTGCCTTCTGACCATTGTGGTTGCTGTTGTTATTCATTGTTTCCGTGCTGAGCTCTTTGGTTCTTCTTTGTTGGCTTTTGTATCTTTTCCTCTTCTATGTGTCTGAGGTGATGGTTAGCATATGATTTGTTCTTCATAGCTTCTATAGCTATCGGAGATTTTTAGTGTATACTTGGGGGCATTTTTAAAAGAGGCACCATTGACCCCCCCTCTGTTGTCATTTCCGATCCTACAATTGGTATCAGAGCCGGTTAGCTCTTCTTGATAGATCTTTAACCGGTCTGTGAGCCATGGTAACGGACAAGTATTCCACCAAGCCCCCGATCTTCGATGGGATCGACTATCCCTTTTGGAAGAGTCGGATGGAGACCTACATGCAGGCTTAGGGCTATGCTATTTGGCGCAAGGTTAAAACGCACTTTTTTGTTCCTGCCGATGAGAACATCAATGTGGCAAACATGCCCGATGTTGAGGCGAATGCTAAGGCAAGTGTTGGATCGGAAATGGTGACAGAGGGGGGGTGAATGGAGCCTCTTAAAAATCGACCCCCAAAGTATTCATGAAAAACTCAACTCCGATAGTTAGGGCAGCTATGAAGAAAAGAAAAACAGAGCTCACAGAGAATCAACAGAGAACAAATAAATTTAGCGGAAGGCACGGCACGAAAACAGCAAAGAATTGATACCACGGCAAAGAAGTAGCAGAAAAAGTTGTCACGGCAGAGAGCCAACAAGAAACGCTACCACGGCAAATAAATCAGTTGCCACGGCTGCCACGGCAGATAGAACAAGCGAAAACCGTGTCACGGCAGACTGCTGAAATTGTGCTGAAAAAGCACTAAAACATAGCAGCAAAAAGGAACTAGCTGCCAGCAAAAAGGATACCAAAGAAGTAGCCTAAACTACAAAGCATGAAAGCATTTTGCTGCAGCAAAAGAAGGAGAGGAGAAGGCTTTGCTGCCGCAAGAAATAAAGAGCAAAGACTCCTTCCTTGCCAACTAAGTGCACGGCTGAAAGCACAAAGAAGCTCCAAAGAAAATTCTGCTTGACCGAACTAGAATTGGAGCTGCAGTCCGACAATGATACAGAGAAAGACGATGGCAAGACTGCTGCCAAAAACCCCTTTGCTACCAACCGAAACAAAGTGTTGTGCAATAAAAAAAATTTCAGCAAGAGTAGCTAGCAGGAGAAGAGCTACTACTTGCAAAGAAAATAGCCATGATGGTTCACTGCCGAGAGAATAAACATGAGAGGCAATAATGCTAGCAGAACTGCTAACAAAAGAGATTGAATGCTTATTCTCTTGTCACGGCAGCTCAAATAGGAAAAGACAAAACCAAGAAGACTAGTACTACTTGCAGGCTACAAGAAATAAAAAACCAAGAAACATTTCTACTGCCGAAACACAAAGAAAGGAAATAAACAAGCAATGGCAAAGCTCAAAGACAAGATATCATAAACACGATACGGAGACATACATGATTGAAATAGAGTGTTTACATGCTGCCCACTACTCTCACACTAAGTCCCCATACGCCTGGAGAGCTTAGAGAGCAGCTCACACCTCCTCTCTTTCTCTCTTTCTCAATTCATACATGGAGAGAACCAAATAAAACCCTAACTCTTACATCCACTCTCTCAATTTCAGCACAACCTCTCCCTCTCCATTTATAGCCTCCCACTAATGGGTTTGCACAAGCTTTACCCATTAGGTCACCACCTACTCGATGCTTTATCCAAACCCGCTTCCTTTAGTGCAACTTTGCGTTTTTATCGAAACGCCCCTCGCGCACCTTCCAGGAAGCCTCCTCCTTTCTTGCCTTGCAAGCCTCGCAGCCACCTCGAGCCCTCGCCGTCTTCGACACCTCCCGACCGTTCTGACCTCAGCGCCACCTGCGCCTAGTCCGGTCCACCGTGTCTTGCCACGACTCCGCCTCGACGTCTTGCAGCCATCACAGACAAGAAACAAATCAAATAGCACCGCTCGATACATGTAAGCATAAATGCATTCATGAAATAGCCCAAACCTGTCAAGTCGACATAATATGCAACATAACTATTTTGACTAGGTTTGACCAAGTCCGACCGAGCCCGATTGCACCACGCAACGTCAAGGACCGAACCAACCAAATCAAACTCGACTTCCCTAAACCGACGTCAATTACTCATCACACACATGGGATGACCTCCACATGGTCTCTCAATCTCCCCCTTGATGAGTATATTGACAAACCCAGAAAAAAAGCATAAAGTTGAGTTTGAAATGCAAGAAAGAAGTCAAACATGGTCCAAAGGAAAGAGAAATGAAGCTAATGACCACGTCGACACAAGAAGCAAAAGAAAGAACAAGTTTTCCTCAAAGCTCCCAAAAAGCTTCTATCACTATTCTCCCCCTTTTGGCAATAAACACATCAAGGATGCAAGGAAGAGAACAAGTCATGGAAATGGATGAAATGGCTGAAGTTTGATTATTCTAAGCATTTTAGAGCCATGAGAATTATCCAAAATGACCAACAAGTAATACATCAAGCCATAACTCAATAGAAAGCTATCTAGATCATGACAAGATATATATAAGACAGCTAAACCAAATAGATGACAATCTGAAATTTAGTGCAATTTGTGAGCATGTCTAGTCATCCATGATCAAAGTCTAGCTAGAGGTATCCAAGGATGATGCAAACCATGTCAATAAGCTAAGCGGAACCAAGAAGCTAGTATTGAGCCTAATTAGAGTGCTACAAGCTCAAGAGTGAAACATTTGTTTAAGTACTTGTAACCTTTGTAATTTTAGCAAATTGAGCACATTTGATAAGTTTTTCTTTAGAAATCTCATGATTGTTGCCAATCAGATTTTTGTTTTATCATGTGCTAGATCTTAAGCCTTATGCGACCACTCCAAGCAAGAAGCTTAAGGAGACGATCTTGGTCATCCAAAACTCCCCCTGAGTTCATGCCAAGTGCAATGACAAGCAGTCTCATGATAAAGAATTTGTGAGATCAGTTTTTTTGCACAAAAGAGATCTTTTTGCATTCATAAATGTTTGTACTAACTTATGCAACATTAAGAACAACATAGCGCATCTAAAGCTCAACAAAGATTCAAGACTCAACTCAGCCTATTTGACATGGCATGAATCACAAAGGCATAACTAAAGAAAGACTAGACTCGAGAATTTTCATGACAAGTTTTAATTCAAGTTGAGCAATTTTAATTAACCCATTATGGCAAAAGCTAGTCTACACATGTGAAGTCATGATCAATATAGCAGTGAAGCACAAGTTATGGTAGGATGTAAAGCAATGTACACATGTCATGAAAGGATAATAAACAAGGCTCCAAGTAGTTATGTACAATGCAGAATGACATGCAGGAAAACCAGCTCCCCCTCAACATATGATGCAACTTTTAGTTCAAGTTGAGTTATGTCAATATTAAGCTCTCGAAGCTCCCAAATGAACTCCCCCTGAACCAAAGTAATAAAACCAAGAAGCTGGCAAAGAAATCAGAACAGGTAGTCCTTAAAGCATAGATAAGACATAGAGGATACTATGGCTCAGTCTAACCCTCATCTACCCCATATGACTCGAGGACTATCAGCTGGTCTACTAACAACCTAGGGAGTAAACACGTACCCTGTCTACCCGAGGGTGGCCCAACCCTCGCTAGAACCCACAAGAAGTGAGTAAGCTCAACCTAGATAAAAGAGAGACAGCTAACAAGCAGCATCCTAGAATCACAAGATAAGAGCAAGAAGTCTGAACGCTAGACAAGAAGACCACTCTAACCTATGCTAGAAGGACTAACCCCGATGCACCCCAAATGCAATGCAACAGATAGGAGTAAGAGCATAATAAATAAGATAAAGCAGTAAAGCACAAAGCTCCCTCTCACAACAGCCCATAGGGACAAACCACCCCAAGCTCTCCCCGCAGAGCTGAAAACCTCGAGCTATCCAAAGGCTTGGTGAAAATATCAGCCAACTGGTGGTCACTCTCCACAAACTGGAGTACTATATCACCCTTCTCTACATGGTCTCTAAGGAAGTGATAGCATATATCAATATGCTTGGTCCGAGAGTGCTGCACTGGGTTCTTAGCAATGTTAATCGCAGAAGTGTTATCACAAAAGAGTGGAACACTATCTATGACTAACCCAAAGTCCCGCAGGGTCGAAGCCATCCAAAGCACCTGGCTACAGCAACTGGCCGCAGCAACATACTCGGCCTCTGCGGTGGACTGTGCAACACCGGACTGCTTCCTCGAAGACCAAGAAACGAGAGAAGTGCCAATGAATTGGCAAGTGCCCGAAGTGCTCTTCCTATCTATCCTACAGCCAGCAAAGTCTGCATCTGAGTAGACTCTAAGGGGAAGGCAGGAAGAGGAAGAGTACCAGATACCATAGTCAATGGTAGCTCGAAAGTACCAAAGGATGCGTTTCACCACCTGGCGGTGAGATACGCGAGGAGAAGCCTGAAACCGAGCACAAAGACACACAACAAAGTGTATGTCCGGTCTCGAAGCAGTGAGGTACAAGAGGGAGCCGATCATACTACGATACTCCTTCTGATCAACTGGCTCGCCGTCCTCATCTGGGTCGAGTGAAGCTGATGTAGCCATAGGAGTGGACACCGGCTTACCATCACTCATATCGAAGCGCTTCATTAGGTTTCGAGTGTACTTGCCCTGATGCAAGAAAGTACCCTCCTGAGTCTGCTTAATTTAGAAGCCAAGGAAGAAGCTCAACTTGCCCATCATGCCCATCTCAAACTCCGAGCTCATGACATCGGAAAAACTGGAAAACGAGAGCATGAGAAGAGCCGCAAAAGATGATGTCATCCACATAAATCTGGACGAGCAGAAGATCAACGCCATGCCGGTGGATGAATAAGGTCTTATCTACTTTACCCATCTCAAACCCATGACTCAACAAGTAGGACTTAACCCTCTCATACCAAGCTCTAGGGGCCTGCTTAAGTCCATACAACTCTTTGGAAAGCTTGAAGACATGGTTTGGGTCTTTGGGGTTCTTGAAACCTGGAGGCTGTCTCACATAGACTTCTTCCTCAATGAACCCATTAAGGAAGGCACTCTTAACGTCCATCTGGTAAAACTTGAAACCCTTAGAAGCTGCAAAGGCAAGCAAGATTCCAATGGCCTCAAGTCTAGCTACAGGGGCAAAGGTCTCCTCGAAATCTAGACCCTCAACCTGGGAGAACCCCTGAGCTACCAGTCTAGCCTTGTTTCGAACAACCACCCCATCCTCACTCTGCTTGTTCTTAAACACCCACTTGGTCCCAATGACTTGTGACCACGAGGGGGCTCAACAAGCGACCAGACCTTGTTTCTCTCGAAATTCTCCAACTCCTCATGCATGGCATTGACCCAAGACTCGTCAGAAAGAGCATGACAGACGTATTTGGGCTCGAAGGAGGCAACAAAGGCAGAATGGAGACAGAAATGTGACATGCCAGACTTTGAACGAGTGATTCACTCAAAGAGGTCTCCAATAATCTGCTCAGGAGGATGAGCTTTCTGGATATGTCTAGGAGGTTTAGGATGAGATGAAGAAGTGGCCTCTACTTCATGTGCTGATGAAGTAGGAACAGAGCCACTAGCTCCAAAAGAAGCAGAAGGCATGGGCTGATCGCCTCGAGGTGCGGTGGAAGAAGACACCTCGAGGGGTGGATGAGGGACTGGATCAGGTAGACAACCCTCATCTCCATCATTCTCATCATCCACAAAGATGGGCTCGAACAGTTCTAAAAAACCTGAGATATCGGGCCTAGTCCTCGGACTGGCCTCGTCAAAGGTCACCTCACAGGTCTCTAACAATTTGCTAGACTCGCAGTTCCAAACCCGATAAGCCCGCGAAGAAGTCGAGTAACCTAGAAAGATCTTATCACAAGAACGTGACTCAAACTTGTCTAGATTCCCGGACTTCAGAATAAAACACTTGCAACCAAACACACGAAAATGAGAGACGCTGGGCTTTTGCCCTTATCTCAGCTCATAAGAAGTGCGGTGCAAGTGTGCCCGAAAAAAACTCGATTTGAGACATGGCACGCGGTGGCTATAGCCTCAGCCCAAAACTTCCGCGGTGTAGAGTACTCATCAAGCATCGTCCTGGCCATTTCGACCAAGGTACAGTTCTTTCTCTCCATGACGCCATTTTGCTGTAGGACGTGCGGAGATGAGAACTGATGCTCTACACCTGTCTCATCGCAGAACCTCTCAAAGTAGGAATTCTTGAACTCCGTGCCATTGTAACTGCGGATCGCTCGTAAGGCACCCGGGAGCTCAATAGAAAGCCTACTGAAAAGACCTCAAAAATGTGTAAATGTCTCAATCCTTCGAGGCTAAGAAAAACACCCAAGAGTACCTCGAGAAGTCATCGACCACGACAAGAACATACCACTTCCCTCCTGCTGACTGCACTCGAGCTGGTCCAACTGTGTCCATGTGGAGCAGCTGTCCCGGTGCATCGGTCATAGTAACTGTGACCAGAGGGTGAGAAGCGGCAACCATCTTGCCGTGCCGGCAAGGAGCACAATCTAGATCTTTGACCATCTTGAGTTTCGGTAGACCACGAATGAGGTCGTGGCCGCTAACTCGGGTCAAATGGCCAAATCCAATATGACCAAGTCTCCTATGCTAGAAAGAAAGGTCGCGGGACTCAGAAGCAACTAAACACCTGAGAGGATCACCAGAAGACTCAGAAAAATCAGCACGAAAGATCTTCCCAAAACGAGAAATCCCGCAAACCAGACTACCCGAAGAATCAAGAATTTTGCAAGCGTTTTTCTTAAAGCTCACCTCGAAACCGTCATCGGTAAGCTGAGAAACAGAAAGCAAATTATACTGCAGCTTACTAACCAAAGCAACATCTTTCAAGATAAAAGAATCATTAACGCGCACTGTACCTTTGGCGATGACGCGCCTAGATGAAGCGTCTCCAAAGGTGATCGTCTCATCACTTGGAGCGCGGGCTAGGGAAGAAAATCAACGAGAGTCTCAAGTCATGTGTCGTGAACACCCGGAGTCTACAAGCCAAACCTTTCCCTTCCCTGCCCGGCGAACCTGAGTCAAATAAAGAATAAAGTCTCAGTACTGGGATAAATCAAGAGTGATTTTGGCACCCAATACTGAGTAACACGTTGAGCAGATGAAGTAGTCAAGCACGACTGACCTCTATCTACTCTACGCTCTCTGTTACTCAAAGAAGCAAAAGGTCTCTGTGTAGACCTGAAGCTGTTGTTGGGCTTTACTGCTACAGAAGAGCGAGTCAAGACACCAGCAACATGCTGATCACGCTGTGGGTAGCTATCTCGATGGGGGAAACGAGATCTACCCTCAGGACAGCGGAAGTCATGACCAAAGGGAGCATGAGGACGAAAACCAGAAAACTCAGAAAAACCAAGTCCTCGATGCTGCCCAAACCCGTCAACAGAAGCAAGCCTAGACCTCGTGTTGGTCTTAGGTGCACTCAAGGTCTGGGGCTGACCCTGAATACGCCTAAGAGACTCAACACGATCTCTACGTGCGATCTTGGCGCGCTTGAAGCATCGATCGACTGAGTGTCCATCCTTCTGACAGAAGGTGCAGTGATACTTCACCTTCTGAGAGGTAGAAGTAGCACGGGGAGGCTTCGCCTTCTAAGAGGCCGAAGCAGCAGTTGGAATCACCTTGATGTCAGAAATCCTCTGGACAAAACCCGCTGACTTAAATTGGACTTTCTCGGTCCTGGGCTCAGTCTCGATCACACCTGGTGCTATGGGTCTGAGCACGGCAGGTGGATGCTTTCTCATGTCCTCATAGAAATCGTATCCTAGACCTTTATTAAATTTGCAAATCTTGGATTGGTCTAGAATAAGATTAAGCTTCTTCTTGCCTCGTACAAATCTCTCGAGAGTGTTCATAAGATACTGACACTCCCTAAAGAGAGAGGTGCAAGAAGAGCAGGGGAAAGAAGAGACAGCAGAAGGTAAGGGAGCAGAAGAAGAACCAACAGTAGAGGAAAAAATGGCTTGTGCACGCACAGCCGACTATGAGGGGATAGTCCTACTACTAGCAGGTTGGTTCACATCACTAGGCGTCTCTACCTTACCCTAAGGCTTCTCCCCCTTCTCATCAATCACATCACAAGCTGAAAGTGGCTTCTCTAGAAGGTCCTTAGTTAGCTTCACACATTTCTTATCCAATGCAATCAAGTTAGATTTTAGTTTGTTACAATTAATGCATGGTGAGCTAACAGGGTCCTTAGAAGCAGTTTGAGCCAATCTATTATTGTCATCAACTAATTCTTGAAACTGTTTGGAGATAGCTTCAAGCTCAGCAGTAAGCTTGGGACAGTTCATACATGAAGCAATCGGCTCAAGAAGAAAAGCTTGTAGTTCTGCAATTTTATGATCTGCCCGTTTTAGGTTCATCTTCAGATTATTGCAATTTTCACATGTCTCGGGCAGATCGAGAAGCATGGTATAAAGACCTCTAAAAGCATTGAGTGTGGTGGCCCCAACCACATTCGAGCAAACTGCCCCGAGTTGGAGGGCAAGAACAACTACAGCGGTTCGAGCAAGAATATCTACACCGATAAGAACCGCAACAAGAAGCCTCCAACAAAGAGAAGACGTTCTGCAACCTTGGCAAAGCCAAGAAGCTCTTCCATCGCGTCGTCACCGCCTTCGACGACCTCAACCTCAGCGAGGTGGAAGGGTGGAGTGACGACGATGGGAAGGACGATCAAGATCCCAAGGATAACGAGGACTTCAACGGCATGTGCTTCATGGCCCTTGAGGGTGAAGTCAGCGACAGCGAGCTCTACTCTGACTCCGACGAGGTATACCCCTCCTATGACCAGCTTAATGATGTTTTTCTTAAACTAGGAAAATTTCATGCTAGATCTAGAGTTAGGTGTAGCGACTTGGAGAAGGAAGTAGATAGATTGTCACGGGAGCTTACTTCACTTATATCTGCTCCCTCCCGTGACGAATGTGATACATGCTCTGCTTTGCTTGGTGACATGGAGAAATTAAGGACCTCTCATGATAATGCCTTCTGAGCTAGATTTGGTTAAGGTGGAGAATATTAGTCTGCTTGCTGAATTAGAGATAAGTAGGATAGCTGCTCTTTCATCTACTACTATTGAGACTACTTCTTGCACCTCATGTGAGGATAAGGACAATGCTTTTAGAGGTCTTTATACCATGCTTCTCGATCTGCCTGAATCATGTGAAAGTTGCATTAATTTGAAGATGAACTTAAAAAAGGCAGATCATAAAATTGCTGAGTTACAAGCTTTTCTGTTAGAGCCCATTGCTTCATGTATGAACTGTCCCAAGTTGACTGCTGAGCTTGAATCTGTTTCCAAACAGTTTCAAGAAATGATTGATAACAGTAACAATTTGGCTCAATATGCTTCTAAGAACCCTGTTAGCTCACCATGCAATAATTGTGAAAAACTAAAATCTGACTTAATTGCATTGGATGAAAAATGTGTGAAGCTAACTAAGGACCTTCTAGAGAAGCCACTGTCTGCTTGTAATGTGTGTGATGTTAGGAAGACGTTTGAGGGTATGGTGGAGACGCTTAGCGACGTGAACCAAATGGCTAGCAGTAGGACTGTCCCTTCTGAGGCGGCTGTGCATGCACATGCCTTTCATTCTTCTGCTATTGGTTCTTCTTCTACTCCCTTACCTTCTGCTGTCTCTTCTTCCCCTGCTCTTCTTGAACCTCTCTCTTTCGGGAGTGTCAGTATCTTATGAACACTCTTGAGAGATTTGTAGGAGGCAAGAAGAAGCTAAATCTTATTCTAGACCAATCCAAGATTTGCAAATTCAATCAAGGTCTAGGATACAATTTTTCTGAGGATGTTAGGAAGCATCTACCTGCTGTTCTTAGACCCATAGCAGCAGGTGTGATCGAGGTCGAGCCCAGAACTAAGAAAGTTCAATTCAAATCAGCGGGCTTTGTCCAAGGGATCTCTGACAGTAAGGTGGTTCCTCCTATTGCTTCGACCTCTCAAAAGGCGAAGCTTCATCATGCTACTTCTACCTCTCAAAAGGTGAAGTACTATTGTACCTTCTGTCAGAAGGATGGACACTTGGTCGGGCGATGCTTCAGGCGCGCCAAGATCGCGCGTAGAGACCGTGTTGAGACTCTTAGGTGTATTCAGGGTCAGCCCCAGACCTTGAGTGCACCTAAGACCAACACAAGGTCTAGAGTTGCTTCTGTTGGGGTTTGGGCAGCATCGAGGACTTGGTTTTTCTGAGTTTTTTGGTTTTCGTCCTCGATATGCCTCTGGTCGTGACTTCCGCCGTTCTGAGGGTAGATCTCGTTTCCCCCGTCGAGATGGCAACCCGCAGCTAGATCAGCATGTTGTTGGTGCTCCGACTCGCTCTCCCATAGCAGTTGGATCCAACAACAGCTTCAGGTGTGCTCGTAGACCTTCTGGCTTTTTTAGCGACAGAAAGCGTAGGGTAGTTAGAGGTCAGTCGTGTGTGACTACTTTTTCTGCTCGTCGTGTGACTCAGTATTGGGTGTCAAAATCTCTTTTGATTTATCCCAGTACTGAGCCGTCCCTCTCTGTTTGACTCAGGTTCGCCGAGCTGGGAAGGGAGAGGTTGGGCTCGTGGACTCCGGTTGTTCTCGTCATATGACCGGAGATTCTCATTGGCTCGTGGACTCCGGTTGTTCATAGCTTCTATAGCTATCGGAGATTTTTAGTGGATACTTGGGGGCATTTTTAAAAGAGGCATCATTCACCCCCTCTGTTGCCATTTCCGATCCTACAGTCTGGCATGTAATAAAAATGATGAGAAAGAGACAGTTGAAAAGATTTATGCTTCAAGTATGCCATGGTTAAATAAAAGAAAAGGCATAAAAAGTGTACAAAGAAAAAGAAGTATGCTTCAAGCATGCCACCATTTAAAAGGAGTATATTACAAGTATGTCATTATAAAAAGAAGTATGCTGCAAGCATGTCACATGCTTAAGAATTGAGGGTGAAGTAATAAGTTGTCACGAGACCGCTAGCTCATCTAGATTTAAGATTTGCTTCACTTTTAGGCTTTGAAATTTTGTTGTGATATCTTATTGTGCTCTTTATAATTGATTTGGTTATTGTTAAGATGCCTATCATTAATCTAAGTTACTTAATCATGCTAAAAGACTTATTTTGACATTGCTATATGATATATGACTTCATATGATCTAGGTAGTTCTACTCAAACTTTCTTTTCATAAATTTTGCTTTTCTTTCAAAACTTAACTCATTCGAGATATTTTGATGTGATGTCAATGTATTCATCAAGGGGACATTGTTAGTCCATGTGGATAGGTTGTGAATTTAGTGATGATGGATAATTAACATTTGGGTTGCTTTGAAATTTGCATTTGTGAAAGTTTCGGTCGATACGGTTTTGAAAAACTGGAATTTCTAGAATATTCAGGTTAAACGGCCTAATAGCCTTATATTGGGCAGTCTGACCGGCTGGCTTTGACCACGCTTGGTAGTCGGAGACGTTGATCATGGTAGATCGACCACAACAGATTGACTACTGCAAGTCGATCACGGCAGGTCGACCACAGCTCTCACAATTATGGTGAATAATGCTAGAGATCAAACTGCTCTCATCATTATGGTCTAACTGGTAGAAGCTTTTGGTTTCAAGTTTTGTTGCTATTTTGTTTAGGGTTTGCTTTTTTGGTTCCAGTAGATATAATCTATTGTTTAGGTTGTTTTTCTTCTGATTTGAGTTTTGTTTCAGATTCTAGAAAATAGAGACGATCATTCACCCCCTCTGAATGCTGTATTTGATCCTACAGAACCTAAGTTTACACGAGTAGCCAATTAATTAGCTCCTAAGAGAGATCATGGTATGAACCAAGTAAATGGTGTAAACAACTTGATATATACCATAAATAACCAGCACCAGTATTGTTTGTAAGATCTGAACCATTTAGGACCTGTTTGTATAGCAGGAAAGGGAAAACGCAAGAGATGAATCAGTGGATACACGTTATTTTCGAGAAAGAAAATGGGTGGATACATACATATTATATAAATCATGTACTTCATGCTGTAGATGGATATTAATATATTATGCATACTAGCTACCGCCATACATACATGCAATGGCCTCTTTTTCAGCTTATGGTTTCTTCTGAAAAAATAAATGTGACAATTTCTTTGTTGTCTTTTTAAAGCGGCTTATCAAGATAGTCTTTTCAAAACTGCTTATTGGCATTTGATTCATTTGCATAAACGCTTGTGTTATGACTAAAACCAACAACCATAAGTAGGGGTGGAAAATAGATGCGAATTATCCGTATTATTTAGATACCATATTCGAATACAAATATAGTATGGACTTTTACCATTCAAAATATTATTTTATCTGGACTATTCGTATCTATATTTGGCCAAGAAATATACATCTTTTTAATTTAATGTGAATTCGTATTTCTTCAAATGAAGTAAATAATTAGAATGATTAAGCATGACTGTATGAGGATAAAATATCATTGATATCTTCATACTACATAAGTTATGAGGATATCCAGATCCGACCAAATTGAAGAGATATTTGATTCGAATTCGTATTTGTTACAATATTCTATTCATATTCAACAATACTTAAATTCACATTCATTTACAAAATACAAATATAAATACGATAAATATACTATTTGATTCGTATTTACTCCCATTTCTACCTCTAACCATAATCCATCTGCAGCCGAAAAGACCCGTCCTACGTATGCTAGCGTGCTAGGGCCTGAATAATCCCCAGCATTATTAGCGGGGGGGTTCCGGCCCGCGTGTTCGGCCACGTCGCCCCCCACGCTCCTCCGGCCGGCGCGTGTCGGCGGGTTTCGCGTACGGCCGGGGGAGGCTCTTTCCTCCGGTTTTTCGGAAATTACGTATAGGTCCTTTTTTTTCTCACGGAAAGGTCCCTGCAAGTTTTGTTTTTTAAAAAAAATTTGGATTGCGCCCCGCGGGTTTCTGAAATTACGTATAGGTCCTTATTTACTTACGTACAAGTCCTTACAGGTCCTCAGTTTTTTTCCAAAAAACCCTTTAATTTTTCCGAAATTACGCATGTGTCCTCGTTTTTTTTTAATGAAACTCCTGCGAATTTTCGCCTCTTTTAATTTGGTCCACACGATAGCTAGCGCGGCGTGCGCCGCGCTTATGTGGCTAGTTAACAATTGGGTTCGGACAAAAGCGTGCGTGCTGGGTTCACAGGCCGCAGGAGTACAGTTACCTGCCCCTGTTGAAAAGTATGGTGCCTGCAGTTGTTGCAGGGCTCATTTAGGCAGCACTGGAGCGAGGGGCTAGATCCAGCTTGCATGCATGTTTCGTCGAGAGGCAGCAAGTCAAGCACCTCTTTCGCACTAGCTTGTTTATTAGGAGCCGTTCTCAACAGCCAATGTCGCCGTGTCTGTTTGCCTTTTTTTCTCTCTTTTTTTGACTGAAATAGCTCTATAATGGTTTATAGTTTTTCCTAATATGTTTAATTAAAGAAAAAATAAAAATATTATTATATCTTTACAGATAATATAAAGAAAAATATACGTTAAGAAACTAATATATTCTAGAGTATTGCTATACAACATTCGACTGTTTTTTAGAACAAAAACAATCAGATTGATCTAGGACGTTAGATCTCCATCTAACGGATCCACCCATACAAGCCCCTCTAAAAAATGACGCCCTCCAAAAAAATGATCTAGGGCGTTGGATCTCCATCTAACAGCTCAAAATTTGACTGTTTAAAAACAGTCGAATGTTGTATAGACACTCCCTATATTCTAAATGACTTTTAGTTCTTAAAAGATAGAAGCCAAAAACTATCGCCGTTTGAAACTAAGCCTTGTTCGTATGCCTACCTGCACAACGTACCAAAGTTAATCAACAACGAGGGTCGTACGTGCATGGAGTAATTTGTTAATCATTATTATTAAGGAAACTGGGACAAGAAGCCATGATCTGAAACCTTTTTCTTTATTTTACCTTTTGTACTTGTGCCTTGTTCTGAAATAATTAAGAATGTGTTATTGATGAGATACCTCGGAGAAGTGGTCTCTGGCTTTCTTTAATTTTTCGCCTTGTTTGTACTTGTGCCGAGTACCAAAATATTTAATCTGTTAGGAGAAAAGAACCGAGATATTTGAGGATTTTGCTATGTTTAATTTAAGCGCCTGCTGCAAAATATTGTTACATTTGTTCAAGTAAAGAGCTATTACAATGTACATATGGCTAACTAATGTGCTACCTAGCCCTCCACACCCCCTTAAAAAAAGAATCATGTTTTTGGCTCTTCAATGTCAAAAGGTGCGACTTGGACTATTAATACTGACAGTCAACCACTGCTACAGACAGCCTTATCACAGACGGTTCGGAACCGTCATCACAGACGGTTCCTGAACTGTCAGTATTTAGGTGTCAGTGATAGTTGGTGGTTATCACAGACGGTTCCCGAGCCGTCTGTGATAACTCACATTACAGACAGTTTTTATTACTAACCGTCTATGATATTGTGTATATCACAGACGGTTAGTAGTAAAGGTCGTCTGTGATATCATTCACACCACAGACGGCACTCTTTGAAACCGTCTGTGATATTGTATCATAGACGGTTTTTAACAACGAACCGTCTGTGATACCAAGTGCACCATCCATTTTATTTGCTGTTTTTTGGCTAGCCTCAGGATATGCTAGCCATGCCCTCTGAAAGCAAGCAAGCAAGCAGATTACAGATAAATGACATATATAAGTTAATTCAAACTCATAGTAAATTACAACAAAATTCGATACACAGATGAATGTAACAAACGGCCAGCAGATTACAGACGGTTCCAACCACAAACGGTCTGTGAAAATGATATATCACAGACGGTTTGTATTAATAACCGTTTGTGAATTATCACCGACGGTTATTAATATTAACCTTCTGTGATACAAACAATATCACAGACGGTTCAAATTAATAACCGTCTGTGATACAAACAATATCACAGACGGTTCGAATATATAACCGTCTGTGATAGTCTAACATTATCACAGACGGTTCTTAACACGAACCGTCTGTGATGTCCATAATATCACAGACGGTTCGCAATACCAACCGTCTGTGATTTATGCGTATCACAGACGGTTCGTATATAGAACCGTCTGTGATAGTCTTTCACAGACGGTTTACATTACAAACCGTCTGTGATAGTTCACTCTGTACGCATGACTGCCAATTCGAAGCATAGCATAGCATCCGAGGCACATCCGAGGCCTGCTGCTGTGTCTTGAGGAATGCCAAGAGCTGGTCTTCAGATGTGGCATTCCTCAAGACACAGCAGCAGGCCTCGGATGTGCCTCGGATGCTATGCTATGCTTCGAATTGGCAGTCATGCGCCTGACGAAATAGTTCATCTTTCCACCCAAATGGCCCATGTATCTTTTGCAACAATCACAGCTAATACATAGACAAGCACAACAACACATTCAGATCTATTACAGCTAAGAACGAACCCATCATGGCACGACGGTGCGGCTGAACAAGACACACTTACGACACTTACGGCAAGAGTGTGTTGTCCAGCCGCCCGCCGTGCAGCGACGGAGGCGCTAGCTCACGGCAGTAGTCGGCGTTGTGGAGGAACAAGCAAATACAGAGGCAAGCACAACAACATATTCAGATCGATCTATTACAGGATAACATGCTAACGAACCCTTCATGGCACAACCATGCGGCTGAACAAGACACACTTACGACACTTACGGCAAGAGTGTGTTGTCCAGCCGTCGGCCATGCCGTGACGGAGGCGCTAGCTCACAGCGGAGGGGAACCTAGCTAGTGGATGAACTCACGCGTGACTGGTACCGGTGGAAAAGTTGATGAGAAGTTATTAATAAGGGCCGAGCCGTGGGAGGAACTGGTGCCAGCCATTCGATGTGGAGAGAATGGACGGGTGAGATCGAAATCCTGGGTATACGCCAATTATTGGTAACATTTGCTTATCACAGACGGTTATTTACACGAACCATCTGTGATGCATAATATCACAGACGGTTCGTGTTAATAACCGTCTGTGATTGTGCTTATCACAGACGGTTCGTTAATAGAACTGTCTGTGATAGACCTTCACAGACGTTTTATACCACAAACCGTCTGTGATACTTGATAAAAAGTGCAAAAAAACTGAATCATCGCTACTGGCGTACGTGATCCAGGGACCAGAGATGAAGAAAAGAAGTGGGAAGAAGCAGATGGATAGTCGCTAAACGAAGAAGTCGGCTATGTCGGCTGCTCACCGAAGAATCTGGGAATGTCTTTTTTTTTTGAACTTTTGTTTTAAAATTGCCTTGAATTTTGCAGGAAAAAGAAGGATTGTTGGAGTGGACATCACATCTCGGCAGTAGTCGGCATCGTCGAGGAACATGCAAATACAGAAGCAAGCATGACAACACATTTAGATCTATTACAGGATAACAAGCTAGTGAACTCTTCATGGAACGACGGTGCGGGTGAACAAGACACACTTACCACACTTACAGCCTTATATGCTCACAGTGGATGAACTCACGCGTGACTAGTACCGGTGGAAAGGTAGATGGGGCGTTATTTATAAGGGCCGAGCAGAGGGAGGAACTGCTGCCTGCCATTCGATGTGGAGAGAATGGACGGGTGAGATCGAAATCCTGGGTATACGCCAATTATTGGTGACACGTGATTATCACACGCCAATTATTGGTGATATGTGATTATCACAGACGGTTATTAACGCGAACCGTGTGTGATAATAAATATCACAGACGGTTCTTAATACGAGCCGTCTGTGATGTTTCAGTTATCACAGACGGTTCTTAATACAAGTCGTCTGTGATGTTTCAGTTATCACAGACGGTTCGTATTAATAACGGTCTGTGATATTAATATCAGACGAACGGTCTGTGATATTAATATCAGAATATGAACGGTTTGTGATATTAATAGCAGAGATGGTTTGAAATATGAAGCGTCTGCGTTAATGCTTAAATATGCGCGCCCTAATCCTGCTCTTCTACACACTATGCTCTCCCTGATCATAATAGCAGAGATGGTTTGAAATACGAAGCGTCTGCATGCGTTAATGCTTATATATGCGCGCCCTAATCCTTCTACACACTATGCTCTCCCTGACCATCTTCTTCATCACCAGATTTCTCAATAATGACATCTAAAATTCTTTTGATCTCCTTCCTCTCATCTATCCATCATGAGTTGTTCGGACGCAACCTTACACAGGCGGCCAAAAATTTACGTCTGGAGCAGCTCCTCCACTCACGCCCTGCTCTCCTTCCTCGACTCGCTTCCATCCGTCAGCTGGACCTCATCATCCGCCGTCGACGGAGGTGTCTCATTGCCACTCAGGATAGGGAAACCGCCCTAAGCCTCGTTCTTCTCTACAATGTGCGCAAAGCGGAGGAAGATCTTGCGGCACTGCAGACACACTTGGATAAACTTGCCAATCAAGCAGATTGGGCCGATAATGCGGAAGCGCATCTTGACATCCTGTTTCAGATTATGGAACATGCTAATGATCATTTGCCCATGCTTGAGGAGGAAGTCGAGAAGGCAAGGGCAATCTTGACGGCATTCGAGAACACAGCGGCTGATCCTCCAACTCCAGAAGTCGACGAAGAAGCATATGAAGCCCAGAAGATTCAAATCTGAGAATGTCTTTTTATTGCACTTTTATAATAAAATTACCTTGAATTTGACTCTCATCTCTATAGATTTTGTAGTTTAAATGATACCACAGACGGTTCGTATTACTAACCGTCTGTGAAATTTCACAAACGGTTCGTATTACTAACCGTCTGTGAAATTTCACAGACGGTTAGTAATACGAGCCGTCTGTGATCTCTAAAATTATCACAGACGGTTCCAGTTAATAACCGTCTGTAATATTTTCACAGACGGTTATTAACAGAAACCGTCTGTGATAATTTTAGACATCACAGACGGTTCGTGTTAATAACCGTCGTCTGTGAACTTTCACAGATGGTTAGTAACACGAACCGTTTGTGATATCTCATTTATCACAGACCGTTCGTGTTAATAACCGTCTGTGAAAATATCACCGACGGTTGCCAGTATAAACCGTCTGTGACAGTTTAATCACAGACGGTTCCGTATGAACCGTCTGTGATGTAGCCGTCTAGTATAGCCTCTTCTGTAGTAGTGAACCCAGGCATAATTCCAATCAAGCGGCTACCACATCGTAATTGTTAGAATGAAGTTTTTCTTAACCTCAAGATTTGTATTATACAACGTTTTGGAAAATATACTGTCAATTTTTTTAACTTTCGTTATTTGGTCATCTAAAAATAGTATTGTTAGATTAATCTAAAAAATTATAATATAATTATTATTATTATATATATATATATAAGTAGTGATCAAATTTGTATATTGAAGGCTATATTAATATCCAAAATGGCATATATTTAGTAACGGAGGGATATGTGTGCCTTGGGTTGATTTTTTAAATGCCTTGCTGTATGAGATTGAAAACATAGTCTGCGACTACATGTTACTAATTATGACGGTTACACAGCATTACATGGAAAGTCAAACTCTGGAGTGGATCATTTGATCATTCTTGATTCTAGCCGGTCCGCCGCCGCGCCACCACACCCCTCGCCCGCAAATCACATTGTCGAGGCTTGTAGCCATTTACTCCTCCCGATCCCCGACATACTCCTATATTTGTACTCATCTCTAGAGTACAAGAAACAAAAAACTGTTCGGCGCATGTACATGTACATTCGGACGTACCGATTCCCTGTTTAGAAGCAAAAGTATTGGAATAGTGTGTTATTTTTAGCTACGGCTGATAATTTATGGTTATAGTTGATAACTTTCAGTCCTAACATAAATATTTATAAAAACAAATTGAATACCCTGATAAATTATTTTAAAAAGACAATAAAAACCATAATATTTATTGGGAGTGTTTAGGCATCATCCGGTTGTTTTCTTCCTAATTATCATCCAAATTTATGACCTTTGGATTAGAGATCAAGAGGCCCCTTGTTTTTGAAGGGGGAGATTTTTTTCAAGGTGGAGGGGTAGAATTCAAGGGGGAGAGGGAGAATTTATGGCTATTAGATCTCTAATCCAATGGTTATAAATCTAGATGATAGTTAGAAAGAAAATATCTAGATAATATTTAACAAAATCTATATTTATTCAAGAGAATAATAAGCCGTAGACTCAAAGGAAGGCTTGTTTCAGAGAGAGTGGTGGGTTCGGTCTGGATGTGCGTCCTTGCAACCGACACATGCGGTGAGATGACCCTACACGTGCGGTGGGGGCTCTTAATGCTTTGTTAAACTCAGTGACAGCCATAAGAGATGGTAGCAGTAGCCAGTAGTAGACAGCTGGGACAGTGATAAGCCTACCTAGCGTACAGTAAGATCTTGTGCCACTCTAGTTTTACCGCGCTCGCAAGCCTGTAAAAATTTTACAGCTCGTTAGCTCTTCCACACCACATGCAACCAAAATATACTACTGATCTCTTTGGCCTTCTCGTTTCGTTCCCAAGCTGGCAAACTGCAGTGACATCAAATAATTTCACTTCCCCATGTACTACAAAGTCGTGCGATGTACCTCCACAACTTTGCTGAAATATACTCAATGTACGTAGATGCTCGACTATTGCTAAATTTTCGACATCCATACCCTATGGTGTCTTAATTAAAACCCTAGTGGAAAGTAGAGTATGATCGCTGCATACACTCGGACGACACCTGAATTAAGGCACGTACGCCAACACAGTTGCTCCAGCCAACGGCCCGTGGTCCCAACGAGAACCATCCTCACAACCTCATCGGTGAATCTCATGGATTAGCACCATACTAGTTACCTCATCCGGTACTACCTAATTAACCATGACTTAATTTAATGCACTTGTTTAACTTTAGTGATGAGTAACAAACAAGGAAAAACAAAAGGTGAGTTTTTTTTCGATTGAGGCAGATGTCTTATAGTCCCTAGCACAACCGTTTATGTAATGAATCGAATCCAAAGATTATCTTGAGAAATTGTTTCAATCTAACGATGAAAAAATTATTTTATTTATTTGTTAAATAATTATAAATTATAAGATATAAATCATAAGTTGGGAAGATAGAGAGCTAAAATAATGATTTACTCCTCCAACGACTGATGAAGTGTAGCTAGCTCAAGTAGCTGTAGGACTGGATTACTGGTGTCGCGCGCGGGCGGGTGCCGCCCCACCCCCGTAGGTATCGGCGGCCCTGCCCTCCCATCTGCGAGCAGGCGCCACGATACGCATAAATCGATGTCGGCGACCAGCTCAACACTGCTGCTACACTACTGCATTTAGAGTGTGTGAAGCCTAGCAGTACTAGCTCAAGCTATAGGTAGCGCTAGCTCTAGCTCTAGCCGTGTGGGTTTCTGGTAAAGAAAGGAAAAGCTAAGCTGCTCCTGCCTCCTCCTGCTTCCTCTAAGCTGCTCTAGCGCTTTTGCTTTGTTGCTTCGTTGGTTGGCCTGTAGGGCGACTCGAGACTCGAGAGAGCTCGTAGACTCGTGGTAGCAGGTAGGTTGGTGGCTGAACGGGATGCCTTGCTCGTCGACGCCTCCTCCGTGGCTGGTGCATGTGGTGGCCACGACCGACCAGGCGTCGTCCTCCTCCTCCAAGGGCGGCGGCCGCGTGCTCACAGCGGGGTACAACGGCTGCGGCGGCGGCGGCGGCGGGGGCAATGCCGCCGACCACCAGGAGAGCAGCAGCAGCGGGCAGTCCAGGCTCGCGGCGCGCGGCCACTGGCGCCCCGCCGAGGACGCCAAGCTCCGCGAGCTCGTCGCGCTTTACGGGCCCCAGAACTGGAACCTCATCGCCGAGAAGCTCGACGGCAGATCCGGTACGTATTGTAAGCTCGCCGTGTGATCAAGACTTCTTTTATATTGACGTCGTCGCCGCCAGCGGGCGACCGCGCGTGCTCGGTTGATGGAGGTTGACACGGTTGCTATATGCCCAGGGAAGAGCTGCCGGCTGCGGTGGTTCAACCAGCTGGACCCGAGGATCAGCAAGCGGCCGTTCAGCGAGGAGGAGGAGGAGCGGCTTATGGCGGCGCACCGCTTCTACGGCAACAAGTGGGCCATGATCGCTCGGCTCTTCCCCGGCCGGACCGACAACGCCGTCAAGAACCACTGGCACGTCATCATGGCGCGCAAGTACCGCGAGCAGTCCACCGCCTACCGCCGCCGCAAGCTCAACCAGGCCGTCCAGCGCAAGCTCGAGGCGGCCGCCGCGGCCGCATTGCCGTCGTCGGCCGCCAGAGACCTACTCGGCCACCACCACCACCACCTCGTGGCCGCGGCCCACGACGCCGCCGGCTTCGCGGACCCCTACGGCTTCAGCTTCCGGCACTACTTATTCCCTTTCCCCGGCGCTGCCGCCTCAGCCGAGGAGCCTTCCTCCTGCTTGTTCCCTGGTGAGTACTTACGACCACGTACTAGCGAAGCTATAGCTGCACTGCACTCCCAAACTGTTGACACTGGCATGCGGGGCCCGACACAGTCCCAGCGATTGAGCTCCATCCCTCTGGCTGACAGGCGTGACCAGGCCATTGTCGACTACAAGACTGTTCTCTGAAAAAACCACGCCTATCCTACAACGCCCACTCTTCTTGTTCAATGCGAGTGCAAATATGCCCTAGGAAGCTAGCTAGGTGGTGTTGTAAACTTGCAACGTGAAAGATCTACCTCTCTCTCACACACACACAGAGCTAGAGGAGAGTATTGAACCATGCCAATCCAGCCCCACCGTGCTTGGGGCTACGTTGTGCCGTACCGGCTTGACCCGGTCATCCCGCTGTGCCATGCCAGGCCAGCTCACCTCACCTTTGACCAGGCCCAGGTACAGCCCAAAGCCCGTCGTGCCGGCGTTCGTACCGTACCAGCCTAAGTTCAGTCCGAAATAACTATATACGACAAAGATGGCGGCGACGATGGTGGTAGTAGCCGCCATCTTCATTTCTCTTGTACCTGCCTCATTCAAATCTAATTAAAATTGAATTAGTTGTGTAAAAATATAGGCATGTAATGACGTAAATATTTCAGAGGAAACGTAACAATATGCTAGTTTTGTGGCGTGCATGTGTGCTTACCAAATGTAGGTATATACAGAATGAGACAATATTATGTGTTGTATATTTGTATAGATACTAAGAGTCTACCAGAGAAAGTGTGGAAATGGCAAGTGTGCCTTTTCTTGAGTTAGGAAGGTTCTAAAGTTTAGAACTACTATTATATTTGTTAAACCTTAAACCAATAGAGTGGAAGAACAATACAACTAGCAATAGTTGCATGCAAGAACAAAGATAGCGCCCGTTGGTCAAGCACCTTGTGTCTGTATATGTGTAATAAACTAATAACTCGAAAAGCTTAAGTAGCTCAGGACTCATCTTGTACTCTAGATCATGAGATTCTGAGACGATGCTGGCCGTGCCGACCGGTCGTGCTCGCTGGGCCGAACTAGCCCAAGCATGGTACGATTTCCCGTTGGCTGAACCAGGTCCAATCTGATCCACCATTCATACCATGTTGGCACAGGCCGTCACGTGACATACTCGTATCGTGTTTGGGCCATGCCGGGCCAGTCAGGCCTCGGACTAGCATGGATTAGCCCAGCCCAACTCCTAGCTTTACACACAGCCTCAGCCAACACACTCACAGGGGATGGCTAGCTACTGGCTTGCAACAAGCTTGCAGTTGCAACATTTCATTGGTGAGGAGGCGGCATGGTTGGGCACAGAACACACACGCATCTGCCCAGCAATAGCATACATGACACTAGCTAGCCAAATTATCCCCATTGGCAAAAGCATGTACCCGAAATAAATGTCGTGCTTGAAATAGGAAGCACGGGGAGATCGATCGATCCAAGACCAGGTACCGGCCAGGAAGACTTGGACTTTCGCCGCGCACAGTGACAAAGCAGAGCCCGCGCGCGCACACAGATATGAGATATCAGACAGGCGCACACGCACCGAGCAGTAAACTTTGGACTTCATCCTGACCCCCATGGCTTTGGCTAGCTTGCCACAGCTTCCTCCCCATGTAACACATGTACAGGAAGCGATATGGAGATGTGCTGCCCCATCGCCATAAATGCTCCCCTCACCTGTACCTCCCTTCTCCTGTTCATCGATCAGCGGCTCGTTTCTTCTGCACTTTCTTGCTTTCTTCCCGTTGTTTCTTTTTTTTTTGTGCCTTTTCTAGCTTCTGCCATTGCAACATCGCTTTCGACCTCTCCTTGCTTCCCTCCCAAGACGCACAACACAACCACTTCATTCAATTCGGTTCTTCTTCTCCTTCGTCGTTTAATGATCGCGAGTTTACTGTATAAATTAACTAACTCCTACTGTTTTCGGTCAAATAAAAAAATGTATAAACTAACGCTGCCATGTGTGTTGCGGTTGCTTCTTTTGAGTGAATATAATGCAGGGGCCGGTGCGGCGGTGCATGACAGGCGCCTCTCCTGGCCGGACGCCATGGCCGCGCGAGGAGGAATGCTGGACGGCCGGTACGGTGAGCCGCCGTTCCTGCTGCCGGCGCACGGCGGCTGGATCAACGGCGGTGGCGGTGGCCACGAGATGCTGCAGTTCATCACTGATGAGCCAAACGGCCGCGCGTCAGCTGCTGCCACTGCCGCTGCCGCCGCCGCGTTTGAAGGGACAAGAGATCAGGGCGCTCACTTTGAAGCCGCGGCGGCGTCGCCAACTTTCATAGATTTCCTCGGGGTCGGAGCCACATGATCAACGCATACGCATAGTGCTCAATCAAGCGTGCGGCAGGTGGATCTAGGACTAGCTCTAGCCTCTAGCTTTGCAATAGAAGTACATGCATGGCTAGCTTATACTACTTAAGCTAATATATATGTGGAGTATCTATATCTATATATGTATGTATTTATCTAGCTAGGAATTGAAGCTAGCAAGGGAGAGTTTGATTTGGGGCGTAATTTGTAGAGGAGGGCGGCATGCACTTTGATCAATTGGGGTTTAGTTATATAGCCTCATATGTGCAAGGCAAGATCATGATGGAGAGATGAGCTTCATGCGAGCTCTTGAAGAGTGATGCGTGATCCTTGGTTGATCGATTTACTTAGCCAAGTGTAGATGAGAGAAGGGGCTAGGATATGATAGCTACATGCATGGACTAGCTGAGTATGGTATAGTCTGCTGTTGATTGCACTGCTCTTTACTTAATTAGTAGTTCTTTGGGACCTTCAATTTATGTGATTTGGGCTCTGCTTAACATTGTTTGGTATTTGCTGAAATGAAACGTTTCCTGAAAAAGACGGTCATACGTAGAGGATCGATATTTGCCATGCATGCCTACAAAGTTCAATAGCACGATTACATATGCATAGGTTACTGAAACAGTTAGTATATGGAGTATGTAACTAAAATTCCAAAAAGAATATGTTAATTGAAATTGAGAGTGAGTGTTAGGTAACCCTAATGAATTGAGTGTGGAATTAATTGTAGTTCTATGTTAGTTTGGCATATACTCGTCTAAATTAGTGGCAAAATTAAAGACCCTAGCTAGTAGATGTGTCGAGGACTGTGGTTTGTCAATTCGCTTCACTGCTCATAACTGAGAAACTTGGTAGGCTTGGTCTTGTTCTATGTGGTGTTCATAATTAAGGGTTTGTTCGCAGGCTGGCTAGGTTGTCCATTCATACAGTGTGTAGTTCGTAGGCAATCAATGCATGCAGAGCCATGCACTCAGTTGAGTAGAAAGGGGCTGCTCGATCAGTTGAGACGTCTTACATCTCAGATACGTTTCCTTGTGTCGGGGTTAATAATGGACTTGTCTCTTTTGGAGAGAGATAATCCTGTTCATTTGTGTTTTTCAACGTTTTCGGTCTCTCAACAATAACTAATTATTAGATTAAAAAACTATAGCTAAAAGTTATAGTTTAAAAGAACAACCATTTAGCTTACAGTAGAGGATTTAACGCCTCGTTCGTTTTAGTTTCAGTTTCTGCCTTTTAATTTGCTACCTTTTATTTCGCCTTTTTCTAGCTTTTTACATTTTTTGGCTTTTTACCTTTTTTCCCCATATTCCTACGCATTGTTCGTAATGGGCTAACCTATTTTTTTTTTTAAATTTCACCTGTCAGGACGACGAGTAGACGGGCTAACATGTTTTTTTCTATTGACCCCCACAGGATCCAAACTCTATGGGGATTAATTTTTCTAAAATCTTTAGACTTTTATAAATTTATCTACAAATATCAAGTAATTAATCAATTTTGCAAACACCTGTAGGATCAATTGACCCCCAAAGTTTTAGGCTACCTACGCCACTGACATCATACACCCCACTCATTTCGTTTTTGTCATGCACATACATCTCTATATCACTTTTTCACCGTTCACTCTCTTTTTCTAAAAGATACTTCTTTCTATCATTAGTATTTATTTTTATTCAAAAGCCATAAAGCACAGCTAAAGACAATAATAAAAAACCAGTACAAACGTCCCTGCCACTAGCGTAGATCAAAAGAACATGGGCCCTAGTCTTTTCAGCTTCTAAAAGCTGCTTTTCGGCTTTTCTACAGTAACTAGCTTTTAAACGGAGTATTTATTCAAGATAGAGTCTACTAGTTAATTGTAGTACATACTTTACTGACTTCATTTATATCGACAAAAACCGCATGTGAATTTTTGTTACTCTGTAATCTTTCGTATAAATAGTCCAAAAGCCAGAAGCCGCAGCCAAAAGCCACAAACTATAGGGCCTATTCTTTAAGTCAAAAGCTGACAAATTTTGGCTTTTGCTACAGTACCTAACTTTCAAACGGAGTATTTTCTCAAGACGAGATCTACAAGTTAAACGATCTACACGTTAAAAGCCCAACATCTGTACCAGCTAAAATCGTAAGTGAGTATCTATCTCTCCGTAATCTATACCGTAAATAGCCAAAATTCAAAAATTTCAGTCAAAAGCCATAAACCGCAGCCGAAAAGAACAAATGGCCTAAGGGTGTGTTTGGTTGAGTTGTGGCTTCTGAAAAAGCTGCTGTGAGCTGTGGGCTGTGGAAAAGCTGCTGTAGGTTGTGGGCTGTGGAAAAGCTGTAAACTGTTTGGTTCTAATAAGTATAAAACTTACCTCCTATCTCTATTTTCCTTGAAACAACTGTGAAACAGCTCTCTATTTTCACCATTTCAAAAAGCAGAAAGCCAAAAGCCAAAAGCAGGGTCCAAGGTGCTTTCAAAACTGTACTATCCAAAAGTAGCTGCTTCTGAAAAAGCAGCTTCTGGTTTCCACCCTTTTGGTTAACTTTTGGCTTTTTGGAAGCAAAAGCAGCTCCCAAAAGCTCAACCAAAAGCACCCTAAGTCTATTCTTTCTTGGAAGCTGCTATTTACTGTGTATTGGAGATGTTCTGGTATCAACGCACATACAGTAATACAAACAATAAATATTCAGTTATGTCTTTCCGTTTTTGATCGAGAAGAAGTTGTTTTGTTGGGTTGTGAGAAGAAGTTGTTTTGTCGGGTTATTAGCGCGCGACGTCCACTTCTCGTCGCTCCTCCGAGACGCATACGCTAAACGCTACGAACTAGCATGATGACCAGCGAGCACCACTGATTTGACCTGTCGGCCACATGCATGCAACGCAGGGCCAAACTGAGCCCCGTACGTGCCGGAACTAGGACGACGTTGATCTCTACGGGTTGTTCGTATGCTTTAGCTAGGCGCCTATGCTGGCTATACATGCCCACCTAAATTAATATGCATGGTACCCCAAGTCTTAGCTACTCGTCTCCTCCTCGGCCGGTGTCCCGAAATGCTAGGCACGGCAGGCCTACGACCCCTGCGTGAGATGGACGTGCGCCGACGGCGACGGGCCGCGCGGCCACGGCCACGCACCGGCGAATTAAGCCAGCGCTCGTCGCTCCCTCGCCGGAATCGTCGGCACATGATATATAGCTCCATTTGGCACGTCGCCATACTACTTGCATCGCGGAAACACTCCCAGATCGTACGTGCGCGACCCGAATTAAACTCTACATACTTGTCCAAACTAACCGCAAATACATTATATGTGGGTAATGAGTACATGTACAAAACCTCAGGAGGAACATGTCAGCTCTACGATCTTCCACCGGCCCATTCAGGATTGGTGCTCTGCCACGTGACTCACGACTCTCTGCATATGTCCTTTTCAGGAACGATTTATGATTTATATATTCTTTCGAACAGATAAATAGAACAACTTCTTCGTCATCGTTTCAAAGCATCTTATCTGGATAGCATTTTCCAAGCGGGATAACCATAAGCTGAAAAGAATTTTAAATTTAGTCCTATAGGATTATTTCCCAGAATTCAGCGAGATAGGCTAATCTTGATGCACCACTACATGCACGGAAATTAAAATATCACGTACGCAAATTAATCCATCCACAGATGTGCTAATCTTGGTGTACAAGTGGCTGCGAGTGGCCATCAGAGAATTAACGGCAAACGGTCCGGTCTATGTCTGCGTATGACGCGCGGCCATGAGACGTCCCGGTCGCACTCATGCGCTTTGCGTACGGCCGGAACTCATCGCTCGCTCGCTCGCTCGCTCGCCCGCCGCATGAGACGACAAGCCAGGCTACCAGACGAAAAACTGCGAGCGCGATCAGAAACGTGCATGCGAGGCCCCAGCGGGTCGCCGTCGGCCTCGCGCGTCGCTTGCCGGAGCGTTTCTGTCCGGGCGTGATCAAACCGTCGAGCTCCGGTGCACAGGTTTTCTTTTTTTCTCTTTTCCTCTTTGTCGTCTGGTGTGGTCCTCGGCTTCGGTCCAAGGGTATAATTACACTGTACCATGGCGCAGGCTGAGTCAGTAGCGCTCCCTCCCGCGCACATGTGAACGAGCTAGACCATAATTTAGCGGTTAAGAGTGCTTATTGTTAATGGTGGATGTTTCACGTGTGACCCATACATATGTGTGCGATAATTGGATTACATGAGTTGGCACGTATATACAGGGGTGGAGCGAATTTAAGTTTTCGATGGAGTAACCAAATATCTTAGCATTTAGATCTCATTTAGCACATCCGAGGAGCCCTACTCCTTTGGGTCTAGGTCTTATCTCGCGACTACCGATGCCTAACAGCTTAAGCGAAGTAATAAAGCAAATTAGGCAATTAGTAAAGCGTGTTCAACATTAGCATGTTGACTCAATCAAGTAGAATAGCTAGTTTAGACGGACACAAAAGTGTAGCAGCTAGAAAAGTAGCCCACACAGCTACACAAGCAGCAGGCACTATGCCACTCAGCCCTTGTTTTGCGTGGTTCCAATGGCCGGGTGTACTATGACGTCGTCATGCAGTGCAGGCAGGATGCCTCCCCTCTTTTTTTTTTTTTTTTTTGCGCTGGATCACATACGCCGACCATCTTTGAGGTGGAGCCGCACGTGGTGATGACTTACGAACCTGGACATGACTGATGAGCCTGGACACGGCCTTTTGAGTGAGTTTTGAGTTCTACCGTGTCAGCAGGCAGCAGAGGGGGACACAGAGGCCCTGTTTGCCGAGACGGACATGACGAGCGCCCGCGGGGCCCGGCCGCAGCGTCCGGCGCGCCAGGGCGCCATGGCCACGCCGCGCCGCGCCGCGCCCTGACCGGTGATTGAACGGAGACGCCTGCCTCTGCTTTGACGCACGCCGCCTGGGCGCACCGCGCGCGTGCGCCAATTGATTAACGCGGCCGGCTGGCTCGTGCCGTGGCGATCGTACGTGCCCTGTGTTCGTGCAGAGGCACTGTGGCCGCGTTCGTGCATGATGCAATGGATTGTCCGTTACCCGTGCCGCGCTGCCGCACTGCCAGGCATGCCGATTTATTGCTGCCTCCCCGTGGGGCCCATGTTTTAATGGAACGCTATCCAGAGGCAGGCAGATCAAGAGTGATCGAATCCGGTCAGGTGAATTGTATTGTTTCGTGGCAGCTATGCAGTCAAAAACCCAGCCGGCTGCTTCGAGTTTCGCAGTGAGTAGACAGTCAAAACCTGCAGCGAGGTTACCACCGCTTCGCAGTTTATGAGTGGCAGAGGAGAGAATATTTAAGACACAATTTCGTATTTACACGACTAGGAACAGGATTCAGACCTGCAATTTTAGTCTATTAGCAATAGAGAAGTTCTGCGTATGTACGAACTCAGCCGACCAGGTTCCACAGGATTGTACGCCGAGCCACCCATTCAGTTTTCAACCTCAAATTGTCAATTCTTCAGGCGTTTTATTTTTCCTCTGACACAACTAGCAGAAGCACAAAATTAAAAGCATTGGATATACTAGCAGTGAAACATCTGTTTCCCAGCTTTTTATTCCAGTCTTGTTAACAATATCAGAATGAATAGAACATACAACTGTTTGAACAATATTTTCTACAACTCCAGCCCACTTTAAGGAAACCTATGCTTGTGTCCTTGAAGCAATAAATCCAGTGATTCCGTGACCACAATTTCTAAACTCAATGTTGGATTCACCGTTTGACGATAATTAACTGTCAGATGTCACAAAAGAAGTTTTTTTAGACGATGTCACAAAAGAAGTAGCCTTCATAATTGTGGTCATGCTTGAACTTTCTGTGTCTTCATGATGGTGGTCATGCTTGAACTTTCTGTATTGTGGGGGATTCTTTTGAGGAGATAATATCTTCTAGGTCTTGTGGTGATAACAGCTTCGTAGAAGGCACAAATTCTTTGTCATCAGAGAGCGCTGTTTCTAACTCTGTGGGTTGGACTGTAAAGTGGTCTCTGAGGGCGGCGATGATCCCTTCAGTGAAAACTGATCGTGATGGCATATACTCCTTCATGTGGCACAAGAAATCTGTGTGGTTCCTCGCCTGAAAAATAAGAAAGGCATTTAATTTGGACATCAGCATGAGTAAACCTCACGAGTCCTAAGGATTAAAGAGCCTACAATAGCAAGATAATGAATGACACTATTTCTGACTTAGGCTCAGTACCGCCTTTTAAGATTTCTAAAATCAGAGCCTATTTCGATTAGAACAAGAAAGAACTCCCCAACTTCTGCACCATCATTACAAACAACAAATAATGCCATTATGCTCTGTTAAAAAATGGGAGACGTATTTTTGGGTGTGGAGGTTGTTGGGTCGCTTGGGGATCAAAGATAATCAGTTGTTGTTTCAGCAGAAATCAGCTGATTCCCAGACAAGTTGCTGGTTGCTGCCGCTGGACTTTGCACAGTGTTCTGTACAATGCCGCGTCATTGCAGCCCATAACTGGAGGTAAACCAGTACGCTCTACTCAATGCTTTGCTCTCAACTATATCTATATTGCATTCAAGTATACCCAAAAAATGATTATATTGAAATCCCTTGAACTATTCACTCTTCAGGTGTCAATATCAGTAAATAGTAAATGGTAATGTTAGTACATGTTAGTACTGCTCAACTGGGCTGGAACTAGTGCAATGATTTACTCTTAAAACTTTTTGTCATTCCGCCTTTCTGTGAAACTATCACTAATGTTTCTAAAACTGGAAGAAACTGATCAGTAGTGTAAACCGGCCAAACGACTGCACCAAGTTTTGACAATTCACACCAATATCTAGGCAGAAACTTGATTATTAGAACAGAATTCACTTGGCCGTTAGGGTACACATTATAAGAGCACCTCATCGATAAACCACTAAGGACCACTAGTCCACTACCAGTTGTTCAGTGGTTTACATAGCCCGAACTGTTTAGAAAATAGCAATATAGTAGCCAAGATAGCCACTGGCCAGCTACTCATAACTCAACCTACTGCCCTATGTTTGCGGAAATATATAAAGACTGCCAAAGTTTAAATTAGATAATCTAACAAACTACAGAAGCTGATATGAAAACATAATTATCCAGACTAAAAGTTTCCAAATTCCATGTTCTCTTTAGAAGGATAAGATCTTAATCTGCTGATAGTAAGTTCGAGAAAAAAAATTTAATGAGGAGAACTGTACCAGCCGATATTCAGGAGCACGTTTCGGGATTTTGAGATAATCCATATTCTTCACATCATAATCCCATAAGAATGAAATGTGATGGACCCAACGATCTTTTGTTATGGACTGAGCATTTCCACCAAACTTTTGGTGACTAAATGCATAGTCTGCAAAAAATAGATGCATACACGAGTACAATTCTCAAAAAATAATGCAGCTCATGGACATTACAAATTGGCATCCCTGCGTATTCAAGCTACATACTGGCTCCACAATTCATCTTCTACCAATATAAATTCAAACTTTGAAAGAGAATCTTCTACTAATAGAAAAGCTGCACATTCAATCCTTTAGGGAATCCTTGCAAGACAATCTGTCAAAAATAAAACGAGTAAACCACATTTACATATGGTATTTAAACTTTCAAACTAGAAGTAATAAAGATTTCAATAAAAAATCAGAATTGTTGTTCACATGATATATGACTTCATGCCTTTCTGTTAATCAATGCCATGCAGACTACAGAGGTCAGTTAAGTAGATACATTTGCATTGAAACTGGTCAAGTTCCATACACGGAAACTGGAGAAAGTAAACCTTAAGACAATTTATAGACCTAAATATTAGTCGATAAATAGAAAAATAGAAAAAAGAGAGGAGAGTTTGAGAAAATTCAATACAGTAGTTTACTTTATTTCCTATTAGCTGCATTGGTCATTGGTGACAATAAAACGGTGTAGCATTGTCAAATTAAGGGTAAGAGATGAAATAATTCTGATTTGACATACCATTTTCACGCAGATGAAATTCGCCGAAGCCACTAAACACTTAACCATACAACTGGCCTGTCCATGACATGATGTCGCGAGGAAACGGCTGCAGCCCAGCAATAGCAGTCTTATTACATATGAAGGTGACGAACACCGTCCCCGGATCAACAATGGCAGCACCACCTCCACTGAACCTCCTGACCACTGGCACCCGATCCCGGAGGACAGGCTGTATCTCGACGAGCTCAGAGACTCTCCTGTTGGCACGAAAAAACACATTGACGACTCAACTCCACAAGGCACGCACGAATGAAGGCAACTTCCTGACGACGCCAGGACGACATACCTGGAGACGCCCATCACAATGGTGGGAAGTGCCGTGCCGTCGTTCACGATGCTCCAGTTGTCGCCGGTGCGACGCAGCAGCCGCTCCTCCAGATGCAGCTGCTGCAGGATCGGCACGCCGCCCATGGTGATCAGCGTCATGAGTGGCCGCGCCGCATTTATCCCCCGACCGACGCAACAGCCATTCTTGACGGTGCGTCGTCTCACGCCGGCCGAAAAAAGCTTCAGAGGCGCATTCCGTCGAACAGCTGGCAAGCGCACTTTGCCTCCTTCAGTCAGAACACCATGCACGCTACGCTGCAGTCGCAAAATCAGAGGTGGCGTGCCGGCGAGCGGCCGGGAAACCAGGAGCAGCGGCCGCGCGCGGCCCGGAACGCACGCGGTGGCGCACGAGGCGAACAGATGCGGCACGCGGACGGGAGGCGAAGGCGGCGAGGGTGCGGGACGACGGAGGGCGGTGGGAGGTGGTCCTGCAGGAGGCGGCGCCGGCCGCTAGGTAGGGGCTCGGGTGCCGGAGGAGGCGAGGGAGCGGAGACGGGCGCCGGCGGCAACTCTGGCAGTCAGCCGCGGGCCCCTCTTCCATTTCGCCGGTGTTCTAGCCGGAGTTGAGTCGATGGGAGATCTACTGTATTCCAGAAGTAATTTTGATTTCTTTAAGTTGTCATGTTTTGTTTCCTAGATGAATTTGTTCTAATTTTGGTCTTCTCCAAGGTTAAAAATATCAGCGGTAACTGACCAGCTGCCAGCAGTTACCGACCGTACTGGCCTAGACTAGTAAAAAAAATATCGATCCAAAAAATTTGAATTTAAATTGATGTATAGTAATTACGGACTGCAACCGGTCAAGCCAGTGGTAACCGGCCAAATTCAGAATTTTGAGTTTTAAGTTATCCCATCGAACACCAGTTACGCTGGTAACCAATATCGGTCAGATCCGATATATTTTCGTAATCGGTTTCGGAATCTTTGGTCTTCTCCAGTGCATTTTAGCCAGATTTATTTTAATATGGTGACGACGCCTACGCTAGAGATCCACATCGTGCCAGGTTAGGTATAAATAAATCCTCATTTAATTTTGTTTCGACGAACAACATTGCTACCGAGGAGGTCCTACATATCAATGGAGACCATCGATGTTCTACTTTCCGCTATCGTGATTGTCGGTAATTATGACACTGTTGCAAGGTACAAAGTCTACGACAAGGAAGATAAATAAGTTTAACTTGTTCATCGACTCAATAAAATTATGGTAACATGTTGTTTATCTAGAATCTTCAATATAAAAGTTGATCGTACTTTACCTAAGTTATAAATATAAATTAGTTGGTAAAAAACCTTAGGCCTTCTTGTAGAAAAAAACCTAGGCGAGGATCTAACTTAATAAAGCTCTATTTGAAACACAAGAATTTCATAAAAAAATTTATTAGAAATAGCTCAATCTTCGTAGAAATCAGAAAAATTAATGTGTACTAAACAGATACTAACCATGCATGCGAGGCCGTAGCATTCATTTCTTTATCCAGCCATATCTTAATGTGTAACTGTACACGTAGTCAATCGGCCAATCGTTAAAAGGCAAAGAGAGAGAGAGAGAGAGAGAGAAGAAGAAGAAGAAGAAGAAGAAGAAGAAGAAGAAGAATGATTTAATTCCTTTCTGAATATTTATGTGTAACAGTACACGTAGTCGATCTGCCATTCCTTCTTATTATGCTTTGAACATTTGCACGGTTTTTATTACACACATTTAGCAGCTACTCTTTTTTCTTCTTCTAATTTTCTATTGGACACGACAAACACTACCTCGCCGCCCTAGCCTCTAGCCATCTGCTTCCCCTGTGGTCTCTCCTCCTCAACCGTCTCTGCCATCCACCATGCTTCCACCACCAAGTTCCGCCCAACCTAACTCGTTTATTGTGTTTATTAGTGATCAAAACTTTGACTACACACATTCTAAAATAACAACTATTTGAGAACAAAAGAAAATTGAACTATAGAGTCTGGTCATTTGATTTGGCTTGCGCATGTTGGCTTTGTTGTCATTAAATTGAGTGGCTTTATGTGGCGACCCGCATTATTACCATTAGGTAATAACACTAGTCAATGAACTATTATTCATTGAAACGTTGTTTTGTCAAATAATAAGATAGTGACCCATAACCTTACCATGGGGTAGTAACAGTATTCAATGGATTATCATTTGCTGAAACACAGTTTCGTTGAATAATAAAACAATCAAAGTATTGTAGCAAAATAATAACTGGAGATTGTCCATAATATTACAATACTATTGCCATACAGGGTTAGAGTCTTTAACAAGGCTACAAGTGCCCAAATATTATATTATTAACGGAAATAATTCTAGTCAACTAATAATTATACAAGTGCTAGGAATTATACAACATCACATTATTGTACCATGAATGTCGTGCACGAGCTATTAGTAACTCTCTATTCGTTTCATGTCTCATATAAGGCATCCACCTCATATGGGTTGTACTCAAGATCATCTTTCTCCCACTCGGTGTGACATTCCTCTAGATAGGCATCCTTCACAATAAGTAAAATTCTGGGTTGGTTAATATCTAAATAAGGGAGAATAATAGCAAGGGTGAGTATAAGGTACTCAATAAGCATTAATAGAAAGATGCACTTTTCTGGTCCTGAATCAACATCTCCATGAATTTAATCTCACCTGATATCATCTAAAAAAATAAGTGTTTTTATGTTGATAAAGAATTTTGAATTGTTAACTTAGAAGTCTATTGATCACTTGCATACAAGATAGAACCCCGATTTGGTTCACGTAGTCCTGCAATCCAAGAGACAGAAATGAATTCACAGTTTATATAGCATCGCGTAGGCTAGTACCACTTTACCCATAGTTACTATGATCTTTGTACCTAATGGTTTTTCACATTTCCTTAGATGTGCTTGATAGAATATTTTTTTGCCATTTGGATCAATTTAGGATCATGCATTCATTAAAAACTAAAATTGATAGCCAAATCTATGGTCTGTCTGGAAAAACGGAAGTACCGGAGATTCAACAGCGGAACTACCATAGAGCGGTAACACCACAGCCTCAAACTATACTTCTGGCGCTCAGAAGCTCCAAAAAACGGAGCAGAACCTTTTTTCCACAGAGCACCCTCGGAATCGATCAGTGCTCTGTCCGGACAACCGGAATTACCGGCGTGCAAACCGTGGTACTTCCCCTTTCTGGAAGCTTCGTCAAAGTCGAGTGGAACCTTTTTTTTTTCCAGAGAGCACCCTCGGGATGATTTTGTGTCTATGGCAAACGAAAGTACCGGAGTTTCAATGACAGGACTACCATAGAACACCATTACTGTAGCCTTAAATGGTACTTCCGGAGCACGGAAGCTCCGAATAACCCGAGCAGAACGTTTTTCCAGAGAGTACCAACTCTTGGCCTCAGATCAAATGGAAGTACTGTGCTGATGTTTCGGAACTTCCGGTTATCGGAACTACTGGATTTATAATGGCGGTAGTTCCGCACTGACTTCCAATAGCTAGTTCAAAAGCTCTCAAATTGCTGTTACTACGGTGTCAGAATAAGTGCGGAAGTACCGGCCATTGCACTGCGGTACTTCCGCTCATCCTGAATTTTTTCAGAGAATGCATTGTAACAGCTAGTTTTGGTTGGTGAGGGTATAAATATCCATCCACCTACCGAAGGACATTATGAAGAGACCCTATTGAACATCTTTGAGTATTGAGCATTCACTCCACACCTCCTCTTCTCATTGTGCATTCATTTGAGATGGTTGAGCCAAACAAGTGCATTTCATCTTTAGATTGATCCTTTCGCACTTGATTGTTGTTAAGTGAAGCTTATGATCTTTTACTCTTGGTGCTTGCCAGCACGTAGATGACTTGATGGGAGTTTACATGGAGATTTCTTCAAGAAGGTTGTGAAGAAGCCCAGCATCGACTTATGAGTGGTTTGGTGTCCACCATCTTTGGAGTGAAGGAAGGACAACCACTAGTGAATTAAGGAGCTGAGGCTTAATTTGTGGAGCCGGTCCAAGTTGCTTGGGCTTTCTTCAACGTAGACTAGGGGAAATCGGCAAATTTCCGATCACCACGGTAAAAACATCGTGTGTTCATTGGTTATCACTTTTCTCTTTTTCAGCTCTTGTATATTTAGTATATTGTGATTATTTACTTACGCTACCCTTGACAAGTTGTTGAGTGAGCAATGGTGCTCATTCAACAAGGAAGGCCTTAGGTATATGCCCAAGAAAGACAAAAAATCGGTAAACAAGCCCACAAGATTTGTGAGGCAAAATGGTAGGTATTGTAAAAAGTACCGGGAATTAGGACATGAACAACAAAATTGTCCTAAGGGTAAGACTCAATCTATTGGTTTATTTCATTCATGTTACATGCTTAAAAAATCTAAGAATGGTAATGTTATTGCTAAATTTATTGGCACTTCGATGTTAGGTGCTAAAAAGAATGCTATTTGGGCGCCCAAAGCCTTGATTACTAACCTCTAAGGACCCAAACAAATTTAGGTACCTAAAAGACTTTGATTTATTTTTGTAGGTGAACTACAAGACCGGTGGACGACATTGGGTGCTTGATAGTGGGTGCTCTCAACATATGACCAAAGATCGGAAGATGTTCACCACATTCAAAAGTGGGAGCAATGAAAGAATCACATTTGGGGACAATAGCAAAGGAAAGGTACTTAGATTGGGTAAAATTGTTATCTCTAATGACATTTCCATTTCAAATGTGTCATTAGTAGTATATTTTAATTTGCTATCTGTTACTCAATTATGTGATTTAGGTTTAATTTGCTCCTTTACTAAAGAAGAAGTAACCGTTTCAAAAGAAAACAGAAATGAACTTGTTTTCAAAGGTTTTAGATTTGAAAATCTTTATGTAGTTGATTTTTCTTCTAGTGATTCATGCTTAAAAACTTGTTTAATGGCAAAAAATTCTTTGGGTTGGTTGTGGCATACAATACAAGGCTAGGTCATGTGGGTATGATTCAACTTAAAAAAAACTTTTTAGACATGACTTAGTTGTTGGCTTGAAAGATGTGAAGGTTGAGAAAAATAGATTATGTAGCACTTGTCACGCCAGAAAGCAAGTTGCAAACTCTCATTCTTCTAAAAGTATCATGTCAACTTCTAAACCATTGGAGCTCTTACATACAGATTTGTTTGGGCCAACAACATATAAGAGCATTGGGGGCAATAGTTATTGTTTAGTCATTGTAGATGATTACTCAAGATACACATGGGTATTCTTCTTAAATGACAGGAACGAAGACTCCGAAACTTTCAAAAGTTTTTCAAAAAGGGTCCAAAATGAATTTGATTTCAAAATAAAGAAAATTAGAAGTGGTAATGGCTCCAAGTTTATAAACACTAAAATTGAAATTTTTTGTGATGAACTTGGAATAAAGCATGAGCTTTCCACCTCCTACACTCCTGAGTAAAATGGAGTTGTAGAAATAAAAAATCAAATATTAATTGAAATGGCTAGTACAATACTTAATGAATACAATACTACTGATAAATTTTGGGCGGAAGCTATTAACATCGCTTGTCATGTCATAAATCGCCTTTATTTACATCATCTTTTGAAAAAGACTTCTTATGAGCTTCTCATTGGAAGAAAACCAAACGTATCCTACTTTAGAGTATTTGGTTGCAAATGTTATATCTTGAGAAATGGTGTTCGGGTCTCAGAATTTCAAAGTTGATATAATGAAGGATTTTTACTCGATTACTCTTTAAATAGTAAAGCTTATAGAGTCTTCAACAAAAATTCTGGTTTAGTTGAAGAAGCTTGTGATGTTTAATTTGATAAAACTAACGACTCTCAAGAAGAGTAAGAGAACTTGGATGATGTAGGTAATGAAGGACTAAGGCGAGCAATGGAGAATAAGCAAATTGGAGACATTAAGCCAAAAAATGACCCAAGTTCACCTTCTTTATCAAAGCAAGTTGAAGCCCCCACTTCCTCCACAACAAACAATATACGAGTTATAGATGATGAAGCAAAGGAACAACAACCTCTACCACTAAAGATCCACAACGCAATCGCCAAAGATCATCCAATAGATCAAATATTAGGTGACACGAGTAAGGGTATTCAAACTAGATCTAGAGTAGCTTCATTTTGTGAACATCACTCTTTTGTGTCTTCTCTTGAACCAAAATTTGTAGATGAAGTACTAGATGATCCAATTGGATAATGCAATGCATGAAGAACTAAACAATTTTGCCCAAAACAATATTTGGACATTAGTGGAAAGGCCCAAGGAGCACAATGCAATTGGTACAAAATGTGTCTTCTGCAATAAGCAAGATGAGAATGGAGTTGTGGTAAGAAACAAGGCAATGTTAGTTGCTCAAAGTTATACTCAAGTTGAGGGTTTAGATTATGATAAAACCTTTGCACCCGTAGCTAGAGTTGAGTCAATTCGTATTCTACTTGCCTTTCCATCTAGTTTTGATATCAAACTATTTCAAATGGATGTCAAAAGTGCATTTTTAAATGGAACAATCTCCGAACTAGTTTATGTTGAACAACCTCCTGGGTTCAAAAATTCTAAATATCCTAACCATATTTATAAACTCTTAAAGGTGCTTAAAACAAGCTTCTAGAGCATAGTACGAGTGCCTTTGAGACTTTCTTCTTTTAAAAGAATTTAAAATTGGAAAAGTCGATATAACTCTATTCACAAAAATTATTGGTGATGATTTTTTTGTGTGTCAAATTTATGTTGATGACATCATATTTGGTTCTATTAACCAAGATTTTTACAAAGAATTTTGTGAAATGATGTCTAGGGAATTTGAGATGTCCATGATAGAAGAATTGAGCTATTTCCTTGGACTTCAAATCAAACAACATAAAGATGGGACTTTTATAAGCCAAACAAAGTACGTGAAAGATCTATTCATAAAGTTTGGTACGGAAGATACAAAACCCATCAAGGCACTTATGACAACAAACGGGCATCTCGACCTCAACAAATGCGGTAAGTTAGTAGATACAAAAATTTATAGATCAATGATTGGTAGTTTGCTTTATCTTACCGCATCTAGGCCCGATATCATGTTTAGTGTTTGCATGTATGCACGCTTTCAAGTTTTTCCAAAAGAGTGTCATTTAATGGTTGTAAAGTGAATTCTAATATATTTAAAGCATTCCTCTAGCATAGGGCTTTGGTATCCTAAAGGTGCTAAATTTGAATTAATTGGATATTCGGATTCCGATTATGCGGGTTGTAAAGTGGATAGAAAAAACACCTCAGGAAGTTGTCAATTGCTAGGGAAGTTATTAGATCATGGTCTTCTAAAAAACAAAATTCCGTAGGACATTCCACCGCAGAAGCCGAATATGCTTCCGCCGGAAGTTGTTGTACTCAATTGTTATGGATGAGGCAAACCTTGATGGGTTATGGAATTAAATTTGATAAAATGCCTCTTTTGTGTGATAATGATAATGTAGTTAAAATATCAAGTAATCCAGTCCAACACTCAAGAACCAAACATATAGATATACGCCACCATTTCTTGAGAGATCATGTGAGCAAAGGAGATATCACAATTAGCAACATCCGGACTGAAGACCAATTAGCAGATATTTTCACCAAGCCTCTAGATGAAAGCTAATTTTATAAGTTGAGGAATGAATTAAATGTCATAGACTACTCTAACATTGTTTGAACTCACGGCTCATATATTTCATGCTCAATTGGAGTAGCTTGAGGCTATTCTGAAAAAGAATTTTTCTCCTATTTTTTGCCGAAATCTCTATGTCTATATTGCTATTTTCAAAGGTTATAGTTAATGCATAATGATCCTGAATGATTTTAGTTGAGTGCAAAACTAGGGATCATTTGCATGCTTCTTGTTCCCTGAAGTTCCAGAATTATCGAAGCAAGTTTATGAATAGCTGTATGGTCCATCAAGATTGTTTGCTGATCACAAATATATCGATTGGGACCACTTGGACTTGATTGATAAGTATGATGGAACCTATAAACTATTTCAGAGGGTTGGCATACAGAACCTTGTCGCTTCAAAATCAGACTACAATGAGGATATCATCATGCAGTTTTATGCTACTCGCTACATATCTCCTGATTTCCAGCACATCTCTTGGATGACAGGCTGCTAACCCCTTGACTCTAACAAACATGATTTTGAGCTGGCTCTGAGGACGGAGTCAAGTGCATATGAGAAAGTATATGACAGACCATCACTTGAGCTCTCCGCCCTGTCAAAATATTATGATCAAAACTCTAGATTTATTCCAGACAAGCTCGTTGGACTTCTTTCCATCCCAAGCCTGGTCAACTGGATCATCAAACACACCATTATTCCAAATAGTGGAAATTATGATGCGATTAGAGGCCATGCATGGAATCTCATCAACTATGTTATGCAAGGCTACAAGTTTGATGTGGTCGATCTCATCATCCAGGAAATTGCTTCCTCTAAGAATGATAGGATTAAACGAATTAATTATGCTCCATATATTATGGCTTTGATCCTTAAGAAGGTTGAGTTCCATGGGTGTTTGGACGGTGTCCACAAGGCTTATAAGCTTAGAGCTAATCCTCCAATTCCTCCAGCTACCTGTCCTCAGTGATACAGAAGGCACCCTAGGCGGTCCCCGAGGCGGTGCCTAGGCAGTGGGCGGCAGCCGGCTGCCGCGACTTGGCCCCTCGGTGGGAGGTCAGGCGGCTAGGCGGTTGGGCGGTCGCAGGAGGGCATAGGCGGTCAAAGGCGGGCTAGGCGGCCGCCGAGGACGCCTAGGCGTGGGACGGTGACATAAGAAGCACGAAACGGTGCGGGCGCGTGACATTTCGACAGAGCACGCAAAAGGGAAAGCTAGGGTTGGGGGAGACGCCGCACCTCGAGGGATTCCCACGCGCCAGCGCCGTCGAACCGTCGGATCCCTCCGCCTCGTGTCGTCGTCGGATTTGGCCGAGTAGCCTGAGCTTCTCCTCCGCCTCTGGCCTCCCCCTTAGCCGGATTATCCCCAGGTACCACACTTCCTCCCCTCTGCCTTCGGCCTCCGCCTCCCCCTCCGCCTCCGGCCTGCGCCTCCCCCTCCGCCTCCTCCTCCGGCCTCCCCTCCGCCTCTACCTCCGGCCTCCCCTCCCCCTCCGCCTCTGGCCTCCCCTCCGCCTCCGCTAGGCCGCTGGGGAGATCTGGCGAGGAATCCGGCTGGGGTCTGGGGAGATTGAGAGGGGAGCAGAGCGGCGGAGCTGGCACTGTGCCATTGTCTCTGTCTCGCAGTCGCAGCCGAGAGCCGAGCGTTGTGGTTTGTCGTCTATGGAGTTGTGGAATGTGGACTAGGGAGTGGGGAGACGTGAGAGCGGCGAGAGGCGAGCACTTTAGAGTGGCACGGCCGCACGGCCCCCTCTGCCCCACACGGGTGAGGTGTTGGCAGTCGGCTGGAGCCGGCTGTCAGCACAGGAGAGGAGACTATCTCACCGTCGGCATGTCATACACTTTAATTAGTGTATTTTAATTAGTGATTAGTGAACTAATTTGATGATGCATCGCATACACTTTTATTAATACTTTGCTAATCTTTAATTCTTTATGCTATGTATGTGTAGCATGTCATCTGTTGCTTCGATGTCGGAGGTGAACTCCACTGAAGATAGCCTCAAAAGAAAATCGGGTGATGTAGGGTGGGAATATGGTGTGTTGGTGAATCCGAACAACCTGGACAAGGTAAAATGTATTTTGTGTGATAAGGTTGTTTCCGGTAGGATTTATAGGATCAAGCAACATATTGCACACATTAGTGGGAATGTTGCGAGATGCCCCAAATCCACCAATGAAGACCAAGAGAAATGTCGAAACTCTATTGCGGAGGCAAAGAACAAGAAAAAGAGTAAGAAAGCTCATGAAGATGAGGTTATGGAAGATGTGACCATTCGAGGTGATGGTGAGGATGATGAAGGGCTCGAAGAAATTGGAGGATCGGCACCTCGAAAGTTAGGCCCTATGGATAAGTTTACCAATCCAATTGATCCTCAAGGTAGTAGTTTAAGCACTCAAGAGCTTAAGCGGCAACAAAAAATCACAGAGGCAATTTGGAAAGAGAGGCTTCATAAGGTGAAGCAATATGTGGTGAGATGGCTTTACGTATCAGGTATATCTTGTAACATATTTTCATTTTTACTCTTTAGGTGTACTGTTCAATGCCAATATGCCATTAAATATTAATTCATGTATGCATTAACCTTGTATCATGTTTTCATTTTTACACCTTAGGTGTACCGTTCAATGCCATAAACAATGATGAATTCAAGCAAATGATGGAAACCGTTGGTCGATTTGGCCCAGGATTCGTAGGTCCTTCCCAATATGAATGTCGAGAGCCATTGTTGAAGGAGGAGGTAGCGAGAACAAGCGGTTTGTTAAGGGCACATGAGGAAGAAAGAGTCATGACCGGGTGCTCTATTATGACCGATGCTTGGACGGACCAAAGGAGGAGGAGCATAATGAACTTATGTGTACATTGCTCATTGGGAACATGTTTTCTAGAATCAAAGAAGGCTTCGAAAGATGCACACACAAGTGAGTACATCTTCGAGTATGTGGATGCTTGTATTGAAAAACTAGGTCCACAAAATATTATGCAAGTAGTGATGGATAATGCTTCCAACAACATGAGAGCAAAAGAATTGTTGAAGGCCAAAAGGCCAAATACCTTTTGGAGCTCATGTGCAACACATATCATAAACTTAATGCTTCAAGGAATTGGTACCATGGCAAAGTATAAAAAGACACTTGAGCAAGCGAAATCTTTGACCGTTTTTATTTATTCACATCACAAGACATTGGCCTTGATGAGGCGACATACAAAGAGGAGAGATATAATAAGGCCCAGAGTGACTAGATTTGTTTCGGCCTTTCTTACTTTGCAAAGTTTGATTGAGAAGAAGGTTGAACTAAGAGCGATGGCGCTAAGTAAGGAATGGGAAGAATCCGCTCATACTAAAAGGGGCAAAGGCATCGCGGCAACGGGGACACTCATTAGTAGGTCCTTTTGGAATGGTGTGAGCAATATGTTGAACGTATAAGCCTACTTCTAATTTTATATTTGTATGTCTTCTATTGTGTGCTATTTCACTATTTGATAATGCTTGTATTTTGCTCATTTACTTGAAGGTTTTTGAGCCATTGGTCAAAGTTCTCCGCATAGTTGATGGGGATGGTCCATCCATGGCCTTTCTTAATGGAGAAATTCTATAAGCTAAGAAGAAAATCAAAGAGTCCTTGAATAATGTGTAGAGTAACTACAAGTTGATAATTGAAAAAATTGATGCTAAAATGAAGGGAAGACTTGATTCTCCATTGCACATGGTGGCATACCTATTGAATCCATATTACAGTTATCGTGATCGATCAATCTTTTTGGAACAAACCATAATGGATGGCTTCATCGAATGTGTCGAAATCTTTTATCATGGTGATGAAGAAGCAATGGATCAAGTGCTCAATGTCGACTTTGACATTTTCAAGGATAAAAAGGAAACCTTTGGGAAAACTCCTGCACGACTTGGATGTCAAAAGTTTGATCTTGTTCTCAGTAAAGTTGTTCTCACTTCTCAAATTTAATGAGTCAATACATGCAAATTGTCTTTTGTCCATTACTAATATTTTTGCTTCCTATTATGTAGCCAATTGGTGGTCTAAGTATGGATGTCATGCTCCTCGCTTGCAAAGATTGGCTATAAGAATTCTTTCCTTGACCTCAAGTTCATTCGGATGTGAAAGAAACTGGAGTATTTTTGACATGGTTTGAGACTAACTCTCAAGTCCCATCTCTTATGTCACTATTTTAATTTAAGTACTTAACTAATCTTTACTTTGCAACTCGTAGATACATACCAAGAAGAGAAATAAATTAGATGCTCACCGCCTCAACAATCTTGTTTATGTCCAATTCAATGCAAGACTTATGAACAAAAAAGAAAAGAGCAAATCAAAGAATATAGATGTCCTTTTAGTTTCGCACACTACTTTTGTTCAAGGATGGGTTATTGAAGGTGGGGATGAGGAGGTTGATCCTGAGACGGGTCTTTCATGGAAACTTATTGAAGAAGCAAGTGGGGCTAATGAAGCCACACAACCTCGTAGGAGCACAAGAGTGAGAGAACTTCATGAGGATGATTTCGAATCCGAAAGTGAAGAGGAAGAGGAGGTGAACGAGGAACTTGAGAATGTTGAGTTCGAATCCATCAAGATGAAGTGATTCCAACAAAGGATTACGGTCAAGAGGATGAAGATTGATCATTTTATCTATGCATGCTACTTTGTTAAAGTTTCTTTAAGAATTATTTTGCTATGTATGGTTAAGAACTTTTGGTGTGAGATGTTATGATGTGAACTATGTCTATGTATGGTTGTGAATTTATTTTACACTTTTATTTGATATATGTGACTATGTTTTATTGTCTTGCAGTCATTTCTTATTTCTTTCATACTTACATAGATGTCTAAAGAGCAATAGTTGAATAAATTTATCCACATACCAAAAGTCTCATGTATTGCTTAATTTTTAATGTGCAGGTTTACATGAAGCATTTACATCAAGAATTTACATCAAGTGATGCAATATCCATCATCATCTATCAAATGTACAACACTACAAATTATTCCAGGTAACAATTCTTCCTCCAAACATCATATATGTCTTGACATCACCAGTAGGACATCATGCTAAAGTCGGCCGCTTAGGCCCCGCCTAGGCAGCCTAGGCGCTAGGCCCCTGCTTGCAGCTCAGCAAGAAGAAGAAGGTCAAGTTTCCCTTTCTCAGATTTACTCAGCCATCCTTTTGCTTCGTGACTCCCAGGCTTAGGCGTTCACCTCTCTTTCCTCTCGGATGGATCTATTGATAGGAGAGTCACATCTCTTGAGCATGCATTGGTTCATCCTCCATCTCCTGTCCGGTATGGTCGCCGTCATCGACGTGATCCTTCTCCTTAGGGACCACAGAAATAGCCTTTTTGGTCATTTGATGCCAAAGGGGGAGAAGATGTGGAAGATGATGTGAAAGGGGAAGAGGCTTGAAAGAGAAAGTAGCACAAGGAAGAAGAAAATAAGCCCAATTTTATCTATCTATATATTTATGTAATGACTTTTTGGTGTGATAAACGTTTATGAAATGTCTTTATGGTATAATGAACTTTTGCATGAAAGGAACTTGCGCACTCTATGCTATGTTCATGCCTTGCAAATGATAAATTTGAAAGTGTATGCATCTTATGCTAAATTGCTATATTTCTTAATTGCTGCATTTCTTGTGCTTGAAATGAATTCTCATTTACATGCACACGTTTAGGGGGAGCTTTCCCTATTTTGACTTTAAAAGGGAACTAATTCTATGAAGCTCATGTAAAATCATTGCAAGAATTATTTACTTTCAAAGTCACAAAAGAATATACAACTAGTTTTCAAACAAGTGGTATATTCAAAACTGTATTCACCTCACATAAAGTTTGTATTGTCATCAATTACCAAAAAGGAGAGATTTGAAAGCATCTAGGTCCCTAAAATTGGTTTTGGTAATTAATGAATTTATGTGAATATGGGACTGACATGTTTATTAAGTGTTTAAAAGGCTTAGTCCCTAAGATGATGATAAGATGCATGCTAAGGATCAACATGAAGATCAAAGTGGCTCAAGGCAAAGGTTTATGTAGACTAGGATCCTTTTTATTTTTACTAGTCTGAGGAGAAAGGTTGAAAGACCGGATTACAGGATACATGTCATACCATTAAGAGAGATCATGGTGAGTAGCTTGATAGTATATTCTTGTGCTATTTGGATCAATTTAAGATCATGTATTCATTGAAAACTAAAATTGATAGCCAAATCTGTGCTCTGTCTGGAAAAACAGAAGTACCGGAGATTCAACTGTGGAACTACCGTAGCGCGGTAGTACCGCAGCATCAAACGGTACTTCTGGCGCTTGGAAGCTCCGAAAAACCAAGCGAAACCCATTTTCCAGAGAGCACCCTCGGAATTGATCGGTGCTCTATCCGAAGTACCGGTGTGCAAACCGCGGTACTTCAACTTTCGAGAAACTCCGTCAAAGTCGAGCGGAACCTTTTTCTAGAGAGCACCGTCGGGATGATTTTGTGTCTGCGGTAAATAGAAGTAACAGAGTTTTAATGGCGGAACTACTATAAAGCGGTAGTATCGTAGCCTTAAACGGTACTTCCAGAGCATGGAAGCTCTGAATAATCCGGGCTGAACGTTTTTTCTAGAGAGTGCCAACTCTCGGCCTCAGATCAAACAGAAGTACCGCACCGATGTTTCAGAACTTTCGGTTATCGAAACAACCGAATTTATAACTGTGGTAGTTCCGTGCCGACGTCCAACGGCTAGTTCAGAAGATCTGAAATAGCCATTACTACTGTGTCAGAACAGGTGCGGGAATACCGGCTATTGCACTGTGGTACTTCCGCTCATCTTGAATTTTTCAGAGAATGCATTGTAATGGCTAGTTTTGGTTGGTGAGGGTATAAATACCCATCCACCTGCCCAAGGACATAATGAAGAGATTCTATTGAACATCTTTGAGCATTCACTCCACACCTCTTCTTCTCATTGTGCATTCATTTGAGGTGGTTGAGCCATACAAGTGCATTTCATCTTTAGATTGATCCTTTGGCACTTGATTGTCGTCAAGCAAAGCTTGTGATCTTTTACTCTTGATGCTTACCGGCACCTGGATGACTTGGTGGGAGTTTGCACGGAAATTTTTTCAAGAAGGTTGTGAAGAAGCCCGACATCGACTTGTGAGTGGTTTGGTGTCCACCATCTTTGGAGTAAAGGAAGAACAATCACTAGTGATTGAGGAGCTGAGGCTTAATTTGTGGAGCCGGTCCAAGTGCTTGGGCTTTCCTCAATGTGAATTAGGGAAAACCAACAAGTTTTCAATCACCACGGTAGAAACATAGTGTGTTCATTAGTTATCACTTTGTCTCTTTTTCAGCTCTTGTATATTTAGTATATTGTGATTATTTACTTGTGCTAGAGCCTCTTGTAAAGATTTATACTTGTAGTGCCCTAAACTTACTAGAATTGTGTAGGTTTCAATTGTTTTAACTTTTTGCCATATTAAAATTGTATGTGCTCAAGTGATGCGAACACGCTGCAACATCACCCATAGGGTGTACGGCAGGGTGACCTCGTCGAACGCACTAGTCCGGTATTAGGGTGTCTAGTGAACATGCATGTACAAATTTTAAACGTCAACTAGGATTAGTTACTGATTTGTAAGAGACATAATGAAGGGCTAAGATATGACATTTGATAGGGTAAGAATTTTTGCACAAGTTTTTGTCCATTATCTCAAACCGAGTTATTTGAATAAGGTAAGGACCGTTGATCAAAAGGAGACTTTAAAAGAATATAGGAAAGTTTGCCATTTTCGCATTTTAAAATAAGTTGTATTTGGAAGATAACTCCTTAATCTAATAGCCATTCTATATAGGGCTTAATCTATAGTCAGCATGGCTCTGATACCAATGCTGTAGGGACCCCAGGCGAGGCAGCGCCTGTAGTCGCTGCATGTGTTCTGTACTAGTCTCATGATTAGTAGCTAGTACACACATTCACATCATTGTGATCACATCCATATACATTGCACACAAATAGCTTACATAAAAAGGATGATATATTTAATGGAGGCATAAAAGAGTACATACACGTAAGGCCGACCGGCCAAACATCAACAGGGCTTAAAATAAAAGTGCAGCGGAAGTCTAATAACAAGGTGTCTAGTGATTTGCCATCATAACCCGCAGGCAACCGACTGGAGTCAAACCCTAGAAGGATCCACCATCGAAATCCCTAGTGCCGGGGGTGAAATACGCATCGTTGGGCACATAACCCTCTTCATCCTCTGATCAATAATAATTTAAGCAAGGTTGAGTACATTACATACTCAGCAAGACTTGTAGTGTATCATAAAATTATACATATATGCAAGGCTAACAATGGATAAGGCTCTATGTTAAGTTATTTGTAGCATAAAGCAAGTTTTATTTGTGATATTAATAAGTAATAATTTGCAAAATAGAATTGTAAAGAGCATTTGACAAACATGTACTGAAATAACATTTTCATAATTTCGATAACATTAGCGCAAATCCGTTCACAGCCTTCGTTACCTGAGAACATCACACAAATCCCACCCATGGGCATGGCACACGGAAGACGCATACATGTCATCCCATATGTTTAGCGAAATGGTTTTGAAAAGGGAAAATATACCGTTTGTAACTATATCTAAGCTTGCTCATGACTGTGAGCATGGCTATTTAAATAGCTTTTGATACTCTGCACAGGTTGTATAACTATACCCACATAAGATAATCAAACATACTGTCAGCCATTACATGCTTTGTTGGGCGTGCAAAAGTGATTATCTTATAGCCTTTAGGATATCTAACTCTAACCTTCCACTAGCCTGATGAATGGACAAGCCCTCACTTGGATGCGCCAAGTGAGTTGCATGACAAACCCTCACCTCAGCGGATTACGTCCCTTTGGTGAAGCATTCACCATTGTAGTAGTAAGCTTTAGTCCCAACACCTTGGTGAAGGGAGCCCCTACGAGCCAAACCGTTACGCGGAATGCCCTTACCACTTCTGTGCATGCCACAATGCAATGCTAGACCTAGGCAACTTAGTCAGCTAAATGCCAGAGCCTATATAGCACATATGGTTGTATGGTGTGACTTAGATGTGCGGCAACGACGTTCGGTCCTTAATTGACCCGAGCGAGAATCTCCCCCTATCTACATGTGAGGTTCTGTCTCACATTCAATACCATATAACTCGTCCGCATCCAAAAACTTTGTTTTTCATTTTTGTGTCATACCAAACTAGTAGAGGTTCCTCCTCTAGACCAACATTTCAAAACTATCTATATTCGTGTGTAAATTTTTCAAAATGTCAAACTTAGTGAAAGCTATTGTTGGGCTAAGCATCTAGACCATATATCAATATAGTATTCCCAATTTGACACTATATTGTCTAAACCATGTCCTAGAGGTTACAACAGTGAGGGTATCTAGCTTTCAATGAGGTTCAATGCAACAAGTGGTCGTAAATACCATTACTAACAGTATAGCAGTTTTAACAAAACATACAGGCATGCATAATAGATTTTGTAAACAATATACAATAATTAAAATACTGGGATCAATATGATCAAAGGGGGTGCTTGCCTTACTCTTGTTACTCAAAGAATGTTTTAGATGCGTTCTTGGCATTGTCACGCATGGAGTCGCCTAACCGATAAATAAATCTAGATAAAAAAGCAAATATGAGCAAAATAAATAGATACAAGACAAATGTTTTTGTAAATTCAGAAAGATCTTGTTTTTATAAAAATTTAGAAATAGAGATCACTAAATTTGGAGTTCGTATGCAAAAGTTATCGGCGTTTGTCTTTTCGCTTGGTTTGAATTGTTTCTTCTTGGAGAGTACAGACCTATTTATGACTATCAACATACTTCAGGCGCTTCGAGTACCGTTCCATAGACCATGGCGCTTCGACTACAAAGGTCTTTGTCCTACCGCATCTTCGGTCGTACTGCTCACAGAGAGCCAGTATTACCGATCTTTCACCACAAAGGTTTTTCGAGTGCGAGCGGGTACTGCAACTTACGACTACCAATTATCAACTAGGTTCTGTAGATTTCTGACTACCGACCGAGTACTGTTACTTGCAACTACAACTAGATAATGTAACCGCAACAACAACCGTTTACGACTACAACCAGTACTTAAGCTTACGATCTTACGACCACTTATAGCTACTGACCACTGAAGCTTATGACTGCTATAGGTTACGATCAATGGAGCTTACGACCATGCTGCTTCAGACTTTTGACTACTTAAGCTCTCTTTTCAACTTCAACTATCGTTAGCAATCGAGAGTTACGACTACGGTTAGAGGTGAAAGATTATGACTACTGCAACTACCGACCATTGTGGTTTATGACCACTATAGCTATCGACCACTACGGCTTACGACTATTGACCACGACCTACGACTACAACCACGGCCTATGACTAGCGACTACGTTCTACAGTTTACAAATTTCAACTACGTTCTGTAGTTTATGACAATCAAGTACATTTTGTAGTTTACGAGTCAATCTACGGTCGAAGATTTTGACAACGGCAGCAGTCAAAGATTTTGACTACGGTAGCATTGGAAGAGGTTGACACGGGAGTGCTCAGAGATCTCGACTCTAACAATGGTCGAAGATCATGACCACGCAAGTGGTCGAAGATCATGACCATGCCAGCGGTCGAAGATCATGACCACACAAGCAGTCGAAGATGTCAACTACGCAAGCGGTCGAAGATCATGACTACACCAGCAGTCAAAGATCATGACTACGCAAGTGGTTGAAGATTTTGGCTATGCAAGCGGTTGAAGATCACGACGACGCAAGCAGTCGAAGATTTCAACTACATTCTGCCATTTACAATTATCAACTATGTTCTGCTATTTGCGAGTCTAGCTGCGATCGAAGATTTCGACAATGGCAATGGTCAAAGATTTTGACTACGGTAGTAGTGGAAGAGGTCGACATAGCAGTGGTCGGAGATCTCAACTCCGACAGCGGTCAAAGATCACGACCATACCAGTGGTCGAACATCACGGCCACACAAGCGGTCGAAGATGTCAACTATGCAAGCGGTCGAAGATCACAACTATATCAGTGGTCGAAGATCATGACTACACAAGTGATCGAAGATTTTTTCTATGCAAGTGGTCAAAGATCATGATGGTCGAAGATCTCGACTTTGACTGCTTCAGTCCATTTCTCAACTTCAACTACTATAGTTCCCTTTTCGAGTTTGACTACTTTAGTTCTCTTCTTGACTTTGATTACTTTTGTTCTCTTTTCGACTATGATCACTTTTAGTTCTCTTCTCAACTTAGATTACATTAGATTTATTTTCAACTTCACGTACTCTATGAGGGAGAAGGAGCTCACTGATGACGATGGTGGTTCACAGGGAAGACCAGGAGGAGCTGGCGCTGGAGACCTTGTCGGTGGCAAAGGGGTCCACAGCAACAACGATGTCTGGCAAAAGAGAAGCTACAAAGAGTGATGTGCAAGAGCTTGCATGCATGCATGTGGAGATACGAGTTGAGGTACTGCTCACTGGAGAGAAGATCTTTCAGTGGCATCTTGGTAGGAGATGAAGAAGAAGGCCTAACTCGAGTAATCCATTGCATGAAAAGTAAAACAAATGAGTGGGGTGCTCAAGGGAGAGGCAAGCCATGTTAAGATGGGGTCGAGGAGGAGAGAAGCTCACTAGAGTAACTAGCACGCGGCGGCGTGCTCGCTAGAGTCACGTACAACTTTGGTTTCTTGGTGGTTCAGAGCACTTTGGTCACATACGACTCATCAGATGCACTTGAAAAATTAGGGAAAAATCTTTTGCGAATGGTGCGGACGATTATGTAAATTTTTTAGAGTTCTATCTTCTCTTGATTTTTTTAGAAAAATCTGAGAAGATTTCTTGTTGAGTTTAATTATACCTATTTGATTCGGATTTGATCTAATTTATATTTTATGCACTTTTGGTTTTAGAAAATCAATTTTTCGAAGAAACTCCAATAGAAGCAAGGGAGAACTAATGCATGCAAAATTTTTAAATTACCCTCATTTTTATATTCCTTAGGATTTTCAGGAAATTACATATAATGTCTTTAATAATGCAATTAATTTCGTGTTTAAATCTTGAGGTTAGCAACTAAGGCTAGTTAAGCACACGGGATGTCACTTCTATAAAAACGGTCATATTGGATGCCTCATCACAGACGGTTTTATATAACCTATTAGTGTTAAGCTGCAGCGTAGTTATCTCAGATGATTTTACTAGCGTAACTATCTTTGTTGCAACCGATGATAAGAACTATCATTGATGATCTAATTATCATCATAGATAGTTCATATCACAGATATTTCATAATAAAAACCATGATACATCATAGATAATTTATAATAAAAACCGTCTGTGATGATGGACTTATCACATATGGTTTTTATGATGTATGGACCTGCCACAGTCGGTTCGTAATTAAAAGCCATCTGTGATAATATTCTTCTATATATACAAACACTTAACTCACTACTCTTGCTGCGCACACTTAGGTTTTTCTCAACACACTTGTGCCTTCTTAGCTTCCTTTGCCGCCAGATCCGGGTATGCTCAGCTTCCTCCGCCACCTCCCTTGCCGCCCGCACTTGACACAGGGAAGGGCAATGCCTACAGTGACTAGATCTGAGTGACCACTGTCCCTTCTTCTTTTGATCCTGAACTTCCTCCCCTCCCTCACCTTAGGGTGAAGTTCTTGCGGGAACCGAAGGTATGAATCAAAATCCCACTTTTTTTTACCTGAAATCACATGGTAATATAGTTGATTCGTGTTTGTTGTTGCTAGGTCTGGCTGCCACATAATTTTTTTTAGCAAAAAGGTAGATCCGGGAGAAAATCCCCTTTGTTTTGTTACATAATTTTTTGTTGTGCTTGTTACTGGTAGCCAATGTTCGTGCACACTACGACTGTGTAGATCTATAAACTGCTTGCTTGTTTTCAGAGGGAATGACTAGCGTTTTCTAAGGCTAGCCAAAAAACAGAAAATTTTTTAACTATACAAAGAACTATCACAGACGGTTTCTAACACAAAACCGTGTGTGATATGCAGGTCATCATAGATGGTTTTTGTATTAGCTGTCTGTGGTATGTCAGATATCACATATGGTTATTTTTAAAAACTATCTGTGTTGTGAGTTATCACAGACAGTTTAGGAGCAATATGTGATAACCATCTGTTATCATGATGCAATAAATCAGACGGTCTGTGATGAGGGTTACGAATCATCTGTGATGACCCCATATGTGGTAGTATGTTTCACTTTTTTTCTTTGGGGATCCTGATTCCTGATTAGCATTTTCAAGGATCCTTGTGGAGGCTGTGTACTTTGTTACTGATGTTCTTATGCGCCCACTGTTCACAATCAAATCCTTAACTTGCAGATGTAACTAGTACGATTTCTTGTTTTCTGAATTCTAGTGCATGCTAGTATTTTAGAATACATGTACAAAAGGTACGTACATGAATGCAGAATTCATTCTTATTGCCATTTCCGTACATATGTAATTAATCGTTGAGATAGAAATTAAGCGCTATAGGTGAATCCCACAAGCAGAAAGCACAAATTGACCACCATAGATATCGTAAGATACTAGAATACGCACGAAGTTGGAAACACAGAACAAGAACACGAGTTTGTTTGTACTACTATAAAACTAGCAACTTTTTTTTGTTGTATGAGACTACTATTTAAAGAAAATCCTAGTCTAACTCAGTAGTAAAGCCACCCTTATTATGCGCCACTACCTGCATGATCCCACGAACCCAGACTATGCCGCACACGATATTAACAGACAACGAAAAACACGCTCTCGTATGGACTGAGCACGCATCGAACGACTACTACAGTAATTCCACGACCACAACTACTACGACAACTACAGTGATCTTTCGACTACAACCACTATGACCACTACAGTAACTCTACGACCATGATGCTGCAGTAACTCTATGACCATGATGTTGTGGTAGCTATACGACCATGCCGCTACAATAACTCTACGACCACGACTGCTATGACTAACTCTTCGACCACAGTCACTACGATTGACTCTTCGACCATAGTCACTACAACTGACTCTTCGACCACGGTGAGAAAGGAATTTCGCCCATCAACTGAGCTAGCCGGATGCCTTGACATGCCATAGCCGTTGCAGCGATGTACTCCACCTCGCAGGACAACAGTGCCACCACCCTCTTCTTTTGCGACTGTCATGCAATGGGGTTGCTTCCGAGGAAGAAGAGCACTCTAGTGGTGCTTCTATGGTTGTCGACATCGCCGGCCATGTCGTTGTCATTGAATCCTAACAGTAGCGGCCGACTGTCTCTCTTCCTCGTATAGCAGACATCATGGTTGCGCGTCCCGACGATGTAGCGTAGTATGTGCTTGACTATGACCAGGTGGTCTTCGTGCGGTTCCTCCATGAACCTGCTTGTGTAGCCCATAGCATAGGCTATATCTAGCCGCATGTTCATCAAATCCCAGAGGCTACAGATAATACTCCGGTACTGGGTGGCATTTACCAGCGGGCAGGAGCTTGATTTGCTTAGCTTCAACAAACTTAGCATTCACCACAACCTGCATGATCTCTTAAACCCAGGCCATGCCGCACACGATATTAACAGACAACAAAAAATGTGCTCTCGCATGGACTGAGCACGCGTCGAACGACTATTACAGTGATTCCGTGACCACAACTGCTATGACTACTACCGTGATCTTTTGACCACAGCCACTACGACCATTATAGTAACTCTACAACCATGACGCTACAACAACTATACGATCATGATGCTACAGTAACTCTATGACTTCGACCACGGTCGCTACGACTACGACCACAGTCACTACGGCTGTGACAAGCGCCATGATTCCATGCAGTGAACGACCTAGACAGAGGGGAGAGCACATTTGTTTTGCTAGCAGCAACAGCTTGGTTTGTATTAAACTGGCCAGGTGCGGCCGGTGTGGGTAGGAGGCTCTGGCGGGGATGGACAGTGGGGATCAGCCAAGCGATTGGATCGGAGGGCTGAGATGCGTTGTCGAGTAGGTGTGGCCAATGAGAGTGATCAGCTTTCAGCGTTATCGGGATGCTAGGATACGGGGGAATCAAAGCAAGGATTGCTATTGGATGGCAGCGTGAGCTCTGGCTAGTTAGAAGGTGAGGCCGCTCGGCCGCCGCCCTCAACAGAACCTCAACAGAACACCAGAACAGAAGAGAAGAGAGGGTAAGAAAAGGAGACGGCCGAGGAGAGGAGAGGAAAGAAAAGAGAGGAGATAAAAGGAGAGGGAGGGGAGAAGAGGAGAGGGAGGGGAGAAAAGGAGAGGGAGAGGAGGAGAGGAGAGGGAGAGGAGAGGAAGAAGCAACCCTAGGTAATTTTTTCTTGTATTTGAAATGTTGTATATGCAATGCATATATTATTTACTGTTAGTGTTAGTAGAAAATTGTAGATGTAGATAGAAATAGTTCAATTTTTGGTATAGAAAATTTAGTTAATATAGTTTTAGGAAACTAGCAGCCGTAGTAGCGTGTAGTTGTGTATAATTTAGCTAACATGGTTTTACAAAATTCGCATTGTTAGTAAATTGGCATGTGTACAAAATTATAGTTGTAGAAAATTCAGTCAATGTTACGTACAAATTAATCATCCGTAGAAAATTTGTAGGAATTACAAAATGCGGTCAATATTTATGTTAGAATATCATAATTTGCTTTGTAAAAAACAATAATACGTAATATTTATGATTAAATACGAAGGAATGTAATGTTATTAGTGCGTTGGAAAAATTGTGTACCTTGTAACTGGTATGTAGGCATTTAAATCGATATGCCATGTAAATTGTCAAAACCATTAGGAATTATTTGCAGTAGGGGACAGCTCGAGTAGCGAGAAAAGTGCGGCGTCGGTGTGCGGGGTGCTGATAGGAAGTTAATACTACGAGGTTAGTGTAGTTAGTTACGATAGACGAATGATCAGTGAAATGTGAATTGAAGTACGTCAGTACTTTTGTAGTGTGTGATACGATTTGACATATTGCAAAATTGAAACATATATGCAGGCAGACATCAACAATGCCGATACACACTACATTGAGAGTGCATTACGGTGCTGGAACCATTCGTGAAGGTCCGAATGGTGTGGATTTGAGTGGCTTTGCGCAAGCCACTCTGGTACACCCGGATGGCGAGAATGCTCGAATCTCAAATGTGATGCATTGGCTTACCTGCAGTTTTTTGTTAGACCCCGAGGTATGCAGCATCATCATACAAGGGCTTTGGAACTAGTCTCCCACGGACATCAGATGGGAGTTGAGAACATTGATGTGCACTGTTGCATGGAAGGGGTTTGTACAAGGGTGCCGACGCCGTGGATACGAGTGTGTCATGTTGTGCAACCATGTACATTAGAAGTTGTGCAACGTCATGCATACGGCCATCATCCGGGAGGTGCAAGCAGCTCGAGCAGCCTACATGTTGGCAAAGAGAGGGAAGATGCTCGTGACGAGGCCGATGCAGTACATGGAGGAGAGGTAGAATGGTCATGCGATGGTGAGGGAACAGGACAAGTCGATGAAGGGGAGCATATGGAGTACATAGTGCATCAGATGAATTGCGATGACCAGACGGAATGGGCTGAAGAGGAAGCTATACAGGAGGATGACGAGGACAGATCAGATGATGATGAAGCTCCTGTCCCACATGAATGGAACCGGTTTGATGCTGAGGGTGTTTTCGCACATGACGAGCATGAATCACCATGGGAGTATCATGGGACTGAGGTTCAGTTGCATTCAATGTTTGCTGACAAGGCATCGCTGCAGAATACCATCAAGTTGTGGACCCTTTCTATGTAGTGGACTTTTCGAGTCGTGAAATCTAGTCAGGAGCAGTACACCGTGAAGTGCGAGTAGGCCGGTTGTCCTTGGATAGTGTATGCACGTAGACCCAAGTATGAGACTCACTAGATTGTGTCGAAGGTGGAGCCGCGCTCTTGCATTCTCAGTAGTGTTTTGGTGAGGCATCGCAACCTAACGTCCGCCTTTATAGCCAATCTGATGTATGGAAAGATAGTGGAGAAGAAAGACATGGAGGCCATGTACATCGTGGTAGCTATCGAGAAGAAATTCAAGTACAAGATTAGCTACGCGAAGGTGTGGCGTGAGAAGCAAAATGCATTGTGAAAACGGTTCAGGTCTTTCGAGGCAGCGTACAATAATTTTCCTCATATGCTTAAGGTGTTGCAGGACAGGAACCCAAGCACATATATCGCTGTGAAAGACAAGCCTTCCATAAGGCCACCAGGTTATGCGGTGTTGCAGAGGGCCTTCTTAGCATTTGGAGCATGCATCAAGGTATTCAAGCACATGCTGCCGGTGATCTTAGTTGATGGGACATTTTTGACTGGCAAATACAAGGGGTAGATCCTGACAGCCATAGGCGTTGACGACAACAACCAAATATTGCCATTAGCCATCACATTCGTGGAAAGTGAGAATTATGAAAGCTGGTTGTGGTTTCTCAGACATGTCAGGGTTGAAGTTGTCAGCGCTCATCCTGGTGTGTGCGTAATCCATGATCGCCACGCCGGGATAATAAAGACCATAAGAAAACTTTAGGAAGACCTCGAGGAGCCCTTTTCTTGGCTGGATATGAGTAACAGATGGTGCATTTGTCACCTAGGGGCGAACTTTTTCAAGCATTTTCCAAAACAACCGTTGATGAAGCTATTCAAGAGGCTTGTTATGTAGAACTAGCAGAGAAAATTTAATTCTTTGTGGGCATTATTGGATGAGCACAGCAGGAAGCACGTCGATGAGAGGAACAAGGGGTCTGTCATGTCTAGGGCAACACAACTGGAATGCCTGGTAGCACTCAATGAGCCTAACCCAGCTGGTCCGAGGAGGAGGAGCTCACAGAACATCAAGTACTTCTCGTAGTGGATTGAGGAAGAATCATTGGAGAGGTGTTGCTATTGCACAACACGGACGATGCAAGGTACAGCATAATGACGACTAACCTTGTAGAGGTGTACAATTGGGTTCTCAAGGGCCTTTGTTCTCAGCCCCTCGTCGCCATCATCGAAGGTGTTCTACATGACATAATTGGCTAGTTCAGGGAGAGGCACAGAATGCCGCACTTCATGCGGCCAACCCCCAAGTATTGTACTTGTCAAAAATTACGGCATACATGGAGATGAAGGCACAGAAGGGCCAATTGCACACAGTGCACGTCATGGGAAACAGGAAGCATCGTGCAACAAGCTAAAGCTATTACACAAGCCATGCTCTCATGTCCTCGTTGCATGTGGGACTGTGGGCATGGATCCTTCAAACTTCATGTTGGAGTACTCTTCAAGGATAGGGTAGTGCATGCGTGGTGTGGGGAGCTCAGGGGGTTCAGGGTTATAGAAAACTTCGCCACCTTGGATATTGTAGGGAGGACCTGGATTCCAGATATTGACATGCTAAAGAGTGGGAAGGGTCGGCAATAGAGCCGGCATATTAGAAATCATATGGACGAAGTGCAAGCTAGAGCATCTAGTGCACATTGCGGGCGATGTGGTCAGGAGGGGCACACAACTGGACAATGCAAGGCTTGTGCTGATCAGTAAGCAGAGCGACATGGTTTCTACTATTAGTTGTTGGAGACTACAAATATATTTCCATTGTAAATTGTACTTTGTTAGTTGGCACTTTTAACATGCAGAATGTCATACTAAATGTATCGTATATTTCATGTACTATTTGTACAATTGCTATGTTACATCTCCCTTTTCAGTAATGTAGTTGGTGTTGTACTAGTAGCCTAGTATTGTTCTGTCAAATAAATTTCCATTGTAAATTGTACTTTGTTAGTTGGCACTTTTGACATGCAGAATGTCGTACTAAATGTATCGTATATTTCATGTACTATTTGTACAATTGCTATGTTACATCTCCCTTTTCAGTAATGTAGTTGGTGTTGTACTAGTAGCCTAGTATTGTTCTGTTTGTTTACTTACAAGTACTATTTACTGTTACTTTACATGCAATGTTTTTTGGTTCTGTATAAATGCTAACTTGAATTCATTTTGCAGGTATGGCTCATGATTTTCACAGATCAGACTGGCTTTACGGCCTGTTGGATGAGCACATTGATCGACTGCATCGCGCTTCACATCGTGTCCCACCTACAGAGAGCGCGGAGGAGCCAGCTGACTTGGGAGTGGTCTGGACACGCACACCTCGAGTCGCCGGGAGTGTTCCAGACACGCACGGACGGTTCATCCATCGGGGCCGCCCCTGACCAGCATGGCACCACGTGGGGGTTTGTACTTGGGCACGTCCTATACCACCTCAGCCTGACGAGGCTGGGGGTCAGCCTAGGGATGGCCTCATACACCACCAGGGCAGCTGTTTTTGTGTCACCCGTACATCTCTGGCTTCCCCACGCAAGGGGCGTACTCTGTGTCGTACATCCCTCCAGACACGATGGCGCCAACTGAGGGTACGCTTCACCTCTTGCCGGTTTTATCCCAATACTTTATCTCACGAACTAACGATATTTGTATTGCAGGTCTTGTCTTCCCTGACCAGGGATGGGGGGTCGAGCTTTGCACCTCGGGCCACACCACCAGAGGTTCTCTCTAGAAGTGCCCTCACCAGTGCACCGGTGGCCACATAGGCAGCGGTGCAATCCACTCCACCAGCTCAGGGGCGTGTGCGACGGTCTCCTGATGTCTTACATTGTTAGGGCGTCGTCACCTGACGTAGAGGAGGACGACCAAGCAGGGCTGTATGGGAGGACGCGGACGCGGAGACGGAGGGGGCCAGGGTGGCGACAGAGGGGGTGGGGATGTTGTTGGGGGTTGTTAGTGCTGAGTGTACACTTTTTGTTCACGTACTGCTTACGTTTCCTGTTTACATAGTGATGTTTACAATACTGTGGTGAGCTTAGTTGTACTTCTCCTTACCTTGTCGACTCCCGCACCAAATGAATAGTGAACTGCATTGATTGCAACTGCAGCAACATATGAACCATTTGATTACATGCTTAATGACATTGAAAAATATTTTGAACAACACGGCAGAGTACAACCATACACATCGTTGCCTACAGGTGAAAGGAGCCTTGTGGTACCCACATGGAGTGTTGTTGAGTAGGCCACCTCGGACGTGGTTGGCCGTCATTGTAGTGGCAAACACATATACAACTAGCGTTCACGTAGTAGCATGTTAGGTCGTACGAACTCTCTATGTTGATGACCTTGTTGCCCCTCTCGCGCTCCATCTACTGACGAAGGCCATCGTTCTGCCCTTCAAGACTTTCAATCCGTGCCTCCAAATCAGCAATCCGCTCCCACAACATATCCACATACCTTGCAACATTCGTTCATGGGGAGGATCAATCCATTGCATGAAGTTGCATTTATCCATCTGCTACAAAGGAACGTTAACATCGAAACTCTATTAGTAGTACTACAAAATAGACGAGTGTCCACTTGTATCCCGGAGTATTGGCATCGAAAAAAACGCCGCTCGCCATCCGTATGGCCTTCTGCCACCTGCACCACCACATCCTGCATGTGTTTGCATTTCGGCCACATTGGCTGAGCACGCCTATTTGGCAACAAGCGGTATGTAACACCGAAGTCCTCCTTCCATTCGAGCGGAAGGTCCCCCTTTGGTGACCCATATTTGATTGGCCCCTCGGCGTCTCTCATGGTGGCTAACTCTACGGTAGAGAAGATAGTTGTTTCTACCAGCAATGCCTCATCCATTCATTTTATAGAGTAATTGCGGTGTCATGGCGTCATTCATAACACAGGGTAGCTTTGAGCAGCGACAGGACTGCACACACCAGCTTTGCGTAATGACATAACCACATGAGCCACCTTTGAGCAGCAACAACACTACACACGCCACCTTTGCGCGGCGACATGATCGCATGGGCCACCTTTGCTCATTGACATGACATGATGACCCAGCTTTTCGCAGTGATATGATAGCACGGGCCAGCTTTGAGTAGTGAGAAGACCACACGCGCCACCTTTAAGCAGTGAAATGACCGCACGCGCTGACGCGCCAGCTTTGCGTAGCGATATGACCGCACGGGCTAGCTTTGCTCAGTGACATGACATGATGGCCCAGCTTTTCGCAGTGACATGACAGCATGGGCTAGCTTTGAGTGGTGAGAAGACCCTACGCGCCAGCTTTGAGCAGTGAGAAGACCGCACACGCCAGCTTTGCGCAGGGACATGACCCCTCAGGAGACGAGACACCTTTGTGCAGCGACAAGACCACACGGCCCAGCTTTGCCCAGTGACAAGACTAAAGGGTGCAGTTTTTCACAGTCTGAAGACTTGACTGGATAGTTTCGCATGCCTACAATACCACAATTGGTAGTTTTGCGCAGTGACGGGCTTCTTCATGTACTGAGAAGGCCACAAAGGGCCTTATAAAAGGAAGTCGAAGAGATTTCTGAGAGAATACTACATAAGCAAACCTCACACTACACCAGCGCTTGCTTCACCACACCAGGATGGACAAGAGGTAGAAGAAACAATGGGACAAGATGATGAAGCAATGGGAGGAGACCCGCGACCTAGCACGGTTAGCTGCCACCCGCAATGAGAAAGTAAGGGCTGCTGCAGCCCTGGCAGAACAAGCCCAGTATGCTACAAGGTCAGCTCCCCGCAATGACGCGACCCTTAGCAACAACCCCATCCTAAACGTTCCTACTGTGCGTTCGTCGCAACACCCACCAGAGGGGGAGACGCCCCACCTTTGTTGGTGCCGAGACATGTGCAAGTTCTTCAAGTCTAAGCACCACCTCAGTCTAGGTATGCATTACTGAGGTTGCGCAAACTTATCCAATGACTATCCCGACCATCGTCTAGACACCGCGACCTATCGATAGCCGGTAAGGACCAGGTGCACCGTTTTCCCCCAACTTTTTATCCTTGAAAGTATGCACTAACAACATCACCTCTGTATTCACAGTCCTCAAAACCCCTGTGTGGCTACTACAAATGGATCAATCTTGAGATCCACCAAAGGACCAGTGGGCCCTCGACTTCGAGGAGTAGAACGTCACAACTTCTTCCGAGATCCAGGAGGAGGAGCACCGTAAGGATGAGCAAACCCTGCGTATACAACGCGAGACGAAAGCTTATCTCGAGATGTGCATGCGTAGGGAGTGGGAGGCTCGCGAGAGGGAGCGCGAGAAAAAGAGAGAAATGGTGACCAAGGCAAAAGAGGCCACCGAGGAGTTCAATACCCAGCTCTCAAGAAAGGGAAAATGACCCCGGTCCATACAGTAGGTCATACGAATAGTTCAGTTGGTTAGTCGCACATGATGCTCTATGTTATACATGTAATCAAAACGTACGCGGCATATTACTCCCAACTGTATTATGAAGTCTATTTAAATTTAGACAAGCTTATTTCCTCGTCTTTTCGCACTCAATTATTCCCATAGCAAGTCATCCAACAATATTAACATACCAATTTTTCTCCATGTCGAATTTCCAGTAACATCACAATATCACTTACCATCGTACTTACCGGTCGCTCTAAGTTCAATTGTTCTTAAAAAAATTCACAAATATTTGTACACTCCAACAACATACAATGATCATAAACTTTTATTATAAATCCAACAAATTATCTTCCAGTTATAATCTACAAAATTCACAGAGCGGGGTAGTATCTGGTTTACAGTCGCCCTAAGGCTAGGCGACTCTGTCACCCTATGGTTGGGTGACAGGTTCCAGTCGCCCAACGGTCGAGCGACTAGAACCTGTCGCCCAACGGCTTACAGACAACTTTGTTGTCGCCTAGCCGTTGGGCGATAGGCTCCAATCGCTCGACAGTTAGGCAATTGGAGTCTATTTCTGTAAAAAAAACATTGCCGCAGGTATATTTTTGTTATTTTCAATAAAATATTGATTATTCGTAAAAAAATTATATATGAGTTATTGTTGGCTCAGATCGGTCCATGCCTTGGTTTTTGGCCCTTTGATTTGCAGATTCTAAAATGGCATGAAAGGAAAAAAACATAGGAATGCATATACAAAATGGAGGATTTGAAACATAGAAATTTATAGGATTGAGCGTTTGGAACACATGAATCTCTCCGAGCCCACTTGTCAACCTACCAACCAACCTATCAAAAAAATCTTGGGTCACCGATGGCAAAACATCTGGCTACTGCACGATGGAAAACGTTGGACATGATACAACCGTAGCCGACTTAGTGTAGTTTCGGAAGTTCCGGAACGCGAGGATTTGTCAACTTAGTAAGAATTGAAGCAGTTTACCGTGAAATTCCGAAACAAAACCAACCAGGTATTCAAAAAAACAAGAATGCCAGACATCCTACATGTAATACTAGTACTTTAAAAGAACACAGTCAGAGCCTGCACCAAGAAATCATGAGGCACAAAAAGAAGTTGATGGCTTGCGCTTAACAATACCACGCGGGCTACTAGACGACCATTTCTAATTTTGCCGCACAGTTTACAGACACCAACTGACGCAAGTGGTATATTTGCGGCAGGGAGCTCGCAAGCTACAAGAGCTAAAGAGAAGAGTTACAATGAGCTTCCAAAATTTGAAGAGAACATACGCAGACCACAGTGGTTGCACATAACATACGCAATTGCTCTATGCTATATAAGATGGAAACAGCTTATTTCGGGAAGTACATCGGTTGGCCAGCTGATGGTGCATGAGGTGGAGCACCAGGGGGGATACCGTATTGTGGCATCTGCTGTGAAGATTGGTATGATACTGGCGGGGCACCGGAGCTGGATCCGATCGCTGGATAGTGCGGAATGGAGCTTGCCATCAATGGTTGTGTAGGGTACGGGGCTGATGCAGATGCGAACGCCCCTGGCTGCATGTTAGGATTCCAAGCTGGCACTTGTCCAACAGGAGTCGCTGCTGCTGTGCTTGCATAAAAGGAAGCAGCTGGTGCAGTGTTTTGCCACGCAGCTTGCCCTTGCGCACTAGGAACAATACCAGTAGTGCTTAGACCTGGAACATGCCCTGCAGCTTGCACCTGCGCACTAGGATTTGAAATTGTGTAATCTCTGCTTCTCTCGTCATGTGCCTGAATGCCAACAAATAGATCACCAATTAGGAGGATCAAGGTGGAAGCAGGCACCAAATAACGGAAAAACGATGTCGAGAAAGCGTACTTTATCAAATTGAGCGGAATAGCAATAATTTTTTTTTCTAAATGGGCTACATTCATTATTCATTAGTCAACAAAGATATGTACTTCATTTTTTTTTAATCTACAGTCTGAAACTATTTTATACCTTTACATTGAGATCAGTATGATGAGAGTATGACAGATGAAGCTTACAATAACCACCATCATATATGCAGTGCCCCTCCAAAGCTTGTTTAGCAACTGCTGCTATTGTTATATCTGCAAATATAGCTTTTTGTCAGTTATATGAATATCTCCGGAAGAACTAGAAAATTATAGTAAACACTAAATATGCCTGAATAGATGATCTGCAAAAGCATAAAATAAATTTAAAGATTTCAAAGTCAAATGAGGGATGCATTTTTAGTGCTCTTGACCGAGGAGACATATTGATCAGGAGGAAGAATAGGGTATTTTGCTTCTTTTTGTTTAATCAAAGTAATTCACTTCCAGGTTCCAAGTACAGCGATGTAACAAACCGGTGGAAATATTCTTGAGCATCAGAGATTTGATAAAATCAAATACTGCAATATAACCTGCCATATGTGTTGTCACACTATCAAAGAAGTGTCAAGCTACAGAAATTGACCACACATCAGATGCTAAGATGCTCTTTTGGTCTGCAGATGCAAGACATGTTCTTAATAGAGGTGGTGACTGCTACTCTGATACTAAGCTTGGAAACAATTAAGGCAGGTGGTGTGTAAGGCAGAAGGGCTGGGTACCAGGAGGAAAATAATCAACGCAATGATGAACTGGGTACGAGGAGGAAAATAATTAACGCAATGATGACAGGAAGACAGCACTGAAGCAAACCTCTACGAAGAAAGAGAATATGCTTACAGGAAAAGGTAAAAAATGATCAAGAAATTACTAAGGGCAACTTTATAGCTGTGGATAGTTGCAGATGTCCATTTTAAGTCTTCACGAACTCCGACACCTCTCTGCTGAAGTTCCAAATTTAGAAACTTATGATGCATAAACAAATATGTAACTCATTAATCAGCACGGCATCAGTAAGATGTCCACACAGTTCAGTATAACCTATGAAGTTGGCTTATCAGGAATTTACAACTATAGGCCGAGTAAGCAAATTACGGACAAGGTGCAGGCAGGTCAGAATACAACCGATAAATAAAGGTATGACATGGTCATGGCATATCCAATAGGTCATGATATGGTTGGTTTACAATAGTTTGCACATACCTGGATATTGAACTAGAGCCTGCATTCCACCATTCTTCTCGAACATTGCAATCTTTTGGACAGTACCAAAAGCAGAAAAAACCTGAAATTAACCCATAATAAGGTAATCACAAGAATTTTCCTTCGAAATTTTTTACCTTATTTTGGATAAAAAACAAGGCAGTAAAATATTCTTACAGTGTGTAGAACATCCACCGTCACAGCATACTGCATGTTCTCAATTGAAGCCAAAAGTACGTTGCTCTCAGGCTCCTTTATCCTCCCATCAGGGCCTAATGTGGGCTGCAAAATTTCCTTTGTGTAAGCAGCAGCAGCAGAGTGAAACAACATGAGATATAGTGGTATAATACCTGTGCAATTCCCTCAATTGCTGTTGGATTAACAGGAAGATAAGGATTTGTGTAATCCCTGCTCAACCAAACAGATACTGTTACAAATTTGTGTAATCCCTCAACCAAATGTTATGCAAAACAGAGCTTAAAAGATCAAATTTAAAGCTGCCAAGTGTCAATTTTCTTATACCTGCTGCGATGTGATTGAAATTTAATATTCAAATCCTTGTGCGCAGAAAAAGTTATGCGCAAATGACAAGTGCTGACATGTTCAGGAAGTAAATATCTGAAAGAGAGAATCACGTCAGTAACTTTGTACCGAAGGTTCGCTAACACACAATAGTAAATATGTACTACCTCGGGATGCTTCTTCCATCCAACGAATTTTTTGCTTCTAGAGCAGTTGGAGCATCAGTGTATTGGATAAGTGCCTGCCAAAATCCTAACTGGTAAGTCGAATTTACAACTAACTATTATATATGAAGCTTGACATAAGCACTATTTTACCTGGAAACCAGCAGCTTTCTCAAAAGTTGCTATCTTGTGAACATACCCAAATGCAGAAAATACCTAAAACGAGTTAGGCAAAAATCATTATAAGACAGAATGAGAAAAGATGTCCACTGTCAACCAATCAGCTAAACAGTAAGAGCAAGATTAAGCAGAAAATAAAAAAATGGTGCCTAGCAGTGAATCGTACTGGAGTAATGAACTCGTAAGCCACTATACATCAGCGAGCATGCAATATGCTGAGTAGTAACATACTGCAGCATAACAAATTTAACAAGTAATAGATTTGGTAGAAACAGGAGAAGATTTTTAACTGAATAGCACAATTATGGTGTACATTTCAAGATCAAAATTCAGTGAGCTTGTCAACTGCCAAGAAGAGACGGGCAAGTACAATCATGCAGAAATAGTTTACGTTAATCACATTTTGTTTTCAAAAGGTACATTGTGATCAAAAGAAGATTTTCTTAGAAGATTGTAGTACCATAGCAACATGTCAAGATCAAAATTCAGTGAGCTTGTCAACTGCCAAGAAGAGACGGACAAGTACAATCATGCAGAAATAGTTTACGTTAATCACATTTGTTTTGAAAAGGTATATTGTGATCAAAAGAAGATTTCCTAAGAAGATTGTAGTACCATAGCAACAGAGGACAAAGGTTCAGTTTTATTTTTTGAAATATAATTAATACATTGATTAGTCACAATCAAGTGATGCAGCAAGCTGCCCTGACAGCTAATTGAATGCATATCACATGTAAATATACAATACTTACCAAATGAATGACATCTATGCTAATATCACTAGGCTGGACACCTTCAAAAGTGACAAGTAGGACATTGCCAGAAGAATCGCCGGTGCCTTTATTGTTGGTAATTTCTTGCCTATTTGAATACTGGATATATACAGTTTTACCACGGACTTGAGCAGGTTCTGAAGATGAAGCATAATATGAAACCATTGAAATTGCCTGGTTTTGATCCGCCTGAAAATAAGCACATTTAAGATAAAAGTTAGGAAGCCATCAACTTAGCTAGAAGTTCCAATCATATACAGCTAATGGTAATCAAGCTCCAGCCTACATTCCACTCTTCACTTGAAACTTCTGCTGAATCAAATCTGGAAAATGACACATTTCTGCAACTAGAAAATTACTTCTGTATTGTTCTCTATTGCATATAGATTTTTAAAAAATACAAGGGGAAAATGTTTATTGATGTTCTCTATTGCCTACAGTCAAATTTATATTTGAGTGGATATACTGTCACAGACTACAAACAAAATCCATGTGATACTAAGTCACGACTAAAGCCAGGAGAAAACATTGCGAATCAAACATACACCGCAATCACTGACAAGAACAAGGCACTTCCGGCACATGTCATAAAGTTGTATGCAACTGGCTCAACAGAAGGACGCCGCCATTAGTGATTGCTAGGACATAACAGGTTGCAACCAAAATTTGAACCCCAAGTTTTGATCAAAACACTAAATCGTGTATACAAATGCAATTCCCACACGGAGCCAACCATCACTGGCCCAGTCACCAGACGAGATCAGGATTTTTTTTCCCCTCCCGTAGATCACGCTCCCACAAAATCTAGTAACCGTCTCCTGTTGATACCAAACCTACGCGAAGCAACAGTTCCACCCAATCACTAGATGAAATCACATAAACACTAAATCCAACCCACAAACGCGAATTCCTTCGAATCGTAACTAGTCCCCCCACAGCAGCGACTGGGCAGGACAAAATCGCAGCGGGGATCGAACACGGGACGGGACACTAAGGGCGGGGTGGGGGAAAGAGGAGGAGGGCGCCTTACGAACTCGACGAAGGCCTGGTTGCGGTTGGCGCCGACGTTGCACATGGTGTTGACGACCCTGCCGAAGGGCTTGCAGAGCTCGACGAGCTCCTCCTCGGTGCACTCCCACGGCATGTTCCGCAGGTGCAGCACCTTGGACGGCGTCTGCGTGTACCGGAACTGCGTCGCCGACCCCGACGGCATCCTCGCTCGCTCGCTTCGCCGGCGGCCGCGCGGGGTGCGATGGGGACGGGCTGCTAGGGTTAGGATTAGAGAGGGAGATAGCGGCTGGTGATGAGAGAGAAATTGGGATCGAGATGGGGGATACCGGATCCGGATCCGGATGCTCTTACGTTTTAGGCTTTTAGCATCGTACCGTCACATCTGATTATCTGATTTGATCTATCGGACGGCTCATAATCATTCAAAGTCATAGCAATGCTCACTCTTACTTCCCTTCTTCACGTAAAACTAGCTAAGTGCCCGTATGTTAAAAGTTATATATATTTTTCCAAATAATGATGTATATATCATATAATTTAAGATATAAATGTGACACTAAGTATCTCACAATATAACAGTGAGATATTACTCAACAAACATTGAAACCTACAGACACATGCAGTGTGATTTTTATCAATAATTTTTTGTTCAATTGTTAGGTATCTCTATTCATCTGTAATACCAAGCTTATGTAGTTAGTTCAGATTTCCTATCGAGTGAATTCCTTAGGTTGTGTAAAAAAAGCTTATGCAATAGAAGATTACATGTCGACCTAGAATTTATATCATCACCATTTTGAACCCATTTGCAATAGAGCAATAAAAGATGAGAAACCAGCAATGTTCCTTTCGGTCCACTGTGCATTCTCAAAGAGTATCAAGAAAGCAAGAAAGTTCAGAAGATTGTACAAACAACTAAACTACATCCACAATAGGCACAGCTTCAAAACTCTATATCAATCTGCTAGCTTGGCAATTCAAATTCGTGCGAATTACACAGTATCAAACTACATATTACCTCGTGTGAATTAGATGTATCATGGCTATCTAAATGTTATTACAGAGTAACTAAGCTTAATGATCACGAACAAATGATAACAAAAGGAAAATAGCCAAACTTATCCTACAATTGTATCATCAGCCATGCAATTCACAACACAATTCGAAGCACATCATGGATGTAGACAAATTAAAATCAGATATGACAGCAATGGCACTGTATGGATAATGGGCTTTTTTCTCACTAATGAGGACTGTTTTACTTACTTAGAAGAAATATATTCATGAATAACACATCGACTTAAATTACAGTTGAGTTACTCGCTAATGTAGCTTCATCCTGGATTGATAAACAAGATACTGAGAAAAAAGACAACGCCCATAGCAAAATAACTTGTAGGCCTAGTTCAAATCAGGTTCTGCACCATTTCTTCTAAGAAAAGTTGAGTTGGACAAGGGACACTATCTATAGCCAGGCTTGATGTATAAAAGCTAACTCTCTACTCCTTGAAAGGTGAGGGGCTAATTTGTCCCCTACTACCAGAATTTACAGATAAATTCAAAATTATTTCTAATAAATATGTGTTCGTGGTGGTTCACTACCAGTGGTTTATCTGCATCTTCCTCCCTCAGCCATCCGATCAAAGATCGGCCGTCCATATCCTGACAAACGCTCCCACCTCCCTACTTATGCGCACTTTACGAACGATATGCTTATTCACCTGCTTGCCTCCTCCTCCAACACCATCCGCCGCCGCCTCTCCACCTCCTTCCCTCTCACCTCTCCTCCTTCCCCCACTCACCTCCTCCTCCACCACCATCCGCCACCACCCCTCCATCTTCAACACCTTCTCCTCCTTTCCTCCCCACCCCTCATCTCCGTTGCCTCCTCCCCATCCTGCACACCTCCTCCTTCCCGCCCTTCCCACCCCTCATCTCCGTTGCCTCCTCCTCACCCCGCACACCTCCTCCTCCTTTCCTCCCCACCCCTCACCTCTGCTGCCTCCTCCCCACCCCACACACCTCTTTTTCCTCCTTCCCTCCCCACCCCTCACCTCCACCACCTCCTCCCCACCCAGCGCACCTCCTCCTCTCCTTGCTACCCCACCCCTCATTGCCGCATACTCCCCAGGCAGCGATGAGTTCTACCTGTGGTACTATATGGGGCACAAGGGCAAGTTTAGGCATGAGTTCCTCGAGTTTGAGTTCCGCCCCTATGGCAAACTCCGCTACGCTAACAACTCCAACTACAAGAATGACACCATGAATTGCAAGGAGGTCTTCGTCTCCCCTCTGTCCTCCGCAAGGCCACCAGGATCATCCAACACTCCGAGTTCATCTTCTTCTACTACTCTCCCTCCTTCCCCTTCTACGACCAAACCTAGGGTTAGGGTTTACTACAATCTCTAAATATGATCGATTTTTCTCGATTTCACAGATTATGAAGGAGGACGACACCAACTGGCCCGAGCCCGACCGCGTGGGCAGGTAGGAGCTAAACATCGTCATGGGGAACGAGCACATCTCCTTCACCACCTCCAAGATCTGCTTCTTCGTCGACGTCTAGACCAGCAAGGACCTAGAGGGCCTCTGCATCTTCTACTACCTCGTCCAGGTTTGCCACCAAATTTGGCCCTCTCATTCATAGAATCAATTATTGCAGCTTGCTTCTTGCTGTGCCTTAGATGCTACTCCCTCTGCTCTAATATATGCATCGCCATACCGAACAATCAACAGGTGCCATTGCTGATATATCTTTTAAACTTGGCAAATAAACAAGGGGTGGTAAATAGCATATTTTGCTTCATGTCAGCAGTGTGGATTATATATTGTAAGGTTTGTTCACTTGGGAGAGGTTCTGCTGGGTGCTGGCTCATTACATGCTTGCTATTACAACATACATAGCTTAACCAAGCATTAAGTGAACCTTGGACCTCTTTGCTGGGTTGATGGAAAGCATCCATATTTGACAATGTTCACTTTTATCTCATTTAGTTGACATTCTTTCAATGATTATAGTATCACTTTTGTCCACAGATTCAGTGTGAGACTTGTTGTATCTCTAGAGACATAGTAATAGCAACTCAAATCTTATTCTAAGAGTGTTGATATTTGGCACAAATTGAAGAGCCTATTTATGTCTTTCCCATCTATTTGTGCTGATGAGGAACAGTCCTTACACAATAATTCATATGCTGTATAACAATATTTACTTAATAATCAATTTTGAATGATTTTGAGAATGTTGCAACAGGCTTCTGTGTTCGTAATTTCGAATCAATCTATCAAGTGTTGTAATATTATTTGTAGCCATATCTTGATTGGAACTTTATTTAATTTTGAAAATTAAATTGTGATTAGTATTATTATGATATTTTTGGCTTGTTTGATCTGAATTTACTCCATGACAATGGTGCAAAACCTAGCTGCACGTTCCCTTGTTACCCATGAGGTATGCCTTAGAGATCATACAAATGAACCTAGCTGCACGTGCAATAAGCTGAAACTGTTACACAAGCCATGCTCTCATGTCATCGCTGCATGCGGGACTATGGGCGTGGATTCTTCGAACTTCATGTCGGAGTACTTTTTCAAGGATAGAGTACTGCATGCGTGGTGTGGGGAGCTCAGGGGGTTCAGGGTTGTAGAAAACTTTGCCACCTTGGACATTGCAGGGAGGACCTGGATTCCAGATGTTAACATGCTGAACGGTGGGAAGGGTCGGTGACAGAGCCGGCGCATTAGAAATGATATGGACGAATCGCAAGCCGGAGCATCTAGTGCACGTTGCGGGCGATGTGGTCAGGAGGGGCACACAGTTAGATGATGCAACGCATGTGCTGATCAGTAGGCAAAGTGACATGGTGTGTAGTACTAGTTGTTGGAGACTAGAAATAAATTTCGATTGTAAACTATGTTTTGTTAGTACACACTTTTGACGTGCGAAATGTCGTACTAAATGTATCGTATATTTCATGTATCATTTTGTATAACTCCCCCTTTTTAGTAATGTACTTGGTGTTGTGTTGGTAGCGTAATATTGCTCTATTTATTTACTTACAAGTTCTATTTACTGTTACTTTACATGCAATGTTTTTTAGTTCTGTATAAGTGCTAACTTGAACTCGTTTTGTAGGTATGGCTCGTGATCTTTATGGGTCAGACTGGCCGTACACCCTGTTGGATGAGCACGTGGACCGACTACATCGCGCTTCCCGTTGTGTCCCGCTTACGAGGAGTGCGGACGAGCTAGATAAGTTGGGAGTGGTGCGAACACGCACACCTCGAGTGGCCTGGAGACTAGACCCCCGCTGGATAGTCAGGTGTGCACTCTGCCAGCGTTGTACTGTTGCCATAAGTAGGTTCCGTGCTGGCCTTTACTTGCTTTGCAGGCTGTAGGATGCCGGGCTACTCCCTCTCGCCCGGATGGTGTAGGCCACAGATGAGGACAGACCCACCGTGGCCGCGGGCGGGGATGACGTCGTGGAGTGATCACGACGTTTTCCGTTCGACCGTTCCCTCTTATGGCTTTGGTGGACCGTTAGCGGCCCGAGATTCGCACTTTTCACATCCCATTTGGGGAGATGACGCCTATCCTGCAAGATGTGTCCTTGCTGCTTGGCCTTCCGATCGCAGAAGCCGCTGCCTTCCTACCGGAGGCCCCAGCCGAGTGGCGCGCGGGCCTGCTCGGCAGATTCGAGGGGGTCCTTCTGCTGGGTGCCGCGGATGACTACTAATCTTCCCGGCGAGTCAGACACATGGGCCGTCGCTGAGGTGGCTCGCACAGTTCCAGGTATGTGCTCTTTATAATCGGTCTTGTAAGCTCTTATTTTCACTATTACGTACTAATAACTTCTTGTTTGCATTCAGGTAGAGCGGATGGATCCAGATATGGATGATCATCAGGTCTCGCGCCACTTGGAGGCGTACTTGTTGTGACTGTTTGGTTGGGTGCTCTTCACCACCAAGCATGGCAACATTGTCGACGTGAGCCTCGTCGCTCATGCTAGGGCAATCACCGATGGTGAGGCCCCCTAGGTCAGCTGGGGATCGGCGGCATCTGCCGTGACCTACTGTGGCCTGTGCGACGCGTGCTCGAGGACCAAGGCAAACTCGGTCCTCGTGGGCTGTCCGCTGCTACTGCAGCTGTGGTCGCTCGAGCGCTTCAGCCTTAGACGACCTTTGCTAGAGGACATGAGTCCGTACGGGGCAGAGATGTACCCCGGGGGAGACGTCGACCGGCCAACGATGGGTTCTTTGTGGTGTTGTCGATGGGTAAGTATTATGACAATCACCTATTTCCTTCGTATTAACGATGGTTGTACATAATAGCTATTCTTCCTTGTAGGTATAGTTCGCACACGTCCAGGTCACACGGGTGTATCTGCTCTTTGTGGAGCAGTTCGACCGCCTCGTAGCCGACAACGTTACGTGTGCTGGGAGCCGTACTCACCTACGGCACTGCAGGACCGTGCTCCTGATGGGCTGTCCACGCTCTACTGGCGCGACTGAGCTTTCTGGCTGACGCGTTGGAAGCTCATGTACGACATCTTCGTAGAGGACTACGTGCCATAGCGTGTGATGCAGCAGTTTGGTCTACGTCAGGCGCTTCTGGTACCAGTCGGACCACCGCTGCCTCAGAGCGTGCACGCGTGAGTGACCGCATCTCATAAATCTCTACGTACTTACTATTCCATTTGCATGTACTAACGAAATGGTCCTATAAGCATGCACTCTAGAAAGGGAATAAAACACGGCACGGACCGGACGGCGAAGATGCAGGGGTGGACTACGCAGTGGAAGGGCGCGCTTGATGACCATGTGGAGGAGGACCGCCCCTACGATAGCAGAGACTATGCGGAGTACCTGCGATGGTACCAGTCGCGAACACATACAAGGCTCGTATATGTCGTTGACCAGCCCACCGCACACGTCGCCACTTTGACAGACACATACCCCGCGCGCCTCGCGCGGGACGCTCACATCGTGGTACGTTACATGTAATTTTTAAAGATTCCCTAATGGCAATGTTGCTGAGATGATTGACCATTTTATGGTGGATAGGCGCGCCACAGGTGCGGAGGTGACCCACAAGGAGAACATGAGCGCTTGGCGTCAAGTCAAGGCCTGGCGTAGACGTGTTGTAGCCCTGCTGTCCTACACAAGGCTACCGGCGGTCTCCATGGCCACGCCCAACGCACAGACGGTTCGTCTACCGGTGCCGCCCTGACCGGTATGGCACTACTCCGGAGGTTCTACTTACGCACGTCCTACACCACCTCACCTGGACGAGGCTGGGGGTCTGCCTGGGGACAACCTCGTACACCGCCAGGGTAGCTATTCACACATCCTCCATACATTCCCAGCTTCCCCATGCAGGGGGTGTACTCCGTGCCGTACGTCCCTGTGCTGATGACCTCCTCGTTGCCCCTCTCGCGCTCCATCTACTGATGGAGGTCATCGTTCTACTCTTCAAGAGTGTCAATCTGTTCCTCCAAATCAGCGATTCGCTCCCACAACGTATGCACATGCGTCGAAATATACTGTTCATGTGAAGGATCAATCCATCACACAAAGTCGCATTTATCCATCTGCTACAAATGAACATTAACATTGAAACTATATTAGTAGTACAACAAAATATATGAGTGCGAACTAGTACCCCGGAGTATGGGCATCGAAAGAAACATTGACTGCTATCCGTATAGCCTTCTGCCACCTGCACCACCGCGTACTACATGTGTTTGCATTTCGGTCACACTGGCTAAGCACGCATATTTGGCAACAAGCGGTACGTAGCGCCGAAATCCTCCTTCCTTTCGAGCGGAAGGTCCTCCTTTGGTGACCTATGTTTGACTGGCCCCTCGGCGTCCGTCATGGTGGCTTACTCTATGACGGAGAAGATAGTTGTTCCAACCAGTAATGCCTCGTCTATTCATTTTATAGCATAATTGTGGGCTAGATTTGCTCAGCGACATGACATGACGGCCCAGTTTTTTGCAGTGACATGACAGCATGAGCCATCTTTGCGCAATGAGAAGACCGCATGTGCCAGCTTTGCGTAGCGACATGACCGCACGGTCTAACTTTCCGCGGCGACATGACCGCACGGGCTAGCTTTCCTCAGTGACATGACTGCATGGCCCAACTTTCCTCAGTGACTAACATGACAGCGCAGCTTTTCGTAGTAACATGACAGCGCAGCCCAGTTTTGCACAGCGAGAAGACTGAACGCGCTAGCTTTGTGAAACAACATGATCGCACGGGCTAGTTTTCCACAGTGACATGACGTGCACGTGTAGGGAGCTGGAGGCTCGCAAGAGGGAGCACGAGAGAAAGAGGGAAATAGCAACCAAGGCAAAGAGGCCGCCAAGGAGTTCAACGCTGAGCTGGCAAGGAAGGGAAAATAGCCTCGGTCTACACAGTATGTCGTACGAGCAATTGGGTCGGTTAGTCGCACATCATGCTATATGTTATGCATGTAATCAAACAATACACGACATATTACTCCCAACTATATTATGAAGTCTATTTAAATTCAGACAAACTTATTTCCTCATCTTTTCGTATTCAATTATTCACATAGCAAATCATCTAACAATATTAACATTCCAGTTTCCTCCGTATATGAATTCCCTGTAACATCACAATATCACTTACCATCATATTTACCAATCGTTCTAAGATCTATCGTTCTTAATAAAATTTTCACAAAGTTTTTTACGCACCTACAATATACAATGACCATAAACTTTTATTACTAATCCAGTAGATTATTTTCCAATTATAATCTACAAAATTCACAAAATGTACAAAATTCACAGGGGCCATTGTGCAGTCGCCCTCTAAGTGGGCGACTCCACATGCAGTCGCCCCTTGGCTAGGCGACTGGTTTCAGTCACCCAATGGACGGGCGACTGGAGCTCTGTCGCCTGGCTGTTGGACGATTGGCTCCAGTCGCCCCTCCATTGGGCTACTAGAGCCTATTTGTGTAAAAAATATTGCCGCGGGTATATTTCTGTAATTTCGAATAAAAAATAGATTATTCGTACAAAAAATTTCAAAAAACCATAACAAAGAAGCCAAATAGTAATCTACTCCACGATTAACTTCCTCATCTGCAGGTAGAAGGAAAACATTTCAAGATGAATAAATTAACAATAGAATTGATAAATCATTAAATTTATAGATATTAGTAGCAAACGCAAAGTTAGCTTCTTATTTATCTCCACTAATCATTTGTTGGTATAAAATTTGTCCTTTTAACCCAACTAAAATTAGTACACAATATAGCACTGCCTGGCCATGCACAACTGTAGGTCATGGCAGGCAACGGAGCCAAATTCTATATGCTTAGCCAAGAATGTAACAAATGTTAATGACAATCTATAGTGTATCCTATTCCTAACATTTGTTGGTTGGAGAGGAAAAAATATATTGTTGGTGGAGAGGGGAAAAATATACGTTTAGCGATTACATGACTTTTTAAACACATGACAATCGTAAATAAAAAAGTAACATGGATTAATGACATTGGAGCACACACCTTAGCCTTTTCTTGTCTATTTGCCACAAACCCACACTCAATAGATGGATGTCGGCTACCTACAAGTCTACAATCTATCAGGCATCACATCACCCCTGCAAAAACAAAAACACATTTATCTCAGTTTGGACGTAAGAACAAAATAACCCCCATAGCCTCTCAAGATTGCATCCTCACATTTCTGAAATAATATACTGGTATCTAATGGTCTATGCAAGATTTACTCGAATGTGATTACACCAAAATTGCCACCTGTATATGCTCGTTCAGGTCAACCAGGACTCACGCTAACATTCATATAACCCATCATCTGATATGCAAAAGAATATCGAAACCTGCAAGACCCTGATCAGAAAAGCTAGTTTATTAAAGAATAACCATGCTGGCATCAAAATTTTGTGCTGCAACTTTGACAACTTGGTCCAACTAAGGTTTTTTTTTTATGCAATGTTGTAAAGACACCAGAACTATCAGGAGGAGTAACAGTCAGTTAGTCCTAGATTTTCAGACATTTCTATCAGTATATTCAGCCAGCTACAAAACTGAAGACCAAAATGTAGCATCAATTTAATCGCCATACTCCCTCCATCAGAAACATCTGATCACACCTAATTGGCTAATTCTACTGGAATTTAGATACCTTGGGCACATCGAAGAGGCTGCAACTGTTGCTCTTCCTAACTGCCCTCCTCGCGAGTTTGATGAAGGGTGGATTCGGGTGTGGGTTGCATCTTTTCACCGGCCACTAACTCCCTCAGTTGACTCAGATGAGTTAGCAGACCACGTTGGATGTTGTCAACCAGCCATGCTAGCGCTCGAATTCCGTGTGCTGTCTTTGGAACCTAAGGGGGTGTTTGGGACTGCTCCACAAACTCTGCTCCACGAATTCTACCGTAGAGCAGCTCCACAAAAAATCTAGAGTTTGTGGAGCACCCCTTTAGGTGCTCTCACAACTCCATCTTTTTTTCCTCGAACAGAGTACGTAGAGCTGAACCTGTTTAGCTAAAAAACATAGAACGGAGATGAAAAACGTGGAGTGAAACAGTCCCAAACACCCCCTAAGTGTTCAAACTGTTCATTATATTTTATTTTCCCACTCCCCTGTCTCTGCATCTCTTTCATTCTTGCGTCCAACTTTACCAAATTCGATCCAGACCGGGTTACAAATTTCGAGTCAGCCAAAACAGTTCGTGACGAACTATATCCTTATTATCACAAATAGCTAGATCATCAATGACGAATATATACAATTGTCATAGATTTTGAGTCCGCCAAAACACTTCGTGACGAACTATAGGTGGTGATCGGTTCGGCTGAAAAGCTCATGGCTTATGGCTGAAAACACTGTAGCTGGCTGAAAAAAAACACTGAAGCTGACAGAGGCTTATTTAGCATAATTAAATTTTAAAAATTTTAAAAATATAAAAAATATGTTAGCCCATTACATATAATACAAACAAATACGGGAAAAAAAAGAACCGGTGAAAAAGCTCAACAAAAAGCCAAAAGTTCAGAAAAAGACGAAACTTATGAATAGTGAAAAATAAGCCAGAAGCCAAAAGCCGAAGCCGAGTTGATCAGGGCTTATTCTTATTGTCACATTGTTAGATCGTTAATGATGAACATATAAAATTGTCATAAGTTGTTCTATTTTTTTATGACAAAAAATATCAATTGTCACAAAGCTAACTGCTCAGCCTACCCTACCCAGTTTTGTGACGAAATCACTGGATCGTCACGAATGATTCACTACGCATAACATTTTTTGCTCTATGTCATGAAGATTTTCGTCACGGGTGACCAAATTTGTTGTAGCGCACTTTAGGTTCTCTCATGTTTGTGCTTTGTCTTCCCTGTCCATGCTAGGAGGAGAGTTCGCCTGAATAGTGCTTGTAGAGCTGTCACCACATTGTGTAGCTGCATGGTAATTCCATGCAGATGGAATTTCTTCACTTTAATATTACTAATTGGCTGGTAAACTTTATTACTAAGACTATCGAGAATTTTGTTCAGCTGAAATCCTGCAGCAAACACTTGGTGTGTTTGTGCTTGGCAAGAGGTCCCGAGATGCCTATGTAAATTGTACCTCCAAATCGCTCCCTTTCTGTTGATCTTGTTCCACATTCAATTTCAAGTTGAAAAGCTATATTGTTGATCATACAACCCTTTCTCCATTGTGCATGACAGTGGATTGCTTGCTCGTATTGTCGATATACTTTTTGGTAAATTTATCAGGCAAAATTCAGGAAGCAGAATGGCCAGAAGTTCAGAACTTGACCAGACAAACACCACCACTTACATCTGTGCGTGCTAACATAGCTGGACGTTAACTTCACAACAAATAAGATCTTTGTAATGGGCTACTCTTACTGGGCTGGTGTGAGGATCCGGATTTCACAATCCGAATCTCCTGCGTATCCTAAGTCAATCTTTGGATTAGTAGCTAACTCACATATAGGGATGTGAACGGATCGAATACGGACGGATAATGCCTCTACCATATTTGTTTTCATATATTTTTTCTCGGATGCGGATACAAATACGAATACCTCATATACGAATACAAATATGAATAATATCGAATATAAATATGAAGCGAATACGAATCGAAATGAATACGATCACGAATATTTATCAGAACATAAAAATTCCTTAAACTGTACGTCCAAAATAAATAAAAACACATAAATAATTTATTTTGTCAAAATATTTATAAAATTTAAACAAGCATAAGTATTTTCATCTATAATAGAAATTCCTCTTCTTTCCTCTCTCTCTTCTCTCTCTCCTCATCTTTTCTTGTTCGGCCAGTGCCTAGTCCCAAGCCACTCACTCCACCTCTATTTTCTTTCTTCCCTTCTTCCTATCTCCTCACTGCCCAAATTTCCCCACTAGAACTGGCCAACCCCTGCGCCTGCTCCCTACACCACATTACAGTTGCACGCTGATGACATGCAGCGCGCCGCCGTCGGGGTCGCCTCCCTCGCCCTCCGCCGCCTCACCGTGACAGCACTCCTCACCACCGTGGCCCCTCTTCGGTCGACGGCGTCGACTGTGGCAGTGGTGCACTTCCTCCTCAAACCCACAACCATGCTCGAGGTTGGGAGGCGCTGAGAGAGCTTGGCTCGGTTGATGTGTGGTTTGGTTGCTTTCTTGATATTGAAGAAAAAAGAATAAGTTCATACTTCAGAGGCTAAGGAATCAATCTACTTTGTGCTTAAAGCATTTGTTCTAGTTTTCACACCCTCGTTTGGGCTAACATCGGCAAATATCACATTAATACATACGAATAAGAAGAAGTACTTAATATTACATAATAAATTGTAAATAGATCTTATGATCAGTTTTTACGAAACAGGTGAACAAACCAAATAGTATTGTTCATAACAAAGTAGCAGAATAATAAGTAAACCAAAAAGGGACTTACATATCTTGCCACTGGCAATCAATTGGGGCTAAACCTAGTCCTTGCCTTCTTCCAAGTCGTAACTGGGGGTATAAATATATCCATACACCAGATCATCATTTCCATCATCTAAAATCACATATTAAGCAACAATAATTACAGAAGCACTTAGCAAGTCCTTATAGCAGAATGCAAGTGTATATATATCTACATGCAAGACTTGTCCAAGTGAGGGTCTTAGGTCTCCTTTAGCATAAAAGCCAATTTGTCAAATATACTATTGAGTTTATTTCCAAACCTATGACTTAGCTATTTTTACATTGAACATCAATATCCATTTTTGAGTCAAATTCACCATGAGAGTGAAATCCCTCTGTTTTCATTTCCATTAAGTTATTGTATCCAATCCATTCATCATTATTTTTAATTTATGAAAACTACGTAAGCATAACGTTTTTATACTTTTGCCCATGTTCGGGGGCACAGCTATTCAAATAGATTTTTAGCACTTTATAGAGGTTATACAGTTTTTACTCGTAAGATATAATTAACTCATAATGTCGGTCACTACACGCTTCCATATGTATACGACTGAGAAAATTATAACAAGCCTTTTACAATACTTAGGTTTGATGCTTACTCCTACTCTAGGGTGAATTCTCAACACTAGCGACAATGATTGTTCCCATCCCAGGTTATGTCTCACCCCCAGAACGTTCTTTTTCTTGGCTACGTTTTCAATGAGAGACCTAGTTGTTAGGGAGTCTATGCCCTTGACGTTTATGAAATCAACAAGGATAATGACGTTACGGGTCACTCCTACCAATCACATTAGAAATTTAGAAATCCACATACCAATCTAAAAGTGCAGGATTCACACTGGAGCTAAGTAAATTAGTGGGCCAGGTTTATTCTATAACTAGACTTGTGGTTGCATAATTTGTGTATAGAAAAGATGATAAGAAGAATTCAGTCCTTAAATGACTCTGGCGAGACAATGTGGCTGGAATACAAAAGGAGCAAGAGCAGCAGAGGAAGGATCGAACAATTTAAAACCAACCAAAGCTAGTTATTTTCCGCTTATAGCTTATGGTTTATGACTTATCCCAAACAAACAAGCAGGACGGTTTCTCCGCCGTTATTTTGAAGTAGCTTATCGGAATAGTCTTTTCAAAATGACTTATCGGTATTCGGTTTGCTCACATAAGTACTTGCACTAGAGCTAGAAGCTATCAGCCGTAGCCATAAGCCATCAACCATATTAGAAAAGAACTGGGCCATAGGGGTTAGCCCCTCTGCCTTCTAGTCTTTCTTCTCCAAGCTCTACTGCAATCCCAGTCTCAAATCTCAAATTCTTTCCCTTCCTAGTCTGTATTTCTCTATTCCCAATCTCTATTCGCTTCAACTCACTTGTATCACCTGTATTTGGAAGTTGGTACATAACAATCTTTCAGAAAAAGAAGAGAACTTTTCAGAACAAATAGCATCGCCCCGGCCTTCCATTATCAGAGAGTTACAAACACACCGGCTCGATCGAGCAAACACTTGCATTTTGGTATTGGCAACAGGTCCGGTGTGTTTGTGCACTGCTCGCTGGAGGATATGATGCATATCATTATAATCAGCTGTTCCTTCCGGTTGATGAAGGCTAGTTGTTGGAAAACTGATACTCGAGGCCGAGTGACTGAAGCCAAAAAAAAAAGGCCTTGATTCTGCTGCCTTGTAATTGTACTCATCTACGAGATGCGCATATTGGTCAGGAACCTCATCTACAGCTACAGATAAAATTTGTAATTCTCCTTGCAAAAAGGGAAAAAACGAGATGTGAACGTCATATAGTCAGTTCCCAGGATATATAGTTTTTCTTTGTCATGTTTTTCGGGCTTTAGGATTTTAGCTTCTTAAAACAGATGTTACAAACGGTTTCTCCAGTCTAAAACTGTATATGCTGTTTATATCCACATCTGTACCATCTATTATTATTTAAAAAACTTAAACACAAATCATTAATCACAGCCAAAAACTACGTAGCCTGAAAGTAGCCTGAAAGAACAGCGGCTTCAACTCAACAAATGGATCGATGTGTACACGGCCAGGAATCAATTCGATGTGTCGCTTTCGACGCAATGAATTGACAAAGGGAGTGTGAACGGGTAGAGGAATCAAACACGGTCGGTCTCGCACCCGCTCTTTTCCCACCGTTCCTGTTCACATTTGGTGGATCCCGTGATTAGCTTAGGGCCTAGACACGTCTCCGCCAAATACGCCTGCAAATTAATGGTGATGGGCTGACGGCTGCCATGAAGCTAACCGAGTCAAGCACAACAGTTGAACATACACTCCGGGGCTGTTTGGTTGCCTGCATGTGCTCATGCAGCTGCATGAGTGTGGCCAGGCTGAGGAGGGAAGCTCCTCAGCCACGTTTCTCCTCAGCCTGGCTCCAGTTGATTTTTTGCATCCACTCGTGCAGGCTCTCTCCTCCATGCAGGCAACCAAACACCATCTCCCTGCATGCGCTGATGCGAGCCACCCCCATGCAGGCAACCAAACAGACCCTCCATGATTCTGTCCCAGAAGAGATCTTTCCACCCTCTCCCTGCTTCGATCTGAAGCTGATCGTTGGCAATGACAAGGCATGGAATGCACGATATGGCGACGCAATGGTTACTTTGCTCCCCTTCCCTGCTTATTTAGTCTTATTTAGTACTGTAATTTTTTTAACGTAATTAAATTTTAAAAATTTAAAAATTAAAAAAAGATTTTCTCATCACAGATAATAAAAAATATAAAAAAGTAAAAAATCTAAAAAAACGAAATTAAAAACCTAGAAGTAAAAGATAAAAGATCCACCCGCTCGCCCGTAGGTTCATCACACGTAGAATCGCAAGAAACGTGTTGGCCGTAATAGTTTCAACCACACGTGTATGTATGTATAGTATATTATCTGTTTAACTATGTGTATACGCATAGTATATTTTATACTTTTATCGGCTACCGTCAGGAGTTTAGATAGTTATGAAGGCGTAAGGCAAACAACTTTAGCCAGCCATCGCTCCGTCATTAACGCAAAACAGGTTCGCTCGCCTGCAGCTAGCAATTTGCGATTCGGGACTTCCCGTGCTGACCTCCTAGTTCTCCAAAATGAATGCCGCCACCGTCAGGTCCACATTGTTTCGTGAGAGCAACTCCAGCAGGGCCCCTACTTGAGCCCTCATCCTACTTTTGAGGGTCGAGGGGCAAAAAACTCACTCCAGCAGGGTCTCTACTTGAGCCCTCAAAAGTAGGGGGCCCTCAAATCTCCCCCTCGAGCCCTCATTCCTGGGGTCTGGAGGGAGCCCCTACTTTTGAGGGCTCAAGTAGGGGCCCTGCTGGAGTGAGTTTTTTGCCCCTCGGCCCTCAAAAGTAGGATGAGGATGAGGGTGGGTCCTATGTATCATCCCCTCTAAGAATGAATTTGAGGGTCCTGTTTTGAGTGCTCCTGCTGGAGTGTAGCCCAAAAAACAGAGCCCTCAAAAGTAGGGAGAGCCCTCAAATAAAAAGTAGGGGTCCTGTTTTGAGGGCTACTGCTGGAGTTGCTCTAAGTGTTAGAAAAGGTACGGCCATTGATTCGATTAGACACTATAGTTATGACCATCGATTATATACTGTAATTCTGACTATTTATGGTTGTTTTGTCATACTCGATATACTATAGTCAATCTGTCGTGATTGTTCTGTCGTGCTCGACTTGTCATGGTCGTTCTGCCGTGCTCGACCTGCCATGGTCAATATACCATGGTCGATCTGCTATGATTGTTACGTGCTATGGATCACGCGTATCCTTTCAAGTCTCTTCCTTCCTTATCTTCTGGGTATTGTTTCTATAAACCGGTGTTTAGATATAGAAGGAAAATGTCTATATATGTAACCCTTAATTCATTTCATGATTTCTCCAAAACACCACATGCTTTTATGGCATCAGCTATAGTGCCTGGTCGATGGTCGTAGCTTATCTGACAGTGAGATCAACACCATTAATAGTGATTGTCGAAAGAAACTGAAATCAAAAGTCGGCTAAAAACTGAAAATAATGAACGCTGAAAAACAAAAAATAATGAACACTGAAAAACCGAAAATAATGAACCTTTGTCTTGCCTTAGAGCACCAGAATTAGGGTTTTGTACATTTGAACCGAACCATACCCGTTAACTCGGTTTAACTGTATTCGGTATTAGGTACGTCATCTAGAATTCTGATTTTTGGGGTTCGAATTTTCTAAAAACAGGCTGAAAACAAAAAAAACGAATACTGTACTGTCTACTGCTAGACACTAGTACTAGACTACTAGCGCAGGCGGCCAGGCGTAGCCCATTCGGCCACCCTATTGGGCATAGTAAAATTTTTGCTTTTTAGCCCAAAATTTGAAAGTTTTTTACATATGGACCCCTAGAGAAAAGATTTGCAAAAATAGACCCTTAGCACGGCGCAAAAGAATATGGCGCCCAGGGTACATAGCACGGTGCCATATGCTTTGGCGCCGTGCGTGGACACGTAGGAGCCACGGTGGCATAGCACGGCGCCAAAGCACATGGCGCTGTGCTATGTAACTATGACGCTAACTTCCGTGGCGCCATGCTCTGGGATTTAAGCCCGAGCACAGCCCCCGGTCCCCCACCCCTCACTCCTGGCACCAAAGGGCCTAGCGCCGAGGTATTTGACTACGGTGCCAGGGTCTTTGGCGCCATAAGCATTGGCATGGTGGCGCCAAAGGGCCTGACGTTGTATTTGAATACCTCGGCGCCAGGCCCCTTGGCGCCATTCTACCTAAACGTGCAGAAAAACAACACTTTGCTGTTTTTTCTGCATATACAAAACACATGCACATATACACATACACATACACATACATTCACATATAAAACAGTTGAATACCTAAATAACAACATCACATAAGTCTCAATAACGTAGAACAACATCACATAACTCTCAATAAGTCTCAAAACATCACACAGGTCTCAGCGCACAAAATAGAGTCAGTCTCGCTGCCTCTTGGCCCTTCCCTTGCCCTTGGCCAGAGCATCAGTCCCTAGAGTATACGTGCTCGGGGGACAGGCCCAACGACGAGGCCACTGTGAAGCCTGAGTAGATGGTGTGTCGGGCATCTGCGACATCCCAATCTCGTTGTGGGTAGATGCCTCCTCCTCGTCCATCATGGGTTCGAGGACGAAGTATGAGAATCTCCTAAAAATGCTTTAAAAGTTAGCTGCGTGATGAAAACACATCTAACACGAGAAAAAATACATTTCGATACCTAGCCGTCCTTCGTAAGCCTGCCGCGGTGCTCCCTATCGTAGAACTCGTTCAGCAGTCGGTACCTCGCCATCCTGTGCATTCAAAAATACGTTAATGATAAGAATAACAAAATTTCTAAAAATTATGCTCTCTAGACCTAACGCCGCTAACCTGATTGGAACGACGTTGACATGTCCGTGAATTGTGACCCATTAGACCACAAGTACCGCAGTGTGTCTCCTGTGGGTCCTCAACGAAGGGATTTGCCCTACCCCTCTTGGTGCGACCAGGTATCCGATCCATGTCCATCTTGTACCTTGACCGCTTCCTACTGCCCCTCTTGTGCCAATGTAACCCCTCGTCTGCTGTGTACCTGGGACCCGAGTAAAGTGGCCACTCACTTTCATCACGATATGGATCGAACCGTGGGGCCCAGGTCCTCACCAACGCATCCACGCTGAACAGTGTCGGGATTTTGGTCTCAAATCGACATTCCAGGCCCTACATGCGGTCACCATATGGGAGCATGGAAAATAGAACTTGTCGAGAACACCGCATGTGCATGTGAAGGATGTAATCACGACCTTATGCTTTCGGGCCTCTTGGAGCTCTCCATTCTTGGTTGTCCCTCCACCCTCAACAACCTCATACGTGCCCGTCACATGGTCAAAATAGTGGTACTCCTGTTCATTGGCCTGCATGTTCGCTTTGACAAGGAAGCCATGAGGACGAGGTGGCCAACGTGCATGTGCTTTTAACATGCCTGAGGCTTCCCGGTGCCGGTTAACAAACCATGCAACACACTTGTAGAAAGTGAAGGCCGCAATTGCGGTAACTGGCAATCTACGTGATCCCTTAAGTAGCCCGTTGAAGCATTCTGCCATGTTGCTAGTCATGAACCCATACCTCCTTCCCAATGGGTCATGAGCCCTTGACCATTTCTGCACATCTCTCATTAAACCCCTTATCCAATCACGGTTCTCGGCATTAGTTTTCGTGTTCAACTCCTCCAACTTCTCATCGAACAGCTTTACCTCCCTCTGGCAACATACCTCCTCGAAAAGTGCAAAGTTGTCCTTTACCCCATCTTTTTTGAACAAGTTCTTTGCAAGGTGCCTTGTGCACCAACGATGATGCACAAGTAAATGTCCTGGTATCACTTCCTTAATGACGCTCAAGATCCCAGCGTGCCTGTCAGACAACACACATATCTCCCTTCCCGGGCCAACCACATGGATCCGTACAAGCCATAGAAACCAAGCCCAGCTAGATCTGTCCTCCTTCTCCACCAAAGCAAAAGCCAACGACACAAGCGAATTGTCCGCATCACAGTCAATAGAAATCAACAACGTCCCCTCATACTTGCCCAACAGGAACATCCCATCAATTGACAAAACAGGCCTACAATGTTTGAAAGCCTCTCCACACTCACCAATGGGGCGTTTGGTTGCCCGGTTCTTGCCCAGCCAGGCTCCTCAGATGCAAGTTTCAGTTGTTTGGTTGCCCGCATCGAGGTCTGAACCTGGCTCTCCAGATGCAAAAGGCAGCTCAAAGCCTGGCTCTCGAGATACGGATTTCATTTGCGTTTCTGGCGAGCCATGCTCGCATGGTTCAGCACAGGGTTCTGTTAACGATACTATTAATATGTGATTAACGTGTATTAAGTGATATTAGTGTATTTTAAAATAGATCAAGATATTAAAAGTAAAATTGAAACTATTAGAGTGCACTTACACAAGTTAAATATTATAAGATCACTTGTTTTTTTATTTTTATTTCATGCGATACGGCTTCATGCAGGCAACCAAACGCTGTCTCTTCTCAGCCAGGCTCTATACGTACAGGCAACCAAACAACAATAGCTTGCATCTCTACAACCTGTCCTACGAGAACTTGGTTCCCAGATGCGAGCCAGGCTCCACTCACCAATGAACCAAACGCGCCCCAAAGCACCATAATGCTCGAAAGAAAGTCTGTCTCCCATTAACCCATACATCGGGCTTAGGCACGTACTCATACTGCATTCCTGCATTCACCGCTTTCATTGCGTTGAACATGGCTGGTAAACGTTCATACACCTCCTCCCAATCACCATAAATCAACTTCAAAGCACGTTGTTGCACCCTCCATGCTTTCCCATACTTGATTGTGTAGTGCCACTTTAGCTTAACGACCTCTATCACTGCTGCCACGCACATCGTTGGTATGTGCTTTATCATGGGGTACAGGCAGGTTGCAATGAACCAAGAAGTCAACTGACGATGTTTCTGGCCAGGCTCAGAAGACCCACAGCTGTGCGGTCCATCCACAGTTGTAATCTTAAACTTCTCCATACCCTCCACCTTTCTGGCACAGACTTTCCATGTACACCCTGTGCTCTCACATTTGATGGTGTACCGACGTTTGGCGTATGAGTTCTTAACCTGATATGGACGGTTGTGCATGATCGAGTACTCTTTCAACCACATCGTCAATGCCGACATATCCTCAAAGTCATGACCCTTGTGGATTATGATACTACCCCCAGGCCTAGGTACATCCCTCTGCGTTTGTCCTCCATTCGCAACAGCCCTATGTGTGTTGCTTAGGTCATTGTAATCGGACGCTAGTGGATCACGGCCAGGAAACATTCTTCTCAACAACTCAATTTCGCTAGACGTCAAACCTGGGATCGGTCTGTCATCATCTGAGTCCACAGCCCTCGCATCCTCATAAGCAGCCTCGTCTCCCGCAAGCTGTACATCCACCCTGTTAGATGCTACACAAACCATGGGTTCCTCAAACACTGTCTCCTCGTTGAATCCACCAACAGACCGGTCATCGACATCCTCAGAGTCAGCTTCTACCTGAGTCAGTGGAACCTCACATACTTGAGCCGAGGATACAACTTGCACCTCGACCTCTTCATGAGCCGGTGACCCAACCAACGGTGAGTCATTGAGATCGAATGCAGCCCTAGGAGGTGATGGATCTCTCACCACCATCCGCATGAACAAGTCAGATGCTCTGATCTCTGAGTCCAAAACGATGGCCACATAGTTATCCCATTCACCGTCGCTGTCAATCGAAACCAATCTCTTTATACTCGGCCTCTTTGACGACCCAACATCAATCAATCCTTGCATAACGGCATCACCTTGCTCATCTGTCCATCCCCACCTCACTTTCAAGCGACAAATGACCTCACCATACGACGGACGTGAACTAAATAGCAATGTGGTCTCTTCCATGCCCTCCAAATCAACACCCCCATTGTCATTTCTCTTCATAGTTCCACCATGGTGCAAAGTCACAAGCTTATCCATCTATAGCACAACAAGCAAACATACGTTAGTTGAATCGGCCGCAACAACAAAATGCTATAACTATTAACGAAAACCGATATACCATATCGGATAAACTAAATTACTAATATCACTAATCGCTAATTTCTCTCCAACATTCATCACTTCTACCAATTTTTCCTATTTCTAATCCTAAAAACGAACCTACACCTATACCTATTTCTAAACAAGTAAACATACCTATTTCTAAACAAGCAAACAAACCCTAAAAACATACATATTTCTAAACATTCATCAATCTCACTCAAATCAAACCCTAAAAACGAATCTACACCCATGGCTACTCTTACATTACACATATCTATTGCAATTCCAACCTAAAACCGAACCAAATCCAACTAATTTCATCTAGGGTTTCAAATCTTGCCCCACGAAATGTAGCTCAAATAATCCATATCTATTGAAAAAAAATCAAGGGAGAGGAGGGAGTTCACCTTGCTTGCTTGGTTTTGAAGCAAAATCGCGGGAAAAAGCAACAGATTGGAGTGGATTTGGAGGGGGAAGAGAGGGGCGGCGGCGGGCTGCTGTGTCTGTTCGCAGGGATGAGTGAGGGGGTGGGGGGGCGGGGGCCGTGCTCGGGCTTAAGTCCCAGAGCACGACGCCATGTGCTTTGGCGCCGTGCTATGCCATCATGGCTTCTACGTGTCCACGCACGGCGCCAAAGTATATGGCACCGTGCTATGTACCCTGGGCGTCATATCCTTTGGCGCCATGCTGAGTGTCCATTTTTGCAAATCTTTTCTCTAGGGGTTCATATGTAAAAAACTATCAAATTTTGGGCTAACAAGCGATTGCCTGGGCGTTGCACTGTGTCTGTGTGAGACCATGAGTCCATGATGACTGTCTATGTGTTTGTGGGCTGTAGCTGTCTGTGTCTCGTTGAGTACAATAAGTTTACTCGTTGGTTGTTGCATGTTACTTTTTAGTCTTGCTTTTGCATATGTCGTCAAATATCCGTATTTTATGGAGTGCTTTTAAGTTTTAACTTTATTACCAGTATATTATCGTCTCATTATATCATTCACAATTCATATCAATTTTGATAAATATGGTATTTATTGATATCATATCAAAATAAATTGTGATTTATCAATACCAAACCATATTTTTAAAAATATCATATATTACCAAACTAATAATATCGTATATATTATACGTATTGAACCGATTGTATCAAAAATACCAGATGCACGGACCTAACCAGAAGTCAGGAACAGCACTTCGATTTTCACACCGTGGTCGTGGTCAAAAGCATCTATTTTTTGTGAGAGGAACGATGACATGGTATCGAACTTACCATAACATCGCACCAGCGCGATGCAGCGTCTTATCCCGTAGTTTCGAGCACATCACGACGACCATGTAGCTAGCTATCAAGTACATCCCAAAAGCCGACGGTGACGCGTATTAATGAAGATCCACCCACTCCCAAATAGGTTCACACCTAGATTCACAAGAAACATGTTAACGGTAGTAGCTCCGATAAGTATTAAAAATCGTTTACGGAAGGTACCAGACTGGTCGGTGTAAGTTACCATCAGTAACCGGTCTTTCTAACAGACGATTTTAATTATCAAATTTATACTTATATTTTGAATTTGGCCGATTTTCGGTTGGTTATCGCCTGGTTTGACAGGCTCCACGACGGTTACCATCCGAAATTACTGTTCATCAATTTAAATTTAAAATTCAAAACATTTCAAATAGTAACTTTTTTTAACGGTCCTAGCCGATATGGCCAACCACCGACATTTTTATCCTTGTTCCAGCTACTACACAAAAGGTATTGTTCACGCCACAAACACAATCGCAATCATCGACTTTGTGATGGCAACAATGTCTTGTGCATACAGTCCAAACTATACTTATTTAAAAGGACTAGAGATAATATCTCTAATAATTTATTTTTAAAATTATCCATCAAATTATGGTCCCGTTCAGTTGGATCAAAAAATAGTGATTTATGGCTGAAATTGTACTGTATCTGATTAAAATTACACTGTAGCTGAAGGTGACTTATTGGTATAATTAAATTTTAAAAATTCTAAAATAGAAAAAATATGTTAGCTCATCACGGACAACGCAAATGAATATAGGAAAAAAGTATCGGCAAAAAAGCTCAAAAAACCAAAAGTTCAGAAAAAGATGAAATTTATTAATAGTAAAAAATAAGCCAGAAGTTTAAGCCGAAATAAGCGAGACGTAATTTATATTATTTTTATCACAGCTTCCCCCTCACACCCCTCACCATTTATTTTTTTATCAACTTTGCATCAAATTATGATATCATTCATCTAATAAGAGAGATCATATTCTCTTTTATATATATATATATATTCTTTTTTATATAAAATTTTACCGGTATGATATCGCTTAAAAAACGGCTGATAAACCCCACCGAAAATGCCCTTATCAGGTACTCTAAAGCATCCGAATTTACCACATAAAGTTTTGGTTCCCACGTGAAGGAAGACGATAGCTATTATGTATTGTTGCGCCAACCGCATGCCCGCATACATTCGGTGCTCTGATAAAAACGGTTTTGGATCCTTGACTCGTTGGAGGTCATCGTCCATGGAGGCCAAGAAGAGGAGGCGCGGGGTGCTGGACCTGGAGGCGCAGTTCGCCTTCTTCCGGTCTCAGCACCGCCACCCGGTGAACGCCGCCGCGCACGCGCTGCTCACCGGCCCCATCCTCTTCACCAACCTCCTCATCCTCCACTTCCTGCCCCTCCCCTCCCCCCTCCTTCCGCTCGACCCGGCCCTCGCCCTCTCCCTCGCCTACGCCGCAGCCTACCTCGCCGTCGACCGCCGCGCCGGCGCCCTCGCCGCGCTCCTCTTCCTCGCCGCCTGGGTCGCCAGCCGCGCCCTCGCGGCGCGCCTCGGGTTCGCGCTCTCCTGGAAGGTCGTGCTGGCCACGCAGCTTTTCTGCTGGACATGGCAGTTCCTCGGCCATGGCTTCTTCGAGGCAAGCTTCAGCGATTCGTCCTCCCTATCTCCATCAACTTCTTGGTAACCTAGCTATGCCTCCATTCCCGATTATTTGCTTAATCTGCATGTTCTTGCAGAAGAGAGGGCCAACGGTGAGTGACCTTCCTGAGGTGTTCTTGATGGAGCCATTCCTCATCTTCCTGCAGGTAAACATTAAATATAAACATCTATTAATCCTTGAATCATCTGCATATATAAAAGTAAAAAAAATAATGTATGAATCTACTAGGAATTGAATTGACATGGAGTTGTGATCAGTAGTACTTGTTACCTCTTGTGCGCACAGATCCTGAACAAACTGTTTGGCTATGAGCCATACCCTGGATTCAGCAAGAATGTGGAAAAGAAGGTGGAGGTTCATCTTAGGGAGAGTGGAGACCTCAAGAAGAGGAACATCACCTGATTGAATCTGTTCTTGTTGACCACAGCGATGCGCGAAATCATACCATACATATGTAGCATGTTGTTGTCTTGTCATCTGTGTTGTTTATGTAGTCATACAATTGTAGGGTACAGTGAACTGTTTGAGCATATGATGCCTGTGCTGTTTGAAGCTTGTTTTGCCAATTGCCAAGAAGATGCAGAGAGATGCTTGAAATCCCATGATATGAGCATTCAGATTGCGGTCTCCAAATGTTCTAGCCGAATTTTCTGCTAGGCATTTTGTCGAACACCTCGTGAGCAAGCAAAGCTGCAAACCCGCCATGACCGCTGTGTGCAATTTTTCTGCTTTGACATGATGATACCGAATACTGATATACAATACTGCTAGGTGTTTCATACTGATGGTGTGTATCAAGGTGTGTTATGTATGAATATGGTGTGGAAATTAGCGGATGTGTAATTGTTTTCTGGTACATCCACGAATAATGTGCAAACTTCTGCGCACACATGCGTCTGTGGGCCAGTTCTTTTCGGCTGCGGTTTATGGCTTTTGGCTGAAATTTTTGAATTTTGGCTGTTTACGGTACAGATTACGGAGAGATAGATACTCACTTGCGATTTTGGCTGATACAGATGTTGGGCTTTTAACGTGTAGATTGTTTAACTTGTAGACCCCGTCTTAAGAAAATACTCCGTTTGAAAGTTAGGTACTGTAGCAGAAGCCAAAAGCCGATTTCAAAAGCCCAAAAGAACAGGCCCTGTGTCAAAGCAGAATCACCTTTTTTTAGGGTGATCCGGTTTTCCTTGTATTGGTTTTGCTTCTGCCTTCTAGAGCCAATATAAACATCTAGTTTTTTGAAGCGACTTTTTTACTTCTCTCATTTTCGTCTAACTCCGAGGATAAGTGAGGAGGTCACGGGCGCATCGCGTACCCCATTTCTTTTGTTCATGTCTCGCGCACGTATCTCTCTCTCATTTTTTTGCACCATTTGTCCACTCCTTCTGAAAGACACTTCTTTTTAGTCACTACTATTTATTTTCAGCCAAAAGCTATCAACCGCAGTCAAAAGGCATAAACAGAAACCAGTAAAGCCCTATTTGTTTAGGCTTTTTGGCTTATAGTTTAAGCCAGCCTTTTGACTTAAGGAGCTTAAAAGTAATATGTTTTTAAGCAAGCTAGACTATTTGGTATTCTAGCCTTTTTGTCTTTTGAGTGATAGCTTATTATTAAAATGTCTAAAAATACCATTGTTCTAATATCATAGATGAATTCTATTACTATCCATAATTCCCAGTTTTATCGTGTCCTTATGAGATTTGACCAATAACGGCACAAATCATTCAAAGAAAAATAAGTAAAATCACAACTCACAAATATGAAGAAAAAAAAAGAATGTTTGAGACTATATAAGCAATGGTATTGATGGATAATTTCCATTAAGTTGAGTAGCAAGCTTATTCATAACTCACAAAAATCAAAATAAGCATCTCATTCTTGGCTTTTAGATTATAGTTGTAAAGTGATTTATGGGCCATATATTTATTTATACTTCGACTTTTTTACTTATAAGGCAAAGAGAAAGCCGAATACAGGAGAACGCCCAGCAGAATCATCTGTCGACTCCTATTGGAGTTTGGACTTGCTCGTGGTCTCCGAAATACGGCCCAGTCCATAGCTATGATGCTAACTAGGCCTACTTTATTTACATATTCACATCCGTGACCACGGGTAAGATTTTTTTTTAAGCTGGCGCATAAATCGGAGGGTTTTTCTGCCGGGCCAACCTTACATTGTAAAGTCCTGGTAGCAACGTAGGAAGCCCAGCGCCCAGTTTTGTAAAGAACAAGGAAGACTTGCTTCCTCCGTTCCTTTTTACTTACGGTTTTCGCGCCCTTTCAATTCGATCTTTTTTTATTATTTTTGTTTTGGCTAAAATAATATTGTAACGATCGTTAGCTTTTCTAGGCATTCAATTAAACAAAATAAAAAGCTATTATATCTCTATAGACAATGTAAAAAGAAAAGAAAAATACTGTGTTACAAAGCCAACACGTTTCAAATAATTTTTTGATTCTGGAATCTAGAAGTTAGCAATCAAAAGCTGTTTGGAACAGAACCGTTAATTTTTTTGTATCTTTATATTAAGATATATTGGTAAACTTATAATGTTATGAAAGTATTTTTAACAATAAATTTAATGATGTAATTTTTATGTAATCAATCTAGATAATTTTAAACATATTTGCGGACAAAATTTACACTATTTGACGGCATGGCATGGACTCTAGCATGTTAAGTAAAAAAGAACGGGAGTACAAAAATAGTGTAACATGCTACAAAATGCGTCGTGAACCAAACCTTAACTACTGAAAACCAAACGTTTGTTTAGCTCAAGTGTTGCAAAGTTTGGCAGTAAATCAAACACGCTAAATTATCCGACTCACCAAAGCTAAAATCAGGCGCAGCTCAGCTCAGCCAGCTATTTCAGTTAAAACCCACAACAATTTGGAACATGGTCTAAAACATGCTATATTATAATGGGTTTTTTATTTTTCCTATTTTTTCTTTATTTTGCTTTAATTAAATACATAAAAAAACTAACAACGGATGTAATGTCATTTCAGCCAAAACCTACGGTATTTTGGAACATGGTCTAAAACCATGCAGATATTTTGTTGAGTGAAATATACGCAATTAATTGAAAGCTCTGTGTTATGCATGTATGCATGACTATTATCAGGTAGGGTAGTACCGGTGTATACGTAACTCGAAACAAAAATATTGGCACAAACAACACTGGCTAGTTCCTCGTGTTTTGCGTGTTACCTACGTGTTTTGCCGGAGCTATTGGCGGCGTGAGCAGGCTGTGCCGGTGCCGCCTGCCCGCGCGACGGCATACGACAGAGGCGCCCGTACAGTGTACGTATACTGCATGCAGGAAGCGCATCTCACTCGGATTCCAACTGTACATATGACCATGTTCTTTTCAGCTTCTAAAGGTTGTTTTTCAGTTTTTTTTATAGTAATTAGCTTTTAAACGGAATACTTTTTCAAGATAGAGTATACTAGTTAACTATAGTACATATTTTGGTGGTGATCGGTTCGGCTGAAAAGCTCGTGGCTTACGGCTGAAAACACTGTAGCTAGCTGAAAAAAGCACTGTAGTTGACAGAGACTTATTTAGCATAATTAAATTTAAAAAAAATTTAAAAATAAAAAATATGTTAGCCTATTACGTATAATACAAACAAATACGGGAAAAAAAGAACCGGCAAAAAAGCTCAATAAAAAGCCAAAAGTTCAGAAAAAGACGAAACTTATGAATAGTGAAAAATAAGCCAGAAGCGAGAAGCCGAGTTGATCAGGGCCTTTACCTACTTCATTTAGATCACCAAAAACCACACGTAAATTTTTATTACTCTGTGATCTCTCGCACAAACAACGTAACCCAAAAGCTAAAAGCCACAGCCGGACACAGCCATACAGGGCCGTCTTAGAGGGGAGGGCAGTAAGTGCGACGGCCGGGGGCCCATGCCACAGAGGGGCCCATGAGTATATGTATGTATATAGTACTTAGTATATGTATTTGGCATATTGAAATGAAAATTTAAAGGCCCATACACTTAGCACAAGTCCAGCAATCAATCAGGAATTAGCTTGCCGTCGCTTCCTATTCTGATATTCGGCTATTCTCGATCGCCGACCGATGATCGTTTCGCCTCCCTATCGCCCAGCCCAATCGCCAGACGCGGCGACGCCGCTCCGTGAGGCGCGACACCGTGAAGCCACGACACGTCGACGCCGCTCGTCCGCATGCGACGAGGGATGGGCCCCACGCCCCCACGAGCGGACGGCGGACGGCTGGACAGGATCACCCATCACCGATCAGGTTTCTTAAAAAGCACTGAAGCATTATTTTTTATTTGAGGTAATCATAATAGTTATTTTACCGTTCTTTTAATTTGTTTATTGTACTATCGTTATCTTTTATGAACTAAACATATGCTGTAAGTTAACTTTTATTAGTAGTACTATATACTTTATTAAAAAATTAGATTGTTGGGCTCTTACCGTCTTGCTTGCCTAAGGGCCCTTGAAATTGTTGAGACGGCCCTGCAGCCATAAAATCCTGCATGCGTGCGTAGAGCGGCTGAAATGCACAAGATGTCCACGTCATCCCCAACTACCTAAACACTTGGAGCTAGGCAGATCCCAACCCGGCAAGTACACGCAATGACGCAAACCAGCAAGGCTAGCTGCCCTGGCCATGATAAAACGGGGGGCGTCTCGCTGCTGCTCCTCTACACAGCTGCTGACGATCACATCTCCTCTCTTTGCACATCGGCGATTCCCTACATGTAACGTCTCCAACGTTTTCTCGTTGATCTCTTGTAATCTTTCTACGAATCTCATACATCCACACACGTTTACATTGATGATACGTAGGCTAGCTTTGCATTGTAAAACCTTACCCTTATACAAACAGACATGCACAATACAGGATATTGTTGCTCCTTTTCATGGTGTATATACACACACCTTTTAATTAGTGTATGTATTTTGTGATTGGCCTTGTCTACGTATGTGTACGTATTAGGATGGAAGGGGAGCGGCAGATGGAGCGCTTGCCGCCGGGGTTCCGGTTCTTCCCGACCGACGAGGAGCTCATCACCTACTACCTCGCCAGGAAGGCCATGGACGCCAGCTTCACCTCCGCGGCCATCCGCGACGTCGACCTCTACAAGTGCGAGCCATGGGAACTTCCATGTATGACCCCTTGCATCCATGCCTGCCTACCTAGCTACCTGTCCGGGGGGTTTGATTGAAACACGGGGATTTCAGAGAAACTTCACGGATAAAAGTTTCCTTCCTGCGTTCCAAACGAGGCCTGGCTATACAAGAACACAGAATTATTACTCTTCAGTTCTAACATGCACTGATGCATGCACGCGCTGCTCGATCGATCCCTGACGAACGTTTGCATGCACAGGCAAGGCGGCGGCGACGACCGGAGGAGGAGGAGATCAGCAGTGCTACTTCTTCTGCATGAGGGGCAGCAGGTACCCGTCCGGGGCGCGGGCCCGCCGCGCGACGGCGGGCGGCTACTGGAAGTCGACGGGGAAGGACAAGGGAGTGTACTGCAGCAGGGGCGGCCGCCTCGTCGGGACGAAGAAGACGCTTGTCTTCTACGGCGGCAGGGCGCCCAGGGGGGAGAAGACCAGCTGGGTCATGCACGAGTACACCCTGGGGCAGAGAAGCCCCTGCTCCAGCTTCCTGAGAGGAGCTCAGGTACGTAGCCCTCTCCAGTCTCCATTAAGTTTTGCTTTGGGAGATCAAGCATGATGACAGTGGTTTGACTAGCTTTCTGATGTCCCCTTAACGCAGAGTGAGTGGGTGATCTGCAAGGTGTTCGTGAAGAAGCCTGCAAGTGATCACAGTCACAGGAAGCTGGAAATGGAGCTGGAGCAGGAAGAGGCGGCAGTGCATGGGCACACATCTCCAGCTGGCCATCTCCTTCCAATGGTGCCTGATGGTTGCGACGGCGGTGAGGAGGAGGAAGCGCCGCCGGTTCACTTTGATCCGTGGAGCACGAACTGCCACCCCGGTGAGGAGGAGCATACGGTTCATCGCGAGGAGCTTCCATTGATCATGAACCGTTCAAGATGCGTCTCTCCAACTTGGCTCCTCCATGACGATCACCAGCTGGGGGCGTACTGTTCTACATGGCGCACGATCATGCAGCTGCAGCACTCCAGTGCTCCAGATGATCTGCCAGAGTTGTTGGAGTACGACGACGGCCACGACCTACCGAAGCGAAGCAGCGACATTTCACGGGACACCGGGCTCACCGGCGGCGAGGCGCAGCTCTCGCCCGCTTCTGTTGGCTCCCTTCACCTCGACGAGCCCTACTGGAACTTTGGTTTCTGAAAGTATGTGTATGTTACATGTGTGATATGCATATATCATTTGGGTACATGTATATAGACGTAATTATAATGCATGCAAATCTTTACTATTTAAAACAATGAGTTGATGGTGGTGGTTTTTTTCTTGGGTATCGATAATCATCATCCGGATGTTTTCTTCCTAACTATCATCCAGATTTGTGACCATTGGATTAGAGATCCAACGGCCATAAATTCTCCCCCACCCCCTCCAAAAATAATCTCCCCCCTCCAAAAAAAGGACTGTTGGATCTCTAATCCAACGATCTCAAAACTGGATGATAGTTAGAAAGAAAACATCTGGATGATAGCTATACACACCCTTTTTTCTTTTATTTTTTACCGACACGTAGGCCCAACAAAAAACACGCGAGCCGAGCCCAAACCCAATCCTCGCGTCCTCAAGCCCTATTACCGTGCGTTATGGACGTGCATACAGCGTGGTAACTCGTCGGCAATAGCCCACGATCTCCGGTCGTTCTTATCTCCTGTAACTAAATACAATGGCATGCTCCAATTTTGCTGAGTGTGTTCAATGCTTGCAGCATGCTCCTACACATACACATTATATACATATATACACACACACACATACACTACTACAGAAAACCACATTACAGACGGTTCAGAAACCGTCTGTGATATCAGAAAATCACAGACGATTTTTAATGAAAAACCGTCTGTGATATTCCTTTCTCCTAAATCTAAATCTATTTCTGTTTATCGGCTAGCCTCAGGAAATGCTAGCCATGCCCTCTGAAACAAGCAGATAATCACAGACATAAAACATACAATTCACACATCTCATTTCATTTCAGATACATTTCACACCTCAATTCATTTCACAGACATAAAACATCCAATTGACAACGCACTTCATTTCACAAACATAAAACATCCATTTCGCAAATCAATTAATTTAATTGAAATAAAATATCCATTAACAAATACACAAGTATAGCTTGTGCCGCCTCACAAGTTCGTTGATTATGTATCTATGGTACGAAGTGGAACCGGCCTTCTGGCTTTATGACTTGAATCAGCAAAAAGTACGCCAACTCTGCTCGAATCCGTCCAAGATCAGGATGTTTCAATGGAGTTGACGGGATGTACGCAGCCTGTCGATACGAATATCAATGTGCGTATATATGTAACATGATAAGTATGAAGTAATTATGGGAAGATTGACAAACCTTGGAATTGGTGATCCTCAAGGAATCGAGGAGTAGTTCCATATGATGGCAAACGTAGTATCCACATGTGTTGCCCGGCGGCTGCTGGTGGCACTGCAAAAAATGAATGTGTTAGTTCAAGAGGCATTACTACCAACTGTTGCATAGTATTAATTAATGTGAAATAGCGAATACCTTAAAATCTCGAGCATGTGTCAGCAGGCCTTTGGCCCCGCGCTTCGAGTCACCTCCCATTTCAATGTACATCGCGAACGCCCTACGTGATTCGAAAAAGTTAACCTTAGTCATTCGGAAGGAAAGAAAGAGTACAATATAGGTATGTATGGAGAATATGTACTTACCTATCGATTACTTGGCTGACAACTGTGAAGTCCATTTTATTCTTACTTAGGGAATCAAGGTATGAATCTTCAAAGCTCAATCTCTGCCTCTTCCCACCAAATTAACTGGCCTGAAATCGCCTAGCTTCCTCCTGAGTGAAAAAGTGCGCAGCAGTGGCTAGATCTGGATTGAAATGAAGACAGATGCGGTCTGAGCAGCACAATAAATGCCTAGTGCCATTATCACAGACGGTTTTTAATTAAAAACTGTCTGTGATAACCAGCTTATCACAGACAGTTTTTTATTAAAAACCGTCTGTGATAATCTGGGATTATCACAGACGGTTCTTAATGCAGACCGACCGTCTGTGATACTCCTTTTTCATGCCATAAATACCACAGACGGCCTCCAAATTACAACCGTCTGTAATAGTGTACATCACAGACGGTTTCACAAAACCGTCTATGATTTGGAGTCTACTATTAGGCTTTCTGTAGTAGTGATAATATATATATATGTGTGTGTGTGTAGGTATACTAGCTGAATGCCCGTGCGTTGCTATGGATTTAAAAATTTTTAGAGCATATTTGTATACATGTTCTAAAAATTTTTACCACCTGTTAGTTTTAGAACCTGTAATGTGATAAAATTTTAAAATCCGTAGTAACGCACGGGTATTTAGCTAGTAAATTCAAAGTTTTGGAACAACAAAATATGCCCCCATTTAGGTGACCACAACATAGTATAAAAAAATTACCGCTATTAGGTGATCATATAGTCTAGCAATATACATTCTCTCTCCAATTGCACCTCTCTCTGTGGCATGGCAGGATCCTAACTAAAAAAAGCATGGGGAACACCGATATCATTACACCAATGACCTGAAGAATTTATGAAAAATTAGCACTTCAAATGTAATATATGTGTTTTAACAAAGGCATGCTACTGATATGAAAAAGCATCGGGAAACACTGACATCTTTACACCAATGACCTGAAGAATAGAAAATTAGCACTTCAAGTTAATGTATGTGCTTTAACAAAGACATGATATTGATTTGATGACAACTTGTTTTTTCTTTAAACAAAAATGGCAGAACCATCCATTAGCAAATAACAGCAAAAACATGGCATGCATATGCACAACCATTTTTCACATATTCACGACTACTACAGTTACCAGCCACTTTCCCATGCTGCTCAGCCGCCTGCTCACACCGCGCAGTATTCTGACGACTGCTACAGTGACCAGCCACACACGGCTGCTACAGTCTCCTCACAACTATGACCGCGACCATGTACTTCGACTCCACGCACAGGCACCACGACCACATGCTTCGAGTCCTCCAACTGCAGCTTTGACCACATCTTTGACCACGCCTTCGACCACAGTATCTTCGACCAAACCTCAAGACTACGGCTGCTCGACCATGCTTCTCGACCACGTCTTGTCGATCACTTCATCAACTACGGCCTGTTGACCATAGTTCTTCGATCGCATATCTGGTCACACAGGTTTTCGAGCATCGACCATCTTACTGTAGCTATGATTGTGGCTTCGACCATGCCTTCAACCATGACTTCGACCACGGCTTGTCGACCACGCCTTCGACCACAGCTTCGACCACTATAGAAACAACCATTGTAGCTATGTCCACTGTGGCTACGACCGTTGGCTACGACCACTGGCTTCAACCACTAGCTACCACTGGCTTCAACTACTAGCTATGACTACTGGCTACGACCACTGGCTTCAACCACTGGCTACGGCCACAGTCTTCAACCACTATCTACAACCACTGGCTACGACCACCGTCTTTGACGGTGCCTTGTTGACTACATCACCTCGACTGCATCTCCAATCACACATGTCTTCCAGCACCGATTGTCCACTGTAGCTACGACCATCAACCATTGACAACTGTACCTATGACTATCGACCACTGTAGCTACGACCATCGACCACTATAGCTACTACCATCGACCATCAACCACTATAGCTAAGACCATCGACCACTGTAGCTACGACTATAGACCATCGATTACTGTAGCTATAACTATCAGCCATCGACCATAGCACAGTTTGACTAACGACTATGACAGTACTTCTCCGAGTACCGCTTGAGTCACTGTGGCTTCGACTACTCTTTCGACACCCAATTAGAAACAGAGGGAAGTGAAGGCTATGGCGCCCTTAGGTGGGGCTGGGCGCCAGCGAAGAAGGCAAGGATGGTGACCAGATCCAGTTAGGCTCGACCAAACCCAGCCGCCGGTAGGTCGGATTTGGTGGGGGTAGATGGTGATGAATTCAGAGGTGGTGATAGTAGAGGAAGGGAAGGTCTAGGGGCCGCACGGCGCTAGGTGGAGGTGGTGGGGCTAGCCGGGGTCGACCAGAGGTCGAGGGCGACCAGGGAAGCTACCGGCGGTGAGAGGGCTGCCGGTGTGGTAGATCGGGACGGTGGTGTCTCCTTCTTGCTCGAGGAGGACTCGGCGCTCGGGTGAAGGGGAGCGGGAGTGAGGGAGGGCGAGCGACGGTGATGGGTTAGGTAAAAGCAGAAGGGAGAAGGGCATCGTGTAAGAGCGAGAGGGAGAAAGGGATTCGCTTGAGAGGGGGAGTTGAGACGTGCCTAAGAGAGGGGGAGGTTTTCCGGTCATCAGGAGCGGTTGTGGAGGAGACTACGTGAGTGGGAGGGGGATCGTAAGATCGAACGACTACGAAGAGTCGAAGAAGAATAGATGGCTGAGAGACAAAAGAAAACGAACGACCCACCATCAATTCCTCTTTATATAATAGCAGAGATATATATCCTTTAAATCAATGGTTTATGGCATCATCTCAACTTACAGTTCCGACCCCGTCCTCTTCTCTCCGCCCATGCTGGCATGTCCCCCCCACAACATCATGATCACCCTCTCCCCACGATGTGTGATGACTGATTGACAAGGCGGATGGCTGCGACAATCTATGGCTATGGGTGATGAGGGGAGGAGCCGAGGATGCTCTCGTGTGGCCACAACGGCGTACGTATGAGCACGCGAGTTGCAATCGGTGAGGGCAGTGTCATCACAAATGTGACTATGAGATGGAGCGTGGATCGGAGTATGTGCGCGGTGACGGACTAGCGGCTAGGTCAAGCCTAGGGTCATGTTAGTCATCGATGACAGTGTAGGATAGCAGCACAACTGCTGTGCTGATTGTTTAGACAGGGGGCTATGGATGCAGATGGCAAGGAAGCAGGGGTGGTGGTTCTGAGGATATGCGGTAGACGCAATCGGGGTTGAAATTGGTAGGAAATTGTTATGAAAATTATAGAAGAGCCCTCATATTTTGCATATGGTCCCGAATCTTGCAGAAAGATCCTCGTAATTCTAAAAATTACAAATAGGTCCTAAGTTTTTCAAATGGGTCCCAAATCTTGCAAAAAACCTCTCGAAAAATCAGGAAATTACGCGAAATCTTTCTCTGAAATGAAAATTCTCTGAAATTGCAGAATTCATTGAAAATTCATATTTTGGCATAAAAGGGCCTCGGGAATCCGAATTTTGAATTATTTTTAGTATTTGAAGTATGTTTATTTTTGTCATTATTATTTTCTATGTTTTCTGTAGTTATTTACTATTTTGGTTAATTGTAATTATTTAAAATTGCCTTTAATTACCGAAATTAGCAGTAAAATTTATAGAAAATTCATAGAAAATTCTGAAACATTATGAGAATCTGTTGTACCATTTATTTACCTACAGTAAATTATTCCGTGCATGTTTACCCGCAATAAACTTATTTATTCCTTTCACTTGTAGATGACTGGCATCACGATCCGGGAGTTCGAGGAGCTGGCCCAGCATAGCCAAAACTATTTGACTTGGGCTTCCGATGTCGAGATAGTACTTGGAGCCAAGATGCTCCGCATAGCTATTGGGATGGCACACCGCATGACGCCCAACCCACCCCTGAGGAAAATGATCAGGCACTTCATTTTCTCAGGCACCACCTCTGTCTCACTCTCAAGAAGGAGTACATGGCAGAGAAGAGCGTGCTAGCACTCCGTGCTGATGGAGGTTGAAGCCATCCCAACAGCACCCCCTTTTGACATAGAAGCAGTCACTACCATGATTTCTCTCGAAGAGTAGATCACTCTCAAGAAAATAGCAGATGAAGTCTTTGATTTCCTAGCAGATTCAGTCTAATGCACATAATGCGTTTAGACTTTAATTATCATTTATTTTGTGTGAAAGAATAAGTTAGAATTGGCATGGATGGTACTTTAGCATTTTATTTTCTCATAATGCATTCACAAAGCTGATCTCGCAGATAATTTACATCAGAAATATTTTCCCTGATCATCACATAAAGTCCATTAGAATGGACAACGCCGAAGAATTTACTTCAAAGACATTTGATGATTATTGCATGGTGATGGGGATTACAGTTGAGCATTCCGTACATCATGTCCATACCCAGAATGGTTTAGCAGAGGTACTAATCAAGAGAATTAAATTTATTGCCTGACCTGTTTTGCAGAATTATAATTTGCCAGCTACATGTTGGGGACACGCAGTCCTACATGCAGCAAATCTCATCAACTTTAAACCATCGGCCTACAATATCTATTCACCTATGCAACTAGTGCAAGGGTGAGCACCGAAAATTTCTTATCTCAGGAGGTTTGTATGCAAGGTTTATGTACCTATACCCCCTCCACAGTGTACTAAAACTTACGACTATGTGATCGTAGAAGGACTTATGACCAAGGGGTAGTCACAGTAAGACTTATGACTATACGGTCCTAGAAGAATATACGACTATATGGTCATAGAAGTGTTTACGACCATCCTGCCATATTTACCTCTTATCGATAAGGGGTATATTCAAAGAATATAATGATATAATAATTTGAGGATTATTCTATCCTCGTCATCCAGCCCCCCAACTTCAAGTGAAAATAACTTATTCGACTAAGCATGGTTGTAGATAAAGAGTGGTCAAAAGAAAATACCTTCTTGACCCTTATTGACTAGGAATTGGCTCAATTGACTTGGTAATTTCGCTTGAGTTCTGAAAACAGAAAGACATCGGACAGAGAAAATGCAATCGATTTTCCTCGAGCTGTCCATCGAATCAGTTCCCAAAGCAAACATTCGGTTCTCAAAGCAAACATTCAGTTTCTGAGAGGTAACCGACATATTGGTTATAAAGACTTACCGGGGCTGACTTTTGGTTTTTCACTTTCCCCCTTTGCTTCAACTCGTTCGAGCTCTTTGCCTCCAATCAATATCCAATCTCACACGAATCCCTTCCAATCCCCCGCAAGAATGATGAAATCTTCATCAATCTGGGTTGAATCAGAGATGGATCATGCCAAGATGAAGGCATTAGCGAATGCAGAGAAGATCCCGCCGTAGCAATTCATCAGATGGATCAAAGCCACTGGGCAACGCTGGCCAACCGAACAAACTGAAGAGATTCCTGTGTTCCAAGCGTATTGTGAGTGTGGCCTTCGTCTCCCTGCTCATCCCTTCTTGACGGCCGTTCTTGAGTATTTTGGGGTCGAGTTAGTGAACTTGGTTCCCAATTCGATCATGATGCTCACATTTTTCGTATATCTCTACGAGGTGTATTTGGGTATCCCAGCAGACCTCGAGCTCTTCTAGTTCTACTACGAGATGAGCCGACAAGCGGGGATTGCTGAGTTGCAGATTGAAGCTCCATGATGGGAAGACGGAGCTTTACATCCCCATGTTTACCCAATCTTCATGGCTGGGGTAGAAGAAGAGGTAGTCCTACTGGGAGATGACCAATGAGGATAGCCTCTCCTTCGTTGGAAAGGCCACAGAGAAGAACAATCTTTGGAACTCAGCCCCCAAAGACATCACAAGAATATCCCCCTACATCTCAGCCATCAAAGAGCTAAGGGACAAGGGGCTTACAGGCTGGCATGTGGTGAAAGACTTCATCACACGCCACATTAGTCCCTTGAAGCACTAAGCGCATCCTATGTGGATGTAGTCAGGAGTCTTGGATTCGACCCAAGACTACAAGAATGGTAAGTGATACTAGTACTTGTATTTGTAATTAGGTTACATTTTCTGAGTATTCTTTATTGACTACCATGTTTATTTGTTCAAACCTTGATTTGGAGGAAATCAATTCTCAAGTCAAGGCCAGTTGCAAGAAGACTTCATCGCTCAAGGTGGAGGCTCTTCATATTTTGGTAGATGTTTCTGCTGAAGAGAGGAAGGAATGCTTAAAGGTAATCGAAAAATCGACTTCATCTTTAAGACTTCTTAGTCGTAGGACATGACCAAGTGGTATCTTTCTCTTCTGCAGAGCATTGGTATGGATTCCCGTCAAGACGACCAAGGGGTCGAATTGATGGTGATTGGAGAGGTAGAAAGAGTGAAAACTCCTTCAGCCAAAAGGCATCGACTAATTAAGTCAGTCGATAAGAAAAAGGGGAGCACAATCGCCGCTGTCCCCCTTAAATTTCTTCCTCCGGTTGTCTCAAGCGCTCCTACTCAGTAATTTATTATGGATTTAGGTGCGACAAGTGAAATTAGGGTAGCCATATTGAAGCAATCATCTCCTACGATCAAGGTACTGTTCTATTATAACATCAAAACTAACTCAATTGGCCTTTCCAAAAGCTTTATCGAGCGTCTTGAAAATTTAAACAGGAAGAGTTTTGTGTCTTTTTGTGAAGAAAACTACCATGACGACAAAACCTATAATCGAGAAGGAGATCGTCCTAATGATCGAAACTGGTTCTAACCATCAAGAGGGACAAGAGAAGGAAACAACGACAACCCTTGCTGTAGTCCTTCGACCAGACGTGGTCAAAGGTGCTCAAGATTCTTGACCAGAGGTGGTCAAGAAGGTCCATATTCTCCTACAACCAGACGTGGTTGTGGAAAAGAAGTTGAATAAACCACTCACTGGGAGGGTTTCTTCTATATTTGTGCTAAAAGTAATGACTCAAAGGTATGAAAATGCAAGTGTGTATACTATATTTTACCTTTGTCTTTTCAACTGCTGATTCACTTCTTGCGATTGTAGTTCAGCCTCTCCATCGCCTAAGCTTCCTGCAGCTCTACTCTCCATCAAAAAGATGTTGGAGAAGGTGGTCAAAGAAATGACCACTGCAGCAACAAAGCTATAGCCGAAACTGCAAAGACTATGACCACTGGAGTGGTCGTAGTGAAAGATGGTGCTGGAGGAGAAGAACATCCTAACTTCTTCTCTTCATTTTTTAATCCACCCTTTGTGGTAGGATCTTTTTCTGGTCATTCTCGAAACCTAGTCCCACACCCCAACGATCTTCCCAATAAGGAGTACATCTTCGACGGCGAACGTCTCGAAAAGGTGTGGCAGACTAGGGTCGAAGAGCTTGACCAACTAAGAGATTCCGGGCGGGTGCTCGGAAACTTTGCTCAGAGGTGTACGAATGTGAGTACTGACAACTTGAATATTCATACTTTGTCTCTTCTTGTTTCTCACTACTGAATACCATAGGCAGCTAATGCTCCTACAACAAGTAAATGTCGAACTCTCCAAGAAAGCAGCGGCATCATAAGTCTCTTAACTTATGTAGTCGAATTCTATCTTAACCACACAACCAGAATTTTAGGTCTACCTTTAACCTTTGTAGGTCTTGGCTAGATGCAGAGGTCATGGTTTCTGCACTCAAGAATGAGAAAGCTGATGCACGGAGGCTGAAGGAAGAAAGTGCTAATCTATCAACAAGCCTCATAAAATCCAATTCTGTTGCTAAAACTTTGGAAGAGAAAATAAACGATAAGCCCTGAAGCTTGAATCTATTTATTTATGCATCTTTTTGGCCTTTCTTTTACCTTTCTCTTTTTAACAAAAATAAAGAATAAATCGAGTTAGTTGGTCACTGAAGTCGAAGAGAAAACAAAAGTGATCAGAGAGCTTACCCGTACCAGCAAAGAGAAAGATGAGAAAATAAAGCTACTTGAAACGTAGCTACTAGGTAAGAAAACTTCACCTTCGACTAGTTTTTGAAACTAGTCTTGTAGGATCTATGACTACATGATCGTAGAAAGACTTACGACCAGAGGGTAATAATAGTAAGACTTATGACTACATGGTCGTAGAAGAGCTTACGACCATATAATCGTACTATAACAAATATTGCCTTGACCAACTTTAACTCTTTCATAGAGCCCATGGTCAAAAGAAGTGCCTTTTTGAAGCGATGACTCGTAGTGAGGAAAAATGAAGTTGATGAAGGCAAACCTTCAAGACTGCGGGCTTCTTCTTAGCAATCTACTCGATGAGTTCGATGCAAAAAAAGATGATTCCCACTAAGGAGACCACATTCGCTCATACTAGTACGATCTTACTACAAGCCAAGACTTTGAAAAAGCATCTGGTTACTCTGAAGGCTGATCAGACGAAGTCGATCAGGGATGCAGTCCGGGGCGTTGTAAGTTATGCATTGGAAAAACTCAAGGTAAGTGATCAGAACCTGAATCTACATCACATTGAGCACGACTTCTCCTGTTCTTTGGAGGAGGCGTCTCGCCTAATTGAAGAAGTAAAGCTATTTGGACAACAAGTGTCCAAAGAAATGGAACCTGGCTCTTCCTCTCCTCCAAAGTAGAATAGTTTATGGATAGAAATAATTTTGTAAAAACTTACCTTTGAATGATGAATGAACTTCTTTTCATTCCCTGCATCTTGTCTCATTGAGCAATTAGTACTCGTAACACAAAAAACAAAAAATGAAAGAGAAATGAAATTATGACTAAGAAATAAGTTATTTTGATAATTCTATCATAGTCCTCGACTATTTACTTTATTTACATGAAGAAACAAAGCAAATAGTACAGAATGAAGTATGTAGAGAGGAGAGTAATATATCTGACCATCGTTGTCAAATTCGATTTGTCACGTATTGGCAGCAAAAGTGTGGAATAAGTCGACGCTAGGGAGCTCCTTCTAGTGGGCAGGACCACATATAGAGAGGAGTAACTCTGACTAGGTGACGTTTCCTCCTTTTGACTAGGTTGAAACAAATCAAAGACGTGAACAATCAAAGGATAAACACTCAGATTGTCTTCCATTGCATTCATTCAATGTGTTCGTAGGCAACACAATTTGTTGTATGCTGGTAGCAAGAGTTAGGAATAGACTGACACTAGGAAGGCTCCTTCTAGTGGGCAGGACCACATGCCAAGAAGAGAGACTTCAACTAGTGGTACTCCCGTATCCGACCAGCAAAACAATTTGCATGTGCTAGAAGTGGTCAAACTAATATAAAAGATGCTCTACAAGACATACGATAATAAAAATTCATATAAATTGAATTTATTATTGAAAAAAGGGGTAGAAATATTTACAAATAGAACTTGTGTAATTGGTCGATATTCCAAGAGTTCGAGAGCATGTAGTCGTCTTCCATAGCAAGTCATACAGAGCCAGGGCATGTGACTTTGACCACGATGTAAGGACCTTCCCACTTGGGGGGAAAGCTTGTTCCGATTAGACTGGGATTGGATTTTCCTCAATACCAAGTCGCCTACAGCAAGACTGCGAGGCTGGACCTTATGATCGTAGTACTTATGGATGGCTTGCTGATAGACCACTGCTCGGATTAAGGCTTGATTCCTCTTTTCTTTGAATAGGTTGATATCATCCGCTCGAAGCTATTCTTGGTTAGAGTCATTGAAGTTCTCGACTCGTGTCGATCGAATCTTTAATTCTGGAGGAAGCATGGCTTCAACCCAAAAACTAGGAAAAATAGAGTCTCACCTATTACCCAACTTGGAGTCATGCAATCGCCCATAATGCTGAAGGTAATTCCTGAACCCAAGCCCCCTAAGTGCTTTATCAGTTGGTCACAGACTCGGGTTTTGATTCCTTGCATTATTTGGCCATTCGCACGCTCGACTGCCCCATTACTCTAGACATGGGCAACTGCAGCAAAACATAACTTGGTACCTAATTCGTTGCAAAATTCTTGGAATTTTGTGCTAAAAAATTACTTACTATTATCTGTAATTATTCGACTTGGGACTCTAAATCGAGTAATTACACTTTTCATCAAAAACCTTTTTGCGGCTTCCGTTGTTATCCCAGCTACTGGTTTGGCTTTAATTCACTTCGTGAACATATCAATAGCTATGAAGAGGAACTCGAAGCCCCTCGGCGCTCTTGGAAATGGCCCTAGGGTATCAAGACCCCAGGTTGCAAAAGGCCAAGACAAAGGAATGGTTTGAAGAGCCTGAGCTGGTTGGTGTATTGCCGGCTATGAAACTACATTATACACATTTCTTAACCACATCTTTGGCATCACTAAGGGCTGTTGGCCAATAAAAACTTTGTCGAAGGGCCTTACTGACCAGGGTTCTATAGAAAGCATGTGCTCCACAGATGCCCTCATGTATATTGTGAAGGAGTTTTAACTCTTCTTTCTACGATATACGTCGCACGAGGATTCCTTGAGTACTCTGTTTATAGAGCACTCCATCAACCAAGGTATACATCTTGGCCTTACATGCAAGATGATCTGCTTCAGGATCATCATCGGGTATTGAGCCCTTCTGAAGGTACTCGTAGATGGGAGCCATCCACTTCTCTTCATACTCTAGAGAAATTGTCTCGTTAGGGGTTGTCTCTGGTATTTTGACCAGAGACGGCTTCTGGAGCTATTCCAAGAAGATCCTTGGCGGTACTTGTGATCGAGAAGAAGCTATCTGAGGCAATTGGTCTACGAGGAAGTTATCCTTCTAGAGGATATACTGTAACTCAAAACTGAAAAAATGCTTTACAAGCTTTTATATTTCTGACAAGTACTGAGACTTGGTCGTACTCAAACATTGATACTCTTTTCTGACCTGATTCATGACTAGTTGAGTCTCCTCTCACGAGGAGTCATCGAATCCTGAGTGCTTTAGTGGCTTGTATGCCAGCCAACAAACCTTTATACGCAGCGACATTATTAGTCCCTGAAAAGAGCGATTGGATGACATACTTTAAGGTCTCTCCCACGGGAGATTCCAGGACCACCCTAGCCCCTGAGCCACTTAATGTAAGCGACCCATCGAAGTACATCGTCTATAAGTCGTGGGAATCGTACTATTAGAGATCCTAAACATGTTCAGGGTTTGTCCATTCGGCGATCAAGTCTACCAAGATCTAGGATTTAATGGCCATTCGGGACACAAAATGGAGGTCGAACGCCCTAGGTTCAACTGACCATTTGGCCATGTACCCCGCTGTTTTCTTATTTTGTAGGATCTCTCCTAAAGGAAACTCAAACGACACAATTATCTTTTGTGTCTGAAAATAATGCCTCAACTTACTCGAAGCCATGAGGAGGGCATAGAAAAGTTTTTGGACCTAAGGGTAGTGCTCCTTAGGACTGTGTAAAACTTCACTTACATAGTATACTAGTCTTTGAACGCCCTCGCGCTCAGTAACTAGTATAGCACTTACTGCCTGTGGCGTGATGGATAGATACACTAAGAGTGTCTCGCCTGTGTTTGGAGAAACCAGGACAGGAGCACTCATAAGGTACCTCTTGACATCTTCAAAAGCATCATTGGCCTCTTTTGACCACTCGAAATCCTCATATTTCCTCAAAAACTTAAAGAAAGGAATGCCTTTTTCTCCTAGTCGCGTGATGAAACGACTTAAAGCCGCCATGCACCCAGTGAGTTTTTGGACCTCTTTCTTCATGGTTGGAGGGCACATCTGCTCGATGGCCTTGATCTTTTTAGGATTTGCTTCGATACCTCTTGCCAAAACAAGGAATCCGAGCAGTTTGCTTGAAGAGACTCCGAACACACACTTTTCAAGATTGAGTTTCAAGTGATGCTTTCTCAGATTGTCAAAAGTCTCCTGCAAGTATGAAACATGATTAGGCCGTTTGATACTTTTTACAATCACATCATTGACATAGGCTTCCAAGGTTCGGCCCATTTGATGTATGAAAGTTAATTGCATCAAACGCTGAAAAGTTGGACCAGTATTTTTCAAACCGAATAGCATTTTGACATAGCAAAATACTCCAAATGGAGTGATAAATGTGGTTTTCTCTTCATCTTCTGAAGACATACTGATCTGGTGATAACTAGAGTATGCATATAGAAATCTTAACATTTTACAACTAGCAATAGAATCTACCAATTGATCAATACGAGGAAGCGAAAAGTCATCTTTAGGACAAGTTTTATTTAAATTGGTATAGTCTATACACATAGTTTTATTTAAATCGGTATAGTCTATATACATATGCCACTTATCGTTAGACTTTTTTACCATTACAGGATTTGCCAACCACTCTGAGTGGTCGACTTCTCTTATAAAGCCTGCTTTTAGTAGCATGTCTAATTCCGACTTGATAGCTTCTCGTCAATTTGATACATATCTCTGTTATTTTTATTTTACAGGCTTCTTATCAGGTCATAGACCTAGCCTGTGCTCGATTACTTCCCTGGGGACCCCAGGCATGTCAGATGGCTGCCACACGAACACATCTGCATTTTCCTGGAGGAAAGCGACAACGGTGTCTTCCTATGCAGGGTCGGATATAACCCCGATGCGAACTATCTTCGAAGGTTCCTCTGGGTCCAGAGAGACTTCTTTGACTTCTTCGTTTGGCTTTAATACAGCTTTAGGTTTCGAGTGCTTGCTCGAAGGGTGCACCTTGGTGGCTTCTTAAGTTGGTAGCTGTCTGACCATCTCAAGGGACCTGCAATCGCATGTCAGTGCTATCTTCTTATCACAGCGGACCGTGATAACTCCCTTGGGACCTGGCAACTTAAGACATTAATAGGCATAATGAACAACTATCAGAAATGGTGCTAGAGTTGGTCGTCTGAGTATAGCATTATATGCCGAGTCAAAATCGACGATATCAAAGGCGAGTTTCTCTGTCCTGAAGTTGCTCGGAGAACCAAATGTAATAGGCAGAGAAACTTGGCCAATGAGCTTGGCCGAAGAGCCTGGTATGATTCCATAAAATGAATATCATACAGGCTTTATTCTGGTACAAGGAATTTGTATCTCGTCGAGGCACTAACAAATAAAATATTGAAAGAACTACCACCATCAATCAACACGCGATTTACTCAACAGTTATTGATGGTGGGCTCAACCATAATCAAAAACCGACCAGGTCGAGTCAAAGGGATCTAGTAATCACCCTTCTCGAAAGAGATGGTGACTTCCGACCACTCAGGCAGATTATTGACAAGGGAAGGGTCGATATAGTTTACCTCACACTTGACAGCCTTATACTATCGCTTGGACTCAAACACGGATGAACCTCCATATATATGCTCAATGGTATGCTTTGGGTCCAGGAATTGCATGTCCTTGTCCTCATCAGAGTGTTTTCGACCGCTTGACTATCCCAACTCCTCAATTGTCAAAAGCGGGCCTTTGCCGGAGTAGTAATCCTCGAGTTTCTACTGAAAAACTCGGTAGTTGTGAAGATCATGCCCCTCTTTCTTGTGAAGAGGGCGCCATCTAGGCTTATTTTCCTTCCTCATGGGTGCCTTGCCTTTGCCATGGTTGGAGTATTGTTTGGAGTCACGTGGCTCCTTTTTGCCCATAGCCAACACCTCCTTCGATCCTACGGCGGGAGGCATGTGGCTCTTGGCCTTGTCTCCAGATTTCTTGACCTTACCTTTCCTATTGCCACCATCACCTTGCTCCTTGGAACGGCGGCCGGCCTGGTCGATGGTCTTGGTCCATTCGACCACTTCGGCACCAGTTGCATACTGATCGACCATCTCGAAGAGCTCGACGATGGTGGTTGGAGGGTTCAGGGTGATGTCCTATGTGAATCTTTGATTACAAATGCCCTGTCTGAATGCTCTAATAACAGAAGTGTTAGAGACCTCTAGAATAGAGTTTTGAACCTAACTGAAACACCATATGAATTGTTGTAAGGTCTCGTCGCTACCTTGGTGCATTCGATGCAGGTCATCCTCCTTCCTAGGGTGATTGTATGTGCCCTGAAAGTTGGCTATCAGAATGTCGTAGAGGTACTGCCACGAGTAGATCAACTCAAAAGGTTGGATGGGCAACTAGGATCGAGTAAATCCTTCAAGCATCGTCGGAAGGTTGTTGGCCATGACGCGCTCGCCCCCTCCTACTACTCGAACCACAGTCGTGTAAATCTGAAGGAACTCGATGGGATTCTGAGACCCGTCAAATTTCTCCATGCTCACCGGTCGAAACCGCGGTGGTCAACACACTGGTCGAAGCTCGAGCATGAATGCTCGGCATCCGGCAATAATCACCTACCGTCTCTTTTGTGGAAATGGGTAGTTAGCATTGCTAGGCGAACGCACTTGGCGACGCCCGACGATAGGTGGACCGGACTTGTAGTAGGTCTCTTCCACTCAGGGTTAACACTCATAGTCCATCTACTGCAGCAGGTTTCTTACTCAAGTGGTGATTGAGTGTCGACTTGCCAATCCGAAGTAGTCTGGGGCATCCTCCTCTGACTGGTATTGCGATCGGGAGTGCGATGTGCCCCATCATCATACCGACTCCTGCGAGGCAAGTTTCATGAACGACTAGATACGGTTGTACCTTGTGGACTCTTGGAGGGACGTCGGCGAGGTTGCTCAAGTCGGGCCATCACATTGTATGTAATTAACGAGTATGTAATTAAGTTCGACCCACTATGACTGAAGAGTTGGCACCGAACACAGTAGGAGGTCAAGGGTTTCCCACTGTTCGCTTCCTCTAGCGATGAAGCTGGTCCTGAGGGAAGGTTAGCTTATCAAGTAAGCACCGTATATCGCACAAGTCATATTGCGATGGTGGCCGAGTGGGAACAGGTGTACTAGACAATTAACTAGGCCCAATCTCTTGCATGCTGAACATCTACTGCACCTAGTCCTCTATGTAATTGCTGGCATCCTATGGAGGAAAGTGCATTTCATTAGACTGACGTAAGGTTGAACTACAATGAAACCTGTAATTGTAAGCACTAGTGCCGTGTGTTGCGAGGATAATGAATCTCTCAGGTAGTCCGGTCCATAGTGGCTGGTTGCAGTGAAGCCTGATGCCACGTAGTCAGTGCCGTACTGGTGGACTATGTAGCTATCGTATGTTTGATCGTACCACTCATCACACTGCCAGAGATGCAAGTGGTCCATGGTTGCATATGTACCATACTGCACCTCACAGTCTCGGACAGGAGAGTCAATGTCGGTACCTGCGATGTCCTATGTGTTAGGCTATCTCCGTGACAAGGATGAAAGTAGAGTGCTCCCTCATTCCCATCTCCTCAGCAAGGATGGTCTGGGGTCGGGCTACCTTTGAGACGAAGATGGGAGTAGAGTAGTATCGGCATGAATGTCCAAACAAAAATAAGGTATATTGCTAATTGCACAATAATATGAAATCATCAAACCTAAGTAGTGCGCTACACGGACTAAAATGACTGAGGCTAGAGGGGTGCGCCGACGAGCTAAGATGTGCGGACAAAGCTACCGCCGGATGATGGGTGGCTTGTTACCCCAGAATAAACACGTTGTTAGTACAGTTGCAGCTGATAGCCCCTAGCACGTGCTTGGCGTCTTCGTACATATTATAGATGGACTCCAGCAGTTGTTCAAGCATGCTCGAACGTCCGTGGTGTAGTACGACTCCACTCTCGGACATGATGCAACGATGAATAAAATATGTTAGAAAAGTATGCTCGAATAGTCGGATACAAATTTGAGTTTTAAGTCTTTTACCAATTCATCCTATCATGCCACATGGTGTCGATCCAGGACATGTGCCAGCCTGTCAGCGTGCATGGCCTACGTGGGGGCTACACAGGGAGATGTACAATTTTGCAATGGGTTCGCGGCACATACTACTCTAAGTACAAGCGGTACATGTCTAGGTTGAATGGTCGTCACTCATGTTCGACTTCCATTCTCGCCGACTACTCCCAGGCATGCATCCATGTCTACCTCCACGCACTGCTCTTCCGTCCCTTCCTCGATTGCCTATGGAAAAAATTTACTTTAGTGGGGAAATAAATCAGTAACGAATGGTACACAACAAGGTAACAAATAAACTTACTTACAAGTAAACGTGGCTGGGTAGTGGTCGACACGGTGCTGGTTGCACCTACTGATAAAGCCCGAACTGTCTTATGACTCATTGGAGGAGGGACCTATGGCTTCACCATATGGAAGAAGATGAGGTGGTAGGTCGTGAGCCAGTACTCCCTGTCATGCTCACATTGCTATGACAGTCCTAAAGGAGCTGTCTCCGAAATGAACTCTATGGTCCATACTATCCACACGATGCTACCCTCATCAAAGTTCTTGGAAGCATTATGGAAATCTAGGTACGCTCATCGTGGCCTCTCCCTGGATCATCCTAGCTCACTAGCAATCTAGCGAGTAACCATGGTGGATCTATCCACTGAGTTGTTGCCATCACCAGCACTGTAGAAGTGCACCTACAATTGGTACTGGTGTACCTGCACACGAAAGTACAATCGACCAATAGAGAAGTGCTCCAATGATCATAGCTACAATAAGATATAACAACCAGCGAGGTTTGGCATGTCAGTGGCACACTGCAATTTGTCGCACAAAGCTCTATAGGCCATGCACAAAACAGTCGAGCCCCAGCGGTACATCGGAACCTCCTGAGGCTCAACGTCGACTGGGGACTCAGCGATGTGGATGTAGCTAGGGTATGCTGAGTCTCCCTGAGTTGTAAAAAACATACCCCCACTCGAACATGAAGAGCAAGTAAGCCACTAGGTGAGACCTCACGACATGTGTAGGCGTGTCTGTTGGGCATTGCCTGTACCGTCGTAGCCTCCCATGTGGCACTCTAGAAAACCTATTTGAAATATGATGACCAAACTAGTGCAGCTACATGCCTTCCAGTTGGGTAATCAAGTGGGTGGAACCACGGGATGACCCCGTATTGGTAGACCAGTGAATACGCAACATCCTACAGGATGATGGTCATCTCCCCTACCAAAAGTGAAACGTGTGGGTCTCCAGCCACTATCGGTCAATGAGTACTGACAAAAGCGATGAGTCCAGCGTGAACGAGCACCCAATGTCCATCATCCTTGCCATGGGTAGCAACTTGCCCCATCACAGAACTAGAATGTACTAATCGTTGAGAGGTTAGTCCTTCAGAGGTCCCTGGAGAACAAAGGGGCCGATCCTTCACCAGCCATCTTAGAATGGGTCCAGCAATGAGTCACCCCTAATACTGCCACCAGCAACCATTCCATGTGGTGCATAAAATAAGATGTCGGTGTCAAACAATGCTAGATACAATTGACCACAACCGAGAATAATCACACTACACACATACGTACATTGTTGTAGGGGTGGCCCAATCGCTCGTGACTAGGCTTTGCAATTGGCCTAATATGTAATAGGTCAAATAGTATAGAGGAATGTACCAATGTACGCCTACCTTTTGTAATTATTAAGGGGTAGGATGGAAAATTCTCATCCTACCCTACTCATGTATATAAACCCCCAAGAGGGGCTTGAGGGAGGGGGGTCCACTCATTTTATCACCAGCTCTCTCTCTGTAGTTCTCTTGGCTATGTCTCCTATGGAGAAGGGTACCTTGTACCCACTATTGTAGCCATGCTACAACACATGTGCAGGCACGTCTACTGGGCATTGCCTGTACCACCGTAGTCTCCCATATGGCACTCTAGAGAACTTATTCGAAATAGGATGACCAAACTGGTGCAGCATACATGCCTTCCAGTTAGGTAATCAAGTGGGTGGAACCACGGAACAACCCCGTATTGGCAGACCAGAGAGATAAGCAACATCCTGCAGGGTGATGGTCATCTCCCCTACCAAAAGTGAAACATGTGGGTCTCTAGCCACTACCGGTCAACGAGTACCAACAAAAACCATGAGTCCAGCGTGAATGACCACCCAATGTCCATCATCATTGCCATGGCAGCAACTTGCCCTATCACAGAACTGGAACGTACCAATCGTTGAGAGGTTAGTCCTTTGGAGGTCCCTAGAGAACAAAGGGGCCGGTCCTTCACCGCTCGACCACGCCCGACAATGGTGCTGGCCATCTTAGGATGGGTCCAACAACGTGTCACCCCTAAGACTGCCATCAGCAACCATTCGCTATGGTGCATAAAATAAGATGTTAGTGTCCAACAATGCTAGATACAATTAACCACAACCGAGAATAATCACACTATACACATACGTACATATGTCCTAAATTGCATTTTTATTCTGGTGCTAGCTTGCTACTGTGATAAAATACACATTAATACTAATTAATTATGATTAGTACTAATTAAATATGATCAGTGCTAATTAAATACAATTAGCACTAATTACAACGCTAATTAGGCATGCACAAACCCATAATTTTCTACATATTTCTGTAATTGCACGAGACCATATGTGCAGACATATATTAAATTATTTTAGCTATTTTTGGCCTGTTTTTCTGTAGATATTTACATTAAGTAAATATGGCTACTTACAGAAACACATCCGTCAACTATACATGGCTACCTAGCGTATTTTATATTACAAAACCACATTTACACTAACGAAATACTAACGATATATTAAGCGTATTGCTCGTATATGGATGAAGCATACCTTTTCCAAAAGTATTCACCAGCTCCACAATGCCTCCAACTACGAAGGATTACAGCTATGCTCTCACTCGGTAGAAAATATCTCTTTTATTTCCTTTCCCTCCATCGTTGCGCTTTCGCTCACTAGCAAATCAGCCGTAGATCACGTTTCATATGCGCACGAGAACACAACACAATTAACGTGTGAATAAAACGAGAATCTAACGTCGCGTCACCGCTTCATGTAATTATTCATGAGATTCCCTCGCGTCAGAAGGCAAACCACGCATGAACGCTGCCCCCCGTATTCCCCGGCCCCCACTGCTCCTTCACTGGCCACATGCAACTGCCCACCCACCCGCAATTCCCGACCAGCTGTCAAGCTAGCACTACTCGGCAACAGCCTGCCGAGCCAGGGGTGGCTGTTGCCGAGCAGTGCTAGCTTGGTAGCCAGTTGGGCCCACCCGCCGTGGAGCCAGCCGTTCATCCTCCTGCAAGCTAGCGCCCTACCGCACGCCACACGGCCTTTCAAGCAACGGTGGCACGGCAGGTGACACATATCGTCTGCCACGTCTTTCGAGCTCGGAGAGGGTCATTTTTGTAATAAAAAAAGGTGCTACATGATGAAATTGACAAAAACAGTTACAACAGTGCTAGATACATGAACAATTCCCCGGAATCAGCATATAAGTGTGTATACACACACACCCTATGCAGAATTGCTGATACGATCCGTGATAGCTTGGTTAGTTTGTTCCATGTTTGTCAATGATTAGCTCTTGCCACTTGCTTCCGAGCTTTGCTCACTCTTCTCTTCTAGCCCCAGCCTTGTATCACTTCATGGAAGCAAAAATCAAGTTAATTAAGGAATGAAGAGTGGATTAATTATTCGTAATTTCGTCAGCAATCATGAACCATGGGGTCCTGGAGAAGAGATCCATCCACGTCACGTGCCGGTACTGCAGGACCTGTTCCAATCTCGTTATCCTACAAGCCGTGTGGATCTCAACGAGCTTGAGTTGGCATCTCCATGATTGATGCCCAGTTGCCACTAAAACTAAAGCTAAAAGTACAGCATTTTTGTTGTTAAGAAATAATGGACGGATTAATGATTGGACATGTCAATATTTACTTATGACCGAGGGCAAACGAGGTCCAGTTGGACATGACATGACCTGGCTAATCAGACGTACCATGCATGTGTAACAACAAAACCACGACTTCTTTTATCTTGACAAAAATGAAGGTGCCAAGACAGCTGAAATGGTCACTTCATGATCACCTTGTTTGATTTGAGCATCCAAGAAAATGTTAACGTTTTGAAGGTACTGTACTGTATTACTCTTACGAAGATACTGTACCGTTTATGTTAGAAATCTTACCATTACTATTACGAAGGATAGCTAATTCGTAAGATAAAATCCATCGATCTCATCATGACAAACCTCATCAAAAACATCATAATACCAATATTACATACCTCCTCCATATATGCTCGGCAGCCCATTGATTATCCCTTTTCCATCCTCCTATGGATCTGCCGAATGACGAGTTAGCTTGACCTTTGCCAAAATGGTTGATTGTACCAACAAACGGGGAAAAAACCTGCCAGAGGCTTGCACGAAAGAACCTCCTCCAGTCCTCCACCTAACATTTGTCTGTCATGTGGAAAAAGCCCAGCAAGTAATAACCATATCCATATGGTACTTACACATGCTTATACTAATGATGGTCCTTAAATCTTCTGTTGCTGGCAGTGTTTCGGAATAATTTAGGCAAATAATGGGACTAATCTTCATGTCGACGTTGCTTGAAGAGTCAAACCTCATGGTTACCTAATGTCAACATCCAATATTCCAATTAGGTCAGACTTGTCGCACCTGACGACAGTACAGTAGTTAAATTGACACCACTGCACCTGCAGGCTTTACTTATTCTCTCCAAATGAATAAATTTCGAGCGAACTTTGCTGTTCTGAATTCCTACAGCAATATTTCCTAACAGCAGAGCTTAGGTCATTGCATGCATGGCACAAGGAAAGAATTTACTCTGGTCATTTAAAACACAAGTCTAAGAAGCTGAAAGGAGTTTCCAGTGCACAATAAGGACTTGCAAGATACTGGCGTGCATATTTTTGCCTGTCAGGTAGCGAATAAGTCAAAATGGCTGCCCTAGTGTTTTACTGAACCGATCGATCATCCAGACCAGAAAATAGTTTTGCCTGTCGCCGTGCACAGCAGCACGGACTATACACCTTCATGCATCTAATAACCATGGACACATCAAACAACTTTGCTGCATTCTTCGCACAATGAGCATGGTTGAAACAGTATGAGAGCTCTCTATGCATCAGTGGGGCGCTCAACAACTTTTGCAGTTTGGGCCTCTTTTAATACAAGCCTTGAGTTACAAGCGTGCCTTAAAAGTTTTTTTTAAAAAAAACTCACCTCTTTATTAATATGACAAAAATAAATGCCTATAAAAATTTACAAAAATAATACTCTATTGTCAAATGAATTAGCGACAGAAGTTCTGTCATCGAATGATTTGGCAACGAGAGGTCTATCATCAAATTAAATGGCGACAAGATCTCTGTCATTGAATTAAATGACGACAGACTGCTAGGCACCTTCTGTCACCAAATTATTTGTCCATAGAAGCCTGTCGGCCAAACTAACCTCCCAGCAAAATCAACCAGCGACAAAAGTTCATCAGCTAGATAACTCTATCACCGAATGGTTTGGCGACAAGGCATCTGTTGTCAAATGAATTGGCAACATGCTGACGGAGAAGCTCCTGTCGCATTCAATTAGCGATAGATCCTATTGCCAAATCAATTGATGATAGGAATTGCCACGTTAGTTTATCACTAATTCATTCTTATGGCAGAAGTCTATCATCAAATGAATTAATGACAGAGTATTATTCTTGTAATTCTTTAAAGGACATTTATTTTTTACCATATTAATAAAATAATAGGTTATTTTTAAAAATCCCTTAAAAGTGCTGTCCCTGTGGAATACTGAGCTGCACAAGACGTACCTCGGAGGAAAGGTTATCGGAGGAGACCATCCATTTGGTGCCATTAAGAGGCCGTGCATCTTCACAGTAAGCCGCTGAGGATATATCTATCGACCATTACTGTAAGAAGGCTTTTGGTTCGTGATACCATGGTAGATGGGATGGTCTCGTTCGGAACAGTATGGTTCGTTCAATTTGGTGACACAGTATAGTAGCGGAATATTTCATATAAAATCAACTAAGTGAAACCATTTTACCTAGGATGAAATAGTTCTATCCACCGAAACAAATAAGGGGATGAGACATCATCCGAGATAGAATGGTTCCATCCATTGAACCCCTAACTATCAGTCTACAGATCTCTAACACTTGTTTCTAAAGACGTTCTTTTGGTCAGCAGCTTATAGTTTTTTGTTGCGATTTATTAGTGTAATAAGTAACTTGAAAAACCGAAAAGAATAACCACAATTTCCTGCTGCAGTTCAGTGATATCAGAAGCTCTTGTGCTTTCTGCTGTACGATCGAAGAAAGAGAAAACAAGCCAGCTAGCTCTGGTGACATGAGATTGGTTGCAACTCAGCTTGCAACTTCAGGCCTCACAGAGAAATACGAGGCAAGGAGAGTTCAGGTGACACAAATTCTCTCGATAATTGAGACGATTAACCAGAAAATAGAAACGGATTAGCTACTCCTTTCTTTCCCATCATTGATGATTTTTTCTGTTAATTTTTATCCAACAGTTGTATTTTTCAATTTTTAATTTTTATCCAACAGTTATATTTTTCAATTTTATCTCTAGCATTTTACCGGTCAAATCCCACGTTTGTTTGAAACTGTTGGAAATATGCACAATATTTTAAATTTCAAATTTTACTAGAAGTCAAATATAATAAATAACCAGTGTCGTATAAACCAGTACTAACAGCAAATAACACATTGTATTCCGAAATATATACAGAAACAGAATTCAAATATAGTCAATAGGTCACATGAACAACTTACAGTTGGTTCTGGTGAAGGACAGTAAGCAGTGCAGGCTTGATGTGGTGCAAAACATAGATGAAGCAGCTAAGTGAGCAGTTGTGCAGATGTGCACGGCCTAGAAACCTTATTGATGTCCCTGTGCAGGTCTTCACAGCAGCAACAGCTCGGAGATATCGCTCCCCTCTTTCATTGTGCACACTGAAAAGAAGAGTCGACGAGGTTCAGGTGGCGCAACACAACAGCACAGGTTTGCAAGAGGAAGAAAAAGAAATAGAAGAGGTAGTGATTTGAGACTCTCTGCTTTGGATGTTTCCAAGTACATACATACACAGATACATACAGACTATTAACTAACATCATTAACTAGTCATTTACCAATTTGGTAACTAATGTAATTAACCAGTCATTTACCTAATGCTAACTGCCTGTCATCACTACCTAATAAAGTCTCAAATTCAAACGTCCAAATCTCATTCAAACAGATAGATGCACGGTTCAACAAAAATAAGTGGTCTTAGTTTGCCAAGTGGTACGCCACTTTATAATTATAAACCAAAAGCGACGAAAGATGTGCTTATTTTGGCTTTTACGGGTTGGGAATAGGCATTACCACTTAACTACATGAAAATTACCCACCAATGCCATTGTTTATATTGTCTCAATCCTTCTCTTTTTCTCCTCATTTTTTCCCTTCCGCCGAACCAAACCGCACAACTCGCCTCTGGGGCTTGGCCTACACTGGTGCTGACGATACCATCCTCCCTAAGCTCAACGTCGATGGCCCCATCCTCCCTGCTCCTTCGGCACTTCTCCGTTGCCCCGTTTGAATCTTTACTGCGACCCTCATTCAAAAATCCGCCATCGCCGCCAGATCCCCTCCATGACCTCCGCCACCATCTGACCAGCCACTCCCCCTTCTTTGCACCTGATCAACATCGCACTCTACAACCGTTGGCTTCCTCTGACCTCCCTCTATCGACCTCGTCCACTGTCCTAGACGGATATGCTTCCTCTATTCAGATCTAGAGGAGGAGAGGCTGGGCGGCGGCGGAAGATTATCTCTAGATCCCGAAGGTGAGAGCAATGGTGTCCAGACAGCAACGACAACTGCCGATGAGGCCGATGGTGGCTTGGTGGCAATGGAGACACCACGTTGGGGACCGACAAAGATGTGGATTGTTTTATATTTTTTCTTTCTTTTTTGAATTGAACTATGATTACCAAGTGTATGGTCATGACTTGAATTACCCGTAATTGTTGTGTGTTCTACCGATTATTCTTGTGAATCAACTTATTTTTCTCTGAATGATTCATGCCGTTGTTGGTCAAATCTCATGAGGCCATGACGAACTTCAAAATTATTGGATTGTAATGAAATTCATCTCTGACATTAAAACAAGAGTATTTTAGATATTTCAACAATAAGCCATCGTTCAAAAGCCAAAAAAGCTATAACACAAAACAACCTGATTTGTCTTAAAAACTGAATGCTTTTAAGCTCCTTAAGCCAAAAACTAGCTTTAATCTATAAGCCAAAAAGCCTAAACCTAAATAAACCAGGCCATTGTAGTCTGATGACATTTCTGAATTCTATTGGTGAATAAGCTTCTCATTTTTTTTGTGTGTCAAACTAGTTGGTTTTATAGTGCAAAATTGTAAAGAACTATGATAAAACCAAAAAAAGAAACATAAAAGGCATGTTTGTTAAAAATGAGATTTTTTTAGTTCTTTAATTATTTTCATAATATTGTTAACTGAACATTATTATTCTTTGGAATATTTGATTATTGATAATTTGACATGGTGCTAAAATAAGCAATGAGATATATAAGACACACTAGGACTTGCTGACTGAGAGACTTCGTTGGCAAGGAACCCTAATCAGTAAACAAAAAGAAGGGGAAACAGCATAGGAACTGTGGAAAAAAAATGCAAAACTGCTATTAGGAAGGTCCCAAAAATCCAAAAAAAAATCATGGATATAAGACGCACTAGGACATGCACTCTTCTAAATTTTGGGGACAAATATGGTTACATCCGGATCATAAAAAAGATAAATAGAACAAAAATTGTATATAAAGTACATGTCCTGAACATTGTCTTTCATTATATGTCCCTAACGACGTCCCATAACACTGTGGAATTTTTTTATAAATAATCCATATTTTATTCAAACTAACAGAAATATACCCGCGCAAATTTTTTTTTACAGAAATGACTTCCAATCGCTGAACCGTTGGGCGACTGGAGTCTATCGCCCAACGACCGCGCGACACGCAAGCTGTCCGTGGGCTGTTGGGTGACAGGTTCCAGTCGCCGAGACGTTGGGTGACTGGAGCTTGTCACCTAACGGCTGGGCGACTACATTTACAATTGCTCGGCTGTTCAGAGACTGCAAATGACCCATTCCTACGGCATCTGGGAGGCAATATCGGTTGATCCATTTGTGATTTTTGTAGATTATGAATGGTAGATAATCTGTTAGATTCGTAATAACAGTTTGCGATTATCATATGTTGTTGTAGCGCAAGACATTTCGTGAATTTTTTCAGAATGATTGAAATAACAATGATTGGTAAGTATGAAGATAAGTGATATTGTGATGTAACCAGGAATTCATACACGGAGAACTTGTTTGTTGATGTTGCTGGATGACTTGCTATGCGAATAATTGAATGCAAAAAGACGAGGAAATACATTTGTCCGAATTAAAATAGACTTCACAGTAAACATGGAGGTAACATGGCGCATAGGGTTTAGTTACATCCATAAGAAAGAGCATCATGCATGATGCAATAAACTGAACTACTCATATGATACATATGCGCCTTTTTGAAATGGAACTAAATTCAACCTTCAGGGGATTAGTTAGTGCGGGACGGCCCGACCTACTATGTGAACCGGGGCCATTTTTTCTTCTTTGTGAGCTCAGGGTTGAACTCCTCAATGGCCTCTTTTGCCTGGGCTGCTATTTCTCTCTTTTTCTCACACTCCCTCTTGCGAGACTTGTGCTCCCTACGCATGCACGCGTCGAGATGATTTTTTTTATCTCCCGACGTATACGCTCGGTTTGCTTGTAGTTGTGGCGCTCCTCCTCCTGGATCTCATAGGCCCTTTTGACATCCCACTCCTCGAAGTCGAGAGCCCACTAGTCATGTGGATAGATCTCTAGGACAATCCACTTGCGGTAGCTACATAGTGGTTTTGGGGACTATGGTTAGACGAGAGAGATTGTTAGTGCATACTTTAAAAAAGAAATAGTAGGGGGAACACACTGTATCTGGTCCTTACTGGCTGCCGATAACCGCTTGTGTTCCAATGGTGGTCGGGATAGTCATAGGAGTAGTTTGCACAACCCCAATAACGCATGCCTAGACTGAGCCACAGCTTAGACTTAAAAAAACTTGCATGGGTCCCTGCACCAATAGAGGGGCGGTGCCTCTCCCATGGGCGGGTGTTGCGGTGAACATTCGGTTGGAACATTCAGGATAGGGTTCTTGCTACGGATGACATCATTGTGGGGAGCTGACCTCCTAGCACGCTCCGCTTGTTCGGCCTGGGCTGCAGCAGCCCTTGCTTACTCTTCGTGAGTAGTAGTAGAACTTGCTAGTTCGCAGGTCTCCTCTCATTGCTTCATCAACTTGTTTCATTGCTTCTTCTGCCTCTTGTCCATCCCGACATGGTGAAGCAAGCTCTGGTGTATTGTTGGGTTTGGTTGTGTAGTGTTCTCTCCTAGATCTCTTCCACCTCCTTTTATAGACCAAAGGATTGGCATGGTGTGGTTTATTTCATGTAAGTAGGCTGCGAGGCAGAGTGTTGCCTTGTCTTTCGGAAAAATTGCTAGTGGAAAGCTGGCCAGTCTGGTCTTCTCACTGTGCAAAGTTGCACCCTTTGGTCTTGTTATTGCGCAAAGCTATCCAGTGTGGTCTTGTCGCTGCATAAATCTGCCCTGTCTAGTGTAGTCACTGCATAAAGCTGCCCCATCTGGTGTTGTCACTATGCAAAGCTGACCTGTGTGGTCTTGTCGCTGCACAAAGCTACCCCGTGTGGTTTTGTCGCTATGCAAAGCTGCCCCGTGTGGTCTTGTCACTGCACAAAACTGCCCCGCCTGGTGTAGTCACTACACAAAGCTGCCCCGTCTGGTGTAATCGCTGCACAAAGCTGCACATGACACGGTTTGTCATAAGGCACGCTGTGACACCCCACGGGCTATAAAATGCACGCCCCACCCTTTGCAAGTAGGAAGAACTACCTTCTCCATCCTAGAGTAATATACCATGGCAGACACCGAGGGGCTAGTCGAACATGTGTTACCAAAGGGAGACCTTCCGCTTGAAAGGAGGGAGAACTCGGCGTTAACTACTGCTTGTTGCCAAATAGGCGTACTCAGCCAGTGTAGCCAAAATGCAGACACATGGAGGACGCGGTCGTGCAGGTGGCTGAAGGCCATTTGGATGGTGGGTGATGTTTCTTCTGATGCCTACACTCTGGGATACAATTAGTCAATCATCTATTTTGTATTACTGCTAATAGAGTTTTGATGCTAACCTTCCTTTCCAGTAGATGGCAGCAGGACACGGCACGAAGCGCGATGTAGCCAGTCGACGTGCTCATCCAACAGGCTGTAAGGCCACTCTGATATGCGAAGTACACGAGACATACCTACAAAATGAATTCAAGTTAGCATTTCTGCGGAACAAAAAATATCGAATGTAAAGCAATAGCAAATAGAACTTGTAAATAAACAAATGAAACAATAGTAGGCTACCGGCACAATACTTACAACAATACTAAAAAGGGGGAACACCACAACAGTTGTACAAACGGTACATGCAATGTACGATACAGTTAGTATGGCAGTACGTACGTCAAAAGTGCTAACTAACAAAGTACAGATCACAATGCACAATGATTTGTAGTCTTCATGCCACTTTGCATACTCCAACAACTAGTTACAGAAACCATGTTGGTCGCCTACTCATCAGTAGATGCCTTGCATCGTCTAGCTGTGTGCCCCTCCCGACCACATCACCCGCAGCGTGCACCAGGCACTCCGGCTTGCACTTCGCCCATATCATTTGTAATACGGCAGCTCTATCGCTGACCCTTCCCACCCTTCAGCATGTCAACATTTGAAATCCAGGTCCTCCCTGGAATATTCAAGGTGGCGAAGTTCCTCACAACCCTAAACCCCCTAAGCTAGCCACACCACGCATGCATCACCCTCTCCTTGAAGAAGTACTCAGATATGAAGTTCAAAGGATCCATGCCCACAGTTCCTTATGTGGCGAGGACATAAGAGCATGGCTTGTGTAATAGCTTCGGCTTGTTGCATGAGCAGCTAAGTTCATTTACATGATCTCTAAAGCATACCTTATGGGCAATCCGACTCTATCCCGAAGGAGCACATCAAAACGATGCTCCCTATTGCCCATGATGTGCACCGTGTGCAATTAGCCCTTCTTTGTCTTCGCCTCCATGTATGCCGTAATTGTCTATGAGCACGATGTTTGTGGGTTGACTACATGAAGTGCGGTATTTGCATGTCTGTCCCTGAATAGCCGATTGTGTTGTGTAGAACACCTTCCACGATGGCTACGAGGGGCTGAGAATGAAGGCCCCCGAGAACCCAGTCGTACACCTCGTCAAGTTTAGTCATCATTATGCCATACCTCACGTCGTCCGTGTCGTACAGCAGGGACCACTTCTCCAATGGCTCTCCCTCGATCCACTGTGAGAACCACTTAATGTTCCATGAGCTCCTCCTCCTCAGACCAACAGCATTAGGCTCAGCCAGTGCTATGAGGCATTCGGGTTATGCCACCCCAGTCATGGCCGGTCCCTTGTTCCTCTCATCGACGTGCTTCCTGCTGTGCTCATCCAACAATATCCACAAAGCATCAAATTTTCTCTTCTGGTTTTGCATAACCAGCCTCTTGAACAGATTCATCAATGATTTCTTTGGAAACTACTGGAAGAATTTCACCCCCCCAGGTGACGAATGCACCATCTGTTCCTCAAAAACCAACCAAGGGAAGGGCTCCTCGGGGTCTTCCTAAAGTTTTCTTATGGTCTTCACTATCCCCGCGTGGCGATCATGTATTACGCACACATCAGGACAAGTACTGATAACTCCAACCCTCATATGTCTAAGGAATCACAACCAGCTATCGTAATTCTTACTTTCCATGAATGTGATGGCCAAGGGCATAATTTGATTATTGCCGTAAGGATCTGGCCATTGTATTTGTCACTCAAAAAGGTCCCGTCAACTAAGATCACAGGAAGCATATGCTTGAATGCCTCGATGCACGCACTGAAATCTAAAAAGGCCCTCTGCAACACCGTAAAATATGGTGGCCTTGTAGATGGCTTGTCCTTCACTGCAATATTCATGCCCGAGTTCCTGTCTTGCAGCACCTAGAGCATACGAGGAAGGTTATTATACGCCGCCTCAAAAGACCCGAACCGTTTTTCCAAAGCCTTCTGCTTCGTACGTCACACCTTCACGTAGTTAATATTGTACTTGAATTTCTTCTTGATAGCCACTATGATGTGCGTGGCCTCCATGTCCTTCTTCTCCACTATCTCTCTATGCATCAGATTGGCTATAAAGGCAGACGTTATGTTATAATGCCTCGGCAAAACACTACTGAGATTGCAGGAGTGCATCTTCACCTTCGACACAATTCAGTGAATCTCATACTTTGGTCTATGTGCATGCACCCTCCAAAGACAACCAACCTACTCGCACTTCACGTTGTACTGCTCCTGGCAATATTTCACGACCCAAAAAGTTTGTTGTATGGATTGGGCCCATAGCTTGATGGAATCCTGCAATGATGCCTTATTAGCAAATATTGAATACAACCAAACCTCTATTCAATGATACTCCCACGGTGATTCATACTTGTCATGTGTGGCAACACCCTCGGCATTAAACCAGTTCCATTCCCACGGGATGGGAGCTTTGTCCTCATCTGAACTGTCCTCGTTGTCCTTCTGTATAGCTACCTCTTCAGCCCAAGCCATCCGGTTGTCGCTCTCTATTTGATGCACTATGTACTACATATGCTTCCCTTCATCAGCTTGTCCTGTAGCCTCACCATGTTGTGACCATTCTTCCTCTCCTCCATGTACCACATCGGCCTCGTCACGAGCAATATCCTTCTCTTGACCAACATGCTAGGCGCCCGAGCTACTCGCACCTCCCGGATGATAGTCGTCGGCATGACCTTGTACAACTTCTATTGGGCACGGTTGCACAAGCATCACGCACTTGTATCCATGGCACCGACACCCTTGCACAAACCCCTTCCATACAATAGTGCGCATCAAAGTTCTCAACTCCCATCTAATGTCTATGGGAGACCGGCTCCAAAGCCCTTGTATGACAACGCTGCACACCTCAGGGTCCAAGGAGAAACTGCGGGTGAGCCAATACATCACATCTACAATTCGAGCATTCTCGCTGTCCGGGTGTACCAGAGTGGCTTGCGCAAAACCACTCAAGTAAACACTGTTCGGACATTCACGAATGGTACTAACACCGCAATGCACTTTCAATGTAGTAGGTATCGGCAATACTGATGTCTACCTGCACATATTTTCAACGACCGTTCACTTATCATAACCAACGCACATTATGGAATTATTGATGTACTATAATTTATATTTCAACGACTGTTCACTTATCATAACCAACTACACTACCATCATAGCATTAACTCCCTATCGGCAGACTACGCACCGATGTCGCTCTTGTCTCGCTGCTCGAGCTCTCTCCTACTATAAATAATTACTAATGGGTTTCAATAATTTACATGACATATTGATTTAAATGCCAATATACCAGTTATAACAGTATACATGATTTTTTTAATGTACTAATGATATTACATTTATTCGTAATAAATCATAAATGCTACATATTATTGTTTAGTACAAAGCAAACTTTAATTCGTATAAAAGTATTGACTAAATTTTGAATAACTATAAATTTCTACAGATGCTTAATTCGTATATAACATTGATTAAATTTTCTACAACTACAACTTTTTACGGATGCTAATTTACTACAAATGCTAATTTTCTACAACTATGTTCACTAAATTTTCTACAACTACAGGTTACTACGACTGCTAATTTCTATAACTATATTGACTAAATTTTCTATACCAAAGTTGCACTATTCTTTTCTACATCTACAATTTTCTATGGATACTAATTCTACACTAAATAAACTATGTACTTCATACAAAAAAATATTGACTACAATATAAAAAATTTACATAACAGAAGTTGTGAACCTCTCCTCCTTCCTCTCCCTCTTCTCCCTCTCCCTCTCCCTCTCCTCTCCTCTCCTCTCTTTTCTTCCCTCTCCTCTTCACTTCTTTCTTTCCCTTCTACCTTCTCTTCACCGTGCAGCGTGGCCAGAAGAAATGCTGGGGCTCGGCCGTACGGCTGATTTATATACACCTCTAGTAGCCGAAGGGTTGGGTGACTGGATTTGCAGTCGCCCAACCGTGGGGGGACTAGAAGCAGTCGCCTAACGATTCGGCAACTGCAATTATGTCACTCAACAGCCCACAGATTGCTGGCGCGTCGCGTGGCCGTTCGGCGACAAGGTTCAGTCGCCCAACGGTTAGGTGACTGGAGGCCGTTTCTATAAAAATGTTTACGTGAGTATATTTCTGTTATTTCGAATAAAATATGGATTATTTACAAAAAAAATCTAGACTGTGTGGGACAATTTTTTAGGACATTTCACGTGTTCCAACCAATTGGGAGTCGGTGACGGGTGAACCCTGAGAGAAAAAATTTTTGAAAAAAATCCATGTCCTGGGATTGTCGAACAGGAAAAAGGTGTGAACAACAAAAGTTGAGCATGCTAAATTATGTCGTAGTATTTTATGATTTAGAAAGATGTACTGTGCCTAGGCCGGCACCACGACACAGTGGACCGGCCCAGCATAGTACGTACAGTAACTCTCATGTGGTAGTGTAGTAAAATTACTTATGTTATGATTACTACACTCTTCTAAGCATATATGGATAGGTGACTTGGCAGTAAAATTACCTATGTCTAGCAGTAAAAATACTTGCGACTCAGTGACTGATAGTAAAATCAACAGACCATCGGTAGTCATGCCTAGGTCGAAGGGCAAGCACGTAGCCTGGCATGGCACAGTAACTTATTTTGGCCAACCGTGTCGAGTCTAATCAAATCATACCCTATCCAGGTCCGTCTCATGTCGTGTCGGGCGGCCCATTTGGCTAGGTTTAGGCAGGACGCTTGGGCCTTGTGCTCATTTGGATGCGGACATGAAAGATGCACCTTCTACCACTAATGGCATATTTTGAGTAATACGCCACCACAACCCTTCAATAGTGTGTCAGCCCCATCAATGGGCAAATGACTAGGTAAAATCACATCTATCCATCTCTAGTTTCTACAAAAATAAAAGCATATAATACAAGTATCTCTATTTCTCATCACAATATATTCGTGGAACAACAATGCAAATGTACACTATATCATACAACACGTATAGGCACAAGCTTCCAGTTCTCATCTCAACAATCTTCTAAAGTTCCAACTCTCTAAGGTTCAGTTTAAACCTATGCAATGTGCAGTGATCAATGTCGACGGGTTGATGAGTTTTTTTTTTTTTTTTTGATAAGGACGGGTTGATGAGTTGCTATCAACTCTTCGGTGATAACAACTAGGGTGGTAAAGGGGTCTGCCTGATCCAAAGGGGAACCGAACTGGCCCAAAAATTCCAATATTATGGGCCAAAGGTGTGGCCCAATAAAAACTTGGCTCGATAGGTTATGAACCTATTGGTTCGTGGGGTTCTAGTGGGTTGAACTGAAAAAATTGCCTCTCCTCGACTCTCCTCTATCCGTCGAAGGTGATAGCCGCTCGGTGATCACCTCTCCTCGATCCATCACCGCCGACAGCCGCTTGGTGGTCGCCTCTCCTCGATCCATCACCTTCAATGGCCACTCACCTAGATCCTCCACCTTGAACCGTTGTCTCCTCATCCCTACGCACCACCGTTGCCACCTCCAATGCCATGAAGTGGTCGAGCCAAGAATCCCAAGATGGTATGGTGTCTGAGCAGCGAATGAGGAAGAGGGCGGTGGCCAGAGGTGGGGGTGACTTCAATGCGGATGAGGAGGAAGGCAGCAGAGGAGGGGTTCCATTAGTACAATATTCGTTGCCAGTAGAAAGGTCACTAACACAATGAGGTCTCTGGCGACAAGGTTCTCTGCCTCTACAAGGTCTCCGGCGACTCCGCTTTCGCTTGTCAGTACCCCTCATGGTGAGTTTTCTACCCCATATGTGCTGTATAGGATTAGGCATAGTTTAACTTGTTATGATGTATAGGATTATACATGATCGAGTGATGATAAAATAGATTGTGATAAAATCAGGTACCTGTGCATCTTCTCAAATTCTGAGATTCTGTCATGTTGGATCAAGTAAATCATTGATAACCTACAAAGTGATCAAAGATAAAACCAAAAGCGTGAACAGCTACTAAACAGTTTCATGACTGAGTTAAGAATCAGTTGACTTCAATTTCATATTTTATTACCACTTTAAAATGGTTTCTAACACTTCGTTATCTTTAGGGACTAAAGCTAAATAAGAACATGAGTAAGCCTTTTCTGTATTACATGCATCATAATCAAGAGCAGCGTATGACATTCCTGATCTTATATGTACAGTGATAAGAACAAATTGGCTTCTATGAGTTAAGGTAGTATATCTATGCAATCTATGCTCCAATATGGAGCTGAAAATTGTAATTGATCTTGCTGTTGCAAATCAGTAGCAAGCAAATGCATGGCTTGACAATAGAAGTCACCTCATTGTAAATTTCAAGATATGAAACTCGTAGAAGAAATTCTCGTCCAGGTGTCTAAGGTTAACAAAAGAAATAACAATGTCATGCAAGCCCGAACTGTTTTAAACAGTTAAAATAAAGACTGAACAAATTACATCTTGAATAATGCTGAACACATCCTTCACTACCAATGGAATAATTCCAGGTGACTTTTGCTCTCCCTGCAATAAAGTAATTAAAGTGTACCGTGAAAGAAAGTTCAGAATTGAAACTGATAGCATCTCTTTTCCCATGCTCACTGTTTGTGAAAATAAGGTTCTTTACTAGATTGATGGGCAATACTCATAAGAAACTCAAGAGGAAAATAGCTATGTGCTAAACAATAAAGATATATGTTGTGCTGAACAAACAAGTTTAGTATTCGATAGTGGTTTTTTTCTTTTTCCTTGCTCTGGTATTGACATTTTAATAACTTTTTCAAATGTGTTATAAGATAATCTAAGATCTCTGATGTTCCTTGATAGGTATTGCTGTTAATACCGAAATGCGTGAGGATGAAGAATGTGATGAAGATGATGATATTGTTGTTGATATTGGAAGCTCACTTCTTGGAGATGGAAGAAAGTTCACATCTAAGGCTTGGCAAGAATACTGATGGAGTAGTTGCAAAGGGAAAATGTAAGCATTATAATGCAAAGATTGAAGCTAAACGTGAGGCAGGAACAAGTGCTTTGCACAATCATCTAATGCGCAGGTCAGGTCAGTTCAATCCCACTCTCCCAATTTACTCCTGTATTTACTCCCTCCACCTCCCCTCAATTTAGAGGAGCTGGAGGAATACATAGAGGCCTTTTGCTATGCTGTGCAGCAGCTCAGCTACCCTCTTGTGTTAGTATTGTTGTTCTAATTACTTCTATGTCCTAACTAGTTACTACTTTTTTTCTTGAGATGAGACGAGATTGAGAGGAGTGTGTGCCCATTTTTCTGTTAGTTGTAAATCCATGACCATGCTTACTATTTCCTAGTTACAGTGTTGCCAGTTTAACAAGTACTCTTTGTAAATTGGATGTTATTTGTTGAATTGCACAGTTGTGAGTTATCAGATTGGTGAATGCTACAAAAAAGATAGCCAAGTTATGGTGTGCCCTGTTTAAATTATGATATTTCTATGGTTTACTTCTAGGTTTGTAGCCTTGGCAACTTTCCCATGATCTACATACCTGTTACTTGTGCCTGCTCAACATTTCTCACGTTTCAATTTGACATTGCAGGCAACAGCGAGTGGGAGTACAAGAAGTATGCTGACTATGGTCACTAGACAGTCATGGATTAGGGGCGAAGTTGCTTCATGTTTCTCATACTTTAATACCAGTACTAGAGATAACTGATGGATAAGAATAAGCAAGGGATTGTTAATGTTTCTGAAGCTTGTATTTTGTTCTAAACCGTATGTGTGTTTGCACTAGGGCAATATTTAGTAAATCTTCACGCTCATGCTGATTTGCTGTGTTTCAGATTCTTTCGGATGCCAGATTTGCAGTTTTAGATGTCATAATCTTGTGTTGTTACTGAATGTTCAGAAATTACCCCTTCTGTAATGTTGTTGATGTCTAAATATATTGATAATGCTCAGAAGTGTGATGGTTCTAGATGCATAGGGCTGAAACTAATTCATGTGTCAGTAGGTCACTTGCCAAGGCAAATTAAATCCCTTTGTTGTTCCTTACCAGAATTTGTGAATTTCTCTCATCAAAATTGTTCATTTTATGTGTTGACCTATGAAACTTTCCGGTCCAAGTTAGATGGCTTAATTGGAAGTGATTTCAGTGCATGTATGAGTAGTATCTGCTACACATATACACAAGTACACCATTAAGGCAAGCAGCACGCAGTTGGCCAGTGGCCACTCGGCTCGGCAAATAGGGTCGACCCTAATGATCCAGAGGATAACAGGGGCAAAGTCTCCGCGTGGTGGGGAAGCCCCCCTGGGCACGGCGGGCCGGGTTAGGGTCAGCACGACCCCTTCCCACCCCCTAACAACAGCAATACCAGGCAGCAGGGACGTCTCTCCGTCTGCATCGTCATTCAAGAAGCTTGTTGCATGTGCCAACGCCCAATGCTGCAGCTAGATGCCATGCCGCATGGATGTAGGGGGTTTCCGGGAAGACGTCATCGGTGATGAATAGCGCGCCTCCCAGTAGAGACGACATCTTGTGCAAGTTATGGGCCATTTTGAGACCTGGTTCTATCGATGCTCTTCTCGCGAATGAAACCTGAGGTGGAAGACAGAAAGTTACTATTGTTAGTTTCAAGGAACAGATCATCGATGTATATGTCATGAATGGGGGGAAAAATCCCTATACTCGTTTAATGCAGTCAAGTCAAAATAGCATGCCATGAGCTTTGAATTACTTGCCTCCATCATCCCAGTGTGCAAGGCTGTAACCATCAAGGGCTGGAATGGTAGGAGCAATGTTGATGCTGCCATTAGTAATTTTGGATGCTCATTCCGAAGCGCTCTTGTTAAGCACTGCATGAAACATGTCTTGTCAAAATCTATAGAAGATTTAATACTTTGCATAAACAATCAAAGTTGCAGTCATAATATAACACTAAAAACAGTTATAATCTAAGCATTATTAAGGTACAATTAAGGTACAAACTACAAATCAGGCTGCTGCAAACGATCACATATCAAATATACATACAGTAACCAGGTTTTCACATGCCACTTTGCAATATATTGAAGTAGTAGTTCATGTGTGTACATCTGAAAAGATTTGGAGGATAATGCTGATAGCTTCAGTTATCAAGCAGAAGAAATAAACGAAGTTTGGTTAGATGTATTTCATGGCTCTTCTTCCAGAATGGACATCTATACAGGGGAGTATAAATTTTGGTTTAACAATCATCGTATAGGAATATCTCACTTACTAGCGTTGTAGTGGCAATCATTGTATAGTCTGCCCACCGCAGATATTTTCTGATTTCTCCTCTTGAAGTATGATACAGGCTAGAAGCTATTCCAACTCCAATTAGCGAGTTAGCATAAAGTGCAGTGTTCAAGTTCTTTCTGCAGAACTGGCACATTACTGTTAGTTGATTCTTGGAAGAAAACAGAACCAAAAAAAAATCAAAAGACAATCTTTAAGGAAGCAATTTTAGTGCTTCAGAAATTAATGCCCTTGCCTTGGTGTCTGCAGTCCAAGAACAATGAAAGGAATTGAGGTGACAACATTAGCAATAGTTTCCCCAACATGTTTGTCACCTGGATCAAAATAAAATTTAAACACTTAACTTACCAAACAAGATAATAGACTAATTTCTATTGGTTGCACATACATGAGAGACTACAGTGGATGGGCTTCAGACACGGGGGTCTCTGCTGCCATAGTCGCCTGCAAATACAAAACAATTCATTTAAGTGATGCACAACTCATTCGTAGACTACACAATCTAATAATTTCTGGATAGTGTTCATCCTGTTGGTGAAAATAAATATAACCCACCGGATTAGCAAACTCTGGCTTGTGTCAATACCCTCCTGCTGTTCACAAGCTGAAGAATCCATAATGCTAGTCTTGACAGCTTCATCGTCACTGTACATTGACCGACCTGCAAGCTGTACCCCGTAGAGGCCATCCAGACCCCCAGAAGGTCTTGGATCTTCCCGGACTCCCATTTATTCGACCTGTGTGTATTTTCTCGACTAAGCAGAACAAATGATATTCCTGTTAGAAAAAAAAAAGTTGGGGATGAAGCATTGTAGAATTGCCACAAGCGTAATCCACATGAACACAGAAGTAACATAAAGAGTATCCAGGTAATGCATTTGTATCAAATACTTCTCTTCTAGCCTCTCGGTACGCAGAAATGAATCGACTTTTGCACCGATTTGCTTCGAGGGTTTGTGTGCGGCTATTAATCTAGCCTACCATTGCACACGAGAGGAAAAGATTGGACGTGCGCGCATCGTTTGCTCCAACGGGGCTCCGTAATTAGGTCCATACAAGCGAATCGTTTGTCCACCTCACAAACGAGACAGCACAACAAGCACTTCGGCGCCTCATTCAACGCCGCTAGCTCATCGCAAGAAACCAACCAAGAAACAGAATTCTGTTGGAACCATCGCCGTTTCTTGGCAACCATGAAAGGTGGTGCACCGAGGCAACCAATCGGGCGCACCTCGACTTCTCATCCTGCAGCAGCTACACGTAGAACCAAACGGCGCAGAAAATTCCGACGCTCCCGCCCAAAAAATCTTAACAGTTCTTGCAGTACAAGCTACGCTTCTTTACCAGAAGAAGAAAAGGAAGAAGCTACTCGACGGAACAAGAATCTCACAGGGGGATTGCAAGCGCACCTTTCGATTGGGGTGCGGCCGGGCCGCACCGCAACCCTCCTCCGGCCGCGTTCCCTCCTCCTACCTCCCACGAAAATGGAGGAGGCCGAGGAGGGGGAGGCGGGGATAGCGCGAGAAAGGCGAGGAGATTGGACGACGAGAGGGGAGGGGAGGATGCCGATTCCGACTGGGTCTTGCCGTCCCGTGGGGAAGAGGAGTACGCCTCTCTCTGAAAGCCCGTGGAGGCCTGTGGTGGTGATGGTTTGGGCCGATGGGCTTATCTTCCGTATATTTTCGGCGGGGGCCCATTGGCCTTTGGTGACTAGTAGAGCCCACCAAGAATTTAAGGCCTAGCTGCCCGGATCATCACTGGGGTAACTTCGGTGCCCCACTGCCTCAACTCTAGTCGCTTGGCTGGCATTGCCGTTGTAGCGTATTATTATACCGTCTTCGTACTTGAACTCTTTGCGTGTTTTTGCGATTTACAGCTTGAGTTACTCCTGGGTTTTACTAGAGGCGCGGTGAAAAAACACTGGAGCGTGGTTTGATCGGAGGATTTGCAAATAGAACTTTGGAAAACCACCAAGAGACGTCCATTCATCTTTTAACCAAGGTCTTGTCTTTTAGGACTGTCATTGACGGTTTTTCTCTGTGTTTTTTAAGATAGTAGTGAATAGTTTTTTAAGATAATAGTATATATAATTTTAGATTTAAAAAATTATTCATAGAATCTATCTTAAAAAATCATTTTTTATTTTAACTTTTTAAAAAAATGAAGAGATGTTGCTGCTGTACTTCTCGAGTGTGGAGGAATGTGAGTATCTGGTCAAGACGTAATGAGTTGAATCCGCCCAATTGGGCAGACTCAAATGAATTTCTACATTGGTGGCAATCTAGGAATGCACGTGCTACCCACAATACGTCGTTGGGCATGAATTCGCTGAATCATTCATTTATGCTTGTCCAGTGTAGTACCTGGAAATTTGGTCAAAAATAGACCCCCGTAGCACGAAATTACGATGTTTCGGGGGTTAGATTTGGTATGTACGTGCTACAGGGGTCTATTTTTTTACCAAAGTTCTAGTACCTGCTGTGGCCCTTAGCTCAAGCTGTGGGTTTTTTTAGATTTGGTTTATAGGTTTTGTCTTTTGAATTCTGGCTATTTATAGAAGAAAGTATGAAAAGAGATAATCATATGTAATTTTAGTCGGTCTAATTAAAGTCAGTGTCTACTACAGATAATTTATAGACCATGTTAAAAAGATGTACTATTTAAAAACCGTAGTTAAATGAAATACATGCACCGCATGGAACCCAACTGCTTCACTTGTTTTTTTCTCTCGTTCGCTTTGTTTTGCTTCCGGGGCATCTTGGCCCTTTCTTTATGAATAACTAGGTATGATCACTGGCTATGACCGCAGTGTTCAACCACTAGCCACGACCACCAACTACGACCACAGGCTACGACCACTAACCATGAGCACTGGTTATGACCACAGCCTATGACCACTGGCCACGACCATAGGCTACGACCACAGTCTTCAACCACTGGCTACGACCACAGTCTTCGACCACTGGCTACATCTATAGTCTTCGACCACTGGCTACAATAAACCACTTTTGACTACTGGCTACGACCACAGTCTTCGATCACTGGCTATGACCACAGCATACACACATCGTAACACATAATGATATGCTTGCTACATGGTGCACAAGCTAACAAGCATATTGATACACATACACCAAAGAACCAAAACATGGGATAATGATGCTTGCAAAAATTGCACAATAGATGTAATTAGCCGTTATTTATGTTTCATCACTTAAAGCCGTTATTTATGTCAAATACTCATTAATACTATTTTAGAATTGGTAATCATTTCACTGGTGGGTGATAGCAATCGAGAGTAGCTAATGTCTATACTGTATAGCTATCAGTAGCATAAAACATCTGGTAATGACTAATGCGGTAGGTAAATTGTTTCAAGTAAGTTGTAGCAAGGCTTCCTTTTACCAAAAAATTGTGATTTGATGGTGGCATGGGGCGAAGACACACTTGATGTAACAGCCCAGATTTTTAGAAAAATAAAAATAAATAAATAAATAAAATTAAAATTAAAATAAGTATATTTGTGCCTAAAGTTTAAATTTGGATTTGCCTTGAATTTCTGTTTTTGAAAAAGCTGGATTTGAAAAGCATTTTCAGAAAAAAAAAACCTAAAATTATTATTAAACAAAATGATATTTTGATTTTATATAAAAATTCTATGTCAAATTAAATATTTTGAGTTATTTGGTTTTTATTTGGGTTTTCTGAGTTTTCAGGGGTTCAAAATGTATTTTTGAAATTAAAAAGTATTTTAAAATATGAAAATTAAATACCAGCATTAGTTGGAAATATTTTTATTAAGTCCAAAATGTGTCCAGGAGGTTCTCTGAATTTTTCTGGAATTTTTGGAGTTTATTTTGTATTTTTCTGAGCCTTTGTGAATTTATTGTGCTTTTTTGAAAATCTGAAAATCCAAAAATAAAATTAAAACCCCTTCCCTCTCCCTCCGGCCGCCACGTGGACGGCTGGGATCAGCCCACGCCGCCCGCCGGATCCTCCTTCCCCTCCTCCCCACGCGACACATGTGCGGCCCGGATCGCCCACACCCCGCGCTCCGGCCCATCCAGCCCATCCACCTCTCCTCCTTCTCGGGCCACCCGATCCCCGCTCGGCTGTGTGGCGCAATCAGCACCATCCGCGCCCCGCTCCCTCCCTCTCTCTCCGACCGCCCGACCCCACCTGTCGGCGCGCTCCCGCTCCCTCCTCTCTCCTCCTCCCCGGCCCTACCCGGCAGCCGCCCCTTCCCTCCTCTCTCTCTGCGCGCCGGGCCCGCCTGTCAGGACCATCCCCTCCTCGCGCCTTCTTCCTCCTCCCGCCCGGCCGCGCGTTCACCGCCGCCATTTCCGCCGCCCGAATCTCCTTCCCTGCTCCCTCCCTCTTCCTACCCGACCAACCCTGCCATCCCTGCGCCCGAATCCCCATTCTCATGCCCCGCCCCTCCCCTAATTCCGCCGCGACCGCCACCCCCGCGCCATTTTCAGCGAGCAATTCGCTCCGCCCCGCTCCCCCTCCGCCCTATAAAAGGCCCCCCGGCTCTGCCACAACCCGCCCCACCTCCCTCTGCCCTCCGTTCCCTTCCCCGGCCACTCCACCGCCACCGCGCCGAAGCGCCCGAGCGCCGCCGCCGGCCTCTTCCCGGCCGCCTCCGGTAAGGCCGCGCCCACCCCCGACTTCCCCCGCGCCTCCTCTCCCTCCTGTGCCCCTCGCCGCCGGCCGTCACCCGCCGGAGCGCCGGCGAGCTCTCGGGCCCGAGCCTCCCCGGCTGGTCGGCCATGCCCGCGTGCCGCGCCCACGTGGCCGCCCAAGTGGCGCTCGGTGGCTGCCACGACGGCACCATCCCGCCCCGTCGGCGCCACGCAAGCCGCGCCCACCACCCCTGCCACCTCACCGGGTCCCCGAGTCCATGGAGTCGGTCCACATGGACCCGGGCCCACATGTCAGTGGGATTACCCCAGGGCTGACGCCCGCTGACGCCATAAATGGCTTTTTCTTCAGAAAAATAATCCAGCCAAAATTAAATTCCCTGCTGATGCAATAATTCAGATCTTCCTTTAGGAAAATAATTCCCAAACTTCCCTTTTTCCATTTTCTCTGAAATTAATCTTCCCGGAGCCCGTTCTTCTTCATTTTAACTCCGATTGAGCCCATTCAAATTTCTAAATTCATCAAAAATTCTCCTATACCCATTTCTGGCCTCAATTTAAATATTTGAAGTCAATTTGAATTTATTTTGAATTTATTTGAATTTGGTGGGTTATTTTCGCGTGTAGACTTCGACGATTCGGGAAAATTCTTCGACGAAGATTCAAACCAAGTTGAAGAGCAAGGCAATTCACACTCCTTGATCATGTTGATCCCGGTTTTCAAAATAAAATTATGTTGATTTATATTATATTGCATGCATATTTTTATTCAACGTATTTCAATTCAGTTTTAAATTTAGTTATTGCCTACTTGTTATTTCCTACATTGATATTGAATTCCTCGATACCTTGTCACCCTAGATCAAACTCTAGCTAGTGCATTAGTGTTGGCTAGAGGAATTTTGAATCAAATGCTTAGCCCTGCTTAGTCATAATATTTGTTTTGGGATATTTTTCACATAAAATGATGAACCTTTCGCATAAAATGATAAGCTTTTAAAAGCTACTCTTGACTTTGGTAAGTCAAGGAGATTTATGAAATATTTTGAAAATAAAATATAAAAACTGGTTTAGACTTAGGCAATTGGTTAGAATGGTGGGTGCAGGCATGCCCTGTTGGTCGGAGCCGCAGTGATTGACTATGGTGCACAGGGGTATGTGGTTGGGCCTAAGTCAATTAAGGATCGGTCCGTGAGCTACTGTTGCAAAGCCCTAACGTACTACCACAAGGCTGGTATGGGACAGCCCTGGCTGAATAATTTGCGGGTCCCAACCTGAGCCATTTCGTAGGTTGAAAGTGAGCGTGGCGTAGGCCATGAGAAGGCTCACTCGGCTCAAGAGGGGGTCCTGGTCTGGTGGATTCCTTACTGGGGTGAAACCTTAGTGTTGGCTTAGCCAGGTTGAAGGCTTTGCATTGTAAAGGCCTTGTCGTGATCTCCCCGCCGCACACATAAGGAAGTGTGTAACTCGCGTGGCAAAAAGGGATGATCATGTCTTGTGGGTAAAGCTGACAACCTCTGCAGAGTGTATAATCTATCCTGGATAGCCGTGCCCACGGTCATGGGCATGCTGAGTAAAAGTTTTTCATGGATTAGACTTTGTTTTTAAAAATGATTTTTTTGAAAACCTTGTGGATGGATGGAATCCACGAGAGATGAAAACCTTGCGGATGGATGGAATCTGTGAGAGAGTTGCGCAGTGGAAGCGTGTGGATGGATGGAATCCATACATGAACTTTGGAAAAGATGGTCCGGGTGGGATGCCCGTGGATAGGTTGGTGTTTGGTCGGAGCCTGCACTGACGGTATTACTTTCAATTACAAGTATTGTTTTTTACTTACTGTATTAAATTCAGCAATTTTAATCTAATTATTGTATTTCTTTAAATGTTGTTTTATGCAAACTAACCCTATAAGCCTTCCTTGGTTGCCTTTATCATTATGTTGCATTTCTCCGTGTGACTTGCGGAGTACAAGTTTGTACTCACCTTGCTATCTCCACACAGAGGAAGACGACTTCGACTACGGTGAAGACTTGGACGAGTAGGCCGCGTCTTACTGTCGTTTGCCTGTGGGCAGGCTCAGTGGGCTTCTTCCGCTTCGGTTTTTCTTCCGCTGCTTATGTTTAATTTTTGGCTTATGTGCCGTGGATGTAAACTTTGGCAATTCTGCCCATATTTAATTAATAAAGGTCATTATAGTTGATATTTATCTTTGTTGTTCACTGTGTGCACTAGCTAATTCTGGACTAGTGCGATTCACACAGAGGATCCACGAGTTGTTGCTCCGGGTTCCGACACTTGACCACCAAACTGAGTAATTGACTATGTTCCAACATACACTTTGCTTGAACAAATCATGGCTTTCTTCTGATTGGTAATCCAACAAGGTCATGCCAATTATGTACATATTCAATCACCCCCTCTAGTGCTAGGAAAGTATGAAGCCTCACGATACATGAAAGGGATAAAGGGGAAGGTTGTGAGATTGGAGCGGAACTCCGCAAAGTGGGCAGGGGAACGTGAAATCGAAGGCCTGATCTTCTTCGGCGGCGTCGCCATGGCGCGGGTGGAGAAGTCGTGTCTGACCGTCCACCCGGTTGAGGTGGACAAGGAGGAGGAGGACAAGGCCCAGAGGAAGTCGGTGACGAGGATGACTCCGAGAAGGACGACGGCGGTGAGAACCAGTAGGCGCTTCGCCGATAGCTCATTCGCAGTGGATGATGGCCCCAGCCTATGGGTAATCCACAACATAATGCAGGAAGGGTAGTGTTGTGGGGCATAGAGGCACCGGCGGCAGCGTCAAGGTAGACTAGGTATAACGGATTTCAAGAACCGACAGCGAAGAAACAGCATGGATAGGGGATGGGGATAGGGGAGACTATGCATCATGGGGAGGGGAGGCAGCTAGAGAAGGAGGTGGCTTCGAGGGGAAGGGGAGCCTAGCTCTGGGAAAACCATAGCTTGGGGGAGGCGGAGGCATTGGTGTGAAGGAGGGGATGACTCGGAGGAAGGGGCGGGGCATCGGTGCGGAGGAGGGGATGACACAGGGGAAGGGATCGTAACTGAAGCTGGAAATGGGGGAGAGGGGCAGTTACGCGAGAGAGATGGTGGTGGGGAGAATGGCGAGACGGATGGTCAAGATCTTATTATTTAGATCGGACGGCTGTAGAGAGAGGAAGAATGGACCGATGACCACCAACTTATAATTTTATAATAGTAAAGAATAGCAGCTCTCCTGCTGTTTCTTCCCAAGAAAAAAAAACTGGTATGGTAAAATTACTGCGTGCATTCTAGACATGCCCTTGCTTATTCTGGGGCCCAGCGTACAGTTCCTACAACGGATCTGCTGGTAATGGTTGGTATCAAACATTTATGCTGTTCATCACCGCTTGATATTTTAGGCTAGGGCATCGTACCAGTGGAGAACCTGCATAAATATCCTTCCTCGTTCAATATTTTCCTCTAAGTACGGCTAGCAAGAATATCAGGACGTATTGATAATTTGTTTTGTTCTTCTCTCGTGCTTTTCTTCATTTCTCTTCTTCCTTTTCTTTTTATGAGGATGGTTTGCATGGTCAAACTTTAAACTATCAATGAACAGCCCACCTCGTCGTTGTCTACAAAGTCAAACTCCGAGTGTTGTATGCTTATTTGGCACCTAATTATAATTAGGCTGCTCTATCAGTGCTATGGTTTTTTGCTACGGTTTATTAGTCTAAGAATAGTGATCGCTAAGAAAAACATTAAAAAAAAGAATAGAACACCCTTCTCCCTCTCTTTTGCATGCCATCTTTTTTCCCCTGAGAAAGGCTGTTTTTCCACCCTTTTGTGGGTAGGAGTTTAAACGTAGGACCTCACACTCATGCACCTCCGCACTCCACCACTAGGAACTCACTCAGATGAGCTCTATTTTACAATTAAACAAAAACCTTTGCATCCTTTTTGCAAAGAAGAACCCTTTTGATCTTCTATTGAAGGAATTCGATTCAACCTTAGGGTGTGTTTGGTTGAGCTGTGGCTTCTGAAAAAGCTGCTGTGAGCTGTGGGCTGTGGAAAAGCTGCTGTAGGTTGTGGGCTGTGGAAAAGCTGTAAGTTGTTTGGTTTAAACAAGTAAAACTTACCTCCTATCTCTATTTTCCTTGAAACAACTGTGAAACAGCTCTCTATTTTCACCATTTCAAAAAGCAGAAAGCCAAAAGCCAAAAGCAGGGTCCAAGCTGCTTTCAAAACTATACTACCCAAAAGTAGCTGCTTCTGAAAAAGCAGCTTCTGAAAACCACCCTTTTGGTTGACTTTTGGCTTTTTGGAAGCAAAAGCAGCTTCTAAAAGCCCAACCAAAGGCACCCTTAATGACCTTTAAGGCTTTGCTCCAAATTACAGGCATGTTCTTTTCCTCTGAAGTGGCGGCTTTTGGCTTTTGCTACAGTACCTAACTTTCAAACGAAGTATTTTCTCAAGACGGGGTCTATAAGTTAAACGATCTACACGTAAAAGCCTAACATCTGTACCAGCCAAAATTGCAAGTGAGTATCTGTCTCTTCGTAATCTGTACCATAAACAGCCAAAATTCAAAATTTTCAACCAAAAGCCATAAGCCGCAGCCGAAAAGAACATGCCCTACTTCAGCTTCTGACTTCTTGATTTCATCTCTTTGTTTTAGCTTTTTTGCTTTTGCTTTTTTTCCCTTATTCCTTTGCATTGTCTATGATGATATAATATTTTTTATTTTTTTAAAAATTTAATTACTCAGAAAAAGCTAACAGCCGTTACAGTGAGAAAAGCCAAAAGTCACGGCTGGCCCTGTTCTTTTTCAGATTTTGGCTTCTGCTTTTGACTTTTATACAGTAACTAGCTTTTTAAACGGAGTGTCTTTTCAAGATGGGGTCTACTAGTTAATTGTAATGCATACTGTACCGACTTTATTTATTTATAACAACAAAAACTGCATGTGAGTTTCTGTTACTCTCTAATATCTCACATGAACATCCAAAAAACTACAAGCCGCAGCCAAAAGTCATAAGTCTCAGTCAAGAAGAACATGCCTATAAGCCGGTTAGAGCACAGCCTAAATATGAGCCTTTCATTTGCATGGATGTGTCCAATCAATGTTGTCAGGATCACGATCCCAGGTAGAATCATTTTTTGTCTGACGGGATCAGATCGTAGGATTGGATCCTAGAATCACGATTCTATCAGATTTTTAAAAGTATATATATTATATAAAAAAATTGAATTATATTTTTTGACATGCAAGACTGTAGAAGAAATTTTGAATTTTTTGAATTTAATTTTATAATTTGAGTCAATTATTCATATTATATTAGATTAATGTTGATTTTTGAAGCTTATTTAATTATTTTTTTCATAAAATAATAATCTAAAAGTCCAATATGTCAAAGATAATACTTTTTTTTACCTTAGAATAACATGTAAATAACAAAAAAAAAGCAAATTAAACTAGTACAATTTAAACTAGCAATAAGTAATATCAAATTTTATATACTAACATAGTTTGTTATCATGATCATGATCCTGCTACGATCATACCAGATCCTAATGATTCTACGAGTTGAATCACGATCCCATTGCGATACTACCCGATTCCGATCTATATTTTGATACGTGTCATCTATCTCTGATAGGATCATACGATACTATAATCCATGTCGCGATATTGACAACATTAGGTCTAATTGGGCATACATAAAGGGGGAATAGATGCATATGGACCCTATGTGTGTTTGTGTTTTTGATGCTTCGACCTATCATATTCTATGTCCTTTTTTTTTTGCACATTACAGTTCTAAGTTATTAAGAAGGGAAAAACATAGAACATAACACACGCCGTTAGGAAGATCGAATAGTTCATGCAACTAAAAAAATGAGAGATGTATTTACTATAAACCTGTGCACCTCACACATCTTCTTTTCTTCTTTCTAGTAGTTGTCAGATGCCATATTGACGGTCAGCGACCTAAGATTCTGGATCACATGGAGAGCGACTTGACAACGGTATACTATTGCAACGGTATAGCAACAAGTTTTATAAAGTTTTAGGATGTTTCGTGAAAAACATTAGAAAGTTTCAAGCTTCAATAAATTTCACGTGTTTCTAGAAGTTTTTAGGAGATTTCAAAAAAGTTTCAAATCAAAAGTTTCAGATTTTTGGCAAATCAAGTTTTAATGAGTTTCAGCAAGGAGTTTCACCAAGTTTCAACCAAAAAGTATTAAGAAGTTTCACCAAGTTTCGACAAAAAGCTTCACCAAGCTTTAATAGATTTCGACAAGTTTCAATGAGTTTCAACAAGCTCGCCATGACTACAACGTCGATGAAAGTGGTGGTGCTGGTGCCCACCTTGACTGCTTCGGCTGGGACAACGACATGGAGAGGGGGTGTTGACTACCATCAAAGATATTGGAGCACATGTAGAGACACACGATGACGCCATAGAGGCAGACAACGACCGTGCCATAGAGGCAGATGACGACGATGCCAAATTGGGCGGTGGCAGTTTCGTTCTTCGTTGGCTCGATGGACCACGCCACCAAAGGGCAAGTTGAGGACAAACCACAGCGGGCGATGACGAGCACGAATCGAGTCCCGAGCTTGTTGGCAACCGCATTAGAGGATGACCGGATTCGGTGAATCCCATCGTCAGCGACGAGGAAGATGAACGGATCCCGTGTATCACGTCGTCTGTGCCTTCATTCGCCTGCCAAGCAGCCTTTGCTATGCCAGTCGCTGCCCTCCTCTGTTTATCACACAGTCTCTACCTTACTAGATGTTTCTTCTATAGCGTTCACTGATGTGTAGACTAGAGAGAGAGGTGAGAGTGGAGAGATGGGTGAGAGACGGGAGAGAAGCCTGATAGGCACGAATAAAATGAATCCTATAGCTAACTACGGATTCGATCTTATTGGTTCGGACGACTTTACCCTGTACCGTCGGAACGGTATAGGATTCCGTAGCTTTTCCCTTCCAACTCGCAGCGGCACGCCAGCTGAGCATCTATTTCGCCTTCCTCCACCGCCCGTCTTGAATCCGACGGTCCGCGCGGTCGCCGGCGCGTGCCTCACCTTCCTCTTTTATTACTGCCTCCCACCTGCGCCCACGCCCACCTCGCCTCCTTCCTCTCACGCACGGCCGCCGCCCCCGAGATCGGAATCGGCGCCTCCCCGCGCCCCACCGCCCGCGTCGGCCATGGCGCCGTCTCTGCTCGGGGTCAGTTCGCTCTCTTTCTCTCTGGCTCGCAGGCTGCGGGTGTTGTTGTGCAGTGGGGGTGACTTGTTTCTTTTCCGGTTCTTGGTTGTGGCTCCTGTGCAGGGTTTTACCAAGTCGCTGGCCATGACGGTGCTCTCCGAGATCGGGGACAAGACCTTCTTCGCTGCCGCGGTACACCTCCGCCTCGCCTCGCCTCTCCACCTGACCGGCGCCTTCTTTTGCGGTTTTACTTTCTCCTCTTCCTGCTCTTGCCTTCGCCTGCCCGGAGGCCGGGACGTGCGTAGATGGGTCCAGGTCCCCTCCCGCGCGAGCGAGGTGTTCGACGATATGCTGCCGTCGGCCCTGTGGTTGGTTTGCTGTGTTTTGATTGGGAGATAGGTTGGGTCCTGGCAGATAAGAGTCGTGCGGTAGCTGTAGATTGCGGCGAAGCAGTGAGCAGGTGAGCGTTGTTTAGTGAATTTCTGGATCAGTAGTTAGCTAAGAATGGGATCTTCTATTAAGCAGTGGACACGCTAGCAAAGATTGGGAGCTCGGTTAAGTTTCTGCTCCTCCCAATGGGGGGAGTCGGCTTGGAATTAGGTGTGTTCTTCAATGGAATTTGTCCGCGGTTGGAAACTCACCTGCTCAGCTCAGTGCGCATGAGTTCCACGCATGTAGGCAGGCAGGCACACAGGGGAAGAGGGGCCTTTGGTTTGGTGGATCTGTTGCGCTTGCTGAATTTGCTAACCTGCCATACGAGTTGGATACTCCTTTTGTGTAGGACTGTTACTAGTTGTGCTGAGATGCTTGTCCTATTCCACCAGAATTGTTTCATCGCCAGGGTAGTAAGTAATAAACCTTAGGAACAACGTGCCTGGAGTTTTACCTCTTCAGGGGATGATGGATTTGACAGGGTCTGGCGTAGCAAGACACACATATTCCTTTCTAGTGATACACTCATCAAATATTCCCCACTTTGAAAGTTCTTTTGCTCTGCTTTTCTTTTCTTTTTTTGGACGGCTATTGTTTGAGCACTGTATTTACTCATCTTTTGGCATTTACCTTTACAAGATTCTGGCCATGCGCCATCCCCGGAGGCTTGTCCTGGCAGGCTGTATGACCGCATTAGTAGTGAGTATTTTCAGAATTTTACGTGCTACAATATATTGTCTATTTTTTCTTAGTTAACTGATGGAGTTAATTATTTTAGGTGATGACAGCTCTATCGGCTTCTCTAGGCTGGCTTGCACCTAATCTGGTAAGTCATTGTAAGGATTGCTGGAAGCTCACCTATAGTGCACAGCTTTTTAATATGTCAAGAAGAAAAAAAAGGTTTTTTTGTTTGTTTTAATGTATCAAACCTCTGCAAATATAAGTACATTTTGTGAGTGCTGCTTGGACAAACACAATCATATGACACCAGCATGGTTGTTAGTTTCTGCATGGCAAATAAAAAGAACAATTTATAGGGATTTAATAAAATTATGCTGTGCGTCTTGAAATTCCATGAATTAGTACAGGCGCCTATTTTTTATTGGATGATAAAGAGGCCTGCTTGTACCTTTGATTTGTCCTAATTGTACTGTCACTTAAATGTTGCAACAACAATCCTGACAAGTGTTTAGCATGGGGCATGGGCAGTTGGATGCATGTCCTGTGTTATACATGGGGGTGGATCTTCGAACCAATCCTGTTCCTGTCATCTGTTTTCTTGTGATGATATGCCAAATTCTTGTTGAAGTATGCCTCCTTGCAAAACTCTACAGATGACAGTATTGTGTTGAACAGATATCACGTAAATGGACTCATTATGTGACTACTCTGCTCTTCTTTGTGTTTGGCATTTGGTCATTGTGGGAAGGCTTCAACGAAGACAGGTACTGATATTCATGTTTGCCTTTCAGTTAACTTTTTACTTGTTTTATGTGTTCAATGTTTTACTGAGTGACTTCAGTAACTGACTAACTTCGATTACAGGGATTCGGAAGAATTAGCAGAAGTGGAAGCAGAGCTGGTTGGCAAATTTTATCCATGCCTTATGTTCTATTGGATTGCAGTTCAGGTGACTTGTTCCTAAGTTTTGCCCAATTTCAGGATGCTGGCTTCAAGAGTAACAAAGGTGAATCCAAAAATAAATCTAAGGTTAGTACACAAGTGACATACATTGTCAATTATCTTTTTTCTCATAATGTTTAATTTTTCCCTTTATAATAGTCGTGTAATTCCCTTTTGGATTCTGTGAAATAATGAAAAATAAGAAAAATATGAATGCCTAATTTCCATTTCTTTTCCCATTCTCAGAATTTGTCATCGTCTCCAGATATTCTCATCTATCTAGGAAGATTTTTAGGGCTTGTTTGGTTGTTGTTCAATGCTACCATTCCAATGTGTGCCATAGCTTAATAGTGTTACCAAAATTTGGTCATGTATTTGGTTGCCCATGAATTGGCCAAAATTTGCCAAGAAAATGAACCGTTCCAAAAGTTTGGCATCAAACCAAATAGATGCCAAATTCGGTCAGCACTACCAAATTTTGGCAATTCTAGGCGAATGTGTTTCTTATGCATGAATGTGTCTTACATAAGTTCTACCAATATATATGATTTTGACGTGTATCTTGCTAGCCCACAGTATTCTCTCTCCCTCCACTTTATCGTTTTTGTAGTCTATCATACATGATCTGTTTCATCTGATAGTGGCAAAGAAAAAAAACAAAACATTTAGGTTTGCTCATCTGTGCATATATTTTTTCTTTTCATTGTTTGTGTGGAGAACAATTGTGTTTCAGTTGACAGGCTGTTAAGAAAAGCTTGCTTATTGAGGGCAATCTCGCCATGCGTACCATTTTTCAGTTATTCACCTTTGTTTTGCCATCATATATTAATTTGAATTTGTATGCTTGTCTGGATGTGCAACTCAACCTTTGTCAATATTAGGGAAATGATGATAGGAAGAAACAGCAAAGACCATTTTTCATGCAGTTCTTCTCACCAATTTTTGTAAAGGTACCCACTACTGATTATATGAGAGAAATGATTAACAAAAGTACAACGCTTGGGTTTTCACTGGAATATTGACCTGCCCATTGATTTGTGTGTTGCAGTCATTTTCCATTACATTCTTTGGTGAGTGGGGTGACAAGAGCCAGGTAAGTTGTATGAAAAGATTGTTCTAACTTGTACTTTTGCAAAGCACCTTTTGATGTTATAAATAGATATTTTTTGCTATATTGTTGAATCTGCTCTCAGATTGCTACTATTGGTTTGGCTGCCGATGAAAACCCATTTGGTGTTGTCCTGGGCGGAATCATGTACGAGCTGCTTCTTTTGTTGCCCTATACTCTGTTTTCTGGTGTGTTCCTGATAAAACCTCTTACTGTGCTTAGAGCGCAAGCATTCTGCACTACCGCTGCTGTCATTGGAGGGAAGAGCTTGGCTTCTCAGATATCTGAGAAGATGGTAGGAACCATTGTTTGAACTCGTGCTCCCTGTGAAGTGCTGAAATGTCCGGCATCTGATGTGATGTTATCTCGTTGTAGGTTGAATTGTCGAGTGGGGTGCTATTCCTGTTGTTCGGTATCATGTCGTTCCTGTCAGGACCAGAAGGAGAGTTGTAATGCCTCCAGGAAATCTTGCTCAGCATGGGTGGTTAATAGGCCTGCTTTCAGTAGATTTATCATATTTGAGTAGATGGATGATGGCAACGAAGGCCAGCATCCTTGACGAACGGGATGGCGATTCCTTAGTTTAGTCAACACGCTGCAAACGTTTCACTCTTCATTCATAAATAACATGTTACTAAAATCTGTACCGATTGCTCCGTGCTGGACCCAGCACCTGGAAATCTTCAGTAAGAATTGCAGAGAAGTTTCTGTACATTGTCGTAGGCCCATTCTATCCGGCTTTTGAGACCAGCTTCGGCTTCGAGCCAGAGAAGCTGAAAGTTGGATCGAACGGCATGGCTTTGGAAGTGGCTTATACAAGCCGCTTATTATCTCTGCCCTAGTTCCCCATGCCCTGTCGTGGATTCCCCTCTTCGTATCCCCGCTATGGTTTCCTGGGTACTTACCTTCACACGCTGTTGTCGTAGGTTGGCCATTGCCTTCGTCGGTCCCTTAGCCTGTCCTCTTACTCTGTTAGCCTTCACCCCGTCGCAACTCCGCTATCACCTACCATACCACCTGACCCTCTTCGCAGCCCACTGCCCATGCCCAGATCTACATCAAGCACCCTTCTCATAGTGCTGGCGTCGACATCTGAGGTGCCCTCATTGCACGACATGTCCTTGACCTCTGCATCCTCCTCGAACACCTCATTTGTCCTTGCTTCGGAGTCAGCATCCAAAGTGCTATCGTCGTCGGATGTCCCAAGCCTCGTTGTGGTGCGCCCTCTTGTGCAACCGACCTCACAGGGGGACCTCACACAAGGATGATGCTCTCATCACCACTCTCACTCCTGATGCCATACACTCGGAGCTACTAGTCACCTCTGCTCCCGTCGGCGATGTACCCCACACTGCCCGAGGTACCACTTGCTTCTGTTGTGTGTAGCCTCTCTTTTCTGTTCTTACTCAGTACATTGTCGCAATGTTGCTCGTGTGGTTCCTTCGTTGCGATCTCATGGTCGTTGATCTTTGCTCTCTGATCATCTTGGTTGCGAACAGGTAGACAAGTCATGTTCTGCTGCTATTCAGGATGATGTCACCCACATCGCCATGCTTGAAATCTGTTGCGAGGAAGTGGAGGCCAACAACCGTCCCATGGGCTGTTTGAATAGGCGTGGCTACTACAACCTAATTAGGAAATTTAAAGAGCACACCAGTAGAGAAAACGCGAAGAAACAATTCAAAAACCACTGGAACGTAGGGGTGCAAACGGAACGGATACGGACGGATATTGCTCATCCCGTATCCTTTTCCATATTTTTTGTCGGAGTCGGAATCGGACACGGATAGTGATGGATACGAATACGAATACGGATATTCTCGGTCACGAATACGGAGCGAATACATGCCGCTCCGAATACGGTTAGTTTTGGTCACGAATATTTAATCGGATAATACGCGAAAGCAAATTTCACATGGTAACAGAGACAAATTAAGCAAACTGAGATCTAATACGAGTGTACCGACGTTGCAACAGCCATCGAAACAAGTAATCTTATATAAATAAACGATGCTACATTTCAAGAAGAGTCAGAGATCCCACCTGGCCGGCGGAGAGGCCAGGTATCCGACTCCGTTTCCGTATCCGGTAACTATCCAGGCAACTATCCGGTAACTATCCGGGTATCTATCCGGTAACTATCCGAAAAAATATCCGGATAGTTCTGTATCCGTCAGATAAAGCTTGTTTTGAATCCGTTTTCGTATCCGACAAAAAAATATCTGAATCCGTTTCCGTATCCAAAAAACCTTCGGATATCCGAAAATTTGCTTCGAATTAAAACGGACGGACGGTCGGTCAGGAAATATCCGCTCCATTTGCACCCCTACTGGAACGCACTGAAACGTGATTACAGTCTGTGTAAAATACTAAAACTCAATGCATTTGGGTTGGGAATTGACCCTCCTCGTATTGGGTCGATCGATGCCAGCAATGACTGGTGGGAGTAGCAAAACTTGGTATGGAACAGTTTGAATTGTTAGTTTGTGTTTGTTTTATCTTTCACCTTGGGTTGATTTGATGGAATACCTTTTGTATTGCAGGCAACGAGGGGTTGTATCAAGTTCAAAAATTCGTCTTTGCTACACAAGGACTTGATGGAGATGATAATCTGTGACGTACTTTGCACGAATGAGCATGCAGCGGTTCCTAGAGCAAGTAGGCTCAACGTGGACTCTAGCTTTTACGATGACTTAGGCCCTTAGCAATTCGTTTTGCCAAGCTCGTCGCAGAAGTAGGGCGGCGGCGACGAGGGGAGGGGGGGGGGGGGGGAGGCCGCCACCACTACCTTCGACCCTGAGTCAAAGATGTCCCGTGACAACATGATCGACAAATGCATGGAGAGCATATACGACATGTACGAGAGATCGATAACGGGTTGTGCTGCCATTGCCACTACCAAGTAGGAAGCGGTGCGCAAGAAGGTAGGTCAATTGCTTGATTTGGTCATCACCAATGGCTGCCCCGAGGGCACAGACGAGCACTTCTATGCATGTGCGTTGTTCACGGAGAGAAAATATAGGGATGTGTTTGTGACGCTGCAAACACTCGAGGGGCATGTAGGTTGGCTCTACAGATATGGACGATCTACCAGGCTCGCGGTGTAGCGAGGGACCTTTGATCATCCATGTGCTCTTCTCATGTTACCGTGTCAAATGTGTTCGTACTATCGGCCTACCATTTCTTGTACGTGTGTGTATTATTTTATTCGTGTAATAGTAGGTTCAACGATAATCGACTAGAGGGGGCTGAATATGAGGTTTTTAAATTCTTTTGGCTAAATTATAATTTTTAGCAAGTATGAACTTAATTAAAAATATTTTGCACAATTAAAGCATAAATAATCTAGGTTTTACGAAGGAACCACAAAGCTATGTTAATACTAGATACAATTTTAGCTACACAATTTAAATCAAATAATTTGCTAGAAAAATAAATACAAAAAGTAAAGACAAAGAGATAAACCACAATGAAGACAAACAATATTTTCCTGTGGTATCGAATACTTACCGGTCTTTCCTACTGTACGTCGAGGTAAGCCCAAACGGATTAGATCGGCTCCACGAATTAAGCCTAGCCACCTCAAATCCACTAAGTTGCTATTCCTCCGCTATGGAGATGACGAGCACCACACCACTCACAACCATGCCGGGTCTCTTCATAAGCTTCTTTGAAGAGATCACTGCACAACCTCTTTCAAGCCATCTAGGTGTCAGCAACCACCAAGAATAATAAGTTACAGTGATTGCTTGAAGGTTTTCAAGTGCTATAAGGATCAACAAATGATGTAATGCACTTGAATGCTCTTAACCATCTTAATATGTGAAAATAGAGCAAATGAATAGGAGTGTAACAAGGGTTCAAGGGTATTTAATGAGATCCAAGAAGAGTTCTTTGCTGCTGATGGGGAGGTATTTATAGCCTCCACTCACTAGTAAAACCGTTGGGGTCAAAATCCCCAAAAATCAGGAAATACAATACTACCGCTATGTAGTGGCTGGTACTACCACATCCACTATTCAACAACTATTTGAGGATCATTAAATGCACATAAACTAGTCATTACTTCAAATATCAGTAGTATCATACTCACAAGGGCCGATAGTACCGATCATTCGATAGTACCACACTTCAACTATGGTAGTATTGATTCCCAAATGAGAGAAAATGCTCTAAAACATACCTATTTGGAAATTACCTACCGCCAACTAAATTTTTGTCACATCGCAGTGTGGTAGTACCGATTTCAATGTGCGGTCATACCGCTCTATGGTATTACCGTTATACACAAGCGGTCATACCAATTCAAGGAAAGTTCAATGAGTACCTCTCTGGAAATTAGCTACCAGCATGTAACGATTGATAGTACTAATGTAGTGGTATTACCGTCAATATACCTGTGGTCATATCGGTTTTTCAAAGGAGATTTAGAGATGGTTCCAAATGAAGTTCCAAATGCATGCATGAACGATAATTGATCAAAGTGACACAAGGTAAGCTTCAAACTACTAGCCATGACTCCTCTTTATAGTATGTCATCTATTCTATAAATCCGGTCTTTTCAACCGAACACCGAGACCAGTAAAAACTATAAAGAGGTCCTTAGACTACAATATACCTTTGTCTTGAGCCATGTCTTAATCCATATCGATCAACCTTTGCATACCTTTTCCATGACATCATCAAAACCCAAAAATAAACCTTTTAATTATCTCAATAAACAAGTTAGTCTATTTAATCATTGCCATCATTAATTACCAAAATTATTTTTAGGGGTCTAAACGTTTTCAGTAACTGACTTTGTGTGCACGTTGAGTTTGTAACGGTTTGCTAGCGTTTCGTTGATGTCATATTAGTTGAGTCCTTCGATGTGCGTGTTTACACATTTCTTCTCATGCAGTCTTTGTTTGTGGACAGTCCATCTTCCATATGTTGCACTATTATTTTCGAGGTGGTTATTGCAGTTGAGCTTGTTTATATGTATTGATGCTATGCCCGCTGTTACTGTAATTTACTAGTACCATTACTTTGTTGTAATTGTCATGTTGACTGGTTGATGTGTTGCTTGTAGAGCCACCATGTCAGGGCATGAAGGGGACGATAGTAACAATGACAGCATCCCACCCCAGTGCTCGAAATAGCTATTATTAGGAGTTTTTCCGAGATGGGCCCATCGTCATCCAGGCGGCCTCGCAGAGGGCCAATGCATAATGAACTTGAGTGGGTTGACGAACAGCTTGGCTCGCCTCAGTTGTGCCACGATATGTTCAGGATGGGGGAAGAGATGTTTTCAGAAAATGCATAATACACTAGTCAATCACTATGGGTTGTAGTCATCAACAGGCATAACCTCTAGGAGAGCGTTGGAGATTTCTTATGGATGGTAGGTGTGACACAATCCAACATTCAGGTTCACAACAGGTTTGACACTCAGGGTCAACCATCATCCTGAAGTTTCATCATGTCCTTGATTGCTTGTACACCATGTTTGCAAACAACATGAACCGACAGATCCAACTTTTAGTACTGTGCACAAAAGATTGAGGGATCCAAGGTTTCACCCACACTTCTCCGAAGGCATAGGAGCCATTGACGGGACGTACATTCCTGTGATAGTGCCTGCTGACATGTGAGTAATGCACACAAAATGGCATAGTTATACAAGTCAGAATGTAATGGCTGTATATGATTTTGACATGATGTTCACATTTGTAGTCGCTGGATGGTCCGGGTCAATACACGACACATGCATCCTCCTGGACTTGCTGGTCGGTTATGCCCATGTGTTTCCGCATCCGCCCCAAGGTAGCAATCTAACTTGGCCACTTAATTCGTTTAGTTATTTTTTGGTCTGTCCTTCTCATGCACGATTCCTGTATTGATAACGCACGGAAGTACTATTTGATCGACTCAGGATATCATAACAGGACAATGTATTTAGGGCCATTTGGGAACTAGCAGTACCATGTGGCTGAGTTGGCGAATAGCCGCTGGCCTTGTGGTCACAAGAAGATGTTCAACTACCCGCATTCCTCCCTACGAAATGTCATTGAATGTGTGTTTGGTGTGTGGAAGATGAAATGACGCATCCTTCAACACATCTTAGCCTTTGTCATAGTGACCCAAAGAAAGATAATTGCCGCAATAATGGTCTTGCACAATTTCATAATAGATAGTAGGTTGGGTGACTGGGATTTTGAAAATCCCGACTTGAGCCAAGAGTATGTAGGAACTAAACTAGATGCCACGCTTGATATGGATGTACTTCCATCGAGGAAAGTACCTATGGATCGGGTGTGTGATGCCATTGAGAATGCTCTCGACACGTGATATGATCTCGCATGCCTCGTGCAACTCCTGCATGTAACGAAGACTTCTAGGACCGCATGTAGTACGTACGACCGCATGTATGCATGTATGTTTATATTTGTGTACGTATGTCTATAATGAATGTTTGTACTTGTGAAAGGTTTGTTGGCGTAGCCCAGGGAATAAACGCACATGAGTGGAGAATGAATAAACACATGAGAGACTTCTTTTGTGGCAAGACACGCCTTTTCTTCTTTCTCTGCCATTCACTCGCTTCTCCAATTTGCTTAACAAGTACACATCTTAAATATGCCTCATACATATACGTTCACACAACCTGTACTCCACGCACCCATTAACTCCACTAGCCAAGAATTAGGACCTATTCTCATGCCACTATCTAAGATCCACGAAACACATGACTCGGCCAACTTATTGACTCAAGTTATAGTCATTACTCGGACGCCCAGCCACAACTACTGCTCGACTTACAAGTATGTCTGCTACAATACTCTTACGACTTACGATTGTTTTCAGTACTCAGTACTCGGACTGCCCTTCGTACTCGGTACTTGGTGCTGCAGTAGTTTATGACCACAACCACTTTCGACCAAGGCTTATGACTTCCGACTACTTGCGACTTCCAACTGCTTTTGACTTCCGACTACCAAATGTGGCTTCAACTACTATTTTGAGTACTCGAACACACAAGTACTCGACATAGACTACACAGTACTCGAACACACGAGTACTTGACATATGACTACACAGTACTCGAACATATGAGTACTCGACACACGACTACACAGTACTCGAACACACGAGTACTTGACACACGACTATACAATACTCGAACACATGAGTACTCAACACCGACCACTATCAATGACAAGATTAGTTCCAACAAGGTCGCGTGTATGCTTGTGTGGTGTACATGATCCGCGCGTGCTTTGCAATTCATTCGTAATTGTGCGTGTTTATTTTTTATACTCTTGAAGTAGTTAGCTATCACAAATTAGCTAAATTAGCAAAAAGCTAAAAGTCATTAGCCCAAAAGAACACTATGGCTTTTTAATTGGCCATTACTATTTATCAGCTGCAGCCAAAAACAACTGGTTAAGGACCTATTCTTTTCCGCTTATGGCTTATGACTTCTCTCGAAGTAGCCATTTCGAAACGGCTTATCGAGATAGTTTTTTAGAAGTGGCTTATCGGCTTTTGATCGTTCGCACGAACGTTCACACTAGGACCAAATGCTATAGGGCCTGTACTTTTTTGCTACAGCTTGTGGCTTTTGGCTGCGGTTTGTGGTTTTTGGGCTGTTTGTACGAGAGATTACAGAGTAACATAAACTCACATGCAGTTTTTGCCGATATAAATGAAGTCAGTAAAGTATGTATTACAATTAACTAGTAGACTCTATCTTAAAAAAATACTCCGTTTAAAAGCTAGTTACTGTAGAAAAATCAAAAAATAGCTTTTAGAAACTGAACAGAACAGAACCATAAACCACAATCAAAAAAATACCAGCAAAAGCTAAAACGCAGGCCATACTTTTGTTTTGTCGCAATTTTGCGTGTGGTTGTGTGAACTGCAAGGCTTGGATACTAAGGGCCTGTTTGGGACTGCTCTGCTCCAGTTTTTCCAGCTCTGCTCCACCAACTCCACCATGGAGCAGCTCCACTGTGGAGTTCCTGGAGCAGGTTGTCCTGTGTGGCACGCAGCTAGCTCCAGCTCCAAGAATGTGAGGTTTCCCTGAGAAAGGTCCAATGTGCCCCTGAATGATGTTTGGTGTATATTTTGATGTCTGCGGAGCATATGTAACTGAATTTTTTTGTTGCTAATTGAAATATGATGTAAAATATTATAATCGCAATTAATTTATTCGAGAAAACCAAAAAACAAATATTTACTCAAGAGCATAATTCACTGCATTAATTGGAGCATAGAGAATTCAAGCAAGTCCTAACAAAATGATATCCCAATGAGTTTTTGATGATTCGACTGATAATTCACAAAAGCAGACAAAATATAACATGGAGATAACACTTTGGCTTCCATTATACCAAGAAAACTATCTCAGGCGAACAGTTATACACCATGATCCACACTAAGAACATGTCTGCTGACAGTGTTGATAAAAAAGGCGAAAAAGAACAATGGAACACAGCTTCACTGGATCTCCATTGCTGTCCAATCAAGTACTCTTTAAATGGCCATTAGTTCACCAAAGTTGCATATTAGGAAGATGGATCCATCAAATAGACCACCAGCCTTTATCACCTTCTGTGAACAAAAAACAAAGAACATTAGTTTATTTAGCATCAAGAGGTTTATCTACCAACAAGAGGTTTATTTAGCATTCAAGGCTGCAGTTGGCCAATTTTCATCACTAGTATAATACACATCCACTGCTCCAGGAAGCACACAATTCATGAACATACGTCCACTGCTCCAAATATTGCACCAAATACTGCTCCATGAACATAATTCAATGGTTTCACGAAATTCAGATCAACATAAAGCGGCGGTCAATGGTTTCACAAAATTCAGATCACCAGCTGTGCATAACCATGGAAAGCATTTCCACATGAGATCACAAAACACATTTCCAGGAAGATTACAAAACAGATTGAAATGGCAGAGAGGAGGAGGAGCGGCCAGGCGTAAAGGAGGAGGCCGGGCGGGACGGCGGCAGATCTGGGGAGGGGCGACGGGGCGGCGGGGGATCTGGGGAGGGGGCGGCGGGGGGAGGGGCGACGGGCCGGCGGCGGAGGGGGCGACGGGGCGGCGGCGGATCTGGGGAGGGGGGAGGGGCGACGGGGCGCCGGGGGGAGGGGCCACGGGCCGGAGAAGGGGGGCGGCGCGGGTGGGGGGGGGGCGGAGAAGGGGCGGCGCGCGGGTGGGGGCGGAGAAGAGGCCGCGCGGGTGGGTGGGGAGAAGAGAAGTCGGAGAAGAAAAGAAATCCAATCGGTACGGAGGAGAGGAATTGTGTAATGGCAGTGGTGGGTAATTTTTCATCAACTCCACGAGGAGTTTGGAAACCTTTGTTTGTGGAGTACCCCTTGAGGAGCTCCATAAAAAACATGGAGTTGGCCTCTAACTCCACCTTTTTCTTGGAGTGGAGTTTTTGGAGTTAGACCTGTTTGGTTAGCGAAGTTAGGAGCGGAGCTGGAAAACTTGGAGCGGAGCAGTCCCAAACAGGCCATAAATCACGAAAGGTGACAAGTGACATCGAGTTGGCTGGGGGGTATTTGTCTTGAAGATGTCACCTTTCCAAAAATAGCCTTCGGTAAATTTTCTTTGGGATTCTGTATCATAGAGAGATAACAGTTGCAGTATACTGAAGCTGGTACTTTGCTGGCCTAGCTTTTGTGAATTGTTCAGCAAATGAGTAATCTGGTGCAGTGAAATTGCCCGATGAAGCCATGAAGAATCTGTAGTAGAATCATTTAAACGGGATAGAGACCGGGAACTCTAAACCGAGCCAGTTGATTCATGAATCATGGTAGCATCCTGTTGATTCTGCAATCATCTGTTTGCATAACTGGCCAATTGCCGCCGGAGACCAGGAATTCTAAACTGGGCCAGTTTCTTTATTTCCCTAGGAAGATCTGTTGGTTTCTAGCGAGGACAACTTTGTGTAGAGTTGATGGTGAGATCCGGTCAAAATAAAGCCAAGTTCTGTAGACTTCAAGTGAAAAAAGCCCTGTTAATATATAAGCACTCGTGAAAGACCTTCTTTACAAAGTTACCTTCTTCATGCATAAAAAGGCATTTGCTATCTATCTAATAAGAGTTCCACAATCATGGAATGAAATTAAGATTACCACTAAATTCTGATGACAAAATAACAAACCTGAGTTAGGATTCCGGTGACGGCGGGCAATGTTGGTGGCCAGAGTTAGGGTTAAAGTTCACCAAATTAGGATGAGGTTTACAAAGCCCCTCTGACCATACTAACCATAGATCCTGGTGGTAGTTCGGACCGGTGGCAAGTGGCGATAGCCGGGCGACTAGGGTGCTGCCGGCTGTGGGTTTGTCAACGAGTGATGGGCGGAGTTGGGGGTAGTGGTGATAAGCCTGATAATTAGTTAGGGTGGACGGGGTAGGGTGGCGGGGACGGTAAAGAGGTGGCGGTGTGGTGACGGCGCTGTCAGCCGTACATGGTGGCTAGCGGGGGTGGGGCAGTCGTGGAGGCACGTAGAGCCCACCAGAGAGGAAGAAGATGGTGGAGGCAAAGCAAGGGGCATTGGAGAGGAAGAAGAAGAGGACGGGGTGGTGGAGTAGCTCGCCGGAGAGGAAGCCGTCGGTAAGGAAGAAAGTGGGGACGATTGAAAAATCTAGACCCGCCTTTATGAGTTAATGGTATATTTTAGTAAATAGTTGTAATCATATTGTAAGACTAACATTTTTCATAAATTAAATGAATAGATAATGTCCCATGATGATGAAGACCTTTGATGACATCATGAGTTGATCGTCATCAAGTCAAGGCTTGACATGAAGAATGGCATAATGTGTTGATGAGCATCAAGTTTAGAACTTAAAGAGAAGATGATAATGAGTTGATCATCAAGCCAAGTGAAAATCATCATGTGTTGATGGAGGTAAGTGAATGATGCATCATGGGTTAATGCATACAAAACAATGACCCAGATTTGAAGTGAAGATGTGCGTCATCAAGATTCAAGAGGATGCGCAAGGTAAATATATAACTAGCATAAATTAAAGATATGTTCTAAGTCTTTTATTGGTTTTAGTATTTGGTTGAAATACCGGATTGCTCGTATAAGTTGCCGTTCTATTAAGATGGGTCATGTCTAGTAGTTTGAGTTTCTTCATGCTCAATCACTTGCTCTATCTCTCCATGGCAGAATGCTTAGATTTGCGAATGTGTTTTGCAAATAGTTGTAGCGCATGCATAATCCTTGTGATATGTGATTTAGATTTGTAAATGTGCTTTGCAAATAGTTGAAGTCTATGTTCCCTACTTCTTGTGGCATGATGCTTAGATTTGCGAATATGTTTCGTAAATTGTTGAAGCTCATACACAATCCTTGTAATATGTGACTTAGGTTTGACAATGTATTTTGCAAATGTGTTGAGTCCATGTACCCAATCCTTATGGCATGATTCTAAAATGTACAAATGTATTTTACAACTTGTTATGAATTACGCTTTGACTTTTGTTTGCACAGTACTACGATTTGCAAATATGTTTTACAAATATGCTGAAGTACATGCATTACGTCTTTACTGGAAAATGATATATAGTATGACTACACTTTGTATGACGGTATGACTGTAGAGGTCAGACTAGCTCAGTGTGAGCGATCAGACCGGCCTGCGGTATGACTGCTTTGCGTGTGGCGGTATGACCGGGGCGGTATAAACGACTTTGTGTGGGTGGTCTGACCGGCCATTAGTTGGCAATTAGACCAACTCATGGCTAGTGGTCAGATCGGGTGCGGTATGACTGGCCATGCGGTACGATCGGGTATTTGTTGCTAATAGTGTTTTTTTTCAGAGAGCACGATTCTTTGGTTCGTACCAACAACGGCTGTAATGGATAATTTTCTAGTTGTTGTGAGAAGAGTGATAGTACTGGCTGTTTGCCTATGGTAGTACCGTATTTCTTGGTTTTTACTCCCAACGGTTAGTTTCTTTGTGTGGATATAAGTACCCCTTTGTGTCCGATTAGGGACATGTTGTTGATGCCCTATTCTAGATTCTTGAGCTAGTGTGGGACTCTCTACCCAATTATGAGCAAGGAGAGAGGTCTCTAGTTGCATGTGTTGCGTTTAAAGGTAGATTTTATATCCACTTCAGTTTGTGCATTCGTTGCACGTGGAGAGAATCAAGTAAGGGGTTTTACTTGGCTGTTGCCAACTCCTAGATGGCCTTGGAGGCGTCATACTCGATGATCTTCTCAAAGAAGCTTGTAAGAAGGCCCGTGTGTTGTAAAGCTTGGAGTTCACCTTCCCGGAGGGGAAAAGAGCTACTAATAGTGAAAATTGATGTGATTGGCTTAAGTCATGGAGCCGGCCTAATTTGTTTGGATTTACCTCAACGTGGATTAGGGGAAACCAACAAGTTTCTGAATACCACGATAAAACATCATGCATCTATTATGGTTTACTTTCTTATGCTCAATTTACTTACTTACAATTCATATTCATAGAAATTGGATTGATTGCTTATCGCCATACGATTGCAAACCTTGACTAGAGTTAGAGTGTTGGTGCACTTAGATGAACATAGATGATTTAGGCCTTATTTGTATAAAACCGATTTGATTTCTGCTTCCACATATAAACTCGTTTTTAGCCAAGATGTGATTTTAAAAATGCCTATTCGCCCCTTCTATTCAGCATCCTCGACCTTATTGCGGTCGAATGGTGACCGAGGCTCTCGATGAGCAACAAAGAGGATGAGAAAAGATAAGGTTGAAGAGTGGTACAGGAAGGGATAAGGCTGGTATGGTTCTGTTCGATATTTTATTATGTTTTGAACGTTCAATCGGTAGGCACATCCTATAAAAAAAACTTAAGGGGCTGCTCCAACAGCTTTTAGGTCGCAGCTTCTAGCTATGGCTGTTGGCTTTTGGCTAAAAGTACACCGTAGTAGCTGTTAGCTTTTTCTGAATCATTTAATTAAAAATTAGAAAAGAGAAAAATAAAAAATGTTAATTGTTATGGATAATGCAAATAAACAAGAGGAAAAAGAAAAAAGCAAAAAAAAAACCGAAAAATGTTAAAATTAAGAAGCCAACGTATTCTAAGTTACTTCTAGAAGCTAGAAGTCGAAGTTGTTTCGAGTAGGGCCTTTCATGTTTTTTTTTTGAAACGGGAAAAAGTCTGACATGATGAATCAGACAAGAGTGTTTCTGTGTTTCACTAAATAAAAGTTGCACAAATTAACAAAAGCACTTAACCACCTATGGCAAATTATCAACGGGTTGGGTCATTGCTTTTAGACCTGTATCCCCCCCCCCCCCCCCCCCCCCCCCCAAAAAAACATACCCCATTGTGTTGTGCTGAAACATTTCGCATAATCAATTAGAACGGCAGGCATCAATGACTGGTGCTTTTGCCAATCTGTGTGCTTACTTGCAAGGGATAGCATTATATATACCGCAATGTGACCTAGCAGGAGCATAAAGTTACATCATTTCAAACTACACCACACCCCCCTTAATTTGCACAACCATCCCCGCTAAATTCCTCCAAAGCAGAAAAGATTGAGCATGCATGCAGAACACAGTCAATACACGATGCTGTATAACCTAGCTACTAATGAACAACCAATAAACAGCTGAGAGGATGCCCTGTTCTTTCTTGAGCTGCTGTGTTCGTTAAGGCAAATGCTGTGTTCTTTTGAGCGGCCCGTTCATTTGTTTTATTTTTTACTTTAGGTTTCTCGATTTGGTTTTTTTAGAAGTTAAAATAAATGAGAAATTTTTTAAAGTGGATTCTCTAAACAGCTTTTTAAGTTCAATATTGTATACGTCGTCCATGTTAGCTTCTCTGCTATCTTGAAAAATATAGACAAAAATCAACTGTCACTGCCAAAAATTATAAGCTACATCTTGATAGAACATAACCAAAGAAGGCCTCCAAAATGGAATTTACAACTATAGTCCGGGCTGTCCGGCCAGCGCTCCCAAGAGTTAGGGGCCAGCCTAGATATATTGTTACTATGTATATGTGTATAATATGTTTTATATTTTTGTCCGGTAACGTTAGGAGCTGAGATAGCTATAAAGGTCCAAGGCAAACAATGCGGTGCTCAAAGAGGCTTCGATTGGAAGCTGGAGGTCTCAGCTTTTGATTTTCGGCTGAAATTGCATAACAGCTGTTAGTTTTTTCTAAAAAAAATTAGAAAAATAAAAATTGATGAAAAACTAAAAAATATTATATCATTATGGATAATGCAAAAAAATACGGGAAAAAGAAAAGTCAAAAAACTTAAATAAGCCGAAATTAGAAATCGATGTATTTCAAGTGACTTCTAATTTAAATAAATTGAAAGCTAAAAAAAAATCAAAGACTGAAACAGTTTAGAGTGGGACACCGTGTCCTAGGAAAAAGCCCAAGAAGCCAGCCATCGCTCCGTCATACCGCAAAACAGGTTCGCTCGCCTGCAGCTTGCGATGCAGGACTTCACCTTCTCCTAGTTCTCCAAAATGAATGCCGCCACTGTTAGATGCGCATTGTTTCGTGAGCTCGACGCCCTTAATGGAGGAGCATTGCAATTTCATAGATTCCCATCTAACTCCCTTCTAATTTCTTCAATTTTCAATGGTTTTAGTAGAAATCCCTTCAGATAGTCGTCCTTGTCTGCTTCATTGCTAAATTTCCCTCCAACGCAACATCTGCACTATATAAAAAAAAATTATCGTAACTTTGGTTGATTCATAGTAAGATCTCCTGCACCTGATTTGATTATCTAAGTTCTAGCTTTGCACTGATTTTTCTCAAAATGATATGCTTTTTGTGTTCTTAAAACCTTTTGCACATATTATCTGTGGGCAATCAGTAGTTTTTGTTTTTCTTAAGTACTCTCAAGATAGTAGAGGTCATAAATTTGTTGTGATATATTGAAGCTAGCTTCGCGTTGAAAAAGTTGTGTCTGTGTTTGACTGAAGGGCCCTTCATTTTTGCCTCGTCCTAGCCCTGTAGCTAGGAGTACTTCCCCCTTTCAATGGGTAAAGAACTTCCATGGCTGATATAACGATACATCAACTCCTTTGACATTGATCAAGTATATGCAGATCACACTAAAAAAAATGAGCATACAAAGGGTGAACTGCACATCTTTAATTTTAAGGAGATCGAATGGGGTTTGAACTGATCATGGCCTCACCCACTGCGCTACATTGGTGCCCTTGTATATGTCATACTAACAGGATCGATTATTGACTATTGCACCCACCAGCTTTGACAATGGATTCATATCATCTACCTAGTGGTATAGGCTAATGGTGTTGTCATGATTAGCTCTTTGGGCTATAGCCCTAAACCTCTCCATATCAGCTAGGGACAACTATTAACTCAGGATTGCCACCCATTGAGATCTGATCCACCGTCTCCTCCATGTGGACGGCAAATAGAGATGTATTGTTAGTCGTGATAAAGAGACCCACAAAAACCTGTCAATGGAGATGGCTGTTCTCCAATACGCAAAATCATCGTCCCTTCAACTTTGCGTTGCGTGAAAGGGTAGTCTTGTCCTCCATATCATCCTACATAGCAGGAGCAAGAGACAGCCTACGTGGCACTAATGTATGGATCAAGCAAAGCATTTACCATTACTACAGCCTACACATATAATCTCCTTTTCTTTTCTCTCTTCTTAATGCACTTTCAGAGTGAAGATCAAGGCGACAGTGAAGGAAAGGAGGCTTTCCGGCTGAGGAAAAAAAATTTCTTTTTTCCTTCCGGAGGAGTGAAGCAAGGGGCAAATTAGAAAAAAAAAGTATTATAAAAGATCCTCCTTCAGATACTGTCACGTGACTATAAAAAAAAAGTACGTAGCAGCACCTGAGGAAGACCTCATCAGGAAATTTGCTTCATAAATTGGGCTGAATTTTGGTGGTTTATGGTTGAATTTTTACTGTAACTGGTTGAAATTATACTGTAGTTGATAATAGTTTATTTGGCATAAATAAATTTAAAAAAATTAAAAAATAGAAAAAAAACAAATTAGCCCATCACATATAATACAAACGAATATGAAAAAAGAACCGGTAAAAAACTAAAAAACAAAAAATCAGAAAAAGATAAAATTTAAAAATGATAAAAAATAAAAAATCTAAACCCAAACGAGCAGGCTGTGTATGCAGCTAGGCACTACCCACGTCATAATGGCGTGTATCAAAGGGCATGGCGGGCCCCACAACTGTCCCATTTTCGTCCCAAATTGAGAGCCCGCTCAATTAGGCTAAAATTTGATGGTTTACAACTGAATTTTTACTATAACCGATTAAAATTATAATATAGTTGATGATGTCTTATTTGATATAATTAAATTTTTAAAATTAAAAATAGAAAAATGAGTTAACATATCACATATAATACAAACAAATATGAAAAAAGAACCGATAAAAAAAATAAAAAACCAACAAGCTAGAAAAAAAATAAAATTTACGAATAGTAAAAAATAAATTAAAAACTAAAGGTCCAAACCCAAACAGGGGAGCTAAATGTGCAGCTAGGCACTACCCACGTCATAATGGCGTGTATCAAAGGTCATGGCGGGCCCCACCACCGTCCCATTTCCGTCCTGGGTGCGTACATAATGGGTGCCGGTGGTGCCATCATCGTCGTCGTCATCATATCCGATTCCCAAACATCCATCTCACACATGGCTCTTTCTTCCCTCCTCCATTAGTGCACTGCACCGTATTATTAGCAGTACTAATTAACCTGCATATGCTGCATTAAACTAATCCATTGCCTTGGAGATCGTGCCCATGATCGAGCGCAGCCAGTAGGCGGCGTCACACCGTCCCAAACATGGCGAAAAAGTTAGTCTCGCGCGGGAACGATCGTTATGTCGATGACACTTGCTGCTCAAGATTATGTAGATCAACACCCACAGAATACTCTTGGACAGCCAATTGAACTTTTATTTGATTGTAAAATTCAAAAGCGAACCATAGATGTTAATGGAAACCAAATCGGGTGGACTTAGAGAATATGCATGTAATATCTCAAAAATTCTAATTATGAATTAATTTAACTAATTAAATACTTGATGCTACTTAGATCTAATTGAATATTAGTAGGCTAATTATTTATAGCCTTAAACCCTAATTAGTATATACTGGTCTAAATTTGTGACAAATATGACTAAAAGAAAATAATAATAATAATAATAATAATAATAATAATAATAATGGTAATAATAATAGTAGTAGTAAAATTGATTCTAATAATTAATTTAGGGTATGAGGACCGAATGAACCAACCCATCTAAGTCTTGTCCTATCAGAATGAGTTGTATTTGAATTTTCCTATGGCTGTCCCTCTCCCTAAAGAATAGTTGTCACCTTTCTTTGCCGCGGGGGGGGGGGGGGGGGGGCGCCTCTCTAGGGCTTATTTTTCTTTTTTTCCCTAGGGTTTTGCCATAGCTGCTCCAGGAGGTAAATGGGAAAGCAAGGAAGAGATTGAGAAGAATTGGTGTGTTTTCTTCATTAGATCTTCGATGCGTGGGTAATCATCTAATACTTTCACCACATCCTGTAGATAAAATTTTATATAAATTAACTTGGTAATTAAGTTGTGATTAGCCCCATGTTAATTCTCGTTTAGGATTGCTAGGTTTTTTTTGGTTTCACGCAATTTAGATCTAAATAATTTTTGAGATCCTTGGAGGCCAAATTTGGAGAGTTAGTGTACTAAAAAGTTGTAGATAAATTTATAATTTTTCTAACAAGATCAAGATCACTAAATTCTATTGGGTAGATTGTAAAATGTGGTTTTTGTAATTTTGCTATTCTATAGGTCATTACAATCGATAGATGCTACGGTTTTTGATAGTTTAAGCTTTTAAGGAGATTGAATTAGGTCTAGTCAATAACTAGAGAGTTGTAAATAATTTTATTATCTTTTCATAGAGTTTAAAAACATGATTTTTAGATAAGTATAATATAAGTTATGAATTATGGGAGAGATAATTAGAATATAAGTTATGAATTATGGGAGACTGCTATCCAGAACCAGGTTCCTACTGGACGCAGTCATGGAAAATCATTAGTTTAACTAATTTAATGGCAGAATTGAATTTTAGGCATAACTCAAAAGTGATAGGTAATTCCTATAGTTTCTGAAAAATTCATAGCTTACAAGGTTTGTATGTGTAGATTAAAAGATATGAAATTGTTAACTTTGTTGTCTAGAAGATGACAATTTGACTTCTGGGTTAAAAACTAGGATTTAGATGAATTAATCTGAACATTTAATCAACTAGAAAGTTATGAGAAATTTTGTATACATTCCAGAATGGGTATGTTTTGCTATATTTCAATACGAGAATTGAAATTTATAATAATTTTAGTATGAGGACAGCAAGATTGACTGTTCGGTAAGGTGAGAAAGTTGTTAGTTTGGGGAGTGTGTAGGAGCGTTGTTATTTATTTGTTGTCTTGTATTGTTGAAGCCTGTTTTGAAATAAGTAATTGCTGTAGGATTGGAATAGCGTCGAGTGTATTGTCATCTCCTAATCAAACTGACCATTACAACTCAAAAGACAAGTGCATGATAGAATAGTATTTGAGTATTTAAAACTTGTTGATATAATTAAATAAATATTCACCATGATGGTTCACATGAATTCACTTGCTTTATATTGATCACTTGTTTTATGGTAGAATTGTGATGCATATGGTAGAATTATGATGATGATGTTATGGTTAAAATGATGTTGTTACCAATTATTTAATGCTACTAATTAATTAATAATAGATAAATATTGCATTACATGTGAGCATCAGAGTTGTAAAGACCTATTTTGGTAGACACTCTACGGGAGTAGAAGTGAGATCCTATATGAAAAACGATAGTGTGAGAGCCCGAGTTGTGACCCTATATGAAAAAGGATAGGGCAAGGGTGTATCATCGACAGGTAAGCACTAAGCTATACCGGTATATGCAGAAGAAGATTTGAGATATGTGCATGAGTATTGCATAACATTCATGAAAAGTGGTTTGAGCTAATGAGACATGTGAATAGAAACTGATAAGAATGAATATGAGGAATTGAGTTATGATAAATGGTTATGAATTGCTAATAAGATGATGCATCGCTTATTATTCTGCTTTGTACTTACTGAGTTGTGGATTCACCCTTATTTGTTATCTTTAGGTGAATGTTGAAGATATCATGCATGGGTGAATGTAGAACATGGATTATTGTACATTGTATCTCTTCACTTCACCTAACTATTTATCACTTAAGGACATGAATAATTTAATAGTTTCCATAACATTGATTATACAATTTCTGGTTCCCCTTAGTCTTCATTGTTTCTAGTATTACTACTTGATGCTTTCTTTAATTTATATTTATTTATAATTCATGTTGGTTATTGTTGGTTCATCTTAAGTTCACTTTAAGGTTTACACACTACTATAGAAAGCCTAATATTAGACGCCAAATCACAGACGATTTGACAAAACTGTCTGTGACCGACACTAACACAGACGGTTTTAATTTGGACACCGTCTGTGTTGATGGCGTCAGAGAAAAGGAGTATCACAGATAGTTCTTACTGATGAACCGTCTATAATATTCCAGTATTACAGACGATTTTTATTTAAAACCATCTGTGATAATCTGGAATTATCACAGACGATTTTTTATTAAAAACCGTCTGTGATAATCCTGCTACATATTTATTGCGCCGCTCAGAACCGCATCTGTCTTCATTTCGATTTAGATCTAGCCGGTGCTGCACTCTTTCGCTCAGGAGGCAAGCTAGGTGATTTCAGGCCAATTAATTTGGTTGGAGGAGGCAGAGATTGAGATTTGAAGATTCATACGTTCCTAGTTGCTCTAGATATGGTTAGTAATGAAATTTATTTTTCTTTGCATTACAATTTAGATCTAAGTTTTGGTGAGTGTTATTGAAGATGATTTGCATCTACTTGACCATACATGATCAGTTCCCGTCATGTGGGAGGTCAAATTTGTCAAAATTGTTGGTTATATACCTTCAGCGATTGCTAGGGAAATAGCTGTTGTGTTTATAATATGAATTAAGCTAGCAAAGCCTCAATGCATGTGGTATATATGTAGTAATAATTAATTAATTTAATTTTTAATACTAAGTTGTTATACATATACATAACGTAGGACCGAAGCTGGATGTATGCCGCGAACCATGTGAGTGAAGAGTACATCAATGGCGTGTCTGCTTTTACAAGAGCTGCCGAGGAGGATATGTTGAATAAGGAGGTGGAATATATGTACTGTCCATGCACTGACTGCGAGAATTTAAAGATGTTTAAGAACTGAGAGCAAATTGAAGAGCACTTGATTCGGAGGGGTTTCAAAAAGGGTTATACGTGTTGGACCAGTCATGGCGAAGTCAATGATATGCCGCCGGATGACATCGCCGGTGAAGTGAATGATATGCCGCCGGATGACATCACCGGTGAAGTGAATGATATGCCGCCGGATGATGTCGATTGTTGTTCGGATTCGGATAGGTTGCACGATGATAATCTGGATTAGATGCTTCGCGATGTAGAAGAGAACTATGATGAGAGAAAGTATGTTAAATCACAGACGGTTTTTGACTAAAAACCGTCTGTGATTATAACTATCACATATGGTTTTTAGTTAAAAACCGTCTATGATATTTGCACCACAGACGGTTCGAAAGCCGTATGTGATGACCTCGTATCATTACTGACCCATAAATTCAGACGGCTCACAAAACCATCTGTGATGACGTTTCTGAACCGTCTGTGATAAGGTTTTCTATAGTAGTGATAGTGTTGCTAAAATGTATATTTACTATCTTGTTAAATGTTTATTACTGAAGTCTAGATGTTGGTAATACTTAATTACTGGTTAAAATTGATGGGGATAGTAGTTGTAGGTGATATCTTGTGTTTTTGCTAAGCTAGGGTGTTACAATATAATATGGGGTTTTTAGTCGGTACCAAGGCCTTCTCTCTCTTCTTAGTCCTAGTACCCCATGTCGGTGCAAAAGTTGGCATCGGATCTAAGCCTGGTACCGATGCTAAGGAAAAAATTGCATAGACCCACTAGTCAGCATGCCTAGCCGTCGCTGCCCATATTGTTGCACATGCGCTAGAAGGGTGAGGCCTCGTCGTGGCTGTGATCATGGCCATGGCCGCCATCGCCTGCATTGTCATGCCTGCTGCCATCTCCAGATCTAGCAGTCATCGCCGCCATGGCCATCAGATCCAGGCAATCGCCACCAGATTTGATGTCAAGGACTATGAAGCCATGTTGCCGTCTATCGCCATAATAAGGTTGAGGAAGAAGCACTTCGTTGTCGAACTCCAGATATGATGCTCGACGGCGCCAACACGATCGCCATTGATGGAGGAAGCTGAATCCGTCATCGCAGGGGAAGCGGGGTGGTGGGTGCTTGCGTGGAGTGAGGAGGCAGGGGTGGTGGGCGCAGAAGCAGTGAGGGTAGTGAGAAAATATGTGGCCGGTGGCAATGAATCTAGAGGAAGGTCAGAAGGGAGTATAGGGGAGGAGATGGGTTTTAATTTTTTTTAATTCGTGGTAGGATCTATCCAGGAGAAAGAGCGAGGTATTGGGCATGTTTTTTTGGCTTCGACTTATGGCTTTTGGGCTATTCGTGAGAGAGAGAGTACGAAATAACAGAAACTCGTGTGTGGTTTTAGCCGATATACATGAAGTCGATATAGTGTGTACTATAATTAATTGTAAATCCTGTTTTAAAAAAACACTCTATTTGAAAAATATTTACTATAGAAAAATCGAAAAGCAACTTTTAGAGTCTGAAAAGACGAGGCCTACTAAATATTGGAGAGAAAATGGAAAGGTAGCACGTGTATGACGTTGCAATTCTTAGCGCTGGTGCATGCACCTCACATTATCGATGCCCTAAAACTTCTTCCACATACCTACTTTTAAGCCAGAAGCTAGGGCAGGCGCCGCCCGAAGAGATCCAACCCTGCATGCATGTGAAGGAAGGAATGTGATCGAGTCGCTCGCCGCGCGCGAGTGCCAACATTTTCGTGGCATCCCTCACACATTCTTTCGGACAACGCCCAGAAAAGACACTCCGAAAGAGCAAGGGCGGAAGAAAAGCTCCTTGCTCAGCCTCAGGATGCGCGACGACTACGCGTCAACGGACACGCGACATGGAGAGTGCGCGCGGCTGCAGGACACACTCATTTGGTCGTTCTTGCAGAGAGAGGGCGAGCCGCGTGGGCCTGACAACATTGAGCGCCCCCAACCTACGAGCGAGTCCCTTCTCTCTCTCCTCTCCTCTCGCGCGACGAAGAGATCGAAGCGTAGGGGAGACAAAACGTGGTTCTTGAACAGGTGCAACTTGCCCCCTTGCCTCCTCCTCCATCTGTTGCTTCTTAATTTCTGTCTAGGCCTAGGTCTCTCTCTCTTAACCCTCTGTCTCTCTCTATCTCGAGAGTAGAAACGACCTAAGCACACCGAAAAGCCCTTTTTCTTCATCTATTGACCCTTGGGCAGCGTTGGTCGGCTCTACGCTCGGCTCGGTGGGGCTAGCTTACCCTGCCCTGGGTCGGCCGTGACCGTCAACGAGAGGGTAACATGGATTTCCAAGGTGCGCAACTGTGAATTCGAATGATTCGAGTCCCCAAGATCAACTTGGATTTGCATTTTTGAACATTGTAGATCCATGCTCCAAAGAATATGCGATCGAGGTGCCACAATGTGCAAAGTTCATAAGTTAGCACCAAATATCGTGGTGCTTATTTGGACTAAATAAGTCTGGCTTATGGCTTATTTTTACTATAGCTGACTTGTTTTATGCTGTAGCTGATGGTGACTTATTTAGCATAATTAAATTAAAAAATTTTAAAAATAGAAAAAAACATGTTAGCCCATCTCGTATAATGCTAACAAATACGGGAAAACAGAAACGGCAAAAAAGCTTAAAAAAGACGAAAAGGCAGAAAAGACGAAATTTATAAATAGTAAAAAATAAGCTAGAAGCCAGAAGTTCAAGTCGAAATGAACGTGGTGATAGATTTGCCTACCAGACGTACACAGCCCCCCAGCTTCTGACTCCACTATTTATTTGTATCTGCCAGTACTCCTGCTTACAAGCAGCACATTAAACCATGGACTTGCACATCTTCTCCTCTCCCACAAAAGGCTAGTTGAAATGCAAGAATTTTACATAAATTTTGCAAAACTTTCATAAAAAACGGTCCAATTTATGTAGGAATCGGAAAAACTTTCTGTATCTCAAATGGGCCTATGATGATTCTCAGAACTACCACCTTAGCCATGATCACCCGACCCATTCACTGTTGGGAGATTTGCCTAGGGTCTAGACAAGTGATGAACTTCAAGCTTCGAGATCACACATGCGAACATGAGTAAACACAGATTGATTTCTTTTTTTTATGACGCGATGCTCTCCGTCTGCGTCCTTGTCATTTTCTTATATAGAGAAGTAACATACAAGACTTTGGAACTAACACGGCATACCATGCTGAGAGTTCGACACGGGCACATCCTAACTTTTCTTTTTTTTGACTACTCTAAATCTTGATCTCTTACGACTTCAGTACTTAATGACAACTGCTACAGTACTTTCATGACTATGATTGATATAGTACTTTTACGACTATGATTGCTACAGTACTTCTACGCCTTGTCGTGGTCTTGGCCTGCTGTGGTCGTAGGCATACTCTGGTCGTGAACTCAATCAGACTTGACGACAACTAGATTAACTCTAACAATCTTCTCTCTAAACTTGTTTTCCGTCGATGTTCCGCACACCGATTTTCTCCCTCATCTCCATGAACATCATTTTTTCGAGCGACTTGGTCAAAATGTCAGTGAGCTAGTCTTTCGTGCAAACATGCTGTACCTCTATCACCCCTGATTCCACACACTCTCTTATGTAATGGAAACGAGTGTCGATGTGTTTGCTTCTCTCATGGTAGACTGAGTTCTTTCACAATGCAATTGTAGATTGATTGTCGATCTTCAAGGTTACCGTCTCAACCTTTGTCTTTAACATGTCAGCTAACAATCGTCCTAGCCATATCCCTTGACATGCTGCCGCACAAGCTGAATTGTACTTTGCTTCACACGAGGATAAAGCGATCACCTTCTGCTTTTGCAAACACCAACTGATTGGGTTCGACCCAAGGAAAAATGCCATGCCCGAAGTACTCTTCTGATCATCTGTATCACTGGCTAGATCACTGTCCGGGTAACCAATCAGCCGCAAACCTTCTTCCTTCTTCTCGTAGACACACTCGTAACTCAAAGTTCCTTTCACACACCTCAGTATGTGCTTCATGGTACCCTTATGCTCTGTAGTCGGCTTCTCCATGTACCTGCTCACCATGCCAACCGAGAATGCTAAGTCTGGTTGTACTATACTTCTGTACAAAGTCTTGTCTACGGGAGGGTTTGTGGTATCTTTGCTCAACTTGAGGCGAGGTTCCATTGGAACTTGTGTTGGATTGCAATCCTTCATGCCTGGCTGAGAGTAATCTTCCCACAGCTTTGACATACTTCAATGCCCAAGTAGTAGCTGAGTAACCCGAGGTCGCTCATGCTAAATAATTTCTTCATCTGGCTTTTGAAGGTATTGATCTCCTCGATACTCTCTCCAATGATAATCAAATCATCCACATAAACTTCAACCAATAAACTTCCTTCTTCTTGGCTTTGTTTGTACACTGCATGCACTAATGGGCATATTTCAAAATCGAGTGCCACCAGAGGCTTGTCTATTTTTGACGCATACCATATAAGGCTTTGTGCAATCATAACACAAGGTGCTCTTCTCCTTTCTTCTTAAATCCTAGAGGTTGCACAACATAGACTTCTTCTCCTATGTCATCATTGAGGAAGGCTGATTTCACATCCATATGATGAACCTCCCATCCTTCATGCACCGCAATCACAATTAGTAGTCGTACCATTTCTAGTCTTGCAACAGGGGCAAATACTTCGTCGAAATCAATGCTTATCGTTGAACGTATCCCTTTGCAACTAGTCTTGCGTTGTGCTTTACGATCATGCCTTGGGTGTCCTTCTTCAACTTATACACCTACTTCAAACCAATTGGTTTGTGACTGACTAGCAATGGAACAAGTTGCCATGTTCTATTTTCTTGGATAGAGGACATCTCCTCCTCCATAGCTCTTCACCACTGTGGTTTTGCCTTGGCTATTTCAAAGTTTGTAGGCTCCTCCTCTCCGAGTAAGCAAAACTCTAAATCTTCGAGTTCTATCGGAGATGTGGCATCATAGAGACTTTTGATGTCACGTTCCCATCGAGGTCCTTCAGATGAGCTTACGTCGAGCTCCAACCTTCACGGAGCTCCAGATAAGCTGGGTGTCCCAGATCCCCTGCTCGTACCGGCCATGGTTGTGCCTGAAGTTTTTGCTTCGTGGTCGTGTCCTCCAACTACATCCTCCGTGGTTGTAGTGTCAAAATCCACTACGTGGTCGTTAGGATCTACGACTACATTGTGGTTGAATCCTCTGACTACACCCTTCATGGTTAGTGTGTCGGTTGTCTTCACGTGGTCGTCAGAATCTGCATCAGTGTCAGGAGGATAATGCACCATGAAGATGTCTTCCATTGGTCGTACCTCTGCTGAGGGATCTTTGCTCCACTCCCACTTCATTTCCTCCTCAAACACTGCATCACGAGTCACCACAACTTGTCGTGTCGTCAGATCAAACATCTGATAGACTTTTGTCTTTGAATCATATCCAATAAACACCATTGGCTTGCTTCGATCTGCTAGCTTGGAGAGGTGTGGTGTGGTTGTCTTCACATGTGCTACACATCCAAACATGCAAAGGTGACCAAATCTTGGCTTGTCGTCGTAGTAGGCTTCGTAAGGAGTTTTGCTGATGACGCTCTTCGTTGGTACCTGATGTAGGAGATAAACGACTGTCGATACCGCTTCTCTCCAAAATTCTCCTAGAACTCCCATGCTCTTCAGCAAACTCCTCGTCATGCCGACCACCGTCTGGTTCCTCCTTTCGACCACTCCATTCTGTTTGGGTGAATAAGGCATTGTTAGGTAACGTCTAATTCCCAATAGCTCACAGTACTCTTCAAACTTGTTCGAGGTAAACTCACCACTTTGGTCGGTGGATAGAGCTTTCAGCCTAAGATTCTTCTCTATCTTGGGTATACTCTTGATCTTCTTGAACGCCTCGAACGCTTCATCTTTGTTTCAAAGTAACGCCAGCCACATATACGTCGTGTAGTCGTCTACTAACAGCAGGAAATAATGATTTCCTCCATGCATGGTCGGTGTGATTGGTTGGCAGATGTCACCGTGCCACAATTCGAAGGGCTTATCTGCTCGGTATGGAGATGTGGTCGGAAACGGGTTTCGGTGTTACTTGCCGATCAGACAACCATCGTAGATGTGATCCACATGCTCGATCATGGGCATGCCTTGCACCATCTTCTTGTGAGCTAGATCCTTCAGAGCACGAAAGTTCACATGCCCATACCTGGCCTGCTATCTCCACGCCCCTTCAGTGCTTCTTGTTAGAAGACACTTCGGGAGAGTCGGATTGATGTGTTACACATACATCTGGTTTCTTGATCTGCTCACTTTGTCCAACAACCTCTGAGTTCTGTCTAAGATCGACATTACTTCTCCTTCGACCACAATCTTGAAGCCGTTCTTGTACAGCTGACCGATACTGATTATATTACTTCTCAGCTTTGTGATGTCGTAAACATCCGTGAGGATATGATGTTTACCCGTATAACACTCCAACAGTATCGAGCCCCTTCCTTGTATCTCCACAGCCGAATCATCTCCAAATTTGACTGAGCCTTTCACCTTCATGTCAATCTCAGCAAACTGAGAGACCATGTGGTCGTGACTCCATGAGAGTGATGAGTAATTGACAAGGGTTTAGGTCAGTCGAGTTTGGTTTGAGTGGTTCGGAGTCGAGTCGTTGCGTGGCGCAATCGGGCTCGGTCGGACTTTAGTCAAATCTGGTCATTTGGGTTTAGGATGCATATTCTAATGTTTTGACAGGTTTTGACTTCATCTGTGGTAAGTGTAATGGTATTTACGCTTTCATGTGTCGAGCGGTGCTATTTGACGTGTTTGTTGTCTGTGTGACTGCAGGACTTCGGAGCTAGGTCATGGTGACGCGTGGAAGGACCGGGACAAGGCACAGGAGGTGTTGAGGTCCAGACGGTCGGGTACGCCGAGGATGATCGAGGCTGGTGAGGTGGTTGTGAGTCGGGAGACGAGGGACCGGAGCTGGTGCTACCGATGGTGGACACGACGGGCAATGGCGATGACTGCAGGACGTTGAGTGGAGTCGTGGTGAGACACGGTGGACCGGACTAGGCGCAGGTGGCGCTGAGGTCAGAACGGTCTGGATGTGTCAAAGACGACGTGGACTCGAGGTGGTTGCAAGACGTGCGAGACAAGGAGCGTGGAAGCTTCCCGGAAGGTGCAGAAGGGGCGAAACGGGAATTTCGCAAGGCTGCACAAGCGGGAGCGGGCTCCGTTGGATTTAGCGGGCGTAACGGGGCAGAGACCCGTTAGCCAAGTGCTATAAAAGGAGAGGAGGGGCTGCATGCCCACTTGAGCATTTTGGAGGGAATTAGGGTTAGCTCTAGTCAAAAGAGGCTTTAGGAGTTGGTTTTTCTTTAGTCTTTAGTGGTTGGAGAGGCAGAGTCTGGTGCTCCCTCTGTCCCCTACGATGTGTTCTAGGTGATAGAACAGAGGTGTGTTCTTCCTCCCTCATGTGTTCTTGAGTGGTGTTCTTGAGTAGAGAGGGAGAGGATGGATTGAGGAGTTTGTAATCTTTCCTTTTGTATCAAGTCGGGGTATCGGAACTCCTCTGTATTCCCTGTGATTCAAGAAATGAAATCTGAAGTTTGGTTTTCCCTGTTCGTAGCTTCTGTTCTTCAGTTTCCTCTTTGCAAGATTTCTTGATTTTCGTGGTTCTGAGTTCTTGCTTGCTGGAGAGTGCCAAAATGGGTTGCTATGACATGGGTGATGCTCAAAAGCCATTTGGCTATTTAATCCCAAGAGCAAACCGAGTTTGATTCTCATATTTCAGTTTTGGCCTCCTCTGTTCTTGTTCTTCGTTTCTTGGTTTTGGTCCAGATTTTGATTCCCTTGTTAAGATGACTTGAAATTTGGTATGAAGAGTCCAGAGGCTATTAATTAGCTTCCCTCAAAATTTCATAGCCAAAGGATCAACGGTTGGGAAGTTATTTGGTTTTTGGCTCGGTTCTTGCAAGATTTCAGATCTTTACCCAAATCTGAAATTCTTGATTCTTGGAGTGGATTTCTTGTTATTGGCTCTTGGCTTAGTCTTCTGGGAGTGTTCCCTAGCTTCCCTCAAAGTTTCCCAAGCCAAGAATCCAAGAATCTTGCGATTTTCTCAGTTTTTCTGAAATTTCAGTTTGCTGTTTTTTCTCGAGAGGTACTACCGCTCCCCGAGAGGTACTACCGCTCGTCCTAGCGGTACTACCGGTTTTGTTCGGACCAGTCCGATTGGCAACGAAGAAACGTTCGGACAAGTCCGATCGTCGTGCGGTACTACCGCTCCGTGAGAGGTACTACCGCTCCTCGAGAGGTACTACCGCTCGTCTCAGCGGTACTACCGCTTGCAGTCAGACTAGCCCTGAATTTATTTTTCTTGGCTGCTTCTTTTTGGATCTGGTTTTTCCTTGTCTCTGTGATTTCCAGTGAGGGCTTATTTTCCTTCTTCATAGCTCCCATAGCTATTGGAGAAGAAGCTTAAGTGAGGATACTTGTTGGGGGCGTTTTTTAAAGATCGACATTCACCCCCCCCTCTGTCGCCATTTCGGTCCTACAATTGGTATCAGAGCCGGTTAGCTCTTTCCCATAGATCTTAACCGGTCTCTAAGAGCCATGGCGACAGACAAGTACTCCACTATGCCCCTATCTCCAATGGGAAGGATGGTGACGACTTCATCGGCACATGCTCCATGGCCCTTGAGGGCGACTTCAGCGACGACGACCTCTGCTCTGACTCCGATGAGGTACATCTCTCATATGACCAGCTCAGTGTTGCATTTCTGAAGTTAGAAAATCTTTATGCTAGGTCTAGAGCTAGGGTCGTTAATCTTGAGAAGGAAGTAGAATGTTTGTCACGGGAGCTTACTTCACTTAAATCTGCTCCCTCCCGTGATGATTGTGATGTATGCGTTGCTTTGTTGGAGATATGGAGAAACTAAGGACTTCTCATGATAGTGTGACTTTTGAGCTAGATATGCTTAAGGTGGAGAATGATAGTCTGCTTGCTGAACTAGAGGTGACTAGGATTGTTGCTCCTTCATCTTCTTCTATTGAGACTATTTCTTGCACCTCATATGAGGATAATGACAATGCTTTTAGAGGTCTTTTCACTATGTTTCTTGATCTGCCCGAACCATGTGAAAATTGCAATAATTTGAAAATGAACCTAAAGAAGGCAGATCATAAAATTGCTAAGTTACGAGCTTTTCTACTTGAGCCTATTGCTTCATGTGTGATTTGTCCCAAGCTTACTCATGGGCTTGAATCTGTTTCCAAGCAGTTTCAAGAATTAGTCGATGACAATAACATTTTGGCTCAATCTGCTTCTAAGGACCCTGTTAGCTCACCATGCATTAATTGTAACAAACTAAAATCTGACTTGATTGCATTAGATGAAAAATGTGTGAAGCTAATTAAGGACTTTCTAGAGAAGCCACCTTCTGCTTGTAAAGTGATTGCTGGTGTGGGGGAGAAACCCCATGGTAAGGTAGAGATGCCTAGAGTCGTGAACCAACTTGCTAGCAGTAGGACTGTCCCTTCTGAGTCGGCTGAGCGTGCTCAAGCCATTTGTACCTCTGCTGTTGGTTCTTCTTCTGCTCCCTTACCTTCTGCTGTCTCCTCTTCCCCCTGCTCTTCTTGCACCTCTTTCTTTCAGGAGTGTCAGTATCTTATGAACACTCTCGAGAGATTTGTAGGCGGCAAGAAGAAGCTTAATCTTATTCTAGACCAGTCCAAGAATTGCAAATTTAATCGAGGTCTAGGATACGATTTTTCTAAGGAAGCATCCACCTATTGTGCTCAGACCCATAGCACCAGGTGTGATCGAGACTGAGCCCAGGACCGAGAAAGTCCAATTTAAGTCAGCGGGTTTTGTTCAGGGGATTTCTGACAGTAAGGTGATCTCACCTGCTGCTTCGGCCTCTCAGAAGGCGAAGCCTCCCCGTGCTACTTCTACCTCTCAGAAGGTGAAGTATCACTGCACCTTCTGTCAAAAGGATGGACACTTGATCGGATAATGCTTCAAGCGCGCCAAGATCGCGCGTAGAGACCGTATTGAGTCTCTTAGGCGTATTCAGGGTCAGCCCCAGACCTTGAGTGCACCTAAGACCAACACGAGGTCTAGGTTTGCTCCTGTTGAGGGATTTGGGCAGCATTGAGGACTTGGTTTTTCCGAGTTTTCTGGTTTTCGTCCTCATGCTCCCTTTGGTCGTAACTTCCGCCGTTCTGAGGATAGATCTCGTTTTCCCCGTCGAGATAGCTACCCGCGGCGAGATCAGCATGTTGCCGGTGCTCCGACTTGCTCTTCCGTAGCAGTCGGACCCAGCAACAGCTTCAGGTCTACTCGTAGACTTTCTGGCTTTCTGAGCGACAAAAAGCATAAAGTAGGTAGAGGTCAGTCTTGTGTGACTACTTCTTCTGCTCGACGTGTGACTCAGTATTGGGTTCCAAAATCTCTTTTGATTTACCCCAGTACTGAGTCTTCACTTTCTCGTTGACTCAGTTTCGCTGGGCTGGGAAGGGAAAGGAATGGCTTGTGGACTCCGGGTGTTCTCGACACATGACCGGAGATTCTTGTTGGTTCTCTTCCCTAGCTCGAGCTACAGGTGATGAGACGATCACCTTTAGAGATGTCTCTTCTGGTCGCATCATCTTTGGTTGCTCTTCTCTTTCTCTTGTTGATCAAATTTGTTTGCATTTCCCTCCATAGTTTATATCGTGGTTCTCTTAGGGATGGTGTAAATGCTTGAGGAGAGAGCACGATGATATGAGTGCTGCATCTTGAGACGTAGTCTCTTCTGTTCTTCAAGTTTAGGAGCCGTTTGTAGTGAGCATGAATCTTTCTGGTTCATTTCGTTTGCTCCTTTTTAGCGAGTGCATTTCTTGTTGACTATTCTCGTAAGGTCCAAGGGACTTCTCTGTAAGCAAGAATGGTGCTTTATTCTTCTGGATCTTGTCTCGTAGTAGACGCTTGCATCATTGCTCTTTTTTATGAGAAGGATGGACATCATTGGCTTATTGGCATCGTGGACTTGTTTCGTGTGTTTTAGTTTTTGTTCATGTGCTGTCTCGAGGAGATTTTTTCCGCCGTTTCTCAGATGATAGACCTCGTTCATCCAAACGAGGTGTGCATCTACGGCGAGGAGAAGTTGTGAGTTTCTTTGGTGTTTTTGTTGGTTCTCTTCTTGGTGCTTTCTTGTTAGGTCTTCACCGCTTTTTCAGAGTTGGGACTCGAGTTGTCCTTTTGCGGTGTGCCTATTGGATCTAGTTTCGTGCATGGACCATCAACTGCATCATGTAGACTTGCATACTTCGAGTATGAGTGACTGTGTGTCAAGTCTTGAATTCCCAAGTACTTGTCTACTAACCCTTCGGGATCCAAGACTTGGGCACTTTGGTCTTGTCATTTGTAGGTATCCAGACGCTGGTTGGAGAACATGGGATTGATTGGGTTTTAGTCTTCTGCTTCATCACGTGACTAGAACATTCATTGGTTCTCCACTTCATGGCCTCCAAGAGGCATATGCTTTCACCGGTTGCGTCTCCACCTACTTTGTGAGCAATTCTATACCCTCATGCCCTTATATTCAAGTGTTAGTCATAATTGGCATGTTGTGCGTGTTCTTGTGCTCATTTGTACCATGTTGGCATGATTTACTCTTGATGTCTTCTTGACATGTTTATGTGTGTATGCTGCTTAGGTATCTTTGTATCATGATATATATGTTAATTGATTGGATGCTTAAGCTTTGACTTGACTTCATGAGCTGAGTAGTTTATGCGTATTAGAAGTCAAGTATTGTCATGACCTTGTGCTTTGTAGTATCTATCATGGTTTAATGTTCACATCTTGCTCCTTATGTCCATTCATCATTATTTAGACATGTTAGCATACTTTTCATGATTTTGGTTTGTCATGACGTATGCCTACATGATGTATGTTTGTGTATGGACATTTTTGAGCTTGATCATATCCTGGATAGTTCCTCCATGTCATGATGATATGTTTATTCATGCCTTCTTGCTTCTCATATTTATGTATACATGCTTCTATCCATGCTAGCATATGCTTTTGTGACTTTCACTTGTCACCTGTTATGTGTATGGTTGTAATTCATTGAGATGCATGTATACCTTGGTCTTATTCATTTGTGGCATGAGATAAACTGTATGACATCTTGGTAGCTTTAGATGGTACTTTTACTTAGATTTCATGAGAACTGTGGATAGGTCACAAGCTTCTTCTAGTATTGGGTGGCTCTAGGCTTGGTGTTCTAGATGCTTTTGATGAGGGCTAGATTGAGCTTGTGTGGGTGTATATTCTCATGTGTTCTGTGTCATTAGTACTTGTGTTGCTACTATTGTTGTCATTTGTCACAGTACTGGTTCCATGTTGTATATCATTTATCCCAGTACTAGGACATCGGTCGTCCATGTGCTTAACCTGCAGGCTGTGAATGCAAAGGAGACTGGTACAACCTTTTTGACCACTCGACCGAGGTCTGGACTCATCAACGACCACGTCCTGGACTCGTACTCAACCTCGGCCAAAGCAACATTCATACTTGATCAGGTCTGCAATCATGATTCCTCACCGAGCGACCGTGAGAGAGGTATGCTACTTTGTGATCTTTAGCATTTTGCTTCCCGCCACTTGGCGTTGCATAGTACTTTTGTTTAGTGGTAGGAAGGGTCCGATTGGTTAGATAGGAGCCAACTCTAGGTGATGATGTCTCTTTCACACATCTCTTCCAAATGGTTCTCTAGGATTATTTACTACCTAGTTTGAGCTGTGGTTCTCTAGGATTCTCTTCTTCCTAGTTTGAACTTTCTTCTTGGCCACTAGAGTCTTGTGCTTTGACATAGTGTGCTTTTGCTCCATGGTATGAGGTTACAGACTAGAGACCATGTGGATAGGGTGTGTTTGGGAATCACCTCCTTAAGTTAGAACCTTCTTTTTCTGGACTGTAGTGAGGGGGAGCTTTGTGCTTTACTGCTTTACTAATTTGATTATGCTTCTGTCTCATTTCTGTTGCATTGCATTTGCGGGTGCTTTGGGTTTAGTCCTTCCAGCATAGGTTAGAGTGGTCTTCTCGTCTAGCTGTTTAGACTTCTTGCTCTTATCTTGTGACCTAGGATTCTGCTCTATTAGCCGCTTCTCTTCTCTCACTAGGTTGAGCCCACTCAATGCTTCTAGGTTCTAGCAAGGGTCGGGCCACCCTTGGGTAGACAGGGTACGTGTTTGCTCCCTAGTGAGGTAGATTACCGGTCTAATAATCCTAGAGTCATATGGGGTAGATGAGAGTCAGTCTGAGCCATAGTTGCCTCTATATCTTTTCTATGCTTTAAGGACTGCCTGGTTGCTGTTTTCTTTCCCAGCTTCTCGATCTTACTGCTTTGGTTCAGGGGGAGTTCAATTGGGAGCTTCTGGAGCTTAACTGTGACATAACTCAACTTGAACTAAGAGTTGCATCTAATGTTGAGGGGGAGCTGGTCTTTCTTGCATTTTCAGCATTCTAGCATTATAATCAATCTGCATTGAGCCTTGATTATTATCCTGTTATGACATGCTTCAGTGCTTTACACCTTGCCATGACTTGTGCTTAGCTTGCTAAATTTATCATGACTTCATATGTGTAGACTAGCGTTTGCTATGATAAGTTAAGTAAAATTGATCAACTTAAATTAAACTTGTCATGCTAGCATTTGAGTTTAGTCTTTCTTGAGCTATCCCTTTATGATTCATGCCGTGTCAAATAGGCTGAGTAGAGCGTTGAATCTATATTGAGCCTTAGATTGAGCTGTTTAGTCTCTTGATGATGCATGAGTTAGTACAATATGTTAAAAAGCAAAAAGATCTGTTTTGTGCGAAAAAACTGATCTCACCAATTCTCTCCTATGAGACGGCTTGCCATTGCACTTGGCATGAACTTAGGGGGAGTTTTGGATGACCTAGACTATCTTCTTAAGCTCATGGCTTGGAGTAGTCGCATAAGGCTTGAGACCTAGCACATGATAAAACAAAAATCTGGTTGGCAACAACCATGAATTTCAAAAGAAAATATGTCATTTGTGCTCCATTTGCTTAAGCTTCAAAAAGAACCAAGTACTTTAACCAAAGTTTCAATCTTGAGCTTATAGCACTCTATTTGGACTCAATGTTAGCTTCCTTGTTCCGCTTAGCTTATTGACATGGCCTGCATCATCCTTGGATATCTCTAGTTAGACTTTGCTCATTGATGACTTGACTTGCTCACTAAAATGCATTACATTTCAGATTGTCATCTATGTGCTCTAGCTGGCTTACATATATGTTGTCATGATCTAGATAGCGTTTTATTGAGTTATGGCTTGGTGTATTACATTATGGTCATTATGGATAATTCTCATGGCTCTAAATGCTTAAATAAACAAACTTCAGCCATATTCATCCATTATGTCATATTCTCTCTATTGCATCTTGATGTGTTTATTGCCAAAAGGGGGAGAATAGAGAAGAAAAAGTCTGTTGGGAACAGTTTAGAGCTTTGGAGATCATTTTGATCTTTCTTGTTGCTCTAGTGTTCTTTCTGTCGACATGATCATTAGCTTCTTTCCCTTCTTTGGACCATGTTGGATTCTTCAAAATCAAACTCAACTTCATGCTTTTTCTGAGTTTGTCAATATACTCATCAAGGGGGAGATTGAGAGACCATGTGGTCGTGACTCCATGAGAGTGATGAGTAATTGACAAGGGTTTAGGTCAGTCGAGTTTGGTTTGAGTGGTTCGGAGTCGAGTCGTTGCGTGGCGCAATCGGGCTCGGTCGGACTTTAGTCAAATCTGGTCATTTGGGTTTAGGATGCATATTCTAATGTTTTGACAGGTTTTGACTTCATCTGTGGTAAGTGTAATGGTATTTACGCTTTCATGTGTCGAGCGGTGCTATTTGACGTGTTTCTTGTCTGTGTGACTGCAGGACTTCGGAGCTAGGTCATGGTGACGCGTGGAAGGACCGGGACAAGGCACAGGAGGTGTTGAGGTCCAGACGGTCGGGTACGCCGAGGATGATCGAGGCTGGTGAGGTGGTTGTGAGTCGGGAGACGAGGGACCGGAGCTGGTGCTACCGATGGTGGACACGACGGGCAATGGCGATGACTGCAGGACGTTGAGTGGAGTCGTGGTGAGACACGGTGGACCGGACTAGGCGCAGGTGGCGCTGAGGTCAGAACGGTCTGGATGTGTCAAAGACGACGTGGACTCGAGGTGGTTGCAAGACGTGCGAGACAAGGAGCGTGGAAGCTTCCCGGAAGGTGCAGAAGGGGCGAAACGGGAATTTCGCAAGGCTGCACAAGCGGGAGCGGGCTCCGTTGGATTTAGCGGGCGTAACGGGGCAGAGACCCGTTAGCCAAGTGCTATAAAAGGAGAGGAGGGGCTGCATGCCCACTTGAGCATTTTGGAGGGAATTAGGGTTAGCTCTAGTCAAAAGAGGCTTTAGGAGTTGGTTTTCCTTTAATCTTTAGTGGTTGGAGAGGCAGAGTCTGGTGCTCCCTCTGTCCCCTACGATGTGTTCTAGGTGATAGAACAGAGGTGTGTTCTTCCTCCCTCATGTGTTCTTGAGTGGTGTTCTTGAGTAGAGAGGGAGAGGATGGATTGAGGAGTTTGTAATCTTTCCTTTTGTATCAAGTCGGGGTATCGGAACTCCTCTGTATTCCCTGTGATTCAAGAAATGAAATCTGAAGTTTGGTTTTCCCTGTTCGTAGCTTCTATTCTTCAGTTTCCTCTTTGCAAGATTTCTTGATTTTCGTGGTTCTGAGTTCTTGCTTGCTGGAGAGTGCCAAAATGGGTTGCTATGACATGGGTGATGCTCAAAAGCCATTTGGCTATTTAATCCCAAGAGCAAACCGAGTTTGATTCTCATATTTCAGTTTTGGCCTCCTCTGTTCTTGTTCTTCGTTTCTTGGTTTTGGTCCAGATTTTGATTCCCTTGTTAAGATGGCTTGAAATTTGGTATGAAGAGTCCAGAGGCTATTAATTAGCTTCCCTCAAAATTTCATAGCCAAAGGATCAACGGTTGGGAAGTTATTTGGTTTTTGGCTCGGTTCTTGCAAGATTTCAGATCTTTACCCAAATCTGAAATTCTTGATTCTTGGAGTGGATTTCTTGTTATTGGCTCTTGGCTTAGTCTTCTGGGAGTGTTCTCTAGCTTCCCTCAAAGTTTCCCAAGCCAAGAATCCAAGAATCTTGCGATTTTCTCAGTTTTTCTGAAATTTCAGTTTGCTATTTTTTCTCGAGAGGTACTACCGCTCCCCGAGAGGTACTACCGCTCAGAGGTACTACCGCTCGTCCTAGCGGTACTACCGGTTTTGTTCGGACCAGTCCGATTGGCAGCGAAGAAACGTTCGGACAAGTCCGATCGTCGTGCGGTACTACCGCTCCGTGAGAGGTACTACCGCTCCTCGAGAGGTACTACCGCTCGTCTCAGCGGTACTACCGCTTGCAGTCAGACTAGCCCTGAATTTATTTTTCTTGGCTGCTTCTTTTTGGATCTGGTTTTTCCTTGTCTCTGTGATTTCCAGTGAGGGCTTATTTTCCTTCTTCATAGCTCCCATAGCTATTGGAGAAGAAGCTTAAGTGAGGATACTTGTTGGGGGCGTTTTTTAAAGATCGACATTCACCCCCCCCCTCTGTCGCCATTTCGGTCCTACACAAACTTCTCCATGCATATGGTCATGTGGTTACTTGTGCGGGTATCTAGATACCAAGCCTTGTTTTGGGTGCTGCTAAGCTTCGGTGTTATCTTACCTTCAGGAAGACCTCCTCTTCAGGCGTCGGGAATGTATGGATGAGTTCACATGCTTCGACTATCAACAGTTGAGGATCATCGTCGTTCTGCTTCACTACGAGATTGGTCCTTACTCTTTGGTTTGGCTTGGACGCTCTGTCCATACTCGTTGCAGTTAAAACACTTGACTTTGGTCTTGTCAGAGTCTGGCGGCATTCGTTTATTGATAACGCGATCGCCATTGCCTTGACCACCGCTTTGATTATGGTCGTGTCCCCACCTCTTCCGTTATGACCTCCTCTTTGAGCGTCGCTTGAGCCCTCATTCTCCTTAGTCTTCATGCTCCTCTCTTCCCACTTTGGGTAAAGAGTATCTTGTCTCCTCTGTCCTTCGAGTGCCATCGACCCTTGAGTCCTTTCTCGAAAGTTCTGAGACGACCAATCGACTCCATGAGTGACATCGTCGAACTATTCAATCATTCCGATTATCTAGAGGAATCTACTAGGAACCAAACTAAACATTTTTTTGATGAAGTTGCTCTCTTCCAGCTTTGTGCCCAATGAGCGGATCTCACCCACCAACGTAGTGAGTTTCATGGAGTACTCGGTGATCGTTTCCGAGTCTCTCATATGCAACTTGCTCAGTTGCCATTTCAGCATTTGTGCGCGCCTTCTTGACATGATCTTCACCTACTCGCATCTCCCTAAGTGTGATCCAGGCTTCTTTTGCCATCATCTTCTCAACGATTGACATCATCACGTCGTCTGGCACCACTTGTGAGATGGCCACCATCGCTCCTTGATCATTTTCGCCGTCGTTGTCTCCATCTTCGACCGCCGATCAAACCCCTAGCAACCGCAAGATTAACTTCATCTTGACGACCCATATGCTGTAATTCGTTTCGCTCAACATCGAGTATTGAATTGGGATCGTAACGCTTCTTGTTGTTGGCTTGATGAACACGCCTAACTTCGATAGGTCGAGCTCGTTACCCGTGACCTTGATGAGTACTCCTGACTTTGACAGATCAACAGGGTTGCTGGCCATCGCTTCGTCCCCTTAGACTCTGGTACCAATTGTTGGGGGATTTGCCTAGGGACTAGATGAGCGATGAACTTCAAGCTTGGATCACACACGTGAACATAAGTAAATACAGTTTGATTTCTTTTCTTTTGTGACGCGATGCTCTTCGTCTGCGTCCTTTTCATTTCTTATATAAAGAAGCAACATACAAGACTTCGGAACCAACATGGCATACCATGCTGAGAGTTCGACACGGACACATCTTGACTTTCCTTTTTTTATGACTACTCTGAATCTTAACCTCTTACGACTTCAATACTTAACGTCAACTGCTACAATACTTTTACGACTACAATCACTACAGTACTTCTACGACTGCTATAGTACTTCTATGGTTTGTCGTGTCGTAGGCCGTGGTCGTAATCTACCGTGGTCGTAGATATACTCTGATCGTGAACTCGATCAGACTTAAAAACAACTAGATTAACTCTAACATTCACCACCCAACTAAAAAAATACTCGCCTACCCCCCACTATCTCAATCTGTTCTAATTCCTGTAAGTAAACCTATGCACCGCCAATGGTGTATGCTTTGGTCGGCTCTACCATCTGCTCTCCGGGTTCGATGTCGGGCCCACCGATCGAGGAGACTACGTGGATTCCAAGCTACTGAACCGTCAAATCAGATGTTACATTTCCTGATAATCCTACACACCGCCTGGACGCACATTGCCTTAACTGGCCAGACAAATGTTGCCATGCAAGACAGCAAATAAGCACTAATTAATTCTAATAAAAGCATTTGCTAGAGAGTTCAAATCAAGCCAGAAAACTCATGTAATTGATCATTATTTGTTGCGCTGGAGTTCACACGTTCAGTGCCATTTGAAAAGGTGTTATTTTTTTTTCATCAGAGATTTAATTAATAAATTTTCAAGATGGGCTTTTCTCAGTTCTATAGTTGACATGATCTTTCATTTTTTTACTAATTTGCCACTAATCTAATTAATAACGCTGACATCCTGTGTTCCTGGCTAGTCAATACAAATTGCAGCTGTTCGATATAGACTGCTATGCATAAAGAGCTATATATACTAGTCGGCAACACGTACATTCACACGGGCTAGCATTTTAGATAAAGTCACTTGGATCCATTAATTTGGATTGTATTTAACATGGACTCTTTTTGTTAATTTAAGCCACTTTAACTTGGGTCAGCTAGATGGATGCTATTTTTTTTTCTTTTTGTGATTAATGTTTGTCATAGTTTATAATTAGTATAGATATAGATATTATCATAGATTTTAATATTTTTGAATTTAGGTTTTTAATTCACACACAAATAAAATATCTAATCATTATTTAAATTTTATTCCGAATCTTCATATTTTGGTTCGTACTTGGGGTGGCTTTTTCTCCACCATTTGGCTGGAACTTGTATAAAAATCTGTTTACTATTTTCATTTATTAAAAATCTGAATTTTATTTTTAGGGTTTACTTTGAAATTCATATGAAAATCAAATTGCTAATTTTATTTTATTTTTTATTCCTAGTTTTAGTTAATTTTGCTTGTACTTGACATATACACTTTCTTTTAATTTGCTAATTTTTATTTAAATATTATTTTAAATTTTAGTTATTTATGGATGTGACTTTGGAAGTAGTATGGAAATTAAATTACTAATTTTTCTTATTTTTATTTTGAATTTTAATTAATTTAGATTGTACTTGACATAGACTCTTTATTTTAATTTGAGTCATTATAACTCGGGTCCGCCAATGGTGACTAGATATTTCTGGTTAACGTGGGAGCTTCCTTAGTGTGCCCTAATTTGTTTAGATAGATAGATAGATAGATAGATAGATAGATAGATAGATAGATAGAAAGATAGATCTCTAATCATTCTTTAGTTTTTACTCCGAATTTGCATATTTTTGGATCATACTTGGGTAGATTTTTTTAGCTTTAGGCTAGAATTTGTATTAAAAATCCATTTTCTATTTTCATTTATTATTAATCTGAATTTTATTTTTAGGGTTTTGTTTGGAATTCGAATTTTATTTTTAGGTTTACTTTGGAATTTGTATAGAAATCAAACTACTAATTTTCTTTTATTTTTATTTTGAAATTTACTTTGAAATTCATGTGCAAATAAAATTGCTAATTTTCTTTTATTTTTATTCCAATTTTTAGTTAATTTGTCTTGTACTTGACATACCCTTCCTTTTCATTTGCTAATTTTTTATTTAATTATTATTCCAAAATTTAGTTATTCCTGAATGTGACTTTAGAATTCATATGGTGTGAGACCATGCGGTGGTTACTCTGTGATTATGATGAGTAATTCACTTTTGGTTTAGAGAATTTGCGGAGTTTTGAGTCTGCTGATTTTTGAGAGTTTGCAAATTTCCTGTTGCATTCTGTTGCTGGCGGTATGAGTGGCATTGGGGCTATGGTTATACTAGTCAGGAGTGGTCTAACCGGCCTAAGGATGGTGGGAGAGGTGGTCAAAGTAGCATAGGAGCCGTGGTCTAACTAGCCAGATGTGATAGCACCGAACTTTAATGGCAGCCAGACCAGGTTGTGGCTCGACCAAATTCTAGTTGACGGTAGCTATTTTTTAGAGAGCATGTTTTCGATTGGTGCACTGTGGGAGGTAGTGGTATGACCGGCCTTTGATTGGCAATCATAATGGCCAAGGTGCCAGTAGTGTGGCTGGCTTGGTGGCCGCGGTCAGACTGCTCCCCTATTATCAGTGAGGTAACTAGGCTAGTTAGCCTAGCTGATGGCTGGCGGTCTGACCAATGGGCAACTAGTGATCTGACTGGCTTGGGTTGTGTGATCAGGCTGGTTGCTACTGGCCAGAACACAACGGAGGTGTTCTTTGTGGTTTTGAGTGGTGTCTTTGTGTCGGGTGTGTGAACAGGGGTTTAAGGTCTAGTCATATGGTTTAGGATCAGTGGTATAGTTACAAAACATTTATGCCCGAAAATGGTTGCTTGGTCTTTTGTTGTGTAGATGGCTTGGAGGCAACTTTGGTCAATGGTAGGGAGACCAGGACTAGGTTGGGGATAACTGAGGTCCAAAATGGCCGTGGATATTGTGTGGGATAGTTGGGCTCAAGCAAGGCATAAGATATATAAGGACCTTGAATGGTAAAGTTTGAGCAAAGACAATGATGTATTGGAGATGCACATCATGCTTTGCGGTGGTGCTTCTAGGGATGGAAGCTTTGGAGGTTAGTGTTCATGTGTCATCAATTGGGTCAATTGATGATGTTTGTCTCATGCGGTGCTACGTGACGATTTACTTATTTTTGTTGGTTGTAGGACTCTAGAGCTAGGTCATGGTGAGGTGAACAATATCAAACTAGGAGAGGGCGTTGAGTTCCGGGATCTAGGCTAGGCTCAGGAGGAGCTAAGGCTTGAACTAGGCTCAGGGAGGTGCTGAGGTCCCATATGATCAAGGTGTTATCGGAAGATGACTAAGGCTTGTGAGGTGGTTACAAGCCGAGAAGACAAGGAGCCGAAGCGGGACCTACCGGTGGTAGACATGACGGGCGACAGCAATGTGAACCATGACTAGGCTTAGGGAGGAGCTCAAGTCCTATGCGGTCAGGGAAGCTGGGTGCCATCATGGTGAAGGTGAATAATGTAGTACGCCAACTGACTTAGGCCATTTGTAAGTAAGGACGGTTCGGGAAGATCCGGACGCGTGAGAGGTTTGATAGCAAGTCATTGGGGCCACATAAAAGATGGTGAGCATGGGTAATGTTTTATTGCAAAGGAAACAAGAAGCTTCATGGAAGGCGATAGAGGGGTATTTTGATAAATTACCCAATACAAAAAAGTATTAGTGTGTGAAACTGCAGCAGTGGCCTAAGTGGTTTAGGTCATAGTTGTACTAAAAATTGTTAAGTGGATCAAGTGTTGATTCACTAATAGGTTAATAGGTGTGAGCACTTTAAGCAGCGTGCATGTGTGCCTCCACTATAAATGGGTGTTGGGTTAGCGGCTTAGCCCATGTAAGTGATTGAAACCTAATTAGAAAGGCTGGTAAGGGTTTCTTATCTCCCTCTATTATAAAAGGGTGGAGAAGGGTGGATTAGGGCTAAGCCATCTGAAGGACCATGTGAGAATGTCCAGGATAAATTTGTGGTAAAACATTACAAGTTTTGCGGAGTGGTTATTTGAATTTGCAAAAGACTACATGTTGATTGGGCTATTTGCTAGAATATTCAAGTTAAGCGGCCTGACCGCCTTGTTTGGGCAGTTTGACCGGTAGACTTTGACCACGAACGGTAGTTGATAGTCCAAACGGCCTTGTGTTGGGCGGTCCAGTTGGTAGATCAATTGCAGCAGAACGACCACGGTAAGTCGAGCATGGCAGAACAACCACGGATGGTCGCTTCTACAGTACCTGGTTGATAGTCATAGATATAGTGACTAGTCAATGGTCAGAAGTTATAGTGCCTGCTCGATAGTCGAAAGCTACAGTATCTGGTTGGTGATAAGTAGTTGTAGGTTTTACAATCGGTAGTCATAGGCTTCGAGTGCTTCAATTCTTGTTTTCTTTGAGTACCTCGAGTACTCGTGTCAGACTACCTACTTGTGTATGGCAATCAGACTGGTTTCACTCGTTATCTCGAGGTTGATTTTTGGAAAACATGGAAATTGAGTCATGGATTGAGTTGGGGTGACCTGGGTCATTGCATTAAGGTTGCATAATGTATGTTTTGGCTAACGTGGGTCAAGTTATGAAGAACTTATATCCGAAAATGATGTATTTGTCTTTGGAAGCATAGAGACGCTTGAAGTCACCATGGTTAATGGTGAGAATCGGGGTTATGCTCATAGAGGAGCTAAGGCACAGAACGAAAGATGCCAGGTGAGATGGTGAGCTCAACTATGGCACAAGAAAGGCAGAAAATGTTGAAGACGAGTTCAAATGACGTGTTTGCACCATGTGGCTTGGTCGGTCCAAGTAAGGCACGGTCTGGTAGAACTAGAGTGGGAGAGACTTGTCGACACATGGCAAGCCAATGGTAAATCTACACGTGGTGCATTGGAAGGAGATGACCAGGGCAAGGAAGAGTATTTTAGTAGTTTGGTGAAAATACCGGAATCTGCCTTAGATGAAAACTGTGGCATATGAGTGACGCTTGGAGAGTGGTTTAGGTCAAGGGGAAGCTGATTTGATCAAGATGAATTAAATGTAAAGGACTTAAGCAGATTCAGGCTTATGCGCTTTAAAAAGCACGCGTAAGTAAACATGTACAAGTAAAATCCATATGTGTGGGGTTATCGGGTTTCCCCTATTATGCTAAGTGGATAGTATCCACTAAGGTCTAGGTGTGGCTGGTTAGCACACCTATATAAAGAGATTGGGATGGAGACTTGGGTTGACCATCCAATCTATCTCTCTTGTGCTCTCATGTCTAGGGTAGGGTTTGAGAGTTGACTGCCTTATGTGCTCTTTGTTCTCCAAAGTATAGCCTAAAACCTGCCTCCTCAAGTGGCAATACATCAATCTTAGTGCATCTTCATGTCTATCTCTCTATTTGATTGATTTACTCCTGTTTTGGTTGGTTTTCCTCTCCTCTCAATCTTTTCTTGATCTAAGGGTAGTGGAGTGGTTTCTTTGGTGTTCTAACCTGTTATGATATGTGGGAATATATCTAGACCCACCTTGGACATTATCCACCCATGAGCAAGTTGTATTTACTGATTTTGGTTTTGGGTTGGTTTCGGTGCAAATCTCCATCAAACTAAAAAGGTCTCAACTTTAGCCATGATTTTTATGATCATATTGGAACATGTTCTTGATATCCTAGAGAAGATCTCTACAAAGTTTCACTGGTTTTTAGATCATCCTATCAAAAGTTACGTGGATTTGAAATCTCGCTCCAATGCTGATTTTCCTGTTCATATGCCTAGTTTTACTGTTCATAGTGGTAAGATCACGAAGGAGAGATCAGACTACCCCCTGGTTGGTGGTCAGACCCCCAGGAGCTAATTTCTTTGAGTTTTTATGTTCTTGAGTGATTAGCTTTAGTTTTTTGGTAGTGAATTTGATTCTCAGTAACTCTGTAGTTATTTGAGAATAGAATTCAGAATAGTTGGGGGAAATTTTAATCATCACTATTCAGCCCCCTCTATTGCCTTTCCATTCCAATCCTACAAGTAGTATCAGAGCCCAGTTAGCTCTTCTCATAGATCTTAACCGGTCTTAGGAGTCATGGCAGCAGACAAGTATTCAATCAAGCCATTTGTGTTTGATGGAGTGGATTTTTTCGTATTGAAAGTATCGCATGCATGCTTACATTGAGGTCTAAGGAACACAATTTGGCTTAAGGTAAAAAAACTCTTATGCTATGCCGGCCGATGATAATGTAATTTATCCCGGTGTGGAAGCAAACAGCAAGGCACACGACTTCCTAATGCAGGGGCTCAGTCGATCGGAGTTTGAGCAAGTCGCTCACTTGAGATCTGCTCACGAGATCTGGAAGACCCTCTTTGACTACCATGAGGGCTCTACCATGATTAAGGAAGTGAGACAGAATCAACTCAAGAAAGAATACTCCAAGATCAAGCAAAAGCCTAGTGAGTCTTTGGATGAGTTGCAGGGAAGGTTCAACAAAATTTTCTATGACCTCCATGTTGTTGGCCTGACCTTCTCAGAATCTAAGAATGCACGCCAAATCTTATGTGCTCTTGATGTGAAGGTCTGAAGGATGAAAATCATATCCATCAATGACAACATTGTCATAAGTGAGTTTACTATACATAAGCTCTACTCGAGGTTCAAGACGCATAAGATTGACTTCATCTCACGTCTTCCCAAGACAGAATTGATGGCTCTTGTGATGGATTCTTCTCAAAGCAGTTCTTCAGAGTGTGTTGATGTTGGCTTTTCTTTGTTCGCCTTGCACTCAGTTAGTGATGAGAAACTTGAGAGGCTACCTAAGGAAGATTTGGGCCTCCTGTCCACCAAATTCACTATAGTGTATAATAAAGTGAGAAACAAGAGGAGAGGTGGTCTGGTGACGTGCTTCGAGTGTGGTAAGCCAAACCACATTCTGGCCAAGTGCCCCAAGCTGAAGGGTGAGGAGGAGAAGGACCTTCAGAAGCGTCCTTGAGCTCGAGACACGAGGGTCAAGAAGCCCAACTATCGTAAGTTTGTCAACTAGGTTCTTGCTGCTCTTAAGTCCGTGGACATGAGCGATGTGGACTCGGGGATAGAGGATGATGAGGATGACACCCATGGCAAGAAGAAAGCGTAGGACATCACCGGCACATGCTTCATGGCCAAGGGCAGCCACGATGTCGACTCCTTCGACTCCGACAAGCCCTACAATGACCCTGACGAGGTTTGGTGTGTGAGGAAGGAGGACGTGTGACTTGTTGACTCCGGGTGTTCTCAACACATGATCGAAGATTCTAGACAATGAGTTAATCATGTTTGGAGATGCTTCTACCGGTACTGTGATAGCCAAGGGCATAGTGTGCATCAATAACCTTCATGCTCAAGGACGTTGTTTTGGTAAGTAAGCTGTGGTATAACTTGCTATACGTTTCCCAGCTACTTGATAAGGGCCTAGAAGTGAGGTTCAAGAGTGGTGAGTGCAGAGTTTTAGACTTCTTTGGTGAGCATGTCTTTGGGATCTCTAGATTTGAGAGGATCTTCAGTGCTAATTTCAATATCTCTTCTGCCTCTAGCCCTAGGTGTCTTGTAGCTTCTGACTATCTGGGCTTAGTGTTGTGGCATCATAAACTTGGGTACATAGGATTTGACCATTTGACTAGAGTCAGTAGAAAGAACCTGATTAGAGGACTAGTTAGGTTTAAGAGTGCTAGAGACCTTGTGTGCACACCCTGTAGACATGGTAAGATGGTTTCTGCTCCTCATCCACCTCTTACTTTAGAGATGATTGATGGACCTGGACAATTGCTTCACTTAGACAGAGTCGGTCCTTCTAGAGTTCAGTCTGCCGGAGGGAAGTAGTATGTGCTTGTCATTATATATGACTATTCTTGATGTATTTTCTAGTATCTAAGGATGAGACCTTTGGCTACTTCAGACAGTTGGCCTTTAGACTAGTAGTTGACCTCCTAGGAGCCTTGAGAGCTATTAGGAGTGACAATTGCACAGAATTGAATAGCCATTCCTTTGCCACTTTCTGTACTGAGAGAGGGTTAGAGCACCATTTTTCCTTACCTAGAGTTGCCCAGCAGAATGGGGTTGTTGAGAGGAAGAATACAACCCTTGTTGAGATAGCTAGGACTATGCTAGATGAACATAGCACCCCTAGAAGGTTTTGGGATAAGGCGATCTCTACTATTTGTTATGTGTATAATAGGGTTTTCTTGAGATCGGCCATAGACAAGATCTGTTTTGAGCTTAGATTTGCTCATAGGCCTAGTGTACCTTATTTTAAAATTTTAAGATGCCAAGTGCTTCATTCTTAAACATGGAAACCTTGATAAGTTTGAATCCAGATGTCATGATGGTATTTTTCTTGGATATCCTGCCCATTCTCATGCCTATTGTGTTTTTAATTTGGATACTAACAAAATTATTGAGACATGTGAAGTCACTTTTGATGAGGTTAGTCTTGGTACTAGATCCGACAGTGTAGGTACACAGGTACTTGGTGAGAGTGAGAATATCTTCGTCGATGGCAACCTTGACAAAGAAGATGAGGATCCAATCCATTCTCTAGTCACTCCTGAGTTGGTTGGAGAGCCTGTCTCTACCTCTCCAATTTTAGGAGAACAGCCTCCTCTCATCAGAGCTTTCAGTGGCTCTGTTCCTACCTCCACATCCCATGAGTTAGAGTCCACATCTGCACCAGGACCCCCTCTTCATATTCAGCGATGATACCCTTAGGAGTAGATGACTGGGGATCTCCATGAGCGAGTCACTCGCTCTAGGTTTATCTCTTCAGATTCTCATGCATATTCTGCTTTTGTTGTTTCCTTTGAACCCCGAGATGTCACCCATACTTTATCTAATACCTCTTGGGTCAATGCCATGCATGAAGAGCTTGAAAACTTTGGAAGAAACCAAGTCTGGACCTTAGTTGAACCTCCACCTAATCATAATATAATTAGAACAAAGTGGGTTTTAAAAAATAAGCAAAGTGAGGATGGGTTGGTAGTTCGCAATAAGTCTAGGCTTGTAGCTCAAGGGTATTCCCAGGTAGAGGGCTTAGACTTTGAAGAGTCCTTTGCTCCTGTAGCTAGATTAGAAGCCATTTGCATATTGCTAGCATTCGCGGTGTCTAAGGGCTTTATGCTTTTTCAAATGGATATCAAGAGTGCTTTTCTTAATGATTTCATAGAGGAAGATGTCTATATCAAGTAACCACCTGATTTTAAAATCCCAAATTCCCAAACCATGTGTGTAAGCTATCCAAAGCCTTATATGAATTGAAGCAAGCCCCTAGAGGTTGGTATGATAGACTTGAGAGTTTGTTCTTTAATAATGATTTCAAAATAAGAAGAGAATTTCATTCATCAAAGCAAGTATATGAGGGACCTTCTTCAGCTCTTCGACATGGGAAGTAGCAAGCCGATGTCTACTCCAATTGCCACCTCGACCGTGCTAGATCCTGATAAGGATGGAGAGCCTATGGACCAGAAGGACTAGTACAGCATGATTAGCTCTTTCCTCCACCTCACGGCGTCAAGGTCGGATATATAGTTTGCTATGTTTCTATGCACTCAATTTTAGGCTTCCCCTCATGTCTCTCATCGTCAAGCAGTGTGTCGCATCTTCAGGTACCTTTAGTGCACTCTTGATTTTAGACTCTGGTATTCTTTAGCTTCTACACTCTCCATTTGGGCTTTTTCGGATTCTGATTTTATGGGGTGTATAATAGATAGGAAGAGTACGTCTGGCACCTGTCACTTATTAGGCACATCTCTTATTGCTTGGTCATCTAGAAAGCAATCCTTTGTTACACAGTCCACTATTGAGGTGGAGTATGTAGCTGCTGCTAGTAGCTGTTCTCAAGTTCTCTAGATCTTATTTACTCTGTAAGACTATGGGTCGGTCTTAAATAGTGTTTCTCTTTTTTTATGACAACACTAACACCATAAACATTGCCAAAAACCCACTACAACACTCTAGGACCAAACACATTGACATTAGATACCATTTCCTTGGAGACCATATAGAGAAGGGTGATGTTGTACTTCACTTTGTAGAGCCCGAGTAGTAGGTTGCGAATATTTTCACAAAGGCTCTTGGATCTTCTCGTTTTGCTTCTTTGCGGGGAGAGTCTGGGGTTATTAGTCCTTTTTAGCCTATTTTGAGGGGGAGTTTGTCCTTTTTTGCATCCGTTGTATCATATTATATTTTAAATTCAGCAATATGCACTATAATATAAATACATGGAGTTTTAACTATTATCCTTGTGTGACATAATATTTCGCATTACATCTTGTTATACCTTGTGTTAGTTTGCTAGATTTATCATGTTTTTAGCTTTTGCCATGCTAACTTTTATTAAATATGAACTTGAATTAAATCATATCTTGCTGGATCTTATGACTAGTTTTGCTCTAGAAATCCTTGTATGATTTATGCATGTCAAATAGGCTAAATTGTGTCTTGACTCTAAATTGAGCTATACTTATTCTTTATTGAAGCATGAGTTAGTATTATCTCTTTGTTTTTGAATTAAGTCAAGAAAATGAAAGGGATCTCTTTTTTGCGAAAAAATTGATATCACCAATTCTTTCTCATAAGACGACTTGCCATTGCACTAGGCATGAACTCAGGGGGAGTTTTGGATGACTAAGATCAGTTCCTTAAGCTTCTTGCTTGGGGTGGTCGCATAAGGCTTGAGATCTAGCACATTGCCAAGAAAACAAAATTTTGTGAAAATAGCTAAAGAAACTTCAAAAAATGCCAAATCTGCTAAATTTGCTCAATTACAAGTGGTATCAAGTACTTGAGAAAAATGCATACTAAATCAACTCAAATGTAGCTTCTTGGTTCCATTTTGAATATTGATATGGCTTGGCTCATTTTTTGGATATCTTTAGCTAAACTATGATCTTGAGAAACTTGACATGCTAAAAATCTATTTAAAGTCAAATTATGCTAATTTAGCTTTAGCTTTGCTATATATGGTTTGCTATGATCTAGATAGCTCATTCACATAATATGGCTTAGTGTAATACTTGTAGAATCACTTTATATAATTTTCATGGATCGTAAATGCTCAAAATAAATAAAATACAACCACCTCATTTTATTTATGCCCTATCTTCTTTCATGCATCTTGATGACTCCATTGTCAAAGGGGGAGAAAGATTGATAAAACTACATATCCATAGTATAATTTGGAGTTTTTATGTAAAACCTCGCTAAACCGGAGCTTTAATGATTTGTTGTGATTCTCTTCATATTTTGATCTCTTTTTATCATGACCAAGGTTAAACAGAACAATTTTTCTTTCATATGGATCTAGAGTGAGATTTCTTGACTCATTTGATGGATTTGAGGCTTTTTGTGAAAACACATTATTTTCAGTAGCTTCAGTCCATTTTTGCATCAAATTGCCATTTTAAGTCTCTGCATTCTTCTTATGATCATTTTGAGCCTCTCTTTGTAAAATTGCCCTTCTTTGTCTAGAACCACCTCCTATTTGCATTTTTAAAGAATTGCCATGGGTTCATTAAGGGAGAGATTGAAGGACCATGTGAGAAGATCTAGAATATTGTTGTGATAAACCATTGCAAGTTTTATAGAGTGGTTATTCTAATTTGCAAAACACTATATTTTGGTTGGGCTGTTTGCTAGAATATTCAGGTTGAGTGGTCTGACCGCCTTATTTAGGCGGTCTGACCGGCAAGCTTCGAGCACGAATGGTAGTCAGAGGCCACGATTGGTAGTCGATGGTCCGAGTGGTCTTGTGTTGGGCGGTCCAATCGGTAGATCGACCACGGCAGAACGACCACGGCAGGTCGAGCACGGTAGAACGACCATGGATGGTTGCAGCTATAGTACCTAGTTGATGGTCATAAATATAGTGTCTGGTTGGTGATCGGAAGTTGCAGTACCTAGTCAGTAATTGACAGTTGTAGGCTTTGCGATCGGTAGTCATAGGCTTCGAGTGCTTCAATACTTATTTGTTTCAAGTACCTCGAGTACTCATGTCAGACTAGCCAGTGGTCTAGTTTGCTTGTGTGTGGCGACTAGACTGGTTTCTCTCAGTGGTCTGAGGTTAATTTTTGCAAAACATGGAAATTGAGTCAAGGATTGAGTTGGGGTGACCTGGGTCATTGCATTAAGGTTGCATGGCACATGTTTTGGCTAACGTGGGTCAAGTTGTAAAAAACTTGTGCCTGAAAATGATTTCTTTGTCTTTCAAGATGCAGGGACACTTGGAGTCACCATGGTTGATGATGAGGATCAGGGCTATGCTCATGGAGGAGCCGAGGTGATACGGGGTGCCCGATCTTCACGACGTAGGATTAAGGATAAATTGGATTCGTGAAACCTAACGAATCAATGGCGCCAACCACTGTTTCAATACAACCTACGACAAAAGAATTCGCCCAACCACACGCTTGTGATTCCATCTACCCGACCACAAAGCAAACGTATCATTGCTTTTGCGAACCACAAGGAATTACAAAAACAACAGAGGTACTCTCAAAAAATCACCCAATTCCCCAAAGGCAGCGTGTAGCATAAACCCGAGAATAAGCAATATTGGCTATCTTAAAAATAATGTGGTCTTCCCTAAAGGCTATATATTACAAGGCTTATACAGCCCTAGGCACAGTCCATAGGGCCCCCTAATCATGTACAACTCAATTTGTTATCGTATTAGACTCGAACTCCGATAATAGAAAATTGAAATCTTTTATCCCAGATGAATCTAAAGATAAATCCCCATCCGTTACATAGTCCTTGAAATAAGCTTTCCAATAAGTCCAAGAACACCTCAATCGGACTCCGTATGCGAAAGTTATTGCCCTTTAATCACAAAGAATCCCTCCGGGTCTACACTCATAAGTCATTACGACCACGTTGAGGTTGATTTCGACTACGACCATGCCATCTTTATGACCACACATCTTCTGTTGATATTGGCTTCGACCGCGAGTAACAGTCGTTACCTTCATAGTCATCCGAGCTGCAAGAGTATCGAACAATTGTAAGTCGTAGTCGTAGTGGCTCAGTGGTCATAAGCCGTAGTCGTAGCGACGCAGTGGTCGTCAGTTATAGTCATAGAAGCGTAGTGGTCATAAGTCGTAGGCGGTGTCATGGTCAAAGATATGATCAGACTATTCTGAACACCTCCAAGTCAATCGAACGACTGCAAGCATCTCCAGCCAATCCAACGGCGGGATCATTCGGCCTGGTTCGAACGTTACCATCAATATCGGCCGTCCAAGTTGATCAAACGATGCGGAAGGGCGAACGTTCGGAGTGGTCTAAACATCACTATCATTATCAATCGTCAAAACCTGATTGAACATCACAGAATGAACGAACGTTCGAAGCTGTCCGAACATCTCCAAGGCGATCAGGCGGTCTGTTGAAGATCGGATGGTACAAGTCATTGGAGTGGGTCGAATGTTTCCAAGGCGATCGGGCAGTTCATGGAAGACCGGACGGTGTGATTGTTCGGAGCAGTCCGAACGTCTCTGAAGCATCTAAGCATCCAACGCTTATCGGACACTCGGATAATCAAAACCATTCGGACTGGTCAGAACGTTCTGAAGGTATTGCGAACACCGGATCTGGATTGAACGGTCCTGAACACATTTGAGGTCAATCCGGCGTGACAATGAGGACTTGAACATGTCTTCCCTTGCTTGACTCCAAGTATTTCTTCTCCATTGGCTCCTCCTCCATGGCTCCAATTCCAGAAGCTTCACATCTTTAAACCTTAGAACGAACAGCACATTGGAATGAGGTAGTATCCAGTTCTCAAATAAATTATAACCAAATTCAATTAGGAGTGAATTCACCTGTTAATTAATTTGTTTAGCTCGTGCTTGTGTAATTTATTTAGCTCGTCCTCATCACAAGACCCAGAATGAAGGATGCTAGGTGAGTTGGTGTGCTCGAGCATGGCACAAAAAAGATGGAAAATATTGAAGGCGAGTTCGAATGGCTGGTTTGCACCATGTGGCTTGGTCGGTCCAAGTGAGGCGTGGTCCGATGGAACCGGAGCGGGAGAGACTTGCCGATGCGTGGCAAGCTAATGGAGAATCTACATGTGGCAAGCATGGCGATTGCTTGCATTGAAAGGAGATAACCCAGTCAAGGAAGGGTATTTTGGTAGTTTGAACAAAATACCGAAATCTGCCTTGGATAAAACCCGTGATGCATGAGTGGCGCTTAGAGAGTAGTTTAGGTCAAGGAGAAACTGATTTGATCAAGATAGATCAAGTGTAAAAGACTTAGCGGATTTGGGTTTATGCGCTTTAAAAAACATGCATAAGTGAGCATAAGTGAACATATGTGAGTATTACCCATGTGTGGGGGGTTATAAGGTTTTTCCCATTATGCTAAATAAATAGTATCCACTAAAGGGTAGGTGTGGCTTGTTAGAACACCTATATAAAGGGATTGACATGGAGACTTGGGTTGACCATCCAATCCATCTCTATTGTGCTCTCATGTCTAGGGTTACGGTTTGAGAGTTGAGTGCTTTGTGTGCTCTTTGTCCTCCACGGTGAAGTGGCTGTAAATCCTACTTCCTCAAGTGGCAATACATCAATCTTGGTGACCTTCATATCTATCTCTCTATTTGATTAATTTGCTCCTATTTTGGTTGGCTTTTCTATCCTCTCAATCTTTTCTTGATATGAGGGTAGTGGAGTGGTTTCTTCATTGTTCTAACTTGCTATGACATGTGAGAATACATCTAGAATCATCTTGGTCATCATCCATCCACGAGCAGGTTGTATTCACTAATTTTGGTTTTGGGTTGATTTCGGTGCAACTCTCCTTCAAACTAAAAAATGTCTCAACTTTGGCCATGATTTTTATGTTCATTTATAGAAATACATTCTTGATAACCTAGGGAAGATCCCTGCAAAGTTTCACGGCTTTTAGATCATCCAATCAAAAGTTACGTGGATTTAAAATCTCGCTCTAGTGCTGATTTCCTGTTCATAAGCCTAGTTTTACTGTTCATAGCGGTCAGACCGCTAAGAAGAGGCCAGACCGCCCCTTGGTTGGCGGTCAGACCTGTAGGAGCTAATTGCTTCAAGTTTTTATGTTCTTGAGTGATTATCTTTGGTTTTTTGGCAGTGAATTTCATTCTCTGTAACTCTGTAGTTATTTGAGAATAGAATTTGGAATACTTGGGGAAATTTTAATTGACACCCTTCACCCCCTCTGTTACCTTTCTGGTCCTACACCATCCATGCCAGGTAAAGGAGAGTTAGGGCTCTTAGAGAGAACTTTTCTGTGAGATATGAGAGGCTCTTATGGTTGAGTGTTTTTCATTCTTAGCCTTTGTGTATAGCTAGGGAGTGGCTGTAAACATTTATCTCTAAGTATCAATAGATATTAAAATTTGTCCAAGTCTTTCTTCTCTTTGCTCAAGTGATGAAATATTGATTTGGCTTAGTTTTTGTTGTTCTTGATATTGATTTTTGTCAAGGACATCTAAGTGATGAAGATGTCTCTTGAAGACCAGACCTCATTCATTTAGCACTTGTTATTTGCTAGCTCTTGTGATTGCCCGGTTTTAGTTCAAGAGAGGGTGCTTTCTGGGTTTTGATCTTGATGGTGTTTTGGGCTAAGTTCGTGCTATGGTCTAACTTGCTATGACATGTAATAACCCATCCAAGGTCATCCAGATCATTAGAACTCACGAGCAAGAATAGATCGAGGTTTCTATCTTTCCTCGGTTTTGGTGCGATCTTACTTGTTTTGGATAAAGATAGAAACTTGCATTGATCTTCAAGATCCATGCATGGAATATATTCCTGATATCTTAGAGAAGGTGCACACCAAGTTTCAAGTCTTTTGGAGCTGTGGATCAAAAGTTTCATCGATTTTTTTATTTAAAATAATGCTAAAAATTGTCTCTATTCGAACGGGCCAGTCAGGCCGCCATTGGACCGGTTAGACCGCACAAGGCCGGTTGACCACTTGATGACCTATGGTCAGACTGCTCCTCTAGCCATATCGTTCTCTGCACTGCGGTCATACCGCCTGGCAAGATTTGGATCTTTTGACTCGGTTTTTCTTAGAGTTTTCCTTGTGGGCGATTGTTCACTGATCTTTATAGCATCTCATAACTATTGAAGTGAAGAGTTTTGGTTTCTCCTTGAGAAAGATTTTGGAAAGTCTCAAATTTAATTTGGGCTCCTAATCACCCCTCTAGTCGTCATTGTTGGTCCAACATATGAAAATATTCCTTGTACTTGACATATACTCTTACTTTTCATTTGATGATTTTCATTTATTTATTATTTTGAATTTTAGTCAGGTCCATCCCATACTGGACATGTGGTTGTACAATAGGACCTAGATCAATGCGCACAAGATTAAGTCCTTAGTGGTTACCCAGGCGAAACAATCTCATCCAAAATGTGCTTCCCATACTCCCTTTACCGCACAATCATTCACCTTAGTATGAAATCAATTTTTGTTTAACCAGGCTCAATGGCATCCCCTTCCATAGCACAACAAATTTTATTAACAATGGCTACCCGCCATAATTCCATATATGATTAAGATAAATTTTCATGATAAGCCTGGTGAAGGAACCCCTCACGCGGCTAAAGCATGCCTAAGCATAATTTCGATTTCCACGTTGGTATTAAATAGGCCCAACTAAAATTATGCATTCTATGGTGTTCAAGAATATATGTCATTCACAATTTATTCAAGGTGGCATACTATCAAGTAGGTATTTAACTAGTCCTAGAAATATTTAATATAAAACTAGCAATGCATGACAATTTAAAATAATATAATTTTATAAAATGGGTTTAATATAGTCAAAGGTCTACGACTTGCCTTCATTGAAGTTGGAGTTTGACGCTTTCTATTAGTCCAAACTAGTGTCGACGATGTCGGATTCTACACACGTGAAACAAGAAAAACAAACAAACAAATACAAACAAAATTACAAAATAATATATATATACTTGAAGGAAATTTATGATTTTTGATGAATTCGGAAATTTGAACAAGTTCAAATAGAGTTAATATGAAGAAATACGGGCTTCCGGAAGTGTTTACTGTGGTTGGAGTGGTCGGATCTACAGAGAGTGGTTTGTGGTAAAAATCGGCAGGAGAAGACGTTTGGAGCAGTCCAATCAGCAAGAGAAGACATTCGGAGCGGTCCGATTGGTAAGACGTTCGGAGTAGTTCGATCGGTAAGATGTTGGAGCAGTCTAATCAGCAAGGGAAGATGTTCGAAGCGGTCGAAAGCTACATAGTGGTTGGGGCGGTCGGAGGTTATAACGTGGTTGGAGGGGTCAAAGGGTACACAGAGTGGTCGTTGGTCAGAAACCCTATAGAGTGGTCGGTGGTTGGAAGAAAAAGTGTTTTGTGTGTGTCGGAAGGGTCGACAATTATACATGGTTGAAACACTGAGAGTGATCGGGAGGCCAAGAGTGATCGAACAGCCATAGTGAGATGGTTCCATGGTCGTGATTATGGTGATTGTGAGCGGCTGCGGTAATGAGTGACGCAGTTGTAAGCAATTACGGACCGGAGAAGCCGTGGTCGAGGATCACCACGATCGAAAGTCTAGAGGCTAAGGGTAGTTGAAGAAGACTGTAGAAGTCAAAAGATACATAGAGAGATTGGGTACCTTGGTGCAGACTTCGAGAGGTCAAAAATCGGTTGGCTGCGAGGAAGAAGCAACAGTAGAACACGGCGTCGGCAGTGAAGGGGTTCCGATGAATGGCCGTGCTGGTTGGTGAAGACAGAGACAGTGGCGGCGAAGCGTGAAGAGTTTTGGGCTCTCTGGAAATACCTACCAAAGCTCGACTTAAGGCTGTCGGAGGAGAAACTCGGTGCAGGAAGTCTCATGTGCTCGAAAGTAAGAATTGAGGGGTGGAAGAGTGTGAACAAGAAATGCTTAGAGAAGTATTTATAGGGCTCAGGAAAGAGGAATGGCCAAAAGGCGGCTCATCGAATTTATGGCCGATGTAGTGGCGCACGATCATCATTGATGATGAGGTTTAAAGTGGGGAAACTGTCAGGGGAAGTATGGAATGAAGAGGGGTCTTGAATGGCAGCATTTGTTTCAGCCCAAGGGAATAACGACCGAAATTAAAGCTTGAGAGAGGAGCATCAATGGTAGACACCGGAGAAAGAAGAAAAGGAAGGAAAGTGATGATAGAGGCTCTGGAATTTTGATAGTTTCTTCCAGTACTACAAATAATCCAAATAAAATCCAAAATAAAAACCCAAAAGTTTTAATTAATTAATTTGAAATTAAATTTTTAAGGAAAGCAAATTTGGGATGTTACAATATGAAAATCAAGTCGTTAATTTTTTCTTTTTTTTAATTCTGAATTTCAGTTAATTTAGATTGCACCTAACATGGATTTTTTCCTTTAATTTGAACTGTTATAACTCGAGTCCGTCAGATGGATGGCCAGATCTTTCTGGTTAAGGTGAGAGCTCTCGAAGTGCCTAATTAGTATATATACATAGATAGACAATCCCATTTCATTTGCTAATTTTTTTAATTATTATTCTAAATTTTAGTTATTTATGGATGTGACTTGGAGGTCATGTGAAAATCAAGTTCCTAACTTTTCTTATTTTTATTCTAAATTTTAGTTAATATAGATTGTACTTGATATGGACTCTTTCTTTTAATATGAGCTATCATAACTAGCTCAAAACAGCCAGATAGATAACCAGATCCTTTTAGTTAACGTGGAAGTTTCTTCGGAGTGCCTAATTAATATAGGTATAGATATATAATAAGTAAATTGGCCTAGCTATGAATAATAATCCTTCCCTCAACAAATATTGGGATCCATACTGTCAAACTTTCAAAATTTTAATCATTAATATATGTTAAAATTGCATCAGAGACCATAAAATGTTTACAACTTACGTTTTGTGAACATAAGGAGACTTCACCAAATACAGCTAAACAGCTGTGGAGCGTCTAATAATTTGAGACTCGTAGTCATGAGTAACAAAGTTACTATACTACTACGCTTTGTTTGGAACACCAGAATTTCTCAGGATCAGGGGCAGGTTGATTCCCTAGGGTTGCAGGAGGCTAGAGCATCAACTCTAGCCCATGCACTCCTAGCATCCCAGTACCGATCGGAGGCTTAAGCTAGCACCGGTGAAATTTTCTCCCCGAGTATATCACTACTCACGATCATGTGGGATTGGTGGTAGTTTTGGAAAACAAACCTTGAGAGGAGCAAGAGAAAGAATTGATCGATGAAATTGGTATTTGGTAATTTTTGATGAAGTGATAAAATTTACAATTTATTTGTAATTCGTAATAATGGAAAAATGAACTTTGCGTGACAACTTCAAATAGTACTCTTCCAACTGACCAGAGCATAACCCAGAGACTATATGGGCCTATTCTGTTGGATTAATTGGGCTTGGTCCATTTTAATTTAGCAATTAATCAAATGAAATTCCCAGGCCCGCATGGAAAAACTATTTAGTCCCATATGGAGAATTGAATGGGAGTTACACCACTTTAAAAGGTGGAACGTGGTAACCCCCTTGTGGAATTGGAGAGAGCCAATACACGCGCGCGCTCGCTCGCTCGCCTCGCCACGCCGAGCCGTGCCGTGCCGTGTGCGTGCGCGTGGGCAGGCGTGTCGGGTGCGGGCGCGTTTTTCTGCAATCTCCGGTTCAGAACCTTGCGCGCAAAGGGTTCTGAGCGAGTAGGCCTCCAAAACTCCGTCCGTTTGCGTACCTGCACGGGTAGACGGGCGATCAAGTTTTTGGGGAGCGCATTGGCGCGACTCCTCAATCTGTGACGTACGTCTTCTACTTCCTGGTGGTGAACTGTTCGCGAGACTACACGGCAAACATCTTCCTGCATCACGCCTCGATCGACTACATCGAATAGGCCATCATGTCGACTGATGGTAACGGCGCCTCCGGTGTCACCGACACTGGCCCCGCCCAAGGGTATAACCTGAAACATTCTTTGGTGTATTTGTTTCTGTGCGCTATGAATATGTTAATAGGTGTTACTGTTAGCTTGTTCGTTAGCGAATATGAATACATCATCGTTGAATCACTCATGCTTTTGTAAGTCATGTTTTATATGCTGAATTTCTGGATTAAAATATGCCGAAAATTGACTAGTTTTGCAACAATCCAAAAACTTGATAGGTCTTTTTCGGTAGTTGGCTTTGCTGCGTCGCTTAAGCCGCACCCTCCGTTTGATGGTTCCAATTTTAAGAGATGGCGTGCACGTGCAATCCTGTGGTTTACTGCCATGGAATGTTTTCATGTTGCACAAGGCAAGCCCGCTGAGCCTCTATCTGCTGAGGACGAACGCAAGTTCAATGTAGCGGATAACTTGTTTCGAGGTGCACTTGTTAACATACTGGCAGATAACATTGTGGATGTGTACATGCATTTGCCTACGGGCAAAGAGATGTGGAATGCACTTGAGGCCAAGTTCGGAGTTTCCGACGTTGGCAGTGAGCTGTATGTCATGGAGCAGTTCTATGACTACAAGATGGTCGATAACCGTTCTGTAGTAGAACAAGCTCATGAGATTCAGGCGCTGGCAAAGGAGCTTGAGAACAATAAATGCGAGTTACCGGACAAGTTTGTGGCTGGTGGTATTATCGCCAAGTTACCACCATCTTGGTCGGATTTTGCTACCTCTCTAAAACACAAGAGGTAGGAGTTCAGTGTTACTGATCTCATTGGCACTCTTGGTATTGAAGAGAAGGCGAGGGCAAAAGATACTCGTGGCAAGAAAGTTGCTGCTGAGGAAGGTTCTAGTGCCAATTTGGTGCAGAAGAAGAACCCTCAGACTTTCCACAATAAGAAGAAAAATAAGCCTATTGTCAAGCCCAAGGCTACTACAGAGTTTAAGAAGAAAGGCAAAGGAAAGGGCGGCTGCTTTGTGTGCGGTGATTCTGGCCATTGGGCTAAGGATTGTCCAGACCGCAAGGATAAGCAGAAGAAGTCTGCCAACATGGTTATTAGTGATGCTGGAGGAACATCGGGGTACGGTAATTATTTACCTACAGTTCTTTCTGTTTGTCAATCACCTGAGTGGTGGGTTGACACTGGTGCTAATATTCATGTGTGTGCTGATATTTCCATGTTTTCATCTTATCAGATCTGTCGAGGTTCCTCCTTGTTGATGGGAAACAGATCGCATGCAGCTGTTCATGGTGTTGGTACGGTTGATCTGAAGTTTACTTCGGGAAAGACCATGCAGCTGAAGAATGTGCAGCATGTCCCCTCCATAAAGAAGAATCTCGTCAGCAGATCTCTACTGTGTAGAGATGGTTTTAGGCTTGCATTTGAGTCCAATAAATGTGTCGTGTCTAAGTATGGAACATTTGTTGGTAAAGGCTATGAGAGCGGAGGCTTGTTCCGTTTTTCTTTGATGGATTCCTATAATAAATTTGTGAACCATGTCTGTAACGATGATGATGAATCTAATGTTTGGCATTCACGACTTTGTCATGTTAATTTTGGGTGTATGACGCGCTTAGCTAATATGAGTTTAATCCCGAAATTCACTTTGGTCAAAGGTTCTAAGTGACATGCGTGTGTTCAATTGAAACAACCTCGCAAGCCTCACAAGGCAGCAAAAGAGGCGAGGAATTTGGCACCGTTAGAACTCATTCATTCTGATTTGTGCGAGATGAATGGCGTGTTGACTAAAGGTGGGAAGAAATATTTCATGATGCTTATAGATGATTGCACTAGATTTTGCTATGTGTACTTATTGAAAACAAAAGATGAAGCGTTGAATTACTTGAAGATCTATAAAGCTGAGGTAGAAAACCAATTTGAGAGGAAAATCAAGCGGGTAAGGTCTGATCGTGGGGGAGAGTATTTTTCAAATGAGTTTACTTTATTCTGCGAGGAACATGGAATTATTCATGAGAGGACGCCTCCCTATTCTCCCGAATCAAACGGGGTTGCCGAAAGAAAGAACCGCACTCTAACTGATTTAGTTAACGCTATGTTAGACACTGCGGGACTTTCTAAGGAATGGTGGGGTGAGGCTATATTGACCGCGTGTCATGTCCTGAATAGAGTTCCTATAAAGAATAAAGAAGTAACACCATTCGAGGAATGGGAAAAGAAGAAGTTGACTCTCTCATACTTGCGCACTTGGGGATGTTTGGCCAAAGTTAACGTGCCAATTGTCAAGAAGCGCAAACTTGGACCAAAAACCGTAGATTGTGTATTTCTTGGTTATGCTATGCACAACGTGGGTTATAGGTTCTTAATTATAAAAACTGGAGTACCTGACATGTGTGTTGGTACAATCATAGAGTCCAGAGACGCCACATTTTTTGAGAATGAATTTCCTATGAAATGTGATGTACCTAGCTCATCTAGTCAAGAACCTATAATTTCCCTTGATTCTTTTGTGCCGATAGAACATGTTGAGGAAACACCTTTGGAAATTCCTGAGGAGGATAACAATGAAGTTACTCGAAAGAGTAAGAGACAGAGGATTGCAAAGTCTTTTGGTGATGATTTCATTGTATACCTCGTGAATGACATTCCAAGAACCATGGAAGAGGCATATTCTTCTCTTGACGCTGACTATTGGAAGGAAGCGGTACAGAGTGAGATGGACTCTATTATGTCTAATGGAACTTGGGAGGTCGTTGACCGTCCTTATAGGTGTAAACCTGTAGGATGTAAATGGGTTTTCAAGAAAAAGCTTAGGCCTGATGGTACAATTGAAAAGTACAAGGCAAGACTTGTGGCCAAGGGTTATACCCAGAAAGAAGGCGAGGACTTCTTTGATACTTATTCACCTGTTGCCCGATTGACCACAATTCGAGTACTACTTGCCCTGGCTGCCTCTCATGGTCTGCTCGTTCATCAAATGGACGTTAAGACAGCTTTCCTAAATGGAGAGTTGGAGGAGGAGATTTATATGGATCAGCCAGACCGGTTTGTGGTAGAAGGTCAAGAAGGAAAGGTGTGCAAGTTTTTAAAGTCTTTGTATGGCCTAAAACAAGCACCTAAGCAATGGCATGAGAAGTTCGACAGAACTTTGACATCTGCTGGCTTTGTTGTGAATGAAGCCGACAGATGTGTGTACTATCGCTATGGTGGGGGAGAAGGAGTGATCTTGTGCTTGTATGTTGATGACATACTGATTTTTGGGACCAACCTCAATGTGGTTGAGGAGGTCAAGGACTTTCTGATGTGACGACGGCCCGATCTTCCGAGAGGTACTGATAAGTCGATTGTGGAGATCTCGACGTTGATGATCCAAAGGCTCCGACCAAAACAGATCGAACCCCTCGCAATCACTACACCACTGCTCCGTTGGTTATCAACCGTGCCAAACACGATTGACCTCGCCAAGAAGGCTATCTCCTGCAAGCGAATCGAGAACACGAGCAAGAGAGTAAAAGATGCAATCTATATTGCAAATAAAGATTAAGTTCACAAGTTGGGGTTCCTCAACCGAACATGCGGCGAAACTGCTATGCGGAATAAACTCTTAAGAAAAACCCGAGGAAAACTAAAGGGGTGCGGCCTCCTTAAATAGGGAAGGGGGAAGCCACACTTATCTAATGAAAAGGGATGTGGTACTATTCCTAGTTACTGTTCACGCGCGTGGTACTGTTCACGTGAACAGTACTAGCCCAAATAGCCTAAGTTCCAAGGCCCTCGGCCCACTTTGACTCGTACTGGAAAGGTGACATGACTTGTTTTGCAGTTTCTGATCTTCTCGGGTGGAGTTTGGAGGTGAGACCAGATCCATCTGAAAGTAGACTCTAAGAGCTTTCCAACGAGTACTCACGGGCCCCAAGAAGCCTTCTGGATCAAAAGTTATGGCTGTTTGAAGTTGGCGTGTCAGGCTGAATCCGAATTGATCTAGAGGCCGAATTGGATTCCAAAACCTGTCCAACTTGAACCATTGCTTCAATTGGTTCCAAAGTGATGTGGTGCTACAAATATATATTTTTTCATCATTAGGTAGCATCATATTCTCATTTAAAATATGTTGAAGTTGAAGAAACGAATTCACCTTTAGTTCATTCTTGATATTGGCCGCTATGGTCGTACGTGTTGGTGGCGTGGTCACATCATCCTCCCCTTCTTGATGGAAAACTGTCCTCGGTTTTAACATATGTGTAGTGTCACGTATTGCATGATCTTGATCATAAATCTTGGTGTATGATAACAAACGCAACAAACTCTCATTATGTAATATCATAAGTTCTTTATCAAATAAAGTAAAATCTCTTTGAAACGAGCTCACCTCATAATTTAAGTGATGCGTAGGAGCTCTTGTAATTGTAACAACAAGTAGAGCAAATATGGTTGTATCCATAGGGTTCGTGTTCTTATCACTTTCTGTCCAAGAGTTTTGAGATGAAAGATTTGGGAGTGGCTGATGTAATTCTTAACATTAAGCTACTGAGAGGAGGTGATGGTGGGGTTACACTTGTGCAATCTCACTATGTAGAGAAGGTCTTGAGTCGCTTTGGTTATAGTGACTGCAAGACTGCTCCTACTCCTTATGATCCTAGTGTGTTACTGAGGAAAAACCAAAGAATAACAAGAGATCAATTGAGATACTCTCAGATCATTGGCTCATTGATGTATTTAGCTAGTGCTACGAGACCTGACATCTCGTTTGCTGTGAGCAAGCTAAGCCGATTTGTTTCAAATCCGGGAGATGATCATTGGCGTGCTCTTGAGAGAGTGATGCGCTATCTAAAAGCAACCGTGAGCTATGGAATTCACTATGCTGGGTACCCAAAGGTACTGGAGGGCTACAGTGATTCAAACTGGATCTCTGATGCTGATGAGATAAAAGCCACGAGTGGATATGTGTTCACACTTGGAGGTGGTGCTGTTTCCTGGAAGTCTTATTTAGAGCAGAGATGTTGGCCTACAGGACATCTTAGAAGGAACACACCTATATGAGTTCGATTACTGGTCACTGTCTATGAGATTTGGGTGATCTCTAGATACTCATGAATAGGCATGGAGTATGACTTATACGCTCCAACCAGAGGGGATGCTTTAGGCAGCCTAGTACTAGTAAAGGAATTGGGTAAAACTTGTTCACACAAAACTGTCAATTCAAGGCATAGTCCATTGTTCAGTTGTGGATGAGTGTAACTCCTTTCCTAGGTGGATGTTCAACTTAACAGTCTCCATCGAAACACTGGTATATCAAACAACAGCAGAACTGAGAGCATTTCTCGTGTGCCTTGAAATTTGGTGGGATTGTTGGATTAATTGGGCTTGGTCCATTTTAATTTAGCAATTAATCAAATGAAATTCCCAGACCCGCATGGAAAAACTATTTAGTCCCATATGGAGAATTGAATGGGAGTTACACCACTTTAAAAGGTGGAACGTGGTAACCCCCTTGTGGAATTGGAGAGAGCCAATACACACGCGCGCTCGCTCGCTCGCCTCGCCACGCTGAGCCGTGCCGTGCGTGTGCGTGCGCGTACGCAGGCGTGTCGGGTGCGGGCGCATTTTTCTTTATCTATTCGAAAATCGAAACGCACTGACTCCTGGCAGTAACGGTGCAGTTACTAGTGTATTATAGCTGCGGTTACTTTCGAGTAATGGATGCAGTACTAGTGACTAATGGCTGCAGTTACTCTGACCTCTTCATTTTTGCTGTTACAAAAGAACTCTCCACTCCATATGAGGGATTAGAGAGAATAGGATTCTCGTTCTGTGTTGTTGCTGTTCTCTGCAATCTCCGGTCCAGAACCTTGCGCGCAAAGGGTTCTGGGCGAGTAGGCCTCCAAAACTCCGTCCGTTTGCATACCTGCACGGGTAGACGGGCGATCAAGTTTTTGGGGAGCGCATTGGCGCGACTGCTCAATCTGTGACGTACGTCTTCTACTTCTTGGTGGTGAACTGTTCGCGAGACTGCACGGCGAACATCTTTCTGCATCACGCCTCGATCGACTACATCGAATAGGCCATCATGTCGACTAATGGTAACGGCGCCTCTGGTGTCACCGACACTGGCCCCGCCCGAGGGTATAACCTGAAACATTCTTTGGTGTATTTGTTTCTGTGCGCTATGAATATGTTAATAGGTGTTACTGTTAGCTTGTTCGTTAGCGAATATGAATACATCATCGTTGAATCACTCATGATTTTGTATGTCATGTTTTATATGCTGAATTTCTAGATTAAAATATGCCGAAAATTGACTAGTTTTTCAACATATTCATATGGACTTCTGATGATGGCTTTTAGTTGCGGCTAATGAATAGTGTTAGTAGATGAATAGTAGTGCATTATGTAAGAAAGACGGTATAACAAAAGACACTACAACATTCAAATCGATATGCGATTTATGGAATTACGATATAATAAAATACAAAGTATGTTACAATATGTGAAAGTGTATATTGTAATGGCTAATAAATATTAGTGTCTGATAGAAGCGGCTTATAGAAGTTGAGGCGTTCGTATTGGTTTCGGCTTCTAGAAGCAAAAGCCAATACGAACAGGCCCATATATTTGCTATATTTATCTTAATTTAGCTTAGATAGTTGAGTCTACTCTCTATTTTTATCTTAGCTTTACATCTGAGGAACACATAGAGAGAGAGCAACCCGATCAATTGTATGCAAAGCATAACCAATATAAAAAAAGAAAAATTCCGAGAAATAGAGGGCGAGAGGAGGAGAAAGCTAGGGAAGCAGAGGAGGCGGGCCCTCTAATGCCGTACACGAGCCCTAGCCGTCTCGACCACTACCCGACCACTCCACCTCCGGTGCGAAAAGGCCACACGATAGATAGAAAAAGCCATGGAAATAGTAGATTGGCCTAAAGCCATACATGTTGCGCAGTGGGCAGGTCGACACAAGAGTTTAAAAGGCCACGTCCCACGCGTTCCCTTTGACTGGTAAAAAAAGAACTCGAGAGGAGAAGCCGGAGCCAAGAATCCATAGCCAAGCTTCCAAGAAGCACTCGTGCTCCTCCCCCACCTCCTCCAAGGACAAGAGCAAGAAGCTGATCGATTCATCGATCGATCGGGATCTATGTGGGAAGGAGGCGTCCATGGCAGCCACGAGGCGCTCCTGCTCCAGGCCACCGGAGGGGTAGGTGCCCACGGTGGTGACCACGGCCACGCCTCGGCCCTCCTGCCATGGCTCGGCCCGGCCGCCGCCGCGCCGCCCTATATGATCCCCCAAGTGCCGCCGGCGCCCTTCGGCGCCGAGATGCCGGGGGCGGCAGGGGGACCGTTCGGCGTTGGCGCGTACTGTGAGGGCAGCAGCGGCCTGGGGAGTCAGTACGGGCTGTTCGGCCTGGAGCCACCGCAGATGGGGCAGCATGCGGTGGCCGGCGGCGGCGAGGCAGCGTCCCTGCAGATGGGGCAGCACGGGTCGAGGGTGGTATCCGGGCTGCTGGGGAGCCTGCAGGCAGAGCTGGGGCGGATGACGACCAAGGAGATCATGGACGCCAAGGCGCTGGCGGCCTCGCGCAGCCACAGCGAGGCCGAGCGCCGCCGCCGGCAGCGCATCAACAGCCACCTCGCCAGGCTCCGCAGCCTCCTCCCTAACACCACCAAGGTGATCGATGATAATCCATACATATATTCATATGATACGATCATCACACACACATATATCTCTCTCATGCTAACTAATTAACCCTCTCACTCTGGATGATCATCATCACTTCATGTTCATGTTCAAACCCTAATTAAGCTAATGGTTTTGATGCGCAATCGCAAGATCGGATCTAAATAAGAAGATCGATCGGTGAATTATACTCCAGCATCACAGAATAGATCGATGGACTAACTAAGCTCACAGCTTAAGAAGTAGCAAGAAGACTGATCTAGCCAGCTAGCTGCCTAGCTTGCTAGTTTCTTGCGACAACTGCTAGTGACATCGGCCTACATGTACTTAGGCCCTGCAACAACCCAACACAGCATAATTACGTGCTCGAAATTAATTTGGCATGCACATCTCCCTGTCCTTAATTTGCTCCATCTCATGTTCCAATTTCTCCCCAACTAGTGCCATCTACGATTGTCATCTACCACATGTGAAAAGCTACATCAAGCGGTTTTTTTAGAACTGCTCAGGAATTTCACAGGAAATAGTATAATTTCTATAGGAATTCTATAAATTAGAGGGAGTAGTAATTTGGGAGGAGACAGAGACAAGGTGGGGGTGAAAAGCAACATCTCATATTGTACGACTAGACTTAAGAGTATAGAGTACACTTGCTGACAAGCTAGGCAAGAAAAGATGGCGCAGAAGCCTTTGGATTCGTGGAGACCGCCGCATGCAAACATGTATGCTTCGGCCGCGGGGAGATGGAGCAGAAAACGCTGTGTATGCGCGGCCCCGTGCAAGACAAGCGCGCACGCTCGTGTCAGAGCGCTCAGGAGCCTGAGCTCACACCCCCAAAAGCGTTCGAGGACGGACGCATGCAAAGGCTGCGCCACGCCCGCGATTTTTGTAGCTTTTCCTCCATGCTCGCATGCATTCGCCCCACTCGATCGGCACCCTCTCCTACCGCCACTACAGCTACCAGTACACTGATACCATCCGTCCACTAGCTACTTAGCTAGCTGGGCTGGCTACTATACCATGCATGCGTCCAAAGCTTCAGGCGCGTAATGATGGCTGGCTCTGGTCTGATGGCCTGTTTGTTGGTGTGTTGTGCAGACGGACAAGGCGTCGCTGCTGGCCGAGGTGATCGAGCACGTCAAGGAGCTGAAGCGGCAGACGTCGCCGATGATGGCGGCGGCGGCCGGGGAGGCGCAGGCGCCGGCGCAGCAGCAGCAGCAGCTGATGCCGACGGAGGCCGACGAGCTGGCGGTCGACGCCTCGGCGGACGAGGAGGGGAGGTTCGTGGTGCGGGCCTCGCTGTGCTGCGAGGACCGCCCGGACCTCATCCTGGACATCGCCCGGGCGCTCGCACAGCTCCGGCTGCGCGCGCGCCGCGCCGAGATCGCCACGCTCGGCGGCCGCGTCCGCAACGTGCTCCTCATCACCGCGGTGGAGGAAGAGGACGAGGAAGGCGACGACGGCCGTGACGGTGGGAACGACGACGGCGCCGACGATGACGACGACGACGGGTGCGCCGCCTCTCACAGGAGGCACGAGCTCGTCGCGTCGATCCAGGAGGCGCTGCGCGGCGTCATGGACAGCAAGGCGGCGAGCAGCGACACGTCCTCGTCCGGGGGCGGCGGGAGCATCAAGAGGCAGCGCATGAACGGCGTGCAGGAGCAAGGTTCGCTCTAGTGTCCCGTAACACTAGCTCCATGCATGCATGGCTAGCTGCAGCCTCAAAGCTAGCATGAAATATGCATGCATGCTTATGCAACTCAACTTAGTATAGTTATAAGTTATAGCTCACTTCATTTAGAGAGTTTGATCTTCTTTTTGGTCTTATGGTGTGTGCATGAGGGAAAGAAAAAGGAAGGGAGAAAAAAAAATCTTGGATCGATGTCCAAGGTATGTAGAGGGAGAGTTTTATGTATCCCTTATATATGTTTGTGTGTGTATGTTACTTTGCTTGAGAGTTTTTACCATCCTTAGGTAGTATCAATACCTTTCTACTAAATTATCCTTAAACTGTTAGTATCTCTTAGTGCTAGCTTAAGGGATGGCTTGGTACCTTCCAAGGATGGTAAAAAATCTCAGTTAGGGAGAGGGTGATTTGAGAGGTTTAATACTAAACCTTTCAAAAAATGGGGGGTCATATGGGTGTACACATGTATAACCTCTGGGGTATAATGGAAGATGGAATTGGTGGGGTGGTTTAATTGTTCATGCATATGGCACGGTGAGTGCCTCTTTATTTTCATTTGTTATTTGCGTCTTCGGATATTTTATATGCATGATGCTGAGAATGTTAATTGTCCATTTTGTTGTGGTTTTGCCCGCCTTATTTGTTCTGATGTTCATGGGCATTTCCGAATATTAAGAACCTACATACGATGGATTTTGAGAGACATCATATCATGCTGTTAAAAGTCTTCAGATATAGATCAACCTTTTGAAGTACAGTGTTACTTTCATAGGTAGGTAGAATATGTGTTAGCTAACAGCTAGCTAGTGAAACTGGTGATAGTGCCTTTTATCTTTAAAAAGGAGCTTTTATGTTAACTGTATAATGTAGTATTAGTCTTATACAGGGTAAAAAAACACTGAATTTACATTCTGGCATATGTTAGTACATTTATGAGTTGAGCACTACAAAGCTACTACAAAAAATATACATGTAACTTTTATGCATTTCTTAACTTTATTGTTCATTACCAACGTCTCCTACAAAAAAAATATTTCTGTTTTGTTTTCACAGCACTGTAACAATATTTTGACAGAGAAGGGATAGGACTACGAAAGAAAAATAACAATATTGTGATAAAGTAAACTATGTGATAAAGTAAACTATACATACATGTGAATATTATTTAGAAGACAACGCAATGCCTAGAATCTAGTTAGAACCTATGTATATATCGATCGACATTCTGCTCAATGCGATGAATGAAATGACTTCCTCATTTGAAGTTGATCCTCATTTGAAGTTCCTGAGTTAGTACTACATAAATAAAGAATCTTGTGCTCCTAATATATGTTAGATATTCTGATCAATGGACATATACAACTACAAGCAGCAGTAGTCTATGTTTTGGTATCTATATATATCTGTTGGTGCAGGATAGCTAGGCTGAAACCTGCGAAGTGCGAATAACCTTTTGTCGTCCTACGTAATTCTGTTAGAATGAGGGAGTCCCCGTCTCTCCAAAGAGAAAAAAGAGAGCATATACAAGCATATGGACTAGGTAGGCCACTATGTTTTGTTTGCTCATGTGCTCTCCTGATCAGATACACATGTACTTGTTGCATCAACTTGAGTTCTGGCCTCTTCTTCTTGGACTTCCCTTGACCGAGTACGTACGTATACACATCTGTATGCAATGAGAACATGGGACAAAACTAGAAGCCATCCCAAAAGGAGAGAATAAAAGTTGGTGCTCGCTGTTTGCAACGATGGATGTTGCGGTAGGGCAAAAGCCCCAACAATATGCAGCACGGGGCCGGGCGCATGCAGCGAGGTGGGCCATGCATGCCACCAACTTATATACAATTCCTATGATTACCATCTTCTCCATGAGTTGTTAGGGTGAGGCTTTGTCGACTGATCCCACATGCGAACGAACAATGTTAATTAGTAGCGGAGCCAGATACCACATGGGGAAACAATCCACGAAGAAATTGATCCCTAGTTGCATTTGGAAAAGCAAAGGGGGAAATTTCGAAAATTTTAAAAAAGGGAGAAGAAGCAGGAAAACAACCCATGGTGGTGGCCACCTTCGTGGACACCTCGCCGGCGTGAGTGCCCTCAACATCCAGCCATTGTCGTCCTAGCCGTGCAGCATCAACGCCGGTGACGCCGAGGGTCATGCAGATGGCGAGGTGGCGGCCGATAGTACCGCATTGACTAGATCTGGCTAGGGAGGCGGTGACAAGAGCCCGGCGAGGTGTGTCTCGCCCATGACCTCACTAGGGAAAAATATATCGGTTAGAAAATTTTATTAGATGATAGTGATAGAAGCAGTAACCACTGATTGTACGATTTTTTAGGTTTTTCAGACAAAAAATTTGAATTTTGACATGTTTGATTTTTTAAATTTTTAGATGAAAATTAGGTGAAACTGAAATTTTTTAGCGGTAAAAAATTTTACCGGAGCCCGTCGATAACCGATGGTTATCGATAAAATTTTGGCGATAGTTTTATTCCTGGTTGTCGCCCCCAGCCTCCTGATTCCCATTGAGATCAACGGTGTAGTGTTGGTCGAGAGCAATGGAGACGTGGATGCGTAGGGCAGGCAACAGCAAAGGCGGAGGCGTGGAGCGTGGCCGGCCGACGAGGAGATGGTTTGAGAAGAACAAGGCTTCCCTGTTCCCTTGTCATATTCCCCTGGCACATGGCGCACGTCAGCTACTCTCTACCCTCTTTCTGTGGGCTCAGGAATACAATTCAACGGAGTTGGGGGATCTAAGTGTATGGAAACTGAAATGGGAACACAGAACGGGAACAGAGAAGCTATTTTCGTTTGAGAAGGGGGTGGTGTGAGGAGAAGTCGCCGAATAAGAGGTGGCGTCAAGCGAGCGTTGCGTGGGAAACAGAAATTTTATCCCCCGTGGATTGGGTTTTCTACCGGGATTTCCTCCATCCCAGCCACATCCAAATGTTCTTGCAGGTGAGCCCGGGAAAAATTCCACGGCTGGGGTTTTCCACATGGATTTGGCCGTAATCTCGGCGATCCAAACGAACCCTTAGCTATATTGGGTCGAGTTAGATCGCATAATACTGCGTTTTGAGTTGTGGGTTATTTTCTCAGTTATTAGTGGTTTGTGGGCTTGATCCCATAACTCCCTTTTGTGTGCTTATTAAGTCTTTTTTATGTACTCTCTGAGAAAGTATTTGTTATGTGCTCTGATCAACTCAATTTTTTTATTTTTAAAACACCGTTTAGTGTTGACTAAGAGCCACAAACATATGTTAGATTCAACAATACCAAAAAAACAGCCAGCTATGACCTATGTGTAAATTTTGAAATCATATATATAATTCTTTAAAACTAGAAACCAAAAGATCAGATGAGTGCAATAATTCAATTTGCCATTCAAACTGACGGATGGACATATATACATGATACAAACTTACTGCCTAGTAGTACTCCTATTTCTCAATTGTCTAGTTTATTGGAAATTACCGTTTCACAATGTCTATTCAGAATCAAAACTGTAGTAGTTTTTCATCGTTAATCCATGCTATTAATGGTGTGAAAGATGCTGCGTGACTGAAATATGTCGATTAACAGAGATAAACATGATTTAATTTTATTAACTATAAATTAGATTTTGCCCCTCTTAGTGTTTATAGGGTAGTTGGATAATTGTGAAACTAAGGGACTAGTTAGTACTACACAGTACTTAAAGCTATTTTTAGAGAATATACAGCTGTAGAGGTATGGCGCCAAGAATAACATAGGGATAGCCTAGCGGTGTGACACCTTATTTCTTTGGGTCATGACCCGAGTTTGATATCTACAAACTACATGTTTAGTAGGTTATTTCTATAGATTTTTCGCTATTTATTTGTCAGATGTGAATATGTGATGTGTGAATTGTGTACCTTAATATGATCGCACTAACTAGTTTTCCCACATTCTTGTAAAGAAATAAGTTGCGGAGGTATGGCAACCTCAAATTGAAGTTGAAGGAAGCGAGGGACCTCGGGGAGAATTGGGAGACCAAACGATTCAGGTGTCCCTGGCCTAGTTCACTCTAGTTTTTCCTTTAGGGAGTGTAGTTTACTCTAGTTAGAGCAACTGAATAAACTACCAACCAAACAGTTTGGTTTCTAGTGTACCCTAGTTAGAGAGAGGAAAAAAAAACATTAGCCCATTGTGCCCAGCTGGCTACTTTGCAGCAAGGGCACAACGGTAATTTCCCCGGAGAGCTGCTCCCGAATTTTTTCACGAGGGAAAAGAAATCTGGGGAGACCAGTGGCGCAGAAGTTGAGACCGCAAATCGGCGAACCCAACTGGGCCACAAATATTTCTGTGCCTCCAAACCGCACAGCAACCGGCCCACGGAGCAGCAGCACCACCGTCCACCGCAAGAGCCAACCGAACCACACACACACACACAGGCTCAGAGGCGAGCAGCAGGCTCCGAGGCGCGGCGAGGGCGGTGGCGAGAGGCATGGAGGCCGCGGTGCCCAGCCGTATCGCTCTCTCCGCGAACCGCTTCCCGAACCACAACGTGGTGGCAGGTGCTCTCGCACTCCGGCCTCTTGCCTCCTATCTGTTATTCTGTTTCTTGGGTGCGGATTGGGGGATAAGGTTGGCGGATGGGACAAGCAGGAGCTTGTTCTAGCTTGAACTGTAGGAGATTGGATTGCCTCGCTCCAAATGGGGTAAGTGCAGTCGTAGTTTGGCAGGAATCGTTGCCGTTATTGATTCTAGGCGTTGCTCGTGTTGGGAAATTGCTCCAAGATTTGTCCAGATTGGGCTTGGAAGATAAGAATCCTTTCATTTCCTGATAAGAAATTCCCCTGGTTGTATTAGCAGGAGGGATGGTGTTTCGTGTATTTGTTCTTGATCATTGCTAGTTAGCGGCGAGAACAGACGATGAATGAGTAAACGTTAACATAACTCTGTTCCCATAGGTAGCTGCCCGTTCCTTCAACATGATTAGGTCATGGACGGTATTCTTGGTACTGCGGTTCTCGCCTTTCGCTGTGTGACGGTGACAACATGACCAAAGTTCTTTTTTCATATGTTTTAGACTACTCTTGTCACGGGGATACCTACCTGACCTTTGAAGTGTGCAATAAATGTGATGGTTTTATTTTAGATAACCATTTGTTTGTTGTGCCATCTTGGTACGTGGTTACCCTTGCAGGATTGTTTTTTCATCTTTGTTTCTCTTTTTGTCCATGTTATGCAGGAGATAGATCTTCTATTTACAGGGGAAGGTGCCCAAATCTTGCCATTCCCATTCCCATGGCTTTGGCAGCATCTGCACCAGGCAAAGGTGGCGGCGTGCTTGATCGGCCAATAGAGAAAATTACTCCTGGCCGTCAGTCTGAATTCGATGTGAAGTAAGTCTATTTGCATTACCTGTGACTTTTTCCCCTGTTAAGTGTAAATTCCAAAAGTGGGATAATGTGATTTTTACAGTGTCGGATCTTGGAACTAGATTCGAAACACTACTGATCAGGGTGAACTTTTTCCACCTAATGATGGTAGCTGAAAAACTACATAATACAACATTAGGTGATGCCAAACAGATAATAAAGTTGCCAATCCATATAGCATCTGTACTGCTTCATTGAAAAGGTCTAGTTGTCAACTACTCTGTATTCATCGTTGTTACTGCAAGAGCACATAACCAATTTATTCCTGGACTTAGGGATAAATAAAAAATTATCCAGAGGCACCAGAGTGTCTGGAATTTCTCTAACCGAACTATTTCATAGCTGCATATCTGTTTTTGTCATTTGCAATATATAACTTTGCTTTTCCATAAGTGTGTTCTTGATCTTGTCAGAGCTATGTCAACTGGGCTTGCCATGAAGTCAATTGACAAGCTCCATTGCAAACACAGTGGTCTTAGCAAATACTTGATATGGCCTGCTCTTTGTACATTACCATGGTTTGGTGTTGAATGAGATATTTTTAGTCCCGGTTACTGTTAGTACAAGGTTTTTTTTAGTGCGCGGTGCTTTGTACATTTAGACATGTAGTTCTAGAGTTGGATGTGGGTATGTTGCCTTGATTTTGGGAAAAATCTGCATATTTCACCTTTGGGGTTGCATCAGAATATTCACATTTGATGTCTTCTGGCATAAGCTAAGGTAATTGGTGTAGCACATTATGAACATTGCCAGGTTAATGGGTTTAGGAGTTTGGCTGGTGTTATAGCTTGTCTTTTCCTAAAACAACTGTGGTTATTCGTGTATTATGCACAAGGAGCATCATCTCATTTTCAAAGGCTTTATAGTTTGAAACTACAGTAACATGCCTTGAATCTGACATCATATGATTGTTGGACCTGTGTCTCGTATTCCAAGTGCCCATACTTGTAAAATAAAATATTGATCATTTTGTGCTTGCCAATGTGATAGTGAGCTTATGCCACATAATAATGTTGCGTGTCTGCACTCTGCAGCTTGGTTATAGTTGCTATTCTTGTATATCATATTGAATGAGATATTTTTAGTCCTGGTTACTCTGCAGATTGGCACATTGATGATTGATGCTTAGTAAGGCATGCGACCCGAAAAACCAGATTTCCCTTATAGATAGGCTATATAAATTTCGTTGACCGTCAGTTTTTTCAGGGTGTCCAAATTAATCTCATTGGGCTATCTTCTATTTGAAAAGATTGTGGCAGTTTTTGGTTCTAAACTTTTTTTACTAGAACATTAGGGGAGAGCTCTAAGGAAAAGAATATACTGATAGTAATAATAAACTCCAAAATATAGTAAAAGAAAAGGATCGACAAAATATAAAAACAAGCCACATGCCCTAACAAACATAATCTGGGACATCAAAATAAAATAGCTAAAGGAAAACTGACAGATATGCAGTACTGCCTACAAGGATTTAACTTGAAGACCAACATCAACAAATACTCTCCTTTGCCTTCTTTGATGGGCTTTATGGCGCATTCAAGTATTCAACTAACTTGGTTCTAAATATAGAACTCTAGATATGACATCATTCTTTTGGTCTGCAGGAAATCCCGCAAAATGACACCTCCATATCGTGTCATCCTGCACAATGACAACTACAACAGGCGTGAATACGTCGTCCAAGTCCTGATGAAGGTTATCCCTGCGATGACCCTTGACAACGCTGTTAATATCATGCAAGAGGCGCATGTAAATGGGTTGTCAGTGGTTATCATCTGCTCTCAGTCCGAAGCCGAGGAGCACTGCACGTCGCTCAGGGGCAATGGCCTCCGAAGCTCAATTGAACCTGCAAGTGGTGGCTGCTAAGAAAGGGTACCAGTTTTAGCCGCATACAGTTTGTAGATACCCCTGCATGTCCAGATAAACTGCAATGAATTACAGGCAAGTATTGTTAAGATGGAAATAGATGTAGCCAATCTAGGTAGTTCTAAATATATTAGCTGTGATGGCATGTATTATAGGACATCACTTAAAAAAGAACAGAGAGCATTATATTGTACCGTACATAATGTAACTATGTACTCATCCAGTTTTCGTCGCAGCCCAGAGCAGTCAAGCAATAATCCCTTGCTATATGTCCGTGCGTGCATCCAATGCGTGTAGCTTTCCTTTTTAAAAAAATGTTTCGTTATTCTACTCGAGAGGTGGATGCATGTGCATGTAACTCTAGGGTTCCATCGGTCAGTAATTCTTTTTGTTAACGAGTGTGCATGGCATTAACCTGCATTTACTGACGATTCGAAAATGACACCCAAAAATTTTTCCTGAAAAAATATTTCACAACAGATAATGTCTTTGTATTTTTTGCTAATTTGATGGTCAAAGTTACATACCAGACACTTTTTTAGCTACGATATTAAAAACAGCGTAGATGTCCAAAAACAACATATACTCCCCCGGCCATACGAAGATTCCCCGCCACGCGCCGGCCGGAGCGCGCGGGCGGGGCGACGTGGGCGAGCCTCCACGCGGGCATTTCGCGGGGCATATAGGTTTTTTATTATATTGTTGAACAACGAGAGTCAGATTCGTGAGATTTTTTCTAGCCCCTAGAAAATGTTATTTACAGAACTAGCCTCTGCACCGTATTTTGCAATTCTGGTCCCTTTTGGGCACCTGCTCCTAGTGCCGGGCGCGGCAAGTCACCTGCCTCCTGTGCAGGGGGAGGTGGGGGCGCGGCAGGAGGATGGCGTGGCCCTGCACGTATTTATCCGATCGATTCCCGCACGATTCGTCTTCGTGCAACATGTCATTTCTGCTCGTCGTTTTCTCCTATGCTCAGCTATTTAAATGCGCGGGCACACACTTATTCGTCACAAGCCTCAGCTCTCACTCGTGAAATTTTCCCACTTGCTTGTTCCTCTCAAGCATCTCTCCCTCTTTACGAGCTGCCTCCCTATGTCTGAGCAGCAACATCCTCCTAATATGTAGAATTAACATTTAATCGTTTTGCTAGTCTTTTGTTGGCACCGTTTGCCGAAGTCGTTACTAATGTAATGTATGTTTGACTTTGTAGTCTTCCATGAGGTTTAAAGACGGTAACACAGTAACGTTAAGTTTATTTTAGCAACATATATACGGTTTTGTGCTATGTTTTGTTGAGGTATTGTGTTAGTTTCATTAGAAATAGAGACACCGTACATGTTCCACGATGGGGAGGTCGTACGTGGCGGTCTAGACGGACTTGATATGTCAAGCTGCCAGTGTGCCATACTAAACGTTCCCAACTTGGCACACGTGGATTTGCTCAAGCTACGACGATGCATTCGACAGTTGTTCAATAGGCACGTCGCTAGAAACAAGATAATAATAGAGGCAGTCATCGCTAACATGGTCCCACCACATGGGCAAATGTTGTGGGGCCTGGCAAAGATGACCGGCAATGCCATGTGGGTTGCTTGTGGACCCGTTAGAAAATTGTGAAACTCTCGTGAAAGGTTCACTCTGTTGTAGTGAGGGGGTGATCAAATTTATTGAAGAGTATATCATTTATGATTTGACATACCTCAAACTATTACGACCAATCAAGAGACTATGTTTATGACTGATCAGGTCAGGAATTAATTGAAATATTTGAACATCAAGCTAATCAGTTCTTCGCCATATTATGCTCAAGACAATGGACAAGCTGAAGCGTCAAACAAGATCCTAATTAAGCTAGTCAAAAATAAGATTGATGAACATCCGAGATATTGGCATGAGGTGTAATTGGGCTTATAGGATTGCACAACATGGAGCAACTAAGGTTTCCCCGTATCTATCGTTATATGGACAAGAAGCAATGTTGCCAGGTGATGTTAACCTTGGATCCATCAAAGTTGCTAGGCAAGAAAGGTTGATAGTAATAGATTATCACAATGCTTTGGTTAATAACAGAGGACTTGACTGAAGAAAGGTTGAATGCTTTGGAAGAGATTGAATGCTTCAGAACTAGAGATAATCAATTCGGTAAATGGTCTCTAACATGGGAGGGTCCCTATCATATTCATTGGCTAATTATAGGAAACTCATATATCATGGAAACGCTGGAAGGAACGATATTGCCTAAAGCAATCCATGGGAAAATCTAAAGAAGTATATGGATTAATGCCTGAATCGGCAAAAGAATTTCAGGCTGGAAAATCAACTAGTCTTTAAAGTAATTTGGTCATGATACAAATATCTGGCTAATACCTGCTAATTAGACAAAGTTTAAAGGAAGAAGCTTTATTTCCATTAATATTGGATAAATAGTGTGACCAGTCACTTTTATATAAGAACTTTGAAATTTATGCCAAAGACAAAAGAAAATTGAAATCCCAAATCTTGGTCTTCTGGTTCTCATAGGCTTCCTCGTTAGCTTTTGGAATAGGAGGATCGGTGGTTGTGTCCTCAAATGTCTTCAAGATTCACGTTGTCCTCTTAACTTCCTTCTCTAGCCTAGCAAAATCATGAAAAAGGCCTATAATCTTGTAGAGGAACCATTAGGAATGGGAAATAGTAAAAGATAATCCATTTTATTCGATATTTGTATCCGAGAAGACATAAATGTGGTAAGCAAAATTCGTATTCGAGAATGTTCGTATTCGTATTCGAGAATGTTCGTATTCGAGAATGTTCATATTCGTATTCATATTTGGCAATGTTCATATTCATATTCGAGACTACTCGATTCGTATTAGATCTATTTTCATCCCTAGCGATCTCACTAGGGATGATTATAGGAAGCGATTTTCTAATAAACCAAAGTTCACAAATAAGAAGTGAAAATTACTTTGCATAATTTTCAATTCTATGTACTACACTGCTAACTTATGTAGATGTGTAGTCATGTTATATAAATTTGTTCTACCAAGATTTGTTACAAAAGTTTTAGGATATTCACATTTGACCGAATTAAGTGCATATTCGATTTGAATTCGTATTCGTTATAACATTTGATTCGTATTCATATTCGAGAATGTTTGAATTCATATTCGTATTCATTTAAAAATAGGAATTCATATTCGTATCCATATTCGTTTTAAAAATATGGATTCGTATTTGTATTTGGGACTATTCGATTCGTATTTGATCCATTTCCATCCCTAGGAACCATCCTTTGCTTCCACAGAATCAGCCGCTGCTGCTTGATCGACAAGGGTATCCATATGACTCTTCATTGCCTCAAGAGCTTCTAGGGCTTTGCACGCATTAAAGAGAACAAGGTTTAGGGCTACCTCCCTTTCTCGAGTGGCAAAGAGTATCCTCTGACAGTGGCAGATGATCAGGTCAAGCTAGCGGATTGAAGTAATGACTACCTAGGGAAGGAGAGCATGGCACGATTGAAGGAGCTTCTATATATGGAAATTACCAGCCTCTTGTGTATGGTTGCAATCGAACAATTCAATGTGGACAGATAAGAGGAAGGAGAGGATGATTACTCTAAGAGGGGGTTGCCATTGTTGACAAATGGGATCTTGTGAAGAAGATGAGCGACATGTTTGTTCAGAAGAGATTGTGGTTGATAGTATCAATAAATTTTCTGTTGCTTATTAAGCTGCATAATTGTGTGAAAGATTAAAAGTCGCATCAGAATACGAACAGGCGGGAGTGCATTTTTATGACAAGAGATTGCCTGAGGGAAGTTTGACTAATATGAAGCCATTGCACCTTGGAGTTTCAGCGGAGGACGGGAGACTTTATGACCCGGGGTTTAAGTTGGTTTGAGAAATCGGCTATGATTAAAGATACTCGATATTTTTGTAAAGGTTTCACCTTCAAAAAAGTACTTTTACCGACTATTATGCCTGCCAAAACTTGGTGGCAATACACGCCCCTGCCACCTATCGTCGACTTTGCTGATTTGCTGAAAAATCGACCGGCACGTCGCATACACTGCCAGAAAGCACTCTCCATAGTGATGTGGTAATACTGCCAGGAATTTTTCGGCGGCAGCAACTTGCAACAACATTATTGAGAAGATCAGGAGACGCCGACCCATGGACCTACCAATCAAGGTGATTGCTGATGAATGGACGCCAACGTTGTTCATGGTTTTTTTTGGGTTCATGAGTACAACGAGAACAGTACCTCTACTGTTCATGTAAACAGTGCCCCTAAAGAATGCGGCACCCGGGCTCTCAAACCAGGGCGGGCGAGCTGGCCACTGCCAGTCTACACTAACCGAGCAAACGTCGGTCCGCAGCGATGTTCGTGGTTAGGACTTAGGAGTGCTACTCTTGAGTAGGGGTGAAAACGGATCGGATAGTTTCCGCCGGATCCGGACGGATACGGATACGGATTGTGTCGGATCGGATTTTTTTCGGATAGTTCTCAGATCAGATATGGATACAGATTTTTTTATCGGATACGGATACGAATACAGTAAGCCTAGTATCCGTCGAATACGGATACGGATTATCTGGATAATACGAAAACGGATATCCGAGGGGAGGGGAGGGACTTTAATTTTTATTTTTGATTTTTGGATTTCAAAAAAGCCTGGGAAATTCATTTAAGCTCAGAAAAATATGAAATAAACCCCCAAAATTCCAGAAAAATTCACAGAAGTTCCTGGTGACATTTTGGACTTAATAAAAATATTTCCAACTAATGTTGGTATTTAATTTTCATACTTAAAAATACTTTTAAATTTTAAAAGTAGACCTTTAACTCCAAAAAATCCAGGAAACCAAATAAAAGCCAAATAACTTCAAATAATTAATTTAAAATAGGATTTTTATAGAAAATCAAAATATCATTTTATTTAATGTCTATTTTTTTTGATTTTCACTTAATTTACTTTTCAAATCAGGCTTTTTCGAAAACAGAAAATCCAGGGCAAAACCCAAAAATAAAATTTAGGCAACAAAAATACTTATTTTAGTTTAAATTTTATTTTAATTAATTTTTATTTATTTATTTTTATTTTAATAAAAACCGGGGCTGTTACAACTTGATGGATGAAATGGAGGAATAAAATGTTCTTATGTTTGTTTAAATTGCTATCATGTCATCATCTGTATTCCATGAATTGCACGTTGTTGCTATTTATGTATTTATGTTATGATCGACTATTGGGTATATTTTCGTTGTGGATGAAAAGACTATGCTTGTTTAGATTTCATGAATGTTTTGGCAAGATGAACTATTTACGTATTTTCGTTAATTTTGGATGTATAGTTTAAGAGGTTTTCATGTTCCGATAAATATTCGTAACCGTATTCGTTTCGATCCGTATCTGTATTCGATATTATTCGTATTTGTATTCGTATTCGAGTTATCCGTATTCATATCCGCATCCGAAAAAAAAAATGAAAACAAATATGGTAAAAACATTATCCGTCCGTATCCGATCCGTTTTCACTTCTACTCTTGAGTGGTACGTGTACAACAGTTTCTCCCGCTTGGTCAGTGCAGTTACGACGGGCCAGCTCGGCTGCCCGGTTCCCGCGAGCGGAGCCCACGCCGTGGTGAGGAGAAAAGGCCGGGCCATCCGACTTCCCATGCGGCACGGCACGGCCCGACCGAGCAGGCCGCCCGCAGCCGCACGGCGGCCACCACGCCACGCCCGCTCCGCCGGGGCTCGCATCGCATGCATCGTGCACAGGATGACGGGATCAGCAGCGCGCGCGGCGGCCGAGGCTCGTCTCCGCTTCAGCTTCGGCGTGGCCGCATGGCCCGTACGTCCCCGAGACGGGGTAGTTTGCTTGGAAGGCAGTGCGGGGCCGGCGGATCATCAGATTGCGCGGGAGGCGCGAGAGCCGAGCGCGCGCGCGCGCGGCCGACTAGCTTGTTGCGTGCGTGCGTGCGAGGAGTTGGGTGCCTACAATGCAGCCTACAACCATGGGCACGTCACGTCAATCCAGGGAAAAATTTGCCTGCATTCGAGTCATCATTCGAATATTTCGGCTGGGATCTCGGCACCCCAGATTATCTTTTACTTCCTCAGTTTCGTTGTTTGTGTCTAAGCGCGCCATACGCACAGACTAAGAAAACATTAAATATAAAAAATAGGAGTAGTTGATAAAAATAATCATACTTATCCCTATTAAATGATACAAAACAGCCACATAATGCCTTCCAAAGCATTTAAGTAGAATAGTGAGCGGAAAAAATTGTAATAATTACCTCTACATTTGCTCAATGGATAAATATATTGAAACGGATTCTTCTAAGACTATAGACAAATATAACGAACAGAGAAAGTAAATTGAGTTTATGAACCCTGTGTCGATCTGTCAACTAAACGAGGAAAAATGCAGTAATCTTAGCTAAATACTAGTACGTACCAAAACATTATTGTCCTTACTATCTTCAGTCATAAATACATATTGTTTTAAACATAGATACAATCAAAATTTAAAAATTTTGACTATCGATATCTTTTTAAATAATTAAATTAGATATATAAAAATTATATGCGTTGTTATAGGGGTGGCCCAACCTCCCATGACTGAGCATTGCAATTGGCCCAATATATAATATGTCCAATAGTATAGAGAAATATATCAATGTATTCTTACCTTTTGTATAAATCCCCAAGAGGGGCATGAGGAGGACAGATCCACTCATTTCATACACGAGCACTTTCTCCTGTCGTTGGCTCTCTGTAGCTAGTTACCTTCTTTACTATTTGGTTCATAGTCATAACAGTTGGCGCCGTCCGTGGGAACCGCGCAAGAAGCAGTGTAAGGAGGAGTTGCCATCATGAGAGGGATCTGCTGGATTTCGAATGCACGCGTCATTGGGGCGCCGAACTCCGCGGGCCTCCATGATTGACGGCTTTCGCCTCTAAGGTGCGCGCGGTCTGCTTTGCACAAACGAAGCAGTGTGCGCATGGCTTGTAACATCCCATTTTCAAACCTTGGTGTTAATGTAAAGTTCAAACTTATGTTAATGAAAATTTGAAGGGCTTTGTTTTCAGTTTGTGATCCTTGTTGTTTTTCGAAAAGAAAGTCTAAGTTGTGCTTAGATAATTTAAAATGAAAACCTTGCTCTGTTTCCAAAGGGGCATATCAAGTAATCCTTCAAAAATCCAGAACTCAAGATCTGCTTCCAAAAACTAGAAGATTGCAAAAAGAGAAAATTTATGTTAATCTTTTAAAAGAAGTTAAGGGAGGATATATATGTATATATTTTTGCAAAGCCTCTTTCAATCCAAGCCATCCACTTTTCTTCCACCCCATCCCAACCGGCCATCTTCTTCTTCTCTCTCCCCATTCCTCTCCCTGGCGCAACACCCCTCCTCCTCTGGCCGAGTGGCCGCAGCGCCCCTCCTCCTCAACTGCCCGCGCCGGCAATTGAATGCGGTGTCAGCCCTCGCCTTCAGCGCCCGGCAACTGCATCGTCTCCGGTCACCTCCCGCGCGGCCCCCGCTCGCGCCTACCACACCTTGCCGTGCTCGCCCCTCACCGGCCCCCACCCGAGCGCTGCGCCGCCATAGTCCCCGCCGTCCTCACCGCGTGCAGCTGCCCAGACGCAAAGCCGCTGCTGCCGCGCCGTCGCATCCGTGGTCAACTCCCGCGCGTCCCCGATTGCGTCGGCTCGCACCCGGCCGTGCGCCATCCCCCCACTCCAAGGGCTGCCGTAGTACCCCTCTGCCACCGGTCACCCTCGCGCGCACTGTGGTCGCACGGCGCCATGCCACCCTGCTCCCCGGCGTCCCTTCCCCCATCTCCTATAAATGGCGCCGGTGTTTCCGCCCCAATTCCCCCACCCATCTCACCCGTGAACCACTCCACCGCCTCCTCTGCCACATGTGCTCCGCCGGCAATCACCGCCGATCGACGACCGGGCCCCCTGAGTCTCTCCCCGCGCTCCCCTCTGGCCTCTCTTCCTCTTTCCCCAGTTAATCGACTTTTCATTCCCCCGCAGGCCGCCGGCGACGCCGTTCTTCACCAACCCCCGGCATCGGATCCCCGTCGGCGAACCACCGAGTCTCGAGCCAATTCACCGCACGTGGAGCGTCGCCCGGACCCCGGGAGCCCCCTCACCATCTCGCCGGACCCCGCCGTCTTCCCCAGCAAGCCGCCACCTTCTTCCTCCTCGTCGTCGAAACCTCCCCCGCCGCCGGCCCTCCCCGCTTCACCGCGGCCGCCGCTTGGACCCCAGGTGAGCTCGGGACCCCTCGGAGATGCTTCACCACCAAAGAATTAAACTCCCATGGCCCGAGCCGCCGGCGCCCTCTTCCCCTGTCTCCGCCGCCGCACTAGCCGCCGTCCCGCCGAGCTCGGCTGATTGGCTCCTCCCCGGGGTGCGCGCCTGGGTGGGTGGCCCGTTTCGGCCGACGCCGCCGCACCTCCGTGCCCCCTCCGCCGCCGGCGGGCTCCGCCCCCTCCACAGCCGGGACAAGCCAGGGGAGATCGCAACCGGCCCATTAACCCCGCTAGTTACTCCCCTGTCCTAATCGGTAATTTAAGTGATGTCTTAAGCCGACCAATTAAAAATAATGATGCTACTAATGAGGGCCCAGCTGTCTACTGCAGTAGTTACCAGGCATCACTTAATTCCCTTCGGGCCCACCTGTCAGTAGATCCTAACCTCTCTCCCTTTTGTTTTCCGAATTTTTCAGGACTTTAAAACTTTGAAACGCTATATCTTTTTATCCATAAGTCCAAATTTAATGAAACCAAATCCTAAATTTTTCTAAAATCAAGATCTATCTGATGGTTCTATTTTGGTTCAGTTTTGAGTTAAGTTGAGGTTGGTTTTATTTTAGTTGGTGTTTATTTGCTTCCGTTCTCGTTTGTGTTGTTTTTCCGGTTCGATCTCCCGAGTAGAGTTCGAAGACGCGAACGAGCCCCCGCTTGAAGCAGCACAAGACCCTCAAGCGTTCGATTCAGGCGAGTCAATACTTTGATCATTTTGCGCCTATATTTCATGTGAAACTATGTTCGTTTAAATTATGAAAATCTGCATGCTTTACTTTATATGCAAAAGTATGTTACTCTTAAGGTAGCTAGCAACCATATTTCCACCTCATAATAATAAGATACCCCCACCAATAACATTTGACTCACATGACCATTGTCGCCCTAGATATAAACGCTAGTTGTGGTAGTTATATGTCTTATTATTGCCATGCTAAATTTGTCAAGTCCAGGGTTCTAGTAACCCTGATAATCATTCTTTACTCTTGAAAACTAGTCTTGGGATAGTCATGGGAAGTACATGGCTGGATAATTATGTGAATTTGTGTTATGCTTCTCAAAACCCTAAAAATCTGCTAAATCTGTTTGGGCGGGTGGTAAGAGTGTTGGGTGTGGATGTAACACAGGGGGTGTGGAATGAACCGCCCGGACAATCTAAGGACTTAATCCTGTGTGGACCTTTCGTGTACAACCGTACAACCACAAGCTGGCATATTGTAGGCTTGGCTAAATAATTTACTGAACCCTCTAGTCATTTCACGGAGAACGTGTGTAGGTGGGTAATGAAAGCCCCACTTGGAATGGGACACCGGATGTAGGTGATGTTGCCTAGGATAGCGTATGTGGAGAGTGGAGTCCGACTGCGCTAACCTATGGTAGACATCCCGCACAACCTATGGAAGTAACCCCATAGGAGTGATATGCTAGAGTGTGAGGTATTGTAAAGGCCTCGTGATATTCTCTTGATCTGCATGTCAAAAGAATCATGTAGAACCATCGGGACGATTATCTCTTGTGGGTAAAGATGTACAGTCTCTGCAGAGTACATACACAAACTATTCGAATAGCCGTGCCCACGGTCAAGGGTAGACATGGAAATCCTCCTCGAGTTAGTTCTATTTCAAAACTTTTGAGGTTGGGAATAAGAATTTGTTAGGTGGATGTAACCTGACTTTATTAATTTACCTGGAAGGATGTATTCCAATGTTAGTATTAAGGTGGATGTAACCTATTGAACAAAATTTAGTAATGGTAGATGGGACCATAAAATAGGTGGATGGAACCTACCCTATCATAAATTATTGCACACATTCAAAATTATCTAAACTGGAGTTTTTTGAAAATGCTAGATCATAGGGACTTTTATATTATGATTATTTCAAAAGTTGCTTTAAGCAAATAAAAGAACCCGAGCCTCCCTTGTTCAACCTTGCATCCATAATTATTTGCATTCTGTGTGTTGGCTCGCGGAGCCCAGTTGTTTGTGCTCACCTCGCTCTTAACCCCCCATTTAGAAAGCGATAACCAAGAGCACTACGCCTACCATGAGGATCAGGATGCTGAAGGCCATGAAGACGGTGGATATTAGATTAGGTATCGGTAGTCTTGCCTCTCGCCTCAGTCCAGTTGGCCAGGCTAGTTTTGGTGAGTACCCCCGTTAAGTTATTAGCCAGGTCCTTGGTTAATAGCAATGGTACTCAGGTTGACCCAGTCGCTTGCCTGTGGTGAGTTGTGCCCCTACGCTATGTACGCTTTTGCTTTCGCTCTTTATGTATTGTAAGACATTTGGCCTGACGGCCCTATTATAACCTCGGCCCGACGCGGTCTATTTGAACTCTGGTATTGTAAGGTATGGATTTATCGTGTATGAAATGATGCAGCGTTGTATCTGTGAGCATTATCTACTGATCCAGGAATAATGCAGTGTTATCACAGAGGATTCCATGTTAGTAAACTTGGGGTCCGACATGGCTACTCCTTTTGCTAGGAAGGACTCGGATTCAGGGACGTGGCTGCTAGCCGCTGGGGAGCCAAGCGCCCTCCTGGTGCTCAGGCAGCCTCCGCGCTTGCCTTTGCCTCCATTTCAAGCTCCACCAGTGCACCTCCACGCTAATGATATCGACCTTGCCGGTCACTCAAAGCTTCACTAGTGACCTGGAAGGTGTGCTTGGACCATGTCGAGCCCTCGCGCCGTCATCGGTAGACACCAGAGAGTCGGCCTCCGCGCAAGAAAAGACAGACCCTGATCCTGGGACTCAGTGTGTGGCAAAGACCGCCACGTCCATGATGGCAATGATGGCCTCGCCTCCGTGGCGGCGTCCTCAACATTCGTCTCCGCCTCGTCAGAGTTCGAGTAGACCTCGCCTCGGCACGAAGTCCTCGCGCGAGTCTCTTCGCCAAACCTCCACGTCGTGAGGTCTTCGCACTGAGCCTCCACACCGCAAGATCTCCTCCCCACCGAGCTTCCACATCATGAAGTCTTAGCGTGAGGTCTTTGCACGCTGTCCGGATGCTTCGTCCAATCACCTCGTGATCATGGCTTCATCCGACCATCTCGTAGTCGCAATTGCTCGTCCGACCGCCTCGCGGTCGTGACTCCATTCGACCACCTTATGGTCATCGATACTTCACACAAACGCCTCATGGTCATGACTTTGCCCGACCATTTCGTGGTCGAGACTCGCCGACTTTGTCGACACCCAGTCCAAAGAGTGGAGGACAGGCCGCGTGCACGTCAAGGCTTCATCTCGCTGCCGACTTCATCGATGCCCAGTCCGAAGGGTGGGGGATGGGCCACACGTGCATAAGGCCTTCATCCTACCGCCGGCTTCGTCGATGCGAGTTCGAATGGTAGGGGACGGAGCATGCGCTTCAAGACATCATCCCACTGTTGAATTTGTCAATACTTCACCCGACCGCCTCACGATCGTGGCTCTGTCCAACCACCTTGTGGTCGTCGACGCTTCGCCTGACCGCCCGTAGTCGCAGCTTCATTCGACCACTTCGTGGTCGAGACTCCGCCGACTTCGTCAACGCCCAGTCTGAAGTGTGGAGGACGGGCCGTGCATGCGTCAAGGCTTTATCTCGCTGCCAACTTCATCGATGCCCAGTCTAAAAGGTGGGGGCGGACCACGCACGCATCAGGATTTTGTCCTGCCGCTAGCTTCGTCGACACGACTCCGAAGGGTAGGGGATGCATCAGGCCTTCGTCCTGCTACCAGCTTCATCGATGCGAGTCCAAAAAGTGGAGGACGAAGTGCGCGCTTCAGGACAACGTCCCGCAACTGAATTCGTCAACGCTTTGCCCGACCACCTCGCGGTCGTGGCTCCGTCCGACCACCTTGTGGTTGTCGATGCTTCGCCCGACCACGTCCTGGTCATGACTTCGTCTGACCACATCATGATTGAGACCTCGTCCGGCCGCCATGCGGTTGAGAATTCATCCGACCCCCTCGCGGCCCAAAAAATTGCATGACAGCCTCGCACATCTATGGAGTACAAAAAAATCATGCAGCGGCCTCGCGCCCTTGCGTACTCTGTGGAGTATAAAGCATCGGGAATACAGCCATCCCAGGCAACTCTACGGAGTATAAAAAAGTCACACAGCGGCCACGCGCCCCAGCATTCTCTACAGAGTATAAAGCACAGGGAACATAGCCATCCCGGGAAACTCTACGGAGTATAAAAAATTACGCGGTGGCCTCGCACCACCTACGTACTCTGCGGAGTATAAAGCGCCGAGAACACAGTCATCTTGGGCAACTCTATGGAGTATAAAATATCACGCGATGGTCTCACGCCTCGACATACTCTGCGGAATATAAAGCACCAGGAACACAGCCATCCCGGGCAACTCTACGAAGTATAAAAAAAATGCAGCGGCCTCATGCCCCAGTGTACTTTGCGGAGTATAAAGCGCCGGGAACACAGTCGCCCCGGGAAACTCTACGGAGTATTAAAAAATCACGCATCAGCCTCGTGCCCAGTGTACTTTGCGGAGTATAAAGCACCGAGAACACAGCCGTCCCAGGCAACTCTGTGGAGTATAAAAAATGGCGCGATGACCTCGCGCCCCGGCGTACTCTGCAGAGTATAAAGCGTCAGGAACACAGACGTCTTGGGTAACTCTATGGAGTATAAAAGACTGTGCGAAGTCCCTGCCATGCATCTCACCAAAGAGTCCGCTGTGCTACTTCGTCTGACCACATAGTGCTCATAGACAATTCGTCCTAACGCCTCACGGTCGAGACCTCGTCCAACCACCTCATGGTCGAGACCTCGTCCAACCACCTCATGGTCATAGACACTACCTCGCGGTTGAGACTTCGTTTGAGCACCACATGGACATAGATGCTTCATTCGACTACAGCATGATCGAGACTTCGTCTGACCACATCATGGTCATAGATGCCTCGTCTGACCACATCATGGTCATAGACGCCTCGTTCGGCTACCTTGTGGTCATCGAAGCTTTGTCCGACCGCCCCACGGTCATGACTTCGTCCAACCACATAGTGGTCGTGGACACTTCATCCGACCGCCTTACAGTTGAGACTTCATCCGACCACCTCAAGGTCGGAGGCACTCGCATGCAGAAGTCCTCGGCTCATCACCAACTTCGTCCATGCCCTAATTGAAGGGTGGGGACGAAGCGCGCATACGAGTTTCGTCTCACCGCCAACTTCATCAACATCAGGCTGAATGGTGGGGGACAGAGCACCCACTTCAAGGACATCGTCTAGCCGCTGACTTCATCGGCACCGTCCGACCACCCTGTGGTCGTGATTTCGCCTGACCATATCCTGGTCGCGACTCTGTATGACCACATCGTGGTTGAGATGTCGCCCGACCGCCACGTGGCCGAGACTTCGTCTGAGCCTCTGCCGAGCTCTGCGCCATTGACTCAGTTGTACTCCCCATTGACTCTGCCGGATTCCTCATTGATGTTGATGGCCTTCGCCGAGCTCCGCGCCATTGACTCCGCCGGCTCCGTCGGTGCCGTCCGACCCAACCAATCGTGACTTTGTCCGACCACATCGTGGTCAAGACCTCATCTAACCACAGCACAACTGAGACTTCATCCGACTACCTCGCGATTGTGGGGAGCGCATGCCTCAAGACATTGTCTTGCCGCCGGTTTCATCGACGCTAGTCTGAAGGGTGGGGGACGGAGTGTGCGCTTCAAGACTTTATCCTACTACTGGCTTCGTTGAAACCAGTTCGAAGGGTGGGCGATGGAGCATGTGCTTCAAGGCTTTGTCCCACTACTATCTTCGTCAACGCTAGTTCGAAGGGTAGGGGATGGAGCGCGCTTCAAGGACTTCGTCCCGTTGCTAGCTTCATCAACACCAGTCTGAAGGGTGGAGGACAGAGCACACTTCAAGGACTTCGTCCCACTACCGGCTTTGTTGACGCTAGTCCAAAGTGTGGGGGGCGGAGCATGTGCTTCAAGCACATCGTCTAGCCACTGACTTCATCGGCACCATTCGACCACCCCATGCTCGTGACTTCGCCTGACCGCGTCTTGGTCGCAACTTTGTCTAACCACATCGTGGTCAAGACCTCGTCCGACCGCCACGTGGCCGAGACTTCGTCTGAGCCTCCGCTGAGCTCTGCACCGTTGACTCTACCGGACTCCGCGTCGACTCTGCTGGATCCCTCGTCGATGTCTACGGCCTCCACCGAGCTCCAAGCTATTGACTCTACCGGCTCCGTCGACGTCTTCCGACTACCCCATGGTCGTAGACGTTTTGTCCCACTATCTCACGGTCGCAACTTCGTCCGACCACATCATGGTCAAGACCTCATCTGACTGCCTTCGACTTCTCCACCGAAGACTTCGCATGTTCTTTGCCGAGGTCTTTGCATGATCTCTACACGGAGATTGCCCACGGCCTTCACGGGACTTCGTGCGAACTCCACCGGACCCTGCGGGGACGTCGCCTCCACCGGACTTCGTCCGACGTCCGCTGGCCCCCGCAGGACTTCGCTCGGTCTTCCACGGACTTTGTGCGACCTCCGCCGGACTCCGCACGGACCTGCCACTGCTAGACCTTGCGTGGCCTCCACGGGTCTCCGCGGGACCTCACATTGTCTATGCTGGACTTTGCGTTGCCTCCGCTGAGCCCCGCACAGCTGCCGTCTCTGATGGACTTCGCACGGTCTCCGTTGAGCTCTGCACAGTCTTCGCTAGACTTCGCGCGATCTCCATCAGACTCCGTGCAGACATTGCCTCCGCTGAGACTTCGTCCGATCGTCTCGCGGTCATGGGGAGTGCGCATGACGGAGCGTCTGTATCTGACTTCTCTACCAAACACTTCACATGGTCTCTGCCGAGGTCTTCGCACAATCTCTGTGCGGAGACTACACATGGCCTTCACGGGACTTCGCACCGACTCCGCCCTACCCCGCGCAGATTTCGTCTTCGATGGACTTCGCGTGGCCTCCGCCGAGCTCCGCACGGTCTTCGCTAGACTTTGCACGTTCTCCATGCGGAGACTGCACATGACCTTTGCGGGACTTTGCACCGACTCCGCCCTACCTCGCGCAGATGTTGTCTTCGATGGACTTCGTGCGGTCTTCACTAGACTTTGCACGATCTCCATTGGACTCCGCGCGGACGTCGCCTCCACCGAGACTTCATCCGACCACCTCGCGGTCGTGGGGATTGTGCACGATGGAGCGTCCGCCTCCAACTTCTCCGCCGAAGACTTCGCACGGTCTTCGTCGAGGTTTTCGCACGATCTCCATGTGGAGGCTACGCACGACCTTTGTGGGACTTTGCACCAACTTCGCGCGGCCTCTACGGATCTCTGCACAGTCTTCGCTAGACTTCGTGCGATCTCCGACTATCTCGTGGTCGCGGCTTCGTCTGACCACGTCGTGGTCGAGACCTCGTCCGTCCACATCGTGGTCAAGACCTCGTCCGACCATCCCACGGCCGAGACTTCATCCAACCACCTCGCGGTCATGGGGTACATGCACGATGGAGCATCCGCCTCCAACTTCTCTATTGAAGACTTCGCACGGTCTTCGTCGAGGTCTTCGCACGATCTCTACGCAAAGTCTAAGCACAACCTTTGTGAGACCGCTTCGTCGACGCTAATCCAATGTGTGTGGGGGGACGGAGCACGCACGTCAAGACTTCATCCCGTCGCTGGCTTCGTCAACGGTAGTCCGGAGGGTGGGGGACGGAGCATGCGCTTCAAGGACTTCGTCCAGACGTTGACTTCATCGGCAGCGTCTAACCACATCGAAGTTGGGACGTTATCCGACCACGTCGTAGTCGTGGTTTCGTCCGACAACCTCGTGGTCGTGAATTGGCCCGGCCGCTTTGTGGTCATGCATTTGTCCGACCACCTCGAAGGCATCGCCTCGACAGGACGGACTGGTTTCGGTGTGGGACTTCACCAACCTCCTTGTAGGCGTCGCCTCAGAGGGATGGCACCACCCTTGCTCCTCTTCCATGATTTAGTGGACTATGTAGTCGCACTATGATTAGTAAAAGAAAAACTCTCTTCTAGGGGCTGCAAGCTACCAGTTGCATCGGCTCACTAGTCGGCACCCCCGCGCTTGTTGTTGGGGGGCGGAGAGCTGGGATAGTTTGTCACGTCAGCTTGCCTATCAGGATCTCCGCACTTGCTGTTGAGGGAGTCCTGTTATAGGGGTGGCCCAATCCCTCGTGACTAGGTCTTATAACTAGCCTAATATGTAATAGGTCCAATAGTACAGAGTAATGTACCAATATACTCCTACCATTTGTAATTATTAAGGGGTAGAATGATAATTTCCCATCCTACGCAATTCATGTATGTAAACCCCCTAGAGGGACATGAGGAGGGTAGATCCACTCATTTCATATATGAGTACTCTCTTTTATCGTTGGCTCTCTAGTTAGTCCCATTTTTTACTGTTTGGTCCGTAACCACAACATGCGTAGATTTATTTCGAAAAGTACTTTCGTAATATTATATTTTATAAATATATTGTAAAAGAAATTAGTGATTAAAGTTATGTGTTAGAGACCGTATCGATATCTGAAATGGTACGTATTTGTGTATTTATGACCGGAGGAAGTACAAACTTACTACTAAGTACTAATCGTTCTGCTTTGGCATCATCATCGTTAATTAATTAATAATGCCACCAGAGCGTGCACCGGCACAACTGTGCGTACGTGGGTCATCAGCACCAACGAAAGCGATATGCTTGATTTCATCCAGGCGCCCACTGTTTTGGGCTTTTGGTTTATGAGCCGATTAATCCGGCCCCTGAAAAGCCCCAAAATTTTAAACCAAAAATTTCTGTGCTTTTTGCTGGATTTTTGAGTGATTTTCGAAAACTTTCCTTTTTGGGAAAGTTTTCCCCCGTTCCCGCTTTCCTTTCTGGGCCGGGCGTCTTCTTTTCTCTCCGGCGCCCCGCTTCTTTCCGCCTTCTCCGTTCCCCGGCCTCCTCCCGCGCGGACGCCTCCTCCTCCCTCCGCTGGCGCCCGCTCCCTCCCCGCTTTCCCCGCGCACGCGCGCTGCGCCTGCGCCCGCTCCCGCACCGCCTCCTCGCGCGCGCGGACAGCGCCGCCCCTCGGATCCCCTCCTCGCGCCCGCGCCACCCCGACCACCACGGTCCGAAACCGTGGGCGCTCCCGCGCCACGCGTCGCCGCTCCTCTGTGCCTGGCCCCGCTTGGCAGCGGCCGCCCTCTCTCTCTCCCGCGCGCGGACGCCCTCCGCCCGCCGCTCCCCGCTCCTGCCCCGCCGCGCTGTCCCGACCGCCGCAGAGTCTCCGCACCACGCGTCGCCCAGCTCCTGCGGCCGACCCCACCTGCCAGTGTCCGCCTGTCCCCTCCACCCCGCGCGGACGCACTCCCCTCCCATGCCGCAGCTCCACCCGCGCCCGTACTGTCACCTCGCCATTACGGCCGCTCAGCGCCCGGTCACCGCCCCGTCTCGCGGAGGAGACGCTTCCCCAACTGCCCCCGTCACTCGGGTTGACTCGGCGCCCCCGCCCGTTGCCTTCTCCCCGAAGGAGCTCCTCCCTCCGCTCGGGTACAAATACCCCCTTCCGGCTCCCTCTTCCTCCTTTGCCTCCCGAGCACCCCCAGCACCCCCGTTCGCTTCCCACTACTCCCCTGCCTCCCCCTGAGCTGCCGATTGGAGCCCCGCTGCCCGAGGCTCCGCCGTCGTCTTCTCCCGCGCCGGCGACCCCGTAAAGCAGATCTTCCACTCCCCTTCCCCATTTCTCAATTGCATTAGCCCAGAGCACCACCCCGATATACTAATCACTTTGATGAACTCAACTGGCCAGGAGGATTGCTGTGGAGCACTGACGTCGGAGCACCCCGCCGGCCGCATCACCCTCTCCCGTGGCCAGCTCACCTCGCCGCCTCCCAGCTCCTGCCGCCACTGCCAATGTGAGCCCTGTGACCCCCTCCCTGTGTAACCGCAGCCGTTCGAGCTCCCTTGCCGCCGATGACCTCCCTCACCTCCGAGCACCCAAATCTTCCCCTTCTGTCCCCCGTCCTCTCCATTGTTCCCCTCGCCCTCCAAGACCCTAAAATGGACTCCCCGAATCAAGCTCTAGCCGGTGGAGCCCTCCCCGGCCCCCGGAAGCCTTCGCCGTCGCCGGAGCACCGCAGCCCCGCCATCCCCACTTTGCTGTCGCCCCGCTCGGCTGGAGGTAGACGACGACCGACGTGGCCTCGCCTCCACCGCCCGATCCCACCGTTGCCATCTAACCTCAGCCGCCAGATCAAACCATCCCCTCCGCCGTCCGATCCTCATAAACACCGCCATCCACCTCCGTCGGATCTCCCCACCGTACCGCTTTGCCCGACTCATCTCAGCCGCCCGCGCCGATCGTTGCCATCTCGCCTGGACCGTCCGATCGTCGCCCGCTCCCTCGCCATCCGCTTCGTCCGACCGCACCACGCGTCGGCCATCCAGGCCACCCGGACGCGCGGTGGACTGGGCCGCTCTCCCCGGCCCGCTCTGCTCCCGCGCGTGCGCGCGCGCGCGTTTGAAATCCCAGCTGGGCCGCACTGTAGCATGGGCCGGCCCGAGCACTGTTCATAACCATTTTCCAGTGATTTATTGATTTCTAAAATCCCAGAAAATCAAAATAAATCCTAGAAAATCACAGAAAACCCCAAAAATTCCCAAATTTCACCACCTTGCCCCAAATAATATTCCAGACCCATTGGTGACCTCCAAATCCACAGATCCATCCCAAATAAATTCCTAAAATTCCTCATTTGGAGATTTATGCAATTTACTCCTTTTTAAATAGTTTATTTTCCCTCGCTTGATTAGTCTCAAGCTGGATTTAATTTGTTTTGTATGTTTGCGCTAGTGTCGGAGTCTCCGGAAGTTCAGTTGCAGCCCCAGGAGCCAGGAGGTTCTTCGTTCGAGCTAGCGGAAATCATTCGGATTGACGGCAAGTCCCAAATCCTTTGATCATATTGCAACCCATGCTGTTTATTTATGTTAATATGCTATTTGCATTATGCTAATTGTGAAATGTTAGTTTGAAATAAAATAAAATGTTTAGAATGACTTATTATGTAGTTAATCCTACCACCGTTAAATGCCATGTTTAATTTGTTGCCGTGCCTTTGTAACCCTAGAATTGATTACTTGATAATCTAGACAATGGTAGGATATTATTATCATCATGCAAAATCTTACACTGATAAGGTTGTGGCTGTGGGCCAATAGAATTTGGAAAACCCGACTCTAAGGTAGGGTGGTATGGGACACCGTATCTTAGAGCGGAGAGTGCCGGCGTGCATAAGGTAGGGTAAGGAGTGGGAAGCCGCGAGACGGTCTTCGCCCATCTTTACCCTAGGGTTTGGAGAAGGGTAAGGGTGAGTGGGAAATCGCGAGACGATCTACGCCCACCGCTTACCTTAGGTTGGGTCGCGGGCCTGGCGAGGTTGCGGACCATGTGAAAATATAAGGACTGAAACCCTTATGCTGAGCAAATGTCATAGAACCCGCTCAAACCACAGGAGTTGACTTGTCAACACTTGTCTAGTAGCTGCTCAACTCGATTGAAACTCTACAGGAGGTTTAGCAGTGAGGTTAGGCAAGCCGTGTTTGGGTGCCTAACAACGGTAGAGTTCACTCGAAGCGGACACCGTCTTTTCTTGTGTGTGTGTGTGAGAGAGCCAGACCCGAGTGAATTCTACCGGGTAGAGCCTATATAAAGAGTTGAGCAGTGAAACGACCTGGCTTTCTTAACTCTTTAGCGGGAGTTAAGGGATCATGTGGGTAAAGCTGAGCAAACTCTGCAAAGTCAAATAAATGGTATTCGAGTACGCCGTGCTCCCGGTTATTGGAGCTGTGTCACTTGGGTGATTCCAGTCGCAAAGCTTAAGTAGTTTTGTAAACGTTTAACTTGTTTAGGTTGGTTAATGAACTCTTGTTGAAAAACCCCTGAGATCTTGAGGAGTAGTTTTGGGTCCCTCCTTTAAAATGATTGCAAATAAAATTGCATCCACCAAATGTAATAAACCAATTATACACCCTTCCTTTGATTTTCCGTGCATATAGTAAGTTAAGATCCCTTTGGGATTTGCTGAGCCGGTTGATTGGCTCACGGCTTGCTTAATCTAATCTTTAGAGGATCAAGACGAAGGAGAAGGTCTCCCCGCTGAAGAAGTCCCGGAGGATCTTTTCTTCGACGAGGACCCTTGGCTGTAGGTCTCCGCCGCGCTCGAAGCGGATTTTGGAAGTCTTTTGTAATGTAAATACACTTTGGGCTTGCACGCCCCGCTGTGAAAACCTGGATGTTAATCCTTATGTCAAATATATGCTGGACTTTTATCGTAAGCATGCAATGGTATACTCTTGCGCGACGTTCCATAACTGTTCATGCGTGAATAGTTACGGAGTGCCGTGTCCGTACGCGCCCCTGGAAACGGTGGCGTTACAGCCCCTGATTGGTGGAGCTCGAGCCACCCACGTGGCCTCGCCCAAATGGGAGACGAGAACCCGGGTGCGCTCGGAATCGTACTTGTGATCAGCACAGCATATATTTCAGAGAGAGAGAGAGAGAGAGAGAGAGGAAGATACGGAATTTGGTTAGTTTGGAGCCACAAAAATGTCTTGCAATATACGGACTTACGTGAAAAAATGGTTTGCATGTTCCCTTAATGTACACTATAGTGTTTTTTTTAATGATTACTAGTGTCTTTGTTTTGGAATAGATGGTGTTTTAGACTGCGTGCATGCGGATGTTTTAAAATATTTAGATTGGTTATATATAAAAATAACACTGATAGATTTTTTTTTATCAAAAATGCTTAAAAAATTAATGGCCAAAGTGTAAGGTATCAAAGACCATGTAATTGTATAATTAAAGCCATATCTATTTTTGAGAGTAAATCCACATCTATTTTGGAACTAAGGTAGGCGCTAACAGCTTTTAATTATGTAAGAAGAAGTCAGTTGAGTAAAATAAAAACAGCTATAGTTTTAATTAGCTTTACTGAAGTGCCTTTGCCGAATACTCTAAAACAACTATAGGTGAGTGATGATTAAGTAACCCACGCCCATGGTTAAATCTCGATCTGCACATTGGTTGGTCGGAGTAGACCCACGAATCCACCAATATAATTTCGCAAAAGATTAGCTTGGGAATGGTGGATTCACGTGCATGTTGGGTGCACGCCAAGAGATCTCCAACAAAATCTTAGCACATGCACGCTTGTCTTGGCTTCTCTGCCTCATTTTACTGTTATCGTCTAAAAAAATGGAGGATACATGCCTAGCTTGGTTCTATATTGATTTCGTTTCAAGGTAGAATAAATATTTGAAACTATGGCTTTTTTTTGCTTTTCAACGGTTTTTGATTTCTTTTAATAATATATTATTTATTAAACTAATAAACCATCTAAAAATTATAAACCGTAGCGTAAAATAATAGAGACCTTGAATCTGATATGTATACTAATATCTTTTTAACAATCCACGGTTGCTTCTCTCGTACATGTGGCTCGGAGGAAGCGGCTCAACTTTTCATATACTTCTACATCTATGCAAGATAGAGTATGTGATTAGTTAATATATCCCACGAATATAAAACGCGGGTAGCTATAAAGTTGTTACGGTTGTGAATATAACATATATTTGTAGTTTATGTTTTTGAGACATTGAGTAGTGGTAACATTTGTCGCAACCATGTTACGATGATAATATAAATTATTTATATACTCCATCCTGTCAGAAACGTTAACCTTAAGCATACCAAGTATTGCTATTTTTAGTTAAGACTTGAACAATATTGATAATGATTGAGCTTGATTCATGCTATCTGCAAGTGGAGCAATCTTAAAAAAACCCTACTTAATTATTTTGATAAATTGAAGGTTGACAATAGGTTATTGGTCAAAATTCAAATGTTTCGACATCAGATTATGACATTTATTTTGACAGAAGGATGTAATTAATGCTAGATGGTTTCTTCACTTAATAGAAAGTTTGAATATAAACTCAAAATCATACAAAGTAAGTTAAAGCAAGATATTGTTTCCTATGCTTGAAATCTGTGGTTGATCTACCAATTTCACTCTGTTTGGTTACCGACTACAAATTGGGCCTATCCGCAATTGTTGACTTCCAGAGCAATAATTTCTCACATTTCCACTAAACGACAATGGCCCCTCTCTGTCCTTCAGGATACATATCTAATTTCAAGCAATATAATATAATCCATGAGAGGTAACATAGTTGCTTAATCACAAAACATAGCAATGGGCTAAAATAATATAAAACTTGTGTATATGTAATCCTCATAGCTAACTAATTTATAAATGAAGGCTCATCACCACTTTAAAGGTGTTACAAATTAATGAAGCATCAATTTTATAACTACACGCACGCCACATGTATTAACTTTGAGAAGGTTGTTTGAGGAGGCCAAATGTGTGCATGCACCATTCCGGGGGGCAAATGTGGGGACGTGCAGAAATTAAACACATTTGCTAGCTGTAGCAGGACAACCAGCACAATACTCGCTAGACGACACGTAAGTACGTCAAGATTTGTTTGCCGAGCTAACACATTTCAATTTCTAGTGAAGCTGACCGAACAGTGTACCATCAAACGATATCTAGCACGATCATAAATTAAGAAAAAGGATTTAGATCGATTAATGAACTAGAATGGATAAAATGACTCAGGCATGGCCATTGATCTGTTAAAAATTTCAAGTACAATAATAGCTCAGAGTTTGCAGGCTCATATGTATGTCACGATATTTAGGTGCTGCTTAATTGGACTGAAATAAGCTGGCTTATGGTTGAAATTACACTGTAGTTGATGTTGGCTTATTTGGCGTAACTAAATTTAAAAAAAAATAAAAATAAAAAACAGGTTAGCCCATTACAAACAATGCAAACGATTACGGAAAAAAAGAACCGGCAAAAAAAGCTTAATCACACATCACACTTCTCTTGTTCCTGTCTTGCTCTAGGGATAAGGTAGAGGGTCACGAACGTATCACATATCCCACCCCTTTCAGTTCCGTCTTATGCACACATCACTTCCTTACTTTCTGCACCGCTCACCCTTTCCTTCTAAAAGCACATTCTTTCAGTTACTACTATTTATTTTCAGTCAAAAGCCATCAACCGTAACTAATATGAACAAAGTGTAAGATAGAGATATACACATGGAGAATTAACAAAACAAATTAAAGCCCTGTTTAATTTGGAATAAGACAACCAACTCGTGAGTTTTGTATCCATCAACATTGCAAGAAAGGCTAGCTAACAACCAGCAAGATTAGATGATGACACCTAAAGATATGCTTAGTAGCTAATTAGTAGTAATCGCATCCTCTCAATTTCTATGGACCTCATCAAGAGGCAAACCACCAAATGCAGGAACAAATTTAAAAGAAACGCAGTCGTTAAGATGATCGATATGTCCCTTGATTAACCTGCTCGCATCTCCCTTTCCAAAACGGAGTAGAAAAAAAGGGAAAAGAAACCGCATTAGCAGACAGACGGAGACCTGAGAGAGCCTAATTAAGATACCGCAGCATGATGGGCATCCAAGCACGCGTCACGCGTTGATACGACAGAGGTGGCGATTGGTACAGATCATATGTTGATCTTTCGACATTAATAATGATAGGACGAGGTAGACGAAAGCGAAACGAGGAAGAGCTGTCTAGCTTCCAAACACCATGTACTTCTCTTAGTTTTCTATATATGCGTTTTCCATGTCCTAGAATACTTTCTTAGGGAAGTACCTCAAGACTGCAACCAATCTCAAAAAGGAATAGCTAGCTGTGAGGAGCAACATAGAGAGAGAGAGAGAGAGAGAGAGAGAGAGAGAGAGAGAGAGAGAGAGAAGATTAGAGGACCTGATTAGGCTTCTCCACTTAGTCAGAAGAGAGAGAAGTTCTATTGCCTTCAACAATAGCGAAATCCATATACTGGTCTCCTCTCTCTCTGTAGATCTGTTGCGTGGAAAGAAGATGGGGAGAGGGAAGATAGTGATCAAAAGGATTGACAACGCGACGAGCCGGCAGGTGACGTTCTCGAAGCGGAGGAGCGGGCTGTTCAAGAAGGCCAAGGAGCTCGCCATCCTCTGCGACGCCGAGGTCGGTCTCGTCGTCTTCTCCAGCACTGGCCGCCTATATGACTTCGCCAGCACCAAGTATGTTCGCTTCTCCCTTGTTTGCTAGACTGCTAGCTGTCTAGTTACTAGATCTGTTAGCTATAGATCACACATGTACCTCAGTGCTAATTGTTAGGGTTTCTTCAACGTCTAAGTGGGAAAGAGAGAGAGAGAGAGAGAGAGAGAGAGAGAGAGAGAGAGAGAGATGTGAGTAGCATAGATATACCTCGTACCAACTTGTGTTGATATATTGTTAGCATCAGTTGGAGTATAGGGTAGGAGTAGAACAAGAGAGGAAGAACGAAGAGCGAGACAAGCTTAAAGCAGGGCGTTCATGTTAAGTTTCTTGCTGGTCTTACATGGTTCCCTGAACCTTGTTTTATCCGCACGCAGGCGGAGGAATCTCAGTGTTGCCCGGTGTTCTCCCATTCCGGGCCGTGAAACCGAGTGTTACACTTCCTGGGCCTTCGCCCGGCTGCCGCGCTTGGGCCGGCTTTTCCATCCACTCGCTTCTTGACGCCTTCCCTCGCAGCACCGCGAATATCATCGCTCGGCGAAGCATCAGTGCTCACATCCCCCCCTTCTTCAGAAGCTGTTTGCCCCCAAACAGCAGCCCGAGGGAAACGCTGCCGAAGCGGCAATAAGTCTTCCCATGTTGCCAAGGCGATAGGCATCTTGGACCATTTGACCAAGCCCTGGAGAGTAGTATCATTGCCGTGTACCACGGAGCGCCTTTGCAATATCTTTTCCGGCACACTCCACTGAGTAGAATTATCCGGAAGCACCGGAGACACCTCCTGGTTGTTGCCGACGGCTTGCTTCAGCTGTGAAACATGAAACACAGGATGAACCGAAGAAGAAACTGGTAAGGCCAACCGATAAGCCACTGTACCGATGCGGGCGGTGATCTGATAAGGTCCAAAGAAGCGGAAGGCCAACTTCTGATTTGCACGGGGCGCCAGCGACGAACGAACGTAAGGCTGGAGTTTCACGTAGACCCAGTCGCCGACAGAAAATTGCCGCTCAGAACGCTTTTGATTGGCTTGTTTAACCATGCGCTCCTTAGCGCGAACCAGATGTTGCCGAATAAGATCAGTCATCAACTGCCGCTCAGCTAACCAAGACTGAAGATCTGCCACAGGAACGACATCCGTGTCAGAAATGCAAAAATGAGAAGGAGCGTACCCATACAGGACTTCAAAAGGCGAACGACCGAGAGCCGAATGATGACTACAGTTGTACCAATACTCTGCCAAATGTAACCAGTCACTCCACTTGGTGGGGCAAGCATGCACATAACAGCGAAGAAATGTCTCAAGACATTGATTGACACGCTCGGTTTGTCCGTCCGATTGTGGGTGATAGGCTGAACTCATCCGCAGCTGCACGTGAGTGAGTTTAAACAAATGAGACCATAACTGACTGGTGAAAACTCGATCTCTATCGGACACAATGGCTGAAGGTAATCCATGTAGTCGATAAACCTGCTGCATGAAAACGGAAGCCACCGTCATCGCCGTAAAAGGGTGACGTAACCCCACGAAGTGTGCATACTTGGAGAATGTATCTACGACAACCAAGACGCAGTTGAAACGACCAGACATAGGCAAGCCTTCCACAAAGTCCATGGAGATAACCTTCCAAGCTCTGTCAGGTACCTCCAAAGGTTGAAGCAAACCCGGAAGTCTAGTACGGTCGGGTTTCGCTTGTTGACAAATATGACAAGCTGCCACAAAAGATTTAACAGTTGCCTTCATACCCTTCCACGCGAACAACTGTTTGGCACGACGGAATGTAACGGGAAAACCCGAGTGCCCTCCAACCGGACTGGAGTGCAGCGCTGACAATAGCTGCTGATGCAAGGATGGAACATCTCCAACCCACAGGCGACTCTTGTAACGGAGCAAACCGTCATGCAAGGTAAAGTGAGGTACTGCCGATGGCTCTACAGCTAACTTAGTTAGAAGCTGTTGAGAAAAAGTATCCGACTGGTAGGAATCCATGACCTGCTGAGCCCAAGCCGGAGTAGCAAAAGACACGGCCGCACACTGACTGTCAGGAAGCGGACATCGAGACAAAGCATCGGCAACCCTATTATCAGATCCTTTACGGTAGATAATCCTATATTGTAAGCCTAACAACTTGGTGAATACCTTTTGTTGCCATGGTGTGTGCAGTCGCTGTTCATGAAGTTGAACTAAACTTTTTTGATCCGTCAAGATATGAAACTCCGCCATTTGCAAATAACTGCGCCAATGATCGACCGCCATTAAGATGGCCATGTACTCTTTTTCATAGGTTGAAAGCCCTAAAGAACGCGGGCCCAAGGCCTTGCTCAGAAATGCCAGAGGATGCCCAGCCTGCATCAAGACTGCACCGATGCCATTGCCACTCGCGTCCGTCTCAATTACAAAAACCTGGCGAAAATCTGGCAACGCCAAGACGGGAGCTGAAGTGAGGGCAGATTTCAAAGCTTCAAACGCCTGCTGATGCGGACTAGTCCACACAAACAAAGTGCCTTTACGTAAGAGTTCCGTTAATGGTTTAGATAGGATACCAAAATGTCGCACAAATCGCCTATAGTACCCTGCTAAACCCAAAAAACTGCGCAACTCCTTCACTGTACTCGGCTGTGGCCATTGCAACACAGCCTGCACTTTCGCTGGATCGGTAGCAACTCCGGACGCTGATACTATGTGTCCCAAGTATCTCAGTTCCCGCTGAGCGAAACTGCATTTAGAGCGTTTGACCAACCACTGATCATTGTGCAATAACTGAAACACTGCCCTAAGATGCTTCAAGTGCTCTTCGAAAGTACGACTGTAAATGAGAATATCATCAAAGAAAACCAAAACACATTTGCGGAGGAGAGGCGCAAGAGTTGTGTTCATGGCCTTAAGAAATGTAGCTGGGGCTCCAGATAGGCCGAAAGCCATAACACGGAATTCATAATGTCCGGAATGAGTCTGAAACGCAGTTTTATGTTCCTCACCCTGGCGAAGCAGAATCTGGTGATAGCCTGCAGTGAGATCCAAACAAGAGAACCAACTAGCGCCTGCTAACTCATCCAACAGTTCTTCGATGATTGGAACCGGATACTTTGCTTTGACCGTGATGGCATTGAGATGACGGAAATCCACACAAAAACGAAAGGTACCATCCTTCTTTTTGACCAGAAGAACTGATGAAGAGAACGGACTAGTACTTGGCCGAATAACCCCCGACTGAAGCATTTGCTGAACTTGCCGCTCTATCTCATCTTTGATAGCTGGAGGATAACGATATGGGCGGACCGCAACTGGTGTAGCTCCAGGGATTAATGGAATGGTATGGTCGCAGTCTCGCTGAGGTGGTAATTGACAAGGCGGAGCAAACACCGAATCAAACTCCTGTAAGAGATCCTGTACTGCTGGAAGTAACAAGGTCGGTTTGTCAGATGACAATGACGATATTGCTGATAACTGAACCACCGACCCCACTGGCAACTGAGCGTCCAACCCGCGCAACTCAGCCCCGCCGTCTCGGTATGGAATACGAAGCCACTTATCACGCCAGTGTACCTTCATCGGACTAAATTCAGACAGCCAATCCATTCCCACAATCATGTCAAAAACAGTCAATGGAAAAATCTTCAACGAAGAAGAGAATTGGTAACCTTGCACGGACCAAGCTGCATCCGGTAAATGAGAAGAGCAAGCCACTTGACTACCATCTGCCATGCGAACCATAGCCGCCGGGGCTAGAGATTGAACACCCTGCAACAAAGCGGCTACGGAAGCACTGATGAAAGAGTGAGAACTGCCCGAGTCCAGAAGAATCAATACCGAATGGTTCTGAATAGTGCCGTGAAACTTCATCGTGCGGACATCCCTAGAGCCATGTACCGCCGATATTGAAATGGAAACGAACAGCTGCGGATCCCCGTCGGGCATTGGTTCCCCAGCATCCGAACTAACCTCCTCCTGGTGACAGAGATCCCAAACTTCCTGCAAGGCATGTAATTGAATCTGCTCGGGGCAGCGATGATCGCGAGACCATTTCTCGGCGCACCGAACACACAAGCCTCGTGCACGGCGATAAGCCCGAAGAGTGGCCAACTTGTCATCAATAGGACGTCCCCGTCGATCCTCTCCAGGTGATGACGACACGCCCACCTTGTCCGGACGTGGCGGGGGAGGCAGCGGTAGAGGACTCCGTGGTACTGGTCTGGGGCTCCAGGAATATTCAGACTTGCGGGTATCCTTGCGCTTGGATGGGTCCATCATCTCCTCCTGTAACAGAGCAAGAGCGCAAGCAGAATCCAACGTCGAAGGGCGATGCATATGAACAGCATGTTTAATATCATCACGAAGCCCATCCACAAAGCGCATGGCATAATAAAGTGGATCAGTCTGACGACCATAAGCGATCAAGTGATCAACCAAACTTGAAAAACGATCTACATATTCAGACACCGGCCCATGTTGCCGAATACTGAAAAGTTGGCGAATCAACATTTCATGTTGATCCTTGCCAAAACGCTCCAACAGCAACTTACAAAATTCATCCCAGGAGATACGACGAACGCGGGTCTCAACGGACTGTAACCAACGCGCCGCCGCTCCGGTCATGTGCATACCCGCTACTCTAATCCACAAGGATGGTTCAACGGAGTACATGTCAAAATAATCCTCACAGCGAGATATCCACAACTTAGGATGGTCCCCATCGAAAGACGGAAAATGCATTTTAGGTAATTGATGGAAAACTGAATTAGGACGAACACCACCAGAACGCGACTCAAATCCCGCAGACCCCAAATTCTCCAAAACGGGCAAGGAAGCAGAACGTCCCAACGGAGGAGTGGAAAGATCGTGCGTACCCGTGACCGGGAGGTGGGTGTGAAACCCAGTCTCCCGGTGATTGGTTGCAAAGCGGTGCCCGCCTGGGCCGACGACCGGGTTACCGGCTGATGAAGCTGCCGCGGCCGCCACTGGACTTGCCAAGATGCCCGACGAGGAGGCTGGGTTACCATCGAGCACCACTCGATGGACCGTCTTGCGCAGCGCCCCGATTTCCACGCGGAGGTCGTCGACAGTGGCATCGATGCGGGGTTTCCATTCATCGAACACCTTAGCCGCACTCTCCATGGCGCCGAAACGATCCGTCAACGTCTTCTCGACCGCATCGATGCGCTGCGACAGGGACGACTGTAGGTCGGAGAAATCGCCGCGAATCCCCTTTAATTCCTCCATGATGAGTTGGAGAGAGGAATCCATAGCACCCCGTTTCTTGCGAAAACGGGTGAAATGATCGTGGTGAATAGCGCTGGGTTCCAGATCGGTGGCTCTGATACCACTATGTTAGCATCAGTTGGAGTATAGGGTAGGAGTAGAACAAGAGAGGAAGAACGAAGAGCGAGACAAGCTTAAAGCAGGGCGTTCATGTTAAGTTTCTTGCTGGTCTTACATGGTTCCCTGAACCTTGTTTTATCCGCACGCAGGCGGAGGAATCTCAGTGTTGCCCGGTGTTCTCCCATTCCGGGCCGTGAAACCGAGTGTTACACTTCCTGGGCCTTCGCCCGGCTGCCGCGCTTGGGCCGGCTTTTCCATCCACTCGCTTCTTGACGCCTTCCCTCGCAGCACCGCGAATATCATCGCTCGGCGAAGCATCAGTGCTCACATATATTTACAAATCATGTTTAATGCACACCCTCACTTACTATATACAATATGATTGCCGATCTGACCATATTATATGCGATGTGATTGCACATCTGACTATAAATCACGACATAAGTCAGATTAGCTATTCATAGATGGGATAGTTTAAGAACCAAATTAGGACAATTGACAATTCTAACAACAAATTAGTGTAGTTCTAAAAGCAAATCGGTACAAATTTAGTGCAAATTTCAGTGTAATATAAGTCTGATGGAAAGTTAGTGAAAGTTTATTAGTAAATCGATGCAAATTTAGGGAGTTAGTGTAGATTTCGAAGCGGTACAAACCTGATAGAAAAATCAACAAAAATTTATATATGGGTAAATCGTACAAATTTAAGAGCAATATTAGTACAAATTCAAGAGAAAATTAGTACAAACTTGAGAGCAAAGTCATTGCATCACTCGTGGTTCGCTCGCGTATAGCGCTAATTGACGCAACACATGCACACAGACAACAGTGCAAACCAACCATAAAGCAGCCTAATGTACACAGGTAGTAGTATATCATGACTCAACTGATAATTTCTGCATAATGCGTGCAGCATTAAACAGTAAACAAAAAACCATCAGTTGCTAATATTGCTCTTGGGTAATCAAGCTCGGTTTGAATGATCGAATTCGATCAGGTGTGGAGGTGTGTCCACAAGTACAGTGTAATTAAGCTAGCCTATGAAGTGTCAATCGGGCGTAGGCAATCCGAACAGCCAGTAAACATCCACACATTAGCAGTTTGTTTGAATCCTTCCATTTAAAACGGAGTATTTTTTTGTTTGTGCAAATCGTGTGTTCCCGACTGCATCGGACGGTGGGGCAGTGTGCGTGCAATAAGACTAAGGCACGCACGTGCGGTAATATGCATTTCTGTGTGTGTGTATAAGGTGATAGAGATACTACTCTCTTTGAAAAGATTGCAATAGCTCAAGCTAGTCTAAAATCCGATGCTCTATTTTCGTAAGCTACGCACAAACAATTCTCACGTGTAAAAAGCTTCTCAATTTTCTTTTCTTTCTTACGCTTTTTTCCACTACCTCACCCTAGCTGGACTATAGGATGACCTATTGATACATGTAAAATGCATGAGATACAAACATATGTACTAATCAAACTAATTTGGTACTATTCTTGTGACAAAAAACAAATATTTTTCAACCGATCGCATGGTGCTATGTGTAGGTCTGTAGGAGAGCTTCTCCACTTTTATGACACACCAAAAAATAAAGAAAAGTTATATACTCAGTCTTATATATGCTGCTATATATGCATGCTAAGGGTATACTCCCTCTGCATCTGTCACATGCTCTACATCCGCCACAACATCCTCTAGTGAATTCATCTCTCCATATTTAGGTCTAGTTGCTGGTGCATTGAGCCATTGATTTATTATCAACAGAAAAATTCTATACCTAAGTTATGCTATACTCCTTATAAAATAATAGATGTATTATGTCCATATGCATGAATTATCTAATTAGAAAAGTAAATCATTCAAATAAGTATTGATAACTAATTCAAATATGCACTCTTAAATGAGAGACTATCCAATATTGGTTCTTCACACATGGTTAAAATGAAAAAGACATGAATGATAAAACGATCGTGGTAGAGATGGGAATGGTAATTTAGTAAAAAAAAAAAGCGAGGACTGGAAAAGAAAATTCAATCTAGCTAACGGTTGAAGACAGGAATTTGGATAGAGTAATTACTGAAAAAATATTATATTGCCACTGCAATATTTTAATGGAGATGCCATTAGAGACGCTAACTAAGTTTGTATTAAGAACTATGCAATCATGAAGACGAAGCAAAGAATGGCACACCAAAATTATGTAAGTAGCATAGGAGTGATAAGTATCTTTGTTTGGCAACTCCAAATACTTGCGGCATTTTTTTACACACTTGATTGTTCATCATTTATACGTTATATAGCTCGTTATAAAGTTATACATAACCATCACTTTTGAGTGAATACAAAATATTATGCTAAAGTCATTTGTCATTTCTTTCAGAATTGATGGAAGGAACTATTTCATTCTAACTTCATTAAAGAATTAACAAGTTGTGATTAGAATTCTCTATTTTCATGGGCGGTGATATATATAGGGCACCATGCTGTCCGGGCACTATAATTTCAAATGCATCAATTCCATCTAAATTCGGGTATATTTTTTGAAAATATCAGTTTTAAGGTATATACTAGTCTATAAAAATTCAAATAAATATATAAGTTTGAAAAAATATACTCAAATTCAAAGTTTTGAACGAAATTAGATCACATACTTTGCTGATTTATATATATAATCAGCATATACCTACAATCAAACTATCTAAAAAAGGCAACTACAATTCGAAATTTAGTTCAAACTTGTTTGAACTAGTTAGTAAACTAGTTAAACTTGACATCTAAGAAATTTTAAAATTTTTCACACATGATACATACCTATTTTAGACTATAGTGTCCAGACACCAAGGAGCACTTGTTATTTTTACTATATATATATATATATATACATATATATATATATATATATATATATATATATATACATAGGAAAATTACATAAGGCACCATGGTGCCTAGGCACCAACATCCGATACACGTGTATGATTGATAATTTTTTGAGTTTGGGTATGAAAATGTTTTATACCCTTGATATATTTATGGTAAGTAAGTTTTGAACTCAGTTCAAATTAGTTTGAACTACTTTTGAGTTCAATGCAACTACAGTGAGTATATACCATAAAAATAGTTCAAACTAATTAAACTGAAGTTGAATTTAAATTTTTTCGGAGTTTGACATCTCAAATATACTTTTTTATGGGTATATGAAGATACCCACATCAAACGTTGCGAATCTCGAAGCAAATCAACGGGTATTGATATTGGTGCCTAGGCACCATGGTGCATGAAACACTCGTCCTATACACACACACACACACACACACACACACACACACACACACACACACACACACACACACACATATATATATATATATATATATATATATATATATATATATATATATATATATATATATATATATATATATATATCCCCTTTTCTTCCTCCTCTTCTCTCCATGTCTCCTAGAGCTCTTAGCCATGGTCGTCCTCCTCTCCCGCTCCACCCTACCTCCCATCAACCATAGCCACAGCCTCCACTATCCTCCGCCTAAACGCCTCCCTCCTCCACCCCTCGTCCCCTACTTCATCTTTCTTCTACCTAATCACACATCTTTCTGTATCTCTCTAGATCCTCTCTATTGGTAGCGTGTCCACGAGGATCTTCTACAAGAAGGCCCACCTCACCACCCTTAGCGGTGACTTCATTGGCCATGGCCGAGGCCACTCCCCGCAGCTTCCGTAGCCACTACTTGAGGACCACAACCCGCGCGTAGGCACGATGAAGGCGGTGAGATATCCCAAAAATATTTGTGTCACATCATGTTCCCTCTTGTAAACTTCATTTCCCCTTGATCAATAAGGGAAATGCCATGGGATCGCTGGGAACATCGTCATCTTCCTCGGCTCTAATCACACCACACCACCGCATTTGTCATGTCCTGCTGCTGCTACTCCACCTCCGTGTGCAAAAGATGGGGTGGAAAAGAGGGCCTGGAGTACCTAGGCACAAGAGGTGGCAGCAAGTTGGATGGTATCAATGAGCAATGGTTGTACCACCATGCGATGGGTGGTGGAGAGAAGCCAGGAGAACGCCGGTCCTCTCCTTTCCCCAAAAAGAAATGCTCCTAATCTACACATGGATGCAGCCACATTACCATTCCAAGTCGACTTAATTCTATGCAATCCATTTTTTATTGGATTTGGTTTTGATACAATCAATTTCTTGGCTTGATTTGAGCTCTTTTTTTTTGCCTTTGCGCATCAATATCTTAGTCATGATTTTAGCCTAATCCGGCGGCTAGCGAGTGGTGGCGCACGGTGGGTGGCGACCCTGAACCAACCCTCCCATGTTCATGCAAGAGAGGAGATCGAGATCGAGTTCTTGGCTTTGTGCTGAGAGAGAGAGAGAGAGCAGCAGTAGCTAGAGTAGATGTAGAAGAAATCTTTAGAGCATGAGATGTGGGTCCCAGCATCTTTTTTGTTTTATTTGTTGATTTTGCTGGCTGGATTGCTTACGTGTCAAAAACCTAAACCGAAAATTAGCTTACGTGTCGAAAACCTAAACCGAAAATTAGCTTACGTGTCGAAACTGCCTCCACGTTGGCGCCACCTCGGAGCAAAACAACCTTCAATTGGCTTAAGGGGTTAAAATAAATGGTATTGATACTTTAGGGGGTCAAACATCTAGTTTTTTAGTTGGAGGTTGAAAAACTTGTTTGTCGCAAAACATAATCAACAAACAACTGACAAACAATTCGAGTATAATGCTTCCACTCAAGAGTTTCCTACCATCTGCATTTTTTCCATGACAAGTTATGAATTAACACTAGCTCATAAGTCAATAGATACTTGTTATCGTCACAAGTACATAATTAAGTCGCGTAACAATGTCCACTGCATACTATAGTTCACAAGTCACATGATATAATAGAAAAAACATTAGCTGATCACAAATGGACCAAAAAGACACGTGTACAGATTCATGAGTAACAAATGTACAAGTAAAGAAACCTTGCGATTCAACTTTCTTCAATCGGCACACACAACCCTAACCAAATGCCCCCAAAACATGCATACCAAAACTAATCCAACTATGTTTACTGCTGCCACACTGGTATATATAACAAAACAAGTTTCAACATATGAATTGATGACATAAATGCTTATGCACACACGCATGGATGTTTTTCATGTAATTGTGTCGAAATAACTTTATAATGTCATTATGAATACTCCCTCCGTTCGGAATTAGCTAACACTACTACAGAAAGCCTAATACTAGACGACAAATCACAGACGGTTTTGTGAAACTGTCTGTGATGTACACTATTACAGACGGTTTTAATTTGGAGGCCGTTTGTGGTATTTGTGGCGGGAAAAAGGAGTATCACAGACGATTTTTACCGCTGAACCGTCTGTGATACTGGATATCACAGACGGTTTTATAATAAAAACCGTCTGTGATACGTTTCCCGCCTTGCGATCCCTCAAAATTTCATATTTTCCTACTTAAGTCCGAGTATGATTCAGTTGAGTCACCTTCAGTAAAACGGGCATAACTTTTGCATACGGTGTCCGTTTTAGATGTTCTTGTACTCGTTGGAAAGCTAATGATGAGCCCGATCCAAAAAACGACCCGCTTGCTCCAGTCGCCCTCTAAGACCCCGAAAATCGGCCATCTTTGGACCTAAACCTGCGTCGCAAGTTTTTGGTTTCTGTTTTTGCCCTTTTTCTTAGTCTTCCTTTCGGAATTTGGATTTTTGCTTCAACTGAAAAGTTGTAGATCTCGTCGAAATCTTTCAAATGAGTATATATAAGCCATATAAAACTTTGTTCTTTATCTTTTCAAACTAGTTGTTTATATTGCATCGGTATATAAAATTTTGTACTCTAATTCACATACGGTTCTATATATAGAACCGTCTGTGATAATTTGACCGCTGGGCCCGTCGATCCTCCTTAACCCAATCCTAGCCAATATAAATCCACCAATCCTCACCCCACGGATCGTAGCTCCGCCTTTCTGTTCCCGCGCCAAAAAATTTCGAACTCCCGCCTCTCCCTCCCTCTCCCTCCCCTATAAATATAACCAAAACCCAGCATCCTTGCTGGTCTCCTCCTCCTTGCTATTCTCCTCCTCCTTGCAGACGACGTACAAGTCTACGGAAGGCAAGACACCGCAGAAGCAACTAGCTCATGCCAACCGTGCAGACGCTCAATCAACGCCGACAATGATGGGCGTCAAAGACATCCAGCTCATGCGTTGCATCAGGGGCGAGAAGGCATAGAGGATCTTTGCTTTTTCTCTGTCCTTATTGTATAACCTGCTCGTTGTTTTGGGACATTGTAATGGTAGGCTCTAATCTTAATAAAAATGGATATTTTATGTTTGTGAAATGAATTGAGATGTGCATTGGATGTATATATGTACATGTTGATCTACTTGTTTCAGAGGACATGGTTAGCATTTCCTGAGGCTAGCCAATAAACAGAAATAGGTTTAGGAGAAGGGAATATCACAGACGGTTTTTAGTTAAGAACCGTCTGTAATATGTAAGATATTTACATATTACAGACGGTTCTAAACTAGAACCGTCTGTGATAACTATATAACTAAAAACCATCTGTGATTATAACTATCACAGACGGTTTTTAGTTAAAAACCGTCTGTGATATTTGCACCACAGACGGTTCGAAAACCGTCTGTGATGACCTCGTATTATTACTGACACATAAATTCAGACGGTTCACAAAACCGTCTGTGATGACGTTGTTGAACCGTCTGTGATGACTTTTTCTGTAGTAGTGTAACATTTTGACCAGTATCATGTAAAACAAGGAGGTGTTTAATTGTTTCATTTATATATTATTTTGGCACATGTACTTCCTGTAAACATTCTAATGAAAATTTTAATTTTGTCAACCAGCATGAAATCTGTGATAGAACGATACAATGAGGCAAAAGAGGATCATCACCTGACCATGAAGGCGAGCTCTGAGGCTAAGGTATGCGACGAACTCAATACAATCCATATTCTTTTACCATAGTTGTGTCACATTAGAATGGCTTTCTAGCAGTTTAAATCTCCCTTTTGCGTGTATATAGAATGCACAGATAGACAAGAGCTACATGGTCAATCCTAATTTTCTAATTCAACTTCTGCTAGAAACTGCGATGAAATTCGTACATAATAACCAGAAGAGATAATTATGTGCGTCGACTGTCGAAGTCAATTAACCAAGGTCTCACACGCTTTATTATTTTTTCAGTTCTACTAATCTTAAGTCATTGTTGGAAATTTCTAACTGTATGATATTCTCTGCAATGACATTGTCATAGCTCCAAAAGAAAATGTTGTACCATAACTAAAAAAATTGCAACAGCAAATATATATTAAGGTAAATGTAGAGTACAATGATGTTTGGGTGTCCCTCGTATTAAGAGACACAAATCATGCAACCAGCTGACAATATACCTACCAGAAAAAAGAAAAATCTACAGCCTAGAGGCATCCTGCCAATTCTGTATTAGCAGAAGGGAATGACATTAGTGGCTTAAATCACGGCATTGTACAAATGTCTGACTAATACAAATCTTGGGAGTTGATATTAATACAGCCAATTCAAGGTCGAGGACCATATGTACTTGTACGCTTAGGGTGTGTTTGGTTGAGCTGTGGCTTCTGAAAAAGCTGTTGTGAGCTGTGGGCTGTGGAAAAGCTGCTGTAGGTTGTGGGCTGTGGAAAAGTTGTAAGCTGTTTGGTTCAAGCAAGTATAAAACTTACCTCCTATCTCTATTTTCCTTGAAACAACTGTGAAACAGCTCTCTATTTTCACCATTTCAAAAAGCAGAAAGCCAAAAGCCAAAAGCAGGGTCCAAGGTGCTTTCAAAACTGTACTACCCAAAAGTAGCTGCTTCTGAAAAAGCAGCTTCTGGTTTCCACCCCTTTGGTTGGCTTTTGGCTTTTTGGAAGCAAAAGCAGCTCCCAAAAGCTCAACCAAAGGCACCCTTAGACTCAATAGTATTCAGAAGTCAAAACAGCTTGTCAGCAAAAACAAGATGTTTGGGTTC